>CM023951.1:3912649-4033520 GCA_013407115.1 Glycine latifolia
ATTGACCCTTCTTGTCCCCATCAACAAAGGAAGGGCTTGACTTCTAACTTCTTAGTAGCTAGCTAGCTACTTCCATGCGAAACTATTCAAATTGCTAATTACCAAGTAGTTAATGGCCTCCTCCACACTATTTGCACATTGCGCAGGTATTCTATGTTCCCTAGCATGTGCTACATCATGTGAAACCCACATGTTAACCATATCAGGTAATCGAAATTGTCACATCATAGCCATCAGGAAATTTTTAATTGAAAAAAAAGGACGGGATAAAAATCTTAACTATGGTTTTGTTGCTCAATTATTTGAGTCGTAAATGCATAATTTTGTTAAGGGTGAAGTATAATTTAGGATATTCAATATTATTGAGTTACATACATGATTTTCCATACTTTGTGAAATCGGTTGGTGTTTGTATGCACAGGGATGAAGCTAGTTGGGTTCGTGTTTTCAAAATAACAATCACGAAATGTAAAAGAAAAGAACTAGTAACTGGTAGATAGTTGGGTTCTTTTAACATGCTAACTGATTTGAATTTCTAGTCATGTATTTGAAGAGAACTTTATTGAAAAAAGTAAAACTTATGACGTGTTCTCTATGTCTGAGGCAGATATTATTGTGTCTTTCGGTTAATAACAACAAAAAAGAAACAAACTACTAAAAAAATGACACTCAATTTATTTTGGCAAAACAAGAAGAAAGATTGTAATTATTTCCGTAACGAAGACTATAATATAAAAATAAAATATTTACAAAAAATAAAAGAATATCATTGTCATTACAATAAAACTACAAAAGAGAAATATAATGTTTTGTCAAAAATAAGTAAAATGACCCTTAAATGCCATTATTTCTATAGTTAGACCCCAAATTAAAATATTTACTTTAATACCAAAATGCCATACATATTAAAATTTTTAAGTTAAAAGAAAACTAATCGAAGCCCCTGTCCCCCGAGATTAACATAAATTTATCTATGTAAAGTGAATTAAATTCGAGTTAAATTAAACTTAAAAGTTCATATTGAACTTGAATTGTGTCTTAAATTAATTCAACTTTTATCTAGTTGAATTAAGGTAAATCAAGTTCAACATGACTAGACTCATTATGGTTACTAGTGGGGAGGGATAAGTTTTATATGGGATTTGAGATTTCTAAAAGTGAAGTCACACTTCCAACATAAGATTCAGTAATTTAATTTTGTTTTTTTAACTAATCTATGAGGTTATAAACTTCCGAAAATAATTTTTATATGTCAAAAAAGTCACCGATTTTTTTTATTCGTTGGAAAACTAACAAACAGAAAAATAAGTCATAGATGTATTACATTGATTTTTTTAAATTTAAATAAGAAATCATATATTAAAAGTGTAACTTCACTTTTAAAAATATTCAATACATCATTTTTTTTCTTATCCTCCAGTTCATAAAAAAGAAACTTTTGACTAATTTAAAATTCAACTAAAAAATGAATAAAATTTAATTAAAAATTATTTTGAAACTTTCCTCCTCCAAATAATTGTTTTTAAATATTATAATAATTCAGTAAATTTCACTATACATGTAAAAAAACTGTAATTGATAATGTTAGTGTGTATTTGCAACTTGGTTCTGCTTTTACACCGCATGTTTATAAACAAATTCACGTGAAATAAAATATTAAAAATGACCCAGAAGCTAGACGTGCATCGAAGCTCATCTGACGCGTATCCAGACATGCAGTTATTGTTTTCCAGAGTTTTTCTTCATCCAAAAAAATCATTCCAAGTTCCAAACGCTTTTTCTTCTGTCAATTGATTTATTGAAAAGTGACTCAAACAAAGCCAAAAGTTGCTTAAAGAAAGTTCGTAGGATATGCGTCGAGAAATAGCCAGCACATATATTACACAACGCAAGTTGTTTTGGGACAAAATAACTTTTTGAGCAGTGATGATTACTCCCATAAAGTTCAACAAACAAATTAAAGCAAAGTATTTTCAACATTGTCTTTTCGTTGAAAAAATACCTCTAGTTTGTGTCGGCGTGCGTAGTTGGTGATGAATCATAAGAACTATAATTTTGTACTATTCCCCTTTATTGTTTTATTCTTTGTTTCTTTGTATTTTTTATCACATTATTTAATTTATCTGACATTATTCATATAAAGTAAGCGATTTTAATTATTAATAAAAAATAACTATGAGTGTTTTCAACACAATTAATAATATATATATATACCATTAATTTTCTCGTCAACAACTAAAATTATTTATTTTATTTTTAAAAATAATTTTCTCACTTTACAGAAATTGAATCCCTTTCCTATGTCACCTTGAGTTATAAAAAAAACACAAAAATATTCATAAACACGTGTATCAATCTACATTCATGAAAATAATTGAATGAGATAGAACAAAATGTAAATATAATAAATGTTTACAATGTAATTTAAAAAGTATTAATTAAAAGCATAATATCCATATAACATTATTCTACAAAATATATAGAAAAAGACTAAACTATAATTTTAATCTCCTATGATTCTCAATTCGTTCCTCTATTTTTATTTTTCCAATTTTTGTCTTCATGTTTTAAAAATTCCAAAATTTTGGTTCAGTCTTCTAATTTACATATGTTATTTTTTTTTGGATTAAATTATAATTTTAGTTCACTTATAATTTTTAATTCGTGATTTTGATCCTGCATTTAAAACAAATCACAATTTTAGTTCAATTTTTAATTTAACATATTTATTTATTTTATTTTTTATATTTAATTAATTAAAAAATTATATCTTAAGTGAAAATGTTAGATTTAAGTTCAATTGGACAAAAATATAAGAAAAAAACATATACAAAGATTGAAAAAAATTATGAAATTCTTTTTAAAATAAGAGAAAAAATTGTGGATTAAAAATTATAGAAGGATTAAAATTACAAGATTTTTTATTTTGATTCAATTAAATCTAAATCTAACATATTCACTTAAAATATCATTAAAAATAATTTAATTAGTTAAAATATTATATGTATATATAATTGAAAATTAAATCAATATTATGGATTTATTAAAATAGAAGACCAAAACCCCCCAAAAAAAAAACAGAATCGTGAATTAAAAATTATTAAAAATAAAAATTATAATTTAGCCTTAAAAAATAGTGCACTCCTTTGATTCCCTTTTCTCTTCAATACCAAAAATAGAGTTATGACTTTTTGTACTCTGTCTCACACACTAGTACGTGTTGAGTGTTCTCCTACTGATACGCCTTGAAAACTGATAGGTCAGTGAAAAATTCGTAAGAAGGTCGGTCTGTGTTTAATACCGGTGCAAGTGTCGGCAGCTCAACCAATTTATGTGTCCGCTTATGCCGCCGGTGCCGTTATATAACCTACACGTAAGCTTTCGTAAGCAATTCTGTGTTCACACATCTTTTTTTCTTTTTGTCGACATTCACACATATAAATATGTTATATTATTGTATACATCATTGATTAATAACTACAACTAAGTTACAGGCTATACTGGATGATTTATTTGCAAATATACATATATAGGTCTATTTGGGACAACAACCATGAACACAGTATTTTTTTTTCTGAGGGACATGGACACAGTAATTGATAATTGATAAATTATACATCCATATATCGTACAGTACCAATAAGATTTTTCATGCATAAGGTAATATATTGATGATTGAGATGAAAGTTATACAAACGATGGTAGCTGCTAATTAAAGACCACACTTCACATCCAAACGGACAGAGTGCTCGTCTTTCTCTCTCTAGCTACGATTTCACCATTCAAAAAAAAAAATAGCAATAATGATTCATAACAACAACAAGTGGTTGTAATTAACTTGTAACTCCACAAAAAATATTCGGGGAGAAAAAAAAATGAATAAGTTAATTCTGCATGCGTTCAGACTTGGCATATCACAGTTCACGTCACGACCTGGCTATCGTTCTTCTTGCTCACGGTGATCGCGAGACGATAGCCGGAAAACCCAATTGGAGAGTGACTTTCTTCTTGAAGAATTTCCTGAAGACTGAACTCTTTTATTGTCGCACCCGTTGTCATTTGACTCTGCTTCCACGAAGGTCTTCAACCGTTTCATGGCTAGGTTTAAAGTATCTTCGGACATGTTAGCGAAACACATTCGGAACCAGCCAGGTTCTGTACAGTGGCAGGACGAGCCTGCTGAAATATTCAACCGAACCTCGTAGAGTATCTTCTTCCAAAGGTCCATCTCAGCTTTGAATGTGTTGGAATGGAGAAGGTGCCTCATGTCAACCCAGCAATACAAGCCTGCATTGTTGGTCTTAAGGGTGCTAATGCCTGCTTTCTGAAGGCCCGAAACGAGGTTTCTCTGACGTCGTTTCAGCCTCTTTTGGTTCTCAGAGATGTAGTTTTTGGTGAATTTCTTATCACCAAGCATGGTTGCGAGGAGGTACTGGGTTTGTGAGGAAACCAAGCCAAAACTTGACATTTTGGTCGCAGCCGCCACAACGGCGACGTTTTCAGAATAGATGGCGCCCACACGGAATCCTGGTAAACCCAAGTCTTTGGAGAGACTATAGACAACGTGAACCTTGTCCCAAACGTTAAGGTCATTTCTATCCTTAAGGATTTCCATGACGCTAACGAAGCCTGGGGAGTTGTAAACGGTCCCGGAGTAAATCTCGTCGCTTATTAAATGCATATCTTTGTCTTTGATGAAGTCAATGAGTAGGTTCAATTCACTCCGGGACATTGTAGTACCTAGTGGGTTGGACGGGTTTGTCACCAACACGCCTTTGACTCTGAGGTTGCGCTTCTTCGAGTCTTGATATGCTTGTTGCAAAGCGGGTTCAGTGACTTGGAAGTTATTGGAGCTTGTGCATTGTATTGGAACAATCTCCACCCCAGTTCGCCACTTGAGATCTCTATCGAATCTGCACAACACAAGCGCAAGCAACATCAGGGGATATGTATGGGGAACATAAAAGAACTTCCACGTGGGTGTCTGCATATGCATACTAGGATGTATTTTGTATTTTCTTACGTCAAATTTTAGGATAGTAAGATCATGTTGAAATAGTGTATTTGTCTCTCTCCTAATAGACAATAAATAGGTATGATTTATATAATATTTATTAGGAGAGAGATTGACGCAACATTCAAACATGATATGTTATTTAGAATGAAATGATTAATTTCGGTTACTGTTAGTTGACATGATTTATATTTCTTTTATATATGTAACATTATTTATATTTTATTGCAAAAGGAGCATGCAGAAAATACGCACCCTGGGTAATAAGGAGTGGGAAGGAGGAAGGCCTCTCCTTTTTCAGCGAGGCAAAACATGAGGGTCTCGTTTGCTGGCGTGGAACCGGCTGTTAGAACAATGTGGTTGGGATCAAAAGTGACTTTGTTTCCTCTAATCTCTGCCATGAAGTCTACCAATGCCTTCTTGAAGGAAGGGAGGCCATGGTAGTCCTGGAAGAGAGCAAGCTCACGGAATATGGATTTGCCTTCGCTTTTGAATCCAGCCACGTCAGGGTTTTTTGCAAGCCAAGACTCTAGGAGATCGAAAGAGAGCTGAAAAAAAGACAAAATTTCATTAGGCCACCACCTTAATTATTAGGACATTACTCAATAAAGCTTGATAAGATGGCATGTCCAAGTTTGATTCATGTTACGCAAAAAAGCCTACAGTGGATTCTGCTTCTTTGTTTCTTTTCTGTAGTTTTTTTGTCTTATTATTCATAATACGAATAATAATAATAGAAGGTGAATATGCACCCCAATAATATTGCTGCTGCGACGAGAATTAATTCCTAACCTGATTCTCTGCAAGACCCATCTGAATAATTCCCTTGGGATTCAGAACCTCATCGTAAGGGTTCTTTTCATATTCCTGCCATCCTAGAAAGTATGAAGAATCTTGGCCGTGAGAGTTGCATGTGGCTTTTGTAGACAGTAGCCTCATTTTTTGTTTTTTCGTGTAAAGGGTGGGCAAGTAACTTTTTTGACACAAAGGGTGCGAAAAGAACTAAAGAAACAAAATTGGAGAAAGGCTCAAGCAATAGAATATCTTGGAAAAGCAATTCCAAGAAAAAATGTCTAGGAGGGAGTAGAGAGACGATAAAGTGAAGGTCTTAACTCTTGATCCTTTTGTACTGAAAAAATATTGTTGATGAGGAGGTTGGTGGGGGAAGCAGTACATAGGCGGGGTATTTATATATGCCGAATCGTATTGGAGCAGAGGGCCACGTGATGCTGAATACGACACTTTTGACCAAGTAGTGTGTCTCTCTGCTAATGAAGAAAGAGGTGGCAAATCCTCCGAATGAATGTGTTAATTATACGCGCTTTGTCCACCGCCCCATTATTTCACGTGAACACCACGCTCCCTTGCCTCACTCAACATTGGTCAGCTACTAAAATATTATTATCTATAATGAAAAGTGCCTTCCACCGGCAACACCCTCGCGTGGGAAGGGATTTCAGGTTTAATGCACACACAAGACATCATGAGGTATTTACTTCTGCTTCTATTTTTTTTTTTTCTTGGTATATCAATTCAATCTCATTCATTTTTTTTCACCTTTATATCTCTAGTATAGATTATATTTTTTGGAGAAAAAATTTAAAAAAATGCGATAAATATAATCAATGAACTCATAAAAAAACTATAAAATCCGAAAAGAAATCAAAAGTAAAAAAAGAAAGATAAAAGATGATATTTTATGAATTATAAATGAATAAGTTGGTTAGAATGGAAGCAGGGGAGGGTACTTAAGTCAAAAAAACACAAAGAAACAAAAGTCATGTAACCTGATATAATAGACTTTGTAGCGGCACTGCGAACACCATACCGACAGCAAAGCACATGGTAAATGGGTCAGTAGACCACACGGTCCACGATGGCTAGGGTATACCCACAGCATGGACCACGATGCTCCCTTAGTTGCACTAACCTCCATCTAATTTTGTCGGGCCAATTTTCATTCGATCATGTTTTAACTTTCCCAAATCATGATCTCTCTGTTTCTCCATTCTCTGTTTTCTTAGCTAGCATGTTCTAATATTTTGGTGCTAGCAGGCTAACATACACACTCATCGGGGTACATATCGCATCACGTAAGCAAGCATATAACTAAATCAAATATCAAAATTAATGATTGGTCAAACTAACTCACTATATCAATAGTATTACCATGATAGGGGATTTCAACCATACCATAGAAATCAAATAAAAGTTGGATTAATAAGGTGTTTCTAGGTGTTAATACTCGCTTAATTATAGCGCGGCTTAAAACGTGTTATGATTCGATACGGAACATGAATAAATTCATAAAAATTCTACGAATATAAAAAAAATGAAAACAATAATTTGCTTTAATTTGTGCGTGAACCTATACGTATAATATTACCAAAAGAGAACCTATACGTATAACAAACATTCATCGGATCTTTTAGTTGAGATTCTGGTAGAATTTATGGCAAAAAAAGTTGATGTTTTGAATAAAATTTTATTTTAGAAAAAAATGATTTTTATTTAAAATTATATTTTTAAAAGTTTAAAACAATTGACTTTTTATGATAAAGTCACGAGCATGGAGAAAAAAAAACAATTGACTTTTTATGGAAAGTTAACCAACATGTGGGGCAAAATACATGTGTTTAAATTTTATAGCTAAACACACAGAAATAAATTTTATTTGATGAAAAAGCTGACTTTCTACCGTATGGGGTTGAAAACGGATGTGGTTGTCCTCTGTGATTCTTAACTACAAGAAGCGCAATTTATTAATTTTAATTGAAGGAAGCATATTAAATTAAGTTTATAAGTTTTGCAAACTTGGTGCTTAGATTAAAAAAAACAACAACCAATAAAAGATAATCACTTGCTTGTAAATCCTAGCCTGTCACCCGCCCTTAGTTTCTAGCTACTTGATTTCTGGATATTCAATTCCGTTGGCAGCTGGACTCACATGGATAGGTGAAATAACAAAGTCACGGAGTAAAAAATAAATAACATCTTTTGAACCGCTCCACGCCTTTTAGCTATTGTTAAGTAGTAGAAGAGTTTAGTGAAAGCGTTGATCCATTTTTAAGTAATAAAGTGGTTAGAGTGACGGTAGTTAATCTCATTTTTTTTGTTGTTAAAAATAAAATGCTTGACGCAAAGAAAGCAAACCTAACTGGGTTGGTAAGGTAGTTTATTGATAACTGCTAATCCACGAGTTACCCCGCTCACTGATTTGCATAGCCCCGTTTCTTTCTTTCTTTTTCCCATCTTTACTCGTATTTTGTTTTTTTTAATAATCTTATTTTCCCCTTTGTGTTTAAGTTTTAACATTGTTTTGACTTGTACGAAAGCCGAAAGACAACTAATGATGCATATAGCTTTCTGACGTTTCGAGGTTGAGGTGGATCGTGTAAAAGAAACCACGCTGAAGTAACCCTAACTAGCATTTAAAAGCAAAGACTGTAAATACACGTATGATGTTATAATATATAGTTTGAGCATATATTTGTGTGGGGGGGAGGTCCTTGGCCTACTCGTGCGTCTTTTGCTGCAGTACAACTCTTTCATGACCAAAAGGATTTGGAAATAAAGAGATTAAATGATATTGATCCACGGCATAGTAAAATCTGCTCAGATATGTGATAACTGGATTCATATAATTTCGTGTAAAGGAACGAAAAAAAGCCTAAGAACATTATATCAAGTATCAAAGCTAGACATTGCTCATTACATCTTTATGTCATGAATTTGAGTTTGCGACGAAGGTGTTGCAAATTTTATGAGTTACATATGAGACTAAAAAATGTCATTTACCAAAACAGTACACTATGTTAACAATAATTTTGTTGATATGAACATTGCGAATTTATACTAATAATATGCAAAATTCCATTTCTCGGAAATCAATATATATTGTTAATAAATTAAATATTAGTATAATGTACATTATGTAATAATGTATGGCACTATTAACTAATGTAAACACACAATGTCTAAACTAAATTACTAATAGTTTAGTTATAAAAAATACCATTAGTTTAATTTTTACTATATATAAATATAAATATAAATAAAACAATCTTAACGTTTAAACTTTTTTTTTATTTCATTGATAAATTAATGTTATTTAATGTATGTACAATATAGAGCGTTTGATTTTTTAAAAATGATTAAACTGTTGATATGCTAATTCGCTTTCCAAATTGAAAATAATTTTTTGAGAATGGAGAGAATTTTTTAGTCATTAATTACGTTGATTTGAAAATAAGTAAACGTCATTGAAGTTTATATTAAATAAGTCGGCCTATAGTGATAACGGTACAAGGGCTGTTTGTCACATAGTATATATAGTATGGCTCAATTTGTACACTTAACTAAATGAGAAAGGATAAATAAATTTTACATTTTGAAAATGAGTTCCTCCGACCTATATAATAAACTTCGTTTATATAACATTTTTAGTCAATGAGAATTGACTTGCTAAGTATTGTTTCTTAATTTGTTTCATTTGAAAATTAATGCATACCGCAAGTTTGAATGAGTATTATTACACAAACTTTTTTTTTTTGTGTGTGTGACATACACCATTCACAAAAAAAAAAAAAGACATACACCAACTTTTTACCGACAATGAAAGTCTACCGTTGAAAAAATAAAACATGAGAGACTGGTTTTTAACTAAGATGTCCATATAAACATCTTCAGAAGACCATTTTTGCCAAAAGATTCAAGTACTTCTCTCAAAAAGAAAAAAAAAATGTCTTGAGTATGTGCCTTTTTGCTTAATTATGTTAAATATTTAGAGAAATTTTTTTATCACACATTTATAATAATCTTACTTAACTCAAACAAAATTATTTTTATGAGAGAGAATACCTAGTCTATTAAAAAAAGAAGAAGAAAAAACTCCAACGTGAGAGAGTTCACAACAAGACCAGAAAAGACAAAGTTCAAAAAATATATTATTTTTCGCTAGGTCTTAGTTAGGATTCTATCGTTTTGCTTGAAAGTTTTTCCTATGAAATTCTCATCATTTAAAAACAAACAACTTTAATACTCAATCATGACATTTTGTTATATAATATTTTAAATTAACTAAAAAATATTCTCTCAAAACAACCCGTCCAAAGCACACACTAAGTTATTTAAAATTAACCTGCTCTGTGAATCAGAAAATAATAAAAATAATAATAAGATGTTCTATTTAAAACATATATCTTAAAAAGCGATAAATATTCCCTCCATTCTTTTTAATTATCAAATTTAGAGAAATTTTTTTTTATTTATATGTCATTTTGCAAAGTTTTAAATCACATTAATTATTCTTTTATCAATTATATCTTTATTTATTTTTTAATTTTTAATTAACTTACACGTGTATTACTATAAGTAAGAAAAAATATTGTATTTTTTGTTTTAACATAAAGGTTTTAAATATTTGTTGAAGCAAGATTTAATGTCAAAGACTAAAAATATGAATGGACGAGAACATTAAGGACCAATGCTGGTTAATTTTTTGTTAGACTAAATGCAAAAATTCGAAAAAGTTGAGATAAAAAACATAATTAATCCTTAAAAATTAGTCACATTAAATAAATGAAAGGAATCAAATCTGAAAGCGACCTAAACAAAGACGAATGGGATGCTATTGAGTAAAGACAAAGGGGTTTCAAGTTCTCACCCTTTAACTTCACTCTAGCTATCTAAAAATATTATGCGAATTAATAACATCGTCCAAATTCATGGACAAGCCTGGGAAGAGGGTACCCCATGAAATTCTTTCCAGGCAGACAACAACAAATACGGTCTCTCATCGGGGTAGAATGATCTGATTGATGTAATTGATGGCATTTTAGCTCTAGCAAACACAACTCATAAAAGCACTGTTAGGGGAGCACAAAACTAAAGACATGATACAAAAGCCTTCCAATTCTGTAATTGGCCATATTGGAAAACCCCAAATCAATGAAACATTATTGGTAAAAATGCCAAAGCATGTACTTTCTTACATCTTCATTAGACAGGAAGGAAATTACAGAAGCCTAAGGAAGGTTTTAAGTTACAGTATCGATATATATAACTATTATTACCATTCTGAAATCATTATTATTTAACTTAATTAGTGAGATTTTTGCTATTATATTATACATCAATTTTTAAGAATATGCATGATCATAATACTTTCATAAATTTTGGACAATTTTCCTCTTTCAAACTAATTTTTTAAGGGTGGGATAAGCCTGATTGGTTTATAATTAATATGGTATTGATTTCTTTTTAGGTTGTGAACTAGTGATTATAATAATATGGTATTTGAGCTAATTGAAATGCTGGATCATCCATAACTGTGTAATTTTACAACTTTCACGCTTAAGTGTTAAAACTACCAATATTCTAAAATTACAACTTTTAAGATACAATAATTATTTAAATTTCAGAAAAAGCACAAAAATGTGAACAAAATTAAAGTATTCAAAGTTATAGTTTGTAAAGACATTTAAAATTTAGAATTTAATTGGAATGCTTTTGTAGTATAATTTTTTTATATTGATTCTGTTAGGATAAATTTCTTAACATGTAGAAAATAATAGTTGAACTAGTCGATAAAGAACAAATTTATATCTTACAAGAATGTGAGTTCAATTTTTATTATTAATGTGAATATTTTATTGATGTATAATAATTATATGTAAATATCCATTGAATTTTAAAGTCTGTTTTGACTTTAGTAAACTTTAAGAATCAATTCTATACATCACAAAAACTTAAAGAAAAATAAATTAAGAATATAAACAAATTAAGCTTATTTTATAAGTTAAAATTAATTTATATACTTTAATTCTTATAGAAACTTTGTCATGTAACTTTTATAAAAGTTGATATGGATAAGTTAATTTTAACTTAAGCAAGAATATTTTGATTTATTTTATTTTTACTTTTTATTTTTCTTTCCTTATAAGTGGTTGGTAAGAATTTATGCAAACATGATCACCATTTTCTAATTATAATTTGCTACATATTGTTAATTTTTATAAGAATTACTTTAAAAATAAAATTTATAATTATTTTTAATTAATTAATAGTGTTTTTTTTTACAATAATACTACATGGAAAATAAACGTTACAAATTAATCAAAAATATTATGATTGTAATTAATTACACTTTGGGAGAGAAATTTAAAAAATGTAGTCCGTAAATGGCATTGCAGCAAATTAAACAATCCCATTCCACTCTTTTTTTTCTTTTTAATTTTTCTCCCCGTCAAAATTGAATGTCCGATTAATTGGAAGCTTGTTCTAAACGAATTCGTTCAGATATGGGCTTGTAATGACCCCATGAAATTGAAAGGGCAGGTTAATCCAATGTCCAAATTAAGTATATGCAATTAAGAAATCCTGAAGAATTCAAGTCATTTAAATTAATAAACTATAATTAGTAATCATTCATTCAAATATTCTAGAAACAAATCATTCATCGTTCAACGAAATTTATCGCAAGAAATAAGTTAACAAAACTATTTAAACTGCACACTAGTTTTAACAAGGTAGGCTTTTGTTTCCACCCTTCAACTCTTAACAAGGTAAGGCCTGGGTAAGAGTTTTTATAGATAAACTTTGTATCATTATTGGGGTACAAGAAGACCACCGTTGAATGACAACAATATCAAATTCACTTACATATTAGACTTAAAAAGAAAAGAATTAAACTGAGAAATCTTCATCTACTCTCTAGTGGTCTCAACTCGATTTCAAGTATCCACAAGTTAATTAAATAGAGATGTGTTTAAAGAAAATGGGCGAAAGATAGAAGAGATAGACCACATGGTTTGTAGTGGAGGAAGGGTTATTAGGGAATATGAAACCCTCGTTTAACACCTTCCGGGACATACTTAGACATTTGTCATAATGAAGGACCATTAGAGAGTTTGTAAGTATACCATGACAACAAACATGATGCTCACATAAGTCCATTCTTCAATCTCTTACAAGAAGACATTGCCATGATCCATATTCTCCCTTTATTGAGTTATTCAATGTTGTAGGTTCCTTGTTGTGACCCATCCATTTTGAATGCTCCTCTATCTTACTCGTGACTTCTCAAAGTGATAAAACAAAGTGGATTAGTGAACATCTAATCCATTATTTAGCACATTGAGGTCAACAAAAATTACCTATACCAACTCTAATTAATATGTCTCTAACCACTGTCTTAAATAGAAGTCCTAACATATTGGATATATTTTTGACGACAAAATCATATTATTGAAACTTCCATTATTTCTTTTACCTGAAAATATTTTATTAAATTTTAATCAAGTATATTAATGGATGGGTCTATTAACACTCTAATTTGTCTACTTGTACTCTTTAATTGTTAACAAAATGTAATTAAAATTTCTTTATTTTTTTATGGGTTAGAGATTATAGGTGTTTCTCAATCTATTGAATTAAAAATTAATTTTGCTCATTAGTGGTTGGTTCAACGAAATCTTACATACAATAGGAATCAAATACGAGTACTTTCGTTAAATAAATTATTCCTACTTATATGAATGCACCATGACCTTACACCATTATATAAACCCTTTGTATTAAAAAGATCTTAAGTTAAACTCATATAAATACATTTTTATTGAATTTAATTAGAATGTATTTATATTATCATCAATTATTGATTATCATATATAGTAAAAAAAATTTATAAAAATTACTTAAAAATCACATCTAGAATATTTTGTAATAGGTTAATTTCTTTCTTATTCAATAACTTTAATTAAGCGCATTAGCAATATTTATCAATTACTCCTACTAATTTCCCTTTCTTTCTAGTTTCATATCAAATGTTTATTTCTCCATCCAATTAAGTTTTCTTGTTGATTTTACGTCAAATTAGATTTAAGAGGAGGGAAATTACTTTATTTTTAAGCACATAAATCAACTAACATCATATTGTTTCAAATTAATTAATAATTTTCAGTTATTTAAAAAATAAAAACAAGAGTCTTAGTATATCCATCAATACATTCAATTAAAATTAAATAATAATTTTCTTTGAATAAAATTAATTACAAAAATTGTAATAGAGAAATAAAAATGTGGATGAAGGCACCCAAGAAAATGTTGTAAATACAAAATCCAGGAGGTTCGGGAAGAAAAGGACCTTAAGCCGCATGCAGGAGAAGCGGCCCACCGACCGCGACATCGACATCGATGTTCACACTCCACTTGCAGGCCGGACTATATTCATGCATCGTCATCCACGTGAAGATATTTTTCTTATTCGCTAATTCTTTTTATATGTTTTTTTTTAATTTAAGAAAAAATAAATTATACACATATAATATAAAATATTTTTATACTATCATTTAATCCTAATTTTTTATGTATGATAAATATGATAATTATTCAAAAAATTATATTCACATTAATTTATAATTAAATAATAATTTAAAATTATTTTCTGTTACTATATGACTATTAAACTTTTATTTTAATAAAATACACAAATTAAGAAAAAACATAATTTTCATTCTTATTAATATTAAAATTATCTATATCTTTATAATATGTTATTTATTTATTTACTGAATTAATATTCTTATATTATTACTTCTCTTTCATTTAAGAAGTGTAAATATAAAAAATAAATTAAAAATAATAATTAAATTTATTTCAAACTTTTAAAATAAATAAAATATTTTTCAAACAACAGAATTATTCCTTTTAATTTTTTGTCTCAGCAGATTATTCCTTTTAACGTATAGATGTTCCAGCAATATACAATTTTTTTCCTTTTATTTTGCAGACTTCAATTTGCTCGAGGTACTGTAATTATTCCTTCAAATGCTGTTAGGATCCCGAACATTTGACATAATTCCTACAATAATCAAATTTAGAGTGTAATTGGAATGTTTGGTAACTGTAAAAGTTGATACATTATTAACCAATAAAAAAATATCTACTTTTTAGTATGAGCATTAATAATCTATACTAATAATCAGATGTATTGTATATTAATAATTAATGTTTAATTAAATAAAAGAAATCATGTTTAATATTGCATATATCAATTTAATATACCAACAAAAATGTGTGCCAACATGTTGTATAAAAACTGTAGCTAAAAAGATTAATTTATCGACAAATTGTAATATGGAAAAAATATATAATGAGTATTTTATTTATAAAAAAGAAGAAATATTCATAGAACAAGGAACAGAAAGTTGTTGGAGAAAATTATACACAATAAAAATCGAAAATGAATGATAACACACGAAAGCACACCATGAAAATGCATAGATGAATCTTTATTGTATATGCCAAATAAAGATTACAAATTTGATATCCTATCCTTCCTGAGTTGTGTATCACCCTATAAATTCAAGTTTTTCACTAAAGAATTTTAAGGAGTGATAAATTTTCCAGTTTTCCAATCATAATAGACTCTATCGTTACAAATGAATCACACACATACTTCCCTCTCGTGAACTTTGATTGGAATGTTACAATTCGATCTTCACAAAATCCCCATTTATACAGTGGTAGGGTATGACTTCTTTCAATAATGAATAAGTATCAATTATTGTTTCTCACAGTTCTCACACCTTTGTAAATTTCTATCTCTTTTATCTAAAGTTAAACGTGAACTTCTTAAAAATAAAAAATAATAATTTCAATAACTTATAATTCACAATGGATTGAAGCCACAAATTTAATGGTTTAAAAATTTGAATTCTCTTTCCAACAAAAGCATGTGATAAATCTATTTTCAAGTGCACAAAGCCTTATTTTAAGCAGCATGTCCAACATTTTTTCATTTTATACACTGTACATCATCAATTCTTATTCCTTATAAGGGGAAAAAAATCAGTTCAACTTGTCATTCTGACCCCGAATGTTGTAACAAAATCTGGTCCTTATCAATGCAAAGCAAACTCACATTTTTGTTAGAAGTTTTTTTATTACTAAATCTCTATTTGACATCAATTTTTTTATGAAAGCAATGTATTCCTATAATAAAAAATTATGATACTAATTTTTAATACATAGAAATTGAAGTAGGTTTTGTCTCTTCTAATAATTTTTATTTCATACATAAGGTAGATAATCAAATTATTGTTAACATGTTTAAGAAATTCAATTATTTACTAATTGTGTTAGACCTTATTAATATTTGACGTCAAATATAAATGTTCTAGATATTTAACTTCAATCATCAGGGTTATTATACATAACTAAATCCAAAACAAAGTAGTGTGATAAAATTGGATAAATGTAGGATTTACAGATGATAAATTTTAAATATTTAAATCATTGTTGATTAAAGCTGGTTGACTACGAGTCCTATATATTCTTTTTAAAATACGTAGTATTTTATTTATTAAAATATTTATGTGAAACATTTTAATGTATATTTTTTTTGCCAGGTGAAAGCGTGCTATTATAGCTATAACCGTCGAGCAGCATTGGCGTTAATTTCAGTGAAGACTAATCCATAATAAGATATATATTTCATAAGTTTGACAGATAAGGCACATATCAATACTATTTTTTATTCATAAAAATAGAATACAATATTAAAAAGTTTATAATATTTATTCAACTAATTTAGATCATTTTATACATCTCATTACTATTAATAAAAAATCATATAAAAATATTTAATTTCATAGTACATAAATAAGTTATACATCAACTATTACTTTTTTAAATAAACATTAATTATTGCTATTACTCGAAACTAATTGAAATGGTTAAGTCAACTGTTTTTTTTATCAATAAGGGCAACAAGTTTTAAATTGTGCTAGATGTTTTTTTTTACACACTAATATTCTATAGAAAGACGACTCTATTAGAGTTGGATAAATAATTATGTGGGATTAAATTATCATTTTGAGTATTTACTATAACTATATACTTAAGTTTTGAACTTAAGATTATTACTTAATTTGAAATAATTTAATTTGTTAATTGATTCACACAAGTTTACCAATGATTTTAATGTATAAGGGAGGTCACAAATTTTTTTGTTGAATTTCAATAATATAAGCCAAGTTGGTAGATGAAAGTCAGAAGCTAATACCTCACCCAAAAAAAAAGTCAGAAGCATATATTTGTGAAGTGAAGAGTGAGGACCACGAAGCTGGTCCTAGTCCGACATAGTCCATACAGTCCAATTGTTATATTGTCTTATTAAAGTCATGTGGGTCATAGTGAGTAACTATCAAGACAGAAGAAGGAAGTCAGTGTGGTGTGGCCTATGCATATCAAAGGGTTTTCACTTACAAACCAACCTCTTCCGGAAAATTATTTGCATCGCCTGTCCAAATCAACAAGAGAAGCCCTAATTAGTCTGTATTTCCTTCTCTTTCCAAATGGGGACTCCTCCAGCCCAACATGAAAGCGAAACCATTGTAGTCTTCCTAGGCCCACTTTCAACTTGATCATCATGTAGATCTCCTGCATTCACTCATTTTTGTTTCTTTTCAGTTCGCCATAGTTATCTCCAACTCTTACTCTATCCCTTCGTTTCATCTTTCCAATTCTTTTTAAAATATTAATTGTACGTAGTTGTTGAATATCTAGAGTAGACTCAGTCGTTTAAAATAAAATTTATAAATTGAAAGTCCGGGTGAATAAAAATCTCATTATCTATATTATCTGCGGGGGCTTTTTTTTTATATATTTGAATTCAAACAATTTTTTAGGAAAATATAATTAACTCATTTGCAAAAAACGAGAAAAGGAAAGTTGATGATTGAAATATTTTCTCGCTGGAGCATATATAGCTGTTAAACAGAGACGTATGCTTAAGAAATAAAATAAAACTCTCATAGACTTGGGACAAATTAGTTTTTCTCTTTGTTACAATATCCTAAAGCATAATAGCATGAGTAGTAACTATCAAAGAAAACGACTGCAATCAGAAGTCAATAGTTATTTGTTAGTAGTTGTTACGATCATAGTTCCAAACAACTGGATTTGTTTTTTGGTCCAGAAACAACTGGATAAAACTAGGAGAACTAGTATTTGATGTTAAACATGTAGCAAGAAATTCTCCCCTACACACATCTATAAGGTTCATATAAAAGAACTTGTTGTAGCTACAAATATAGATCCTCTGTTGCTGGAGGATTGTTACCCCTAAATTGACAAGTTTTAGCCACGTGGGGACATTAAGATGAAGAGCCATTGGGTTTGAACTTGGCGTTTAAATTATTGGGCCAACCTAGTGTCTGATTTGCCTGTCTAGTGAAATTGATGGAAGCTCTGGGTTACACTCACTTTAACTAAAAATTCTTGGGCCCTAGGACATACCAAAGACACGCCACTCCTTCAGACCGAAACAGAAAAAAATCAGGGTTTTGTTTGTTTGATGTCTTTTTTAAAAAAATAATTTACAATTTTATAAAGTTTTAAAAGATTGAAAAACTTATTTGAATAACTTGCTTTATAATTTTTTTTGTTTTTTTCAAAATTATTACCTATTAAAAACAGAAAAATAAACAACTCAGATTTTGTTTCATTCTCTCTTATTTCTTTAAAAATAATAAATAAAAATTGAAAACACAAGAAAAAATTATATTTTTATAAGAGAAAAAAGGTTATATAATGGTGCGTGCATGAATGACTGCAATTTTCAGGTCTGCAAAATAGACAGGTTAAAGAACTTGAGGGTAGTTTTGTAATAACAGTTTAAAAAATAAGAAGAGATGTGTGCAAAAGTAAAATTTTAGGGTGTATTTAGAAATTTCCATGACTTATGAGGGAGTGCCCCAATGGGGAAGAGAGAAAGGTATTTTGGAGTGTTTGTTATCAGGATGGACACAAGTCCAAATTTATCAGAGAAATTAAACTACAAAAAATAAAATCCATTAATAACGGTGAACGTTTGAGTGAACAAACGAGGCCCGAACAAACGGCCTAAAACAAAACAAAGGCAGGGCTACAAACTCAACCCAGAACTACAATTAAACTAGCAAATTTCTTTTCATTCAGCTATGGGTTTGTGCATGCATTTCCAAAATTCTTGGGCCATTTAAATCTTCTTTAAAGGTATCTTGTGAAGTGATCAGACAAAACTTGTAAATTTGAAGAATGATGATGCAGTTTCTTGGTAAAAAGGCTATTCAAGAATCATGCCCAATAGCCATAAGCGTTTTTACAAAGCTGCAGCTAGGTCGACGGGCCTTCATAACGTGTAGAAGCGACCCAAAGGAGGCTGCAGTTGATTTTACTCTTATTGTCAAAAATAAAAAATCACTGCAGTATGTATAACTTAATAATTTGCATGTGAAAATCACAAACATCGTAGCAGACTGGGTGAAAAATGCAAACCAAAATCCTTGAACATTTAGTGCTAGATAAATTTTCCTCACATGCGGAATATAAACCGAATAGAAAATTAAATTATATGCTATGTGTGTTTAGTTTTATGTTTGATAATTGATTCTGAATTAAAATAATTTTAAGTAATTTTTGAGTTATTCAAAATTTTGTACTAAATTTTAGTCATAAATTAATTTTATAATAAAATATTTTAACAAAAATTACATCACTTCAAAATCAATTTTAACCCAAATCAATTTTATTTAAAATTAATTTTATTAACATTGATTCAAACACGCACTTAATCCTTTCTTCAACAACCCAACTATCCAATTGAATCACTGATAGGAATTGAGTCAAGTAAAGTCATACTAACACCTTTTTTTCTCTCACAATTCAATTTTAATATCTTACTAAAGGCCACTCAGACTAATAAGCATCAGCAAAATTATATTTTCTGTGAATCATTTTCAAGTTTTTAATTTACAGTTCCTGAAGAGCCTTTGCTAAGTGCATGAGATAAGGAGGGTGATATATCACGCATATCGTCACGTCTCCCTGCGTTTATGCAACTTGTGGGCTAAGCCACACTGCCAAATGTTAAGGAAGTCGAAAGCAACAGATTATTAAAAGCAAGTGCACTTTCCTTGTGAACGTAGCAAATAGAAGGTATTAGCGAGGGGCATGAGTGATGAAACACAGTGTCAATCATGAAATTCCATTAGCTATAGGAGCAACAACGGGCCAAAATATCCTCTACTCTGCAATTTTGTGACCAAATA
The DNA here is from genome assembly GCA_013407115.1 of Glycine latifolia. Taxonomy (NCBI): domain Eukaryota; kingdom Viridiplantae; phylum Streptophyta; class Magnoliopsida; order Fabales; family Fabaceae; genus Glycine; species Glycine latifolia. The sequence continues at coordinate 3,932,759 of CM023951.1, forward strand.
ACATGGGTGGGGCTAGGGGCCCAGCTCCATCATGACACTCATGCCAATCTCGGAGAATCCATTAATGAACGGAATGAAAGCACATTTGACTTTCACCCTAAATAACTAAAGCAAACTTGACCATCTCACTTTCGGTGTAGGTGTTCAATATCTATTATTTTATACATCGTAATTTCAGCGCTCAACGGTATCATCACTATGATTTGTTATGGAATAGACAAGTTTAGCAATAGATATCCGGGTCAAGATGGCTACTGGCAGTCCAATCTTTGTCTAGTTAAATATGTTTGTTTGTTCTGAATGTTTTTTTGTTGTTCTCCCCAGTTTTTAGAACTGGAGCAATTTAATCCTGTCACATTCAATTAGTTTAATAAATTTAAATATAAAAGTATCAAATTAATCATCACCTATTGCTAATCATGGCTACTGTTTGATGTATCATGCATGTTAAAAAAAATTAGATTTAATTGTTTACTGTTTGATGTGTCATGAATTCACTTTGACAACTCAAATACATTGCTTCCTTTTCGACTACACAATATTTTTAGTCCATCCACGATAAGCATTAAAAGAAAAAAGAAAAAACAGTTTCAAACAGGAGCTTAATTTGAATGAGTCCTACATTCTTTTAACATGCAAAATGCAATGTAATTATTCCCTAATTAGAAAATAGACATTATTATTAATCCACGATTGAATTTTGACAAATTGTAGTTAAATTCTATCGAATTTTCGTAATTTAGCATTACTCTTTTAACATCTTAGGGAGTTTATATTTCAAGTATTAAATTGTATCATCAAGAGTCACATTCTCGAGAATAATATGATCGACTAAGAATATCATTTGTTAATATGTTTGATTAATATTTAGTAAAATATATTTATTTATTTAATTAAAAAATGAAGTAGAGATACATAATTATAGTTGAAAATGATTTCCATTCTCATAAAAATTCAGGTTTCAGGCTTTCACTAATGAGAATAAAATGTGATATTCCCAATTGGCCAATTTAACATTTCCAAGAATCTTTATATACTCTGAAACAAACACAACCTTAACGGTATAAGAGCTAGGTGCCACGGAGCTTAGTCAACATTTTCCTTTTCCCGTCATATTTTCCTCCCCGAATAACGAAATGAAATGTAATAGTTAAAGTAACAAGAATGCAGTGTCCGTTTGTCACAACGGGAAGCATACGAGATGATTCCAAATAACAGTCACTTTACGAATGAAGAAACCGAAATTCGAGTCACGAGCCTCAGCCTAGGCCCACTTAGCTTGTAGGCGAAGACAAACAAAACCAGGCCGGAAGTTTAAGAATAGGAAAGTCTGACCATAAATAAAGGGAAGAAGAACAGTAGAGAGCAAATAAACAAGGTACCCACTAGCCATAATTATGGGAAGCACTAGATTCACGTTAACCCCTCATAACTTTATGGCTGTAAATTTTAATTCTTGTTAACACTTTGCCCAACATCATCATTCATAAAGTGCCATTAAATGATAATTAATTTAAGTATAATAATACTATCATTTAATTACCTATTGTTAAATATAATCTCATTTGAGTAAAAGAAACAATGACAATTCTTCATCTGAATATTTTATTCAGATTCAAATTAAAATAATATTGTATGAGTTGATCTATATACTAAGATTTTAAGTTTTGCATGATCTAAAAATAGTGATCCTAATCCTAGGCTAAGTAGGGAGGGTTACATATAGTAAATAAAGAGGGTTGACTAGTTGACGTTGGACTAACAAGAGTAGAACAAGAAGTGATTATAACGTGAGAAGTGAGAAGACAAGTTCCAATCCATGTGGGCTGTGTAGTACCGTTGGTGTCCCCTAGCGGCTCCTTCCGATAATGTGAGAGAAACGCGGCACTCTTGTGCAGATTAAAAAAATGGCACCAGCTGTTTGATGAGTTTGTAGTATATATTTTAGCACACTGCCAGACAGTTTTGCAGTTGAACGGCGCAGCGCTTCTTCATGACTTCATGTAGCAGTAGCAGTAGCAGCACCGCCACCACTACCCTACCCTACCCTACCCTCCCCTCCTGCCAAGTGCCAACAAAACCCAACCCACCGAATCATCATATAAAATTAATAAATTAAAAGATACTAAAATCAAGACATCTCATTGCCAATCCATGCATCAGTGCATCACTACAATAATAAGCAAAATTAAAGCTGCAAGTCTTTCAAAATCATTTGGATTTATACACTACTAATCGTATTCAATAAACAGAAACCCATAATAATAGAGCCAATCAGCAAAATTTTGAAACAGTTAATAGTTATCGGAAAAAAAAAGAGAGAGAAAAATTAAATATAGATTATAAAATGAAATATATCCCCCGTGATCGATAAGAGACAATGATCTGAACGACCCATAAGTACGAAGAAATTAGGGGCAGCCCACACCCACACCCACACCCAACCTCGCTTTTAAAAAAAAAAAAAAAAGTAGTACCTCGTACGGGTACTATTTTTTTTTTTGAGGTGAAGAAGCATCAGCGATCGATCAATCAAGTTGAATAATGAAAGATACTAGTACTAGGTTGGAATTGGAATAATTTGAAACTATTGTAGTAATTGGTGATTAAGGTGTTGTTTCAATATTCAATAATCAGGCATAAGGTGGCTGATTTTGCCTTCCTCGAGCGCCATCTTGCGCTCCGTAAATTTCAACCAAATACAAACCCCGGTGAAGCTAAGCACCAAGCTAGCAAGGCCACTTCCCAAGCCGATCCCAACAATGGCCAAAACGGACAAGCCTCTATTCCTAAGCGGCGGCAACGGGTAACCGTAAAGATCCTTATTCCCTAGGAATGAGCTGGCGTTGAATCTGGGCAAGTTCCCGCTCCGGTTGGAAAGAGAAGCCGGGATGGGCCCGGTGAGGCGGTTATTGGACACATCGAAAGCGGAGAGGCGAACGAGCAGGCCCAATTGCTGAGGGATGGGCCCAGTAAGCAAATTATCGTGGAGGTCGATGATGTTGAGGTAGGCGCACATTGTGAGCACCGGGGGGATCACCCCTTCGAGACCGTTCGATGAGAGGTTCAGAACGGCGAGGTTAACCAGGGACTGTAGTTCTGGGGGGATTGGGCCTGTGAGGAAGTTGGAGGAGAGGTCTAGGGTTTGGAGATTGGTACAGTTTGAGAGGAAAGGGGATATGATGCCGCGGAGAGAGAGGTTGTTGAGGGAGAGCTTGTAGATGCGTCCGTTGTTGCAGATTGCGCCTCGGAGATTCGAGGTGGAGTCGTTGCAGGGATTCGCGAAGTTCTCTTCCTTCCAGTTATGGAGCAGGTTGTTTGGGTCTTCCAACGACTTGCTTAAGTTCGTCAGGCATGCTTCGTCGCTTGGATCTGATAAAATCCCCGGGATCAGACTAATCCACCACCATACTAACACCACGGTCCCAACTTCCATACCTGATTCTGACGATGATTTTTTATTCCTTATACGAGGAGAAGGACTGATTCAGATTGAGATTCATCCAAGGAAAAACCGTGAAAGACGGGAAAGAGGGATCTCTTTAAGCCTTGCTTGCTTCCAAATATAAAACAGGGAAAAGTAGAGAAAGTGAGAGATGTCGGAGTTTGTTTTTCTATTCTATCTCTATCTCTATATCTCTCGTGTTGTGTTCGGTTCTGTTAGGCCAAAGTGAGAGAGAGAGAGAGAGAGAGAGGGGAGACTAAATTGAAAAATGGTCTTCACTAGTGTAGTAGAGTAGTACTCTTCAATCCTGTGGCTGGCTAGTTTGGTCTTGTTTTTAGTTCAAAATTAATAATAGTAATAATAATAAGTATTTCTTTGGGTCTTTGGTTGGGATATGGACGTGGTACGAGTGAAGCACTTCTCTAACGTAAAATTTGGCTCACGAACGAAGAGTGTAGACAGTAGACACGAGAACGCGCGTGCGTGCGGACGGTGAAGTGAAGGGAAAGGAAAGGAAAAGAGTGAAAATGAAAGTGTAGATAGAGGGAGGGAAGCAGAACCAAAGAGGGTTTGAGTGGGGCCTTTCGAATTGGAGTTTGTGGGGAGCGATGACCTGCAAATATGAGGCCTAAGACAGCGACAATACGCCAAGGACATTTTTGACTTTTTCGTCGCTACCTTTTCTATTTCCACGCCAATCTAATTTCTACAGTACTAACTGCACTTGCCGTTTATACGTTCAAGAAAGAGAAACACCCTGCTTTCTGTTCCTCTTCTCTCCTTTTCCTTTTATTTATTTATTTAAATAATAATAACACTAACAGTAATAATAAAATAAAAAGCTCTCTTTAGTGCTTTCTTTATCATCTAATTCTATATTACTGAACAGTCTTCGTTTTGGAATTTGCTAATCAAATCAATTTCTTTTTCTTGTTAACAGTTAACTTATGATATTATTTAAGGAATTAAAAAATAAAAATATTTAGTAAAAAATTATAGGAAAACAAAAAAAATCATCAACAATACAATTATAGTTGAAAAATCATGAAAAATAAGAGATATACTATTTATCAGATTAAAAATCTAAATCATTGTTACTTTGAATATTAATAACCCTTAAAAGTGTTTTGGTTTAATATCATTGATCCTGAGATCAAATTCTCGTTTTGTTTGTTGATTTATAGTCGTTAAATTTAATACCAAAATTCTTTAGCAGCATTGATAAAAATAATTTTATTTTAAGCTTCTTAATTAGTGTTTTAAGAATATTGATTAATATTTATCTTTTTGTCTTCTTCTTAAAAGCTAGATTCCTGACTACGAATAACACTAGATTTTTCTGCTCGACCAAAATAGTCTGCATGTTTTGTATCACAATCATGATTGCACCAATGAAAATGATTTTAAAAAAGTAATTAACATTACGAAAATTGTTAGCACAAAATTATTGACACAAGTCAATTAACATTTGAGTCCATTAATCAAAGTTTAGGGTTTGATCTTTGACGAGTATAACTAAATGTATCATTTTATTTTAAAATGGATTAACTAGGTGGGAGATTTTTTTTTATTTATTTTTGCAAATCAAAGACACCGTTAGGTATGGTTAAAAAACGTAATTAGTGATTATTTCTTCATTATATGGATATTTTTATTTAAGTTTAGTATTAAATTCCAAATCTAAATATTTCAACAAATTAAGATTATAAGAAAATATAGATAATTAATTCCAATAAATAAAAATTCAAAATATAGATATTTCAGATCTAAAACAAATAATAATAATTTTATAAAATTTTGAATAATTTTTTTTAATCATATGTTAAATGATAATGTGATGACATTTTGTTCATCTATCACATTATTACTACTTAATTGATCAAATAATACTTTATTAGAGTGTCACATCACACTTAATAAACTAAAACTAACAACATATATAAAAAATAAAAGTTTAAAAATATCAAATAATAAATAAAAAAATATATGATAGAAATAAAAAACATATTTAAGTCTTTTTCTATCCGTTACATAAATTTTAGTATATGCAATTCACAAGATATATTTTTAGTTGAATAATTAAAATTTACTATAAATAAATACTTTTAAATATATATGAAAATTAAAAATCAAAATCAATAAATATTTTTAATTACATAAATTATATTTTAACTATATGATAAATTATTTATATTTGATATAAGATCATTTTAATTATCAATAATTTCTCTTAAAATATTAAAAAATAATTTATAAATGAAAATGAAATAATAGATAAAAAAGAGATTACAAAAGTATTAAAAACATTGTTACTAAAGAAAAACTTCTAAAAGTGTTATTGTTAAAAAATAAAATTTAAAAATATTCTTATTTAAATATAGTTATTCTAATTTATATACAGAAGATCAATGCTTTTTTAACTTTATTTTTAAAATGTTACATATATGATTTTTTAAAATTAAATATATGAAAAATATTTTTTTAAAGAGAATTTTATGAAAATTCTAAACGCATGACACCGTGGACTGATAATGCACTATAGTTGTGTATGATATATATGGGACCTAATAATTTGCATGCTATTTATGATTACGCCTGCTGATGATCCATCAATGGCATTAAACTAATCATAGCAATGTGTGTCTGGCATTCTACACTCCTTCGCTCATTTATTGGGTGATATAGGGAATTTTTTTGGGTGAATATAGGAAATAATAATATAGGATTATCAAACACAAAGTGAGGGAATCTGGGCTCATTCGGTTTGGCTTGCAGGTTGATTGGAAAGTGAGTCAATCAGTCAATTTAATTTTATCAGTTTATTTTTTATCTAGTTAAAAATAATCACACAGATTAGTGAATTTTACAAGTTAGCTCACCTAAAATCATACACATATAAAAAAGTATATAAAGGTAAAGTTGAGGTGATAAAATTAAGGTGCTAAACAAAAATCAAAACATCAATAGGTTCATTACATTGTGTCTAACAGTTTATATATATTAATGATTTAAAAAGTCATTTTGCGACATGATAGGCTAACTACAGATTCGGATAGTTTATGGCTTTGTTTCTTGCTTGGATTTGATCTTTGTCCCCCTTCCCGATGTTGTTTGCTATTATGCTTTTTTTCTTCAGGTTAATGTTATTCACGGGTGCTAGTTTGGCCTTAGGGTTGGGAGGGTGCCAATCTAATTGAAATTATCCTAATATTGGGGCTGCACTAACGTCCCTTTTTGCTTAAAAAAATATTTGAAGAGTCATATTCAAGTTCTAAAAAATAAGCTAGTATATTATTATCCTTTATTATGATTATAATATAATTAAATAATTGAGTTTACATGCTACTTAACTTTACTATTCAGTGAGTTAGTACAATAAGTTGTAATTGTCTTTTTTTTATTAAAAAATAATAATAATTACAATTCGCAAGTGAATCTGACTCAACACAAAGACAAGTGTTTAATCTAAACATATCTTATGCTAAGTAAATCAGATTAAATTTAACTCAAATTTTAAGTGATTTAATAATTTTTTCTAACCCAATCTAACTAAAACCTATAAAGAGCCAAGTTGACTCACAAGTTATAACCTATATTAACCGTTCTGAATTGACATGCCAGATCAATAATTATAAGTTTATAACACCATGTACTATATTTATTGGAAAAAAACTTTATTATAATATATATATATATATATATAGTGTGTGTGTGTGTGAAAATCAAAAGAAAAAAGGAACAATAATTACTCAACGGGAAATTGTAATTATTCACCAATATATGATAAAATAAGAGTTTTTATTCACTAGAGTATGAATGTTTCCTACAATTATAAACATTTATTTATTATTTTTTACATGCTTTTAAATTCTTAAATTATTAATTACTTCAAAATCTTATGTTTTTTTTTTAAGAATTAAGGATGTTTATTTCTTCAAAATTTTCTTTTCGTGTCAATTTTTTTAATGTAAAATACCAATAATTTATATTTTCATATCAATATTTTTATAAAAAGGTATCATTTTTTCCACTAAATTTAAGTCGTCAATACTTTTCAACTATTTATTGGAATTAAATACGAATACTTTGATCATACATTTTTTTGGAAGCACTTTTTCTCATAATTTAGAAATGATTTAGTTTGAGGTGCGAAAACTTGCTGTCTGATTCTTTGAAGAAAAGTAAATAGTACTAGGAGGGTGCGACTGATCCCGCCACTAAACATACAAAATAAAGATAGCCGGAAATTGATTTGGCATCTGAAGGCTGAAGCAGATTATATTATTGAAGCGGGACCAAGGAGAAATCTTCGCATAATGTCCTTAAGTGAAGTCCCAAGTAAGATAAATGATGGTCCTCTAGAGATGGCACATGGATGCCTGCGGTGCCATGCATCTTTAACACTATCAAAGTCAAGAGAACCAGTAACCCACCAACGCTTCATGAATAATGCACCTTACCTGGCACTTCATGTTTACAGCAATAATAGCTCAGACACAACCAACAGAATGAAATGAAATGTTTTAAGTCACAATTTCCATTACCTCAATTGAGACGTATCTCCAAAATGTTGTTATTTTTGTTATAAAACAATTTTTAAAAATTCAGTCAGATTGATGTTTAGCTTCCAAAATCCAAACAAATTCAATAACAAAATATAATAGAAGGAAATTGTCATACCGTTATTAATAAAATCTAATCATGTAGACTTTTTTGGTTTTTTATTTTATCCTATTGTTGTATTATAGACCTTTTTTAGTTTACAACACAGCAAAATGTGTAACAATAATTCTTTAATCGTAATAGTATAGTACCTCATTGAAAAATCGAACTCTACTTGTGGGAACATTTTGTTAATTATATGTAAGTATCCATTGGGAAGTGCCTGTTGGTAATACCTAAAAGAAGCGTGTGTACCCTGCACCTTTGAAGAGTGGGGATGATAGCTAGATTTTGTTTGTTTTGCACCCTCCATGAGAGATTGCGGATTGGGAATCGGTCCAAATAAAAACTATAACTATAATTGATTAATTGATACTGAAGTTACGATCAAAGGTCTTGTTAATCACTGTTTTATTGAAGAATTAATAATAATTTTATTAAAAATTATGATAAAAATACATTTTAAAAATCATCGAGAGTATATTAAGAAGTTTTACTTGTAACCAAAAATATTAAGAAGTTTTACTAATATATAGAGTATTTTTTTTAAAACTTTGACTCATTAACTAATATCTCAAGACCCTACTAAACATTTGCCTATAATAAAAGTAAAAGAAAATAATAGTGATGGAATTTGTCCTAATCAAATCATAGTGAACATCAAAATGGATATTGGATATGCATTTTGTAACAAAATAAATGTTGGATATGCACCGCCGCACCTTCCTTATTTTCCGTTGAGTTAAAACGTCAAAGGCATTAATTTATTTTGACACGAAATTTGTTCCAAAAGTAACAATCCCTTCTCCCAATCCCTCTCTTCCATTTCAAAGTTTAGGGTCAAGATGTAAATTGTTGCATTGATATGAGGATATACTAGTATTACAATACAACATGGTTTATTAAGTGTGAAAAGGTTCCAAAAGATGCGCAATTTAAATTTGTTACGCTACTCACGCAATTTCTAAGTGCCTTTAGGCGTTGCATTTGATCCTCCACCCCACAAAATCTAATCCAAGCTAATCACCAAATTAATCGTTCCTTTTCCCATAATAGTGTAATATCTTAAGAATGATGTGCGACGAAAACAACTTGATGGAGATGCCAACCTATGTAGTAAACAGCATCAAGAGAAGTTGTTTAGGACTAATTCTTTTGTTTTGTTTGGGTCATAAGCCTTAAGATCTAGATGGGCTTTTATTATTAAGTAAGGTGGTCCCATTTCTATTGGGCCCATGTTTGCCTTGGCTAGGGGTAACAAAGGGCCCAACATGAGTGTAGTATGTAGACACAACAACATACTCTTGGGGACAGCAGCCATGCTTGGAACTGTAAAACATAGTTGTTTAACGGATGATATAGGGGCCCACAAGACTCGTGTGGTGAGAAATTCTGGCCTTAAGTTCAACGCTCAAAGATGAGGCCCTATAATAGTATCATGGATCTTCCACCTCCAGCAGCCCAATATGGCCCCACAACAATAGAACTAGAGTAATCTTATACTTGGTTTTGAATTGGATGGATCGCATATTGGTTTTGGTTTATGCGATAATGCGAGACAATCGGATATTTTCGACTTTGTCTGTGACACTGCTGGACGTGACCTATGTTTAACTAACGAGAAACAGTGTATAAATCAAATCTTAATTTTTGGTTGGTAGATAAGCATGATATTGATTTCTCTTTATTTTTGGAAAAGGAACAAACATACACGTGTACTGTGCCAGCTTGATTATTTTTTATTTTTTTTAAATAGGAATTTATCATTGGATAAATGTTTATTTTTATATAATTTAAATTTATAATATATAAATATCTTTGAATGTATAAATTATATTTTACATTGTGATATAAGATTATTTTTAATAATTGACATTTTTTTCAATTAAAATTCAATATAGAGATAGATAAAATGGGGTAAAGTAAAAAATGATAGATAGTTGAAAAGATCAAATAAAAAAAATGTAATTTGAAAGAGGTAAAAAAAAATTGACTACTTCTAAGAGTGATATCTAAAAGACATATCTAAAAAAGAGAAGAAATAAAAAAATATTATAAATATCTATTTGACAAAGTGGGGAAAGTAGAAATCTCCCTAGTGACTCCACGTCCACGTCATAAATTTTAATTTATAATATAAAAATAGATAATTAATCTTATTAAGAAAGACTAAAAAGTTATTTCTAACTAGCTAGAAAATGGTTATAAAAATACATATAGAATTTGTTAACATGCACCAACATTTTTTTAATAGGAAAAACATGCTATCTAGTTAAATTTAGTTTTATTAAAATATAATTTGTTAATATACTTCTTTTAAAAAGTAGATAAGTGTATATTAGCCTTCATAATTACTGACATATACCAACTTTAGAGACGTATATTGATAAATTATAACTAATATTTTCTTAAAATACCAAAAAGTATTAGGGTCATTCAATTCTCTTTCAATTTTTTTGTTATTTTAAATATTGTTTTTTAAAACAGTTTTAATGTACGTATTAGCTAATTTTATACTTACAGTTTATCAAATTTTGAAAATGAATTCAAAACAAGTATTTTATAAAAAGTAAAAAACAAAAACTACTCAAGAAAGTTCTGACATATTTTTTCTTATCCCCTCGTGTGAAGAAAACGCACAATACTGATTAGGAATTAAGGTATTTTGCTAGCACAGTACTTCTTCTCCTTCACGATGGTCAGCCACTTAGGGAAGACTCTCGCATCCTGCTATATATATGCCATCTTCCTAACTTTCTCCGATTAATCTTATATTATAAGATATTCCGATCAACTTCAAGTAAAATTAAGGCCCGTACCCGGCAAACAAAGGCAAGAGCCTCCCACCATCCTCCTTCAAATTAAACGAGATTTTTAGTCTTTTAATTAATTTTAGAAAACTAAAAAACTGTTTTTGTAAAAAGAAACAAATAAGTCCTAACTTATAAAAATATCTTTTTTTCCTTTCTTAAATATAAGTAGGCATACAATGATAAACATAATTACATAAATATACACAATCTTCTTAAATTAGTTGGAATCAACACAACTTTTTTTTAGGAAAGAATTAACACAACCTTGGAGTTGGAGCAACATACCCCTTTCATTTTTAACTTAACAATTGGATTAACATTTTTACTACTTTTTTATTTTTATAAAACTGTTTGAATATAATGATATTAATTTGTACATTTATAAGGCTATTTTTTCTATCTTTTTCCACAGCCATCACATCAATTATTTTATATCACACTACTCTTTTTATTTATTTATCACTTTCCTTATTCTAAAAATATATAGTACAAACACAAGTTTTCTATTATTAATATTCAAAAGAATATTCCTTCAATCTTTTTAGTTGTCTGTTATTGATTTTTAAAACTAAATAAAAAAAATATGGCAGTTGTATTTTTTCTCTCACTATCATATTCAACATATTAAAAGCTTTCAAACCAAGAAAAAAATACTTGTACAGTTGTACAGTTGTACATGTAGCGACAACAAAAATAGCCTTTACATGTAGGAATGTAGCAACTATATATAGCTAGGAATAGCATAGGGATGGAACGGAAGACAGAGTCACATTCTGCTTGTTTTTGGTGTAAAGGATTTGAGATCAAAATAGTACCTCTTGATCCCGGAATAACACTTTGGCGGCATAATGTTCGACAAACTTTTCTTTTTGGCCTGAGTTAGATATTGAATTGTGTAGATGAAGTAGAGACGCACATAACAATCCTTTCCCCCTCGCATTAAAGCCATACAGCACGGGAGAAGGTCCACACTAAAAGGATGGCCACGAAAAAATACTCCTTCTCATTAAATGACAGTACTCAGTAGTGTTCATTATTCATGGAAACAACCAAATATTTCTTCCGTGGTGAGGATGCATGCATGGATAGGATTGGACAATAGGTCTAGATTAACTTTAGAAAGGACCACATTTTTTTAAAAGTATATGGAAATACTTCATCTAATCAAAAAAGTATGGAAATACTTCAAAAGTTTCTTTCGGAAATATTTAGGTATGTTTGTGTTTTCTAATTGTGTTATTATGAGTCTCGTGTATGGTCATGGGAATAATAAATTTTAACCATACAGTTAATAATTATAATTCGCGATCGTCCATTACTTATATATAAAGAAGTAAAAAATCACTAAAAAAACACCTTTTGTCAATGGATAATAAAATAAGCGTTAAGTTTTTTTATTAATATAATTTTTTCTTTAGTATATGACATTTTTTAATTAAAATGTCCCTTTAATCCAATGAATATCAAATTCAAATGAATTTATCCGAACAGAAGAATACAGGCTTCATCGAAAATAATCAAATCCAATAAAAATGATCCCTATATATTATTAACCCTCTCGCCTATGAAGCCATAATACACACCTCTCAAGCGCCTCCATATTCTTGATCCTTCTACATGGTTAATCAATCTTTTTGACTTCACAATGCGTACTGTTCTCATACATTCTACCCTTGTTGCTTTTGCCATATAACGGATATTTGGATTATCATGTCACCTTTTTTTAAAGGCACGCCCACTTAATTAAAGGCAAACATTGCAAGTTAATGCCAATAGAAATGCTGTTTTTTCATCACGAAGGTGGTGCATGCTGCATGTGGCTAGCCTTCACAACATGTAGCAAGACGAATTTTGTTTTTCACTTCAATAGATCGATCCTTGGTTTAATTAATTAAATAACTATGCACCACCAAGCTTTTTGCGTTAGTGTGTGGGGGTGTGGTTTGGATCGTGATTAATGGTACTAATTAAAAAAAACACTTTTGTCGGATTACTTAAAAGGATAAAGTTTGAGACAGTATGCAGAGAGAATGAAGAAACATTTGATTCGTTTTGCATGCAGCTTGCTGTTTACTTTATACACACACAAACTTTAAAGTTCAATATTGTCCGATCTCAGAGAGAATATAATGCAATCAAATTAAATATATAGTGGCCTTGGGGCCAATTTATATATATGTCTCTTCTGTCCCAAGTGCGCTTACGTGTTAGTTACTTCCCTCTTCCCATAGTGCCGTGGTTCAATTTAGATCATAAGCACAAGAGCCGGAAATTGATCAAAATATGATAAATATACGTGTGAATGACCGTACCCATATGTTAAGTGAGTTTGATCACTAATTGGGATAGCTAAGCCACATTAGAATATTGATCAGATTGCTTTTATGAACGCCATCATTAGGATTACATAGTGCCTATATAATAAAGGAAAAATCTGAAAAGGAGTTCAACAATAAGACTTTATTTAAAGCAGCACACAAATTGTAACTTGATACAGGTCATGAAGTCATTAATCAGATCACGCAAGGTCATTCTGAGGGAATTTATTTTTGCACCTAAGCCCCATTGATAGAATTGGGTAAGGAATATCTACTGCCTTTAGCCAAAGTTCAATAAGAATAAACGATTATGTAATGATGACAATGGACGTGAAAAACCAATAACAATGACATGATGATATGGATTATCAACCTCAAACAATAAAATAATATAAGGACAATCCTTTAGAAACCATTCAATAATCGATATTAATAATTAAATTATTTTAATAGTTTAGTCACTTTATTGGAAGAGGATGCTTTATGGGAAAGAGATAGACAATTAGGAGAGAAGAGAAATGACATGAATAAATATGGAAGATAGTGTGATATCATTAAGAGAGAGAGAAAATGTAAAGTGAGTAAAAATAGTGAAATATGAGAAAATTAACATTATAACTTATTTAAAAAAATATATTCAAATGGTTTAAAGAAAGAAATGTTAAACACTTTTAAAAAATTTAAGATATAAAATGCTTTTAACCTATTCAATAAATATTGTTGAAGTCTTCAAGGAATGCACTTGTGATAAAATTCCACATGATAAAGAGAGATCCCAGGCCCATCCTTGCATGATTGAGACACATAATGAGCTGTTTTTGTACTTGCGACGACCAACAAAGTGGAAGCTAATGATGAATTTAAACGAATGATGAATAGAGTCTTCCCTATATTGCCCAACATAATTTTATCCTCTCAACCATAAACCCTTTATAGTCTTCTTGTCCGTTTCTATATCCTATCCACGGTTTAGTGAACTTCTTTTCTTGTCTAAGAAGTCATTTTAGACTTCTGGCTTGTCAAGCTCTAACTGATGAAGAATTTGATTCTTTTAATTAAGTTTTTTTTTCTTTCTTTCAATCTTCTGCAATTGAAAAATGACACTAATAAAACATGATTAGAATTAGTTGAGGTTCAAAATAACCTTTAGATAAGATTCTAACACCGAAAAATTGATGATACGAATTTGGAGTACTAAGAGATACACTAAACTTTAGGAGTTTTCCTCTCATCGTGCCAGGAAAATGTTTAATGTAACAGTTAACATTTTAAACATGCGCACAAGCTCCCTATTGTACTAGCTGGAAATTCACATCCTGGTTTAGTAAACAAGCATGCAAAACAAGCTTAATTTTGCCATTTTGATGGAGGTAAAAAAACATAGGATTATGCATCGGTCCAAGCAGCAAAAATTGGCATCTGAGGAATAGAAAGCGAAGGCCTGAGATTGGAAGATAGATCCCAAGATTCCACGTTAGCCAATAATTTGGACACTGTTGAAGGCATTCCAAAGAGCATTGGCAAGCTTGTCTTATCTGGGCTCTCTTCTCTTGAGCTACTCAAACTTGTCACCAGAGAAGAAGGATTTGACAAGTGTGTTCCCATGTTACTCGATTCAACTTGGTGATGAAACATGTTATCTAAAGCAGTCGACAAGGACTCAGTTCTACTACTCTCAATTCTTTGTGGATTCTGATCAAGCTGGTTGGAGGATGGATACTGAACCATCTTCCATTCTAATTGGCTTTTGCATCTTTTCTGCATCAGAACGGTTTCTTGAGTAGTACAAGGTTTTTGGTTAACAGTAGCCTCGCTTCTAGTTCCATCATCCATCTTTCTTTTCCGCTTAGCTTGTTCACTGCTAAGAAGGTTATTGCTCTCCATAATTTTTTCCACATTATATCTTGTTATATCAAAGTTAGTAACAGCATTAACTCCTCTGAATTTAATAGCAGCAATGTCATAGGCTTCAGCTGCTTCCTCTTGGGTACCTAAAGTTTTATTTTCATGAAGATAAGAATTAGCTTTCCGTACTGACGATGGATTAGAATTATTATTATTATTTTGGCCTAAAGCATGAGAATGACATCAGAATCTTATAAATAAAAATATTAATTGAAGGTATGATTGTTTATCCTTCTGAATTAACAGCTTTGATAAAAGCTGCCTTCAGGACTAACAGTGTTCTACAATATTTAAAGTGGGTCTTGATCAGCCTTATATATGTGACTGAAAAGAAAAGTTCAAATCAAAGATTAGCTTTTAAGTCATAAAGCTTGCTCTCGGTCATTTCCTATTTTGAAACATCTTACATAAAAAAACAATCGTGGCTAGTAAAGGAAATAGTAACAACATAACTGGGAAAAAAAGAATAAAGCAGAGAATGTGAAAGAACTCACTGAAGGTTCCAAGATATAGATCTTTGTTTCCGGCCACTCTTCCAATTCGAGCTTGCCACCTTCCGTGTTGGTGGTGCCTGCTACCCAGTTAATCAGAATGAATGAACCAAGTTTAGAACAAAGTAAATTCTTTTCAAGGTATAGATCTTGTTAAATTAAATTGCAATGCATATAATGTGTAAATGCTAGCCTGTGAGACCTTGTTACTCCTCTGTACATGGAGGCCCCTCTTGAGAATCCGCTGCTTTTCCTGATTGGAAAAATTTGAATGTCATGGTTGTGAACATGGATTGGTTGTTCACATCAAGTTGACACAGAAGCAAATATATTTACCTTCGTAAATGAGCAACATATTCTTGTCTCGTCATGTTCTTCATTTCCTCAAGTTCGTTTTGATAATTTTCCAACTGTTAATAGATCATACTTGCATTAGTTACTGTTATTAAATCCTGGAAGCTGAATACAGACCCAATCAGAAGAAAAATGAGAAAAAAAAAGTAATCATTACAGGGAAATTTATATGAGAGGAGGGTCCCCAATACTTGAGTGCGGCCATATCATAAGCTCTTGCAGCTTTTTCTTCCATATCATAACCCCCTATAATAATTTTTTTTGGAATCACTTGTATAAGCATTTATATTTCTTCTTTTGCCATCATCATGAGCAAAATATTAAATGATATCCTTAACTTCAAGTTAATCTATCCTAAAGGAATTTGAACAATATTTAAAAGAAAACTAATTCTCGATATGGAAAATCTTACCTAGATAAACTGAGATTCATCGCATGTTTGAGTGGAATCATCACCGAATCAAAGACAAGAAAAAAGAAGAAGAAAGGATCAGCACTAAATGCAGAGCTTTTCAAAGGAGAACAAAATTAAAGAGAATAGATTTGTTTGACCAAAAATATACACAGAAAAAGAAAAAAAATGTAAAGGGGTGGGAAAATAGTCGCTTTCTTACCTTGCCTTCCTTTCCTTACTTGGCCCTCTTTCTTGCAGCTGTTGTCCCATAGATGAGCTTCATATCTACCCGTCCACCTATGCCTGATGAACAAACATTCCTTAGAAATTAAAGTAAAACATATAAAAAAAAAACAGTCAAATATGTTCTTGGAATTGCTCTTACATGAACACTTAACTTCTTAAACAAGGAGAACAATAGAAGAGGTAGAAATTTGTTATGCAAACTAGTGAACATTAATGTTCAATAATATTTATAATGTGCCAGAAATACTAGTAAGATTTAGAAATGAGCAGAGGAGAATAAACCTTGTTACACCTCTATATTGAGATGTTCTTTGCCCAAAGGTATCTAAGGATTTCCTATGACCTATTTGCTTCTGATTCTGGTCCACCATTTCAATCCCCATTTTCTTGGTATCAGTGACAACAGTATTAGTGAGAGCAGGTGAACTTGTAACACAGCTTGATCCTGAGGTAGGTCTCACGGACAAATTTAATGAATGCAAATCCCCATATGTTATTGATCCAATGGATCCAGATTCGCCTCTATAATTGTCCTCCAAAGGAACAATCATCCTTGATTCTTCTGCATGTCTGGCAGGGAAGTCCCTTGAGAACCAACTTTTCAATCCAGGATTTTCATCCTCAGCTATACACGGTCGCTGGTGCTTGGAACCTTCTAAAATCATATCATGGTTTCTTAAGGTAGTGTAATACGAGAATTGTTGCTGGCTGATATTCTCTTGAACGTGATTTAAGTCATTTGGATTGTTTAGTCCATGGCATAAGAGCTGGTTGTAAAGCATACTATTTAAGCTTGGATGCATTGCTGAAGTAGTTATCGTTGCTTTTATTAATCAAAACAAAGTATTCAAGAAGATGAATATTTAGTACGGTCACATAATAAATACTTACCAAAACAGAAAAAAAAAAAAAAAACAGAAATTTGAGTTTGAACTAACCTTGTGCTTGTGATCTACTCAGAGTTTCTATTCCAGAGAGAGAGGCATTGGATTTAAGGGGCATGATAGGCAAGGATGAACTCATTCCAACGTGTTCACCTTCCAGTCCATAGCTATAGAGAGGGGTATGATGATAAAAGCTTGGTGGAACTGTTTCAATAGCTGCGGGGGAAGGCTGTGTCTGATGAAGGTGTGAAGGAACACCTATATTGATCATTTGTGGGGAGAGGGAGAAGCCTAACCAGCTATTGTGATAGTTGATGTTAACGGTATTGCCATTTTCTATAGGCTTCATCTTGAAGACTCAGTACTAGAGTACTAAACTTTTATTCTAGCCAAATTTAAGGCAAGACAACTCAATCATTGGAAAACAGATAAACTACTAAGTAATCATTCCATATATATATCTACACTCTAGCCTTTCCTCCCCTTGGAACCACTATTTGTTTTGTTAACTATAAACGATTTTTTTTGCTAGTTGAAGAACTGAATAGGCTAAATATAAAAATCCTATCCAACTATGTAAATAAATCCAACAAGTTGGTGTGTTTTTGTGTGTGTGTATAAATGGGTGTGTCAACACGGACAGATATGTATAGGGAACAAAGCAAGTTCCTTTAAACTAAACAAAAAGAATGTGTTCCAGCAAGCAATGCTATTGCTAGGCATACTTCCCGGCTTCCATTGGGATCCGTGCATGAGAAAGACATTCCCTTTTGCTTTATTCTACGCTCCTTGCTTCACTTTCCTTTTTCTCTTTTATTTCAGTTTACGATGTTATTCACAATATTTCTCTTCATTCTTCTATACTTTTTGATTAATTAATGTTTAAACAGTCTATTATGAATGCTGGATGATAGTATGATAGATAATTGCACGAATTAATACAATTTATTTTTGAAGTGACTAATACAAAATTATGTAGTCTTATTTATTAAAATTTAAAAGCATACGACGAATAACAATGTGATCAAATTTTATCCTTAAATACTTATTGAAATTTTTACAACGTATTATGACAACGTTATCCTTCAATTACTTAACTGCTTTACACTATTTTCTAATCTTTCAATTATGACAATCGTTATCCTCAAAATTCTTTTACTTAACTGCTTTACACTATTTTCTAATCTTTCAATTACTTAATATTTTTTTTTGACAAAACAAAACTTCTATCATATCTTTTAAAATTTAATGATTAATTTATTATTTAATTTTTAGTTAATATATTGATATTGGGTTGTCACAACGTAATCCTTCAATCTCACTTTACTTGTGATTATTTAATATTCTGTATTGATAAATTATATCACTTTTGAATATAAAAAGACATTAATTACTTTTTCAAATAATATCCTCAAGAAATAAATGTATGAGTAAATATATAGCTAGAATGGTATATATTTGATGGATTGAATTATTTTACTACGTAAATTGGTATAATTAATTACTTTCTCAAGATAAGTGTATTATATACCTTAAATGATAAATGAAATGAGACGGAAGGAAAAAGTTTATTATATCATTAAAGTGAGAAAAATGTGATTATTTTGATGTAAAAGCATTAGAGCAACATATGATTAGCACTGTTCTTAATATAGTAACGAAAAAAGAAAAAACCAAGACATGCAGTCCTGCACTGCACGCAAATTAAATAGAGAGGAGAAAATTTATTTGCATTTTTTAAAGTTTTTTTTATAGTTATTCTTAGACCAAAATAAAAGTTTCACCTTAATAATTTACATTATTTTTAGTACAAAATTTACCTAAATTATCAAAATAGAACTTCAATTTTAACTAAAAATAAAGCCTAAATGATATCTATATAACTTTAAATATAACTACCAAGTGAGCCACTATGTTGGTGAGAAGAACTTATATAAGTTATATGATGTCATAATTTCAGTCCTTATTATTTATACGAGAAAAGGATGCAACTACCAAGTACCAATTCAGAAAAGCTCCCAAGTCTCAGCAAGTCCATCTGTCGGCATGTCCATCACCCTCACTTATATTTACTCATCACTGGCGGCACTAGCCACTAGCTAGGTTGCAATATTTACAACTTTATTTTTATCACAAAAGTGGTAGAATAGGTACTTACGTGTCAACATGTTAATGATATGTTAAGACCGTGAACAAAAGTTCATCTAAAGCTAGCTTAAAAGAGGATTATTATATAGGATTAAATTATAAATAGTTTTCTTGTACAATTAACTTATTTCTAGACGTTAAAGAATTTTCATATAATTAAAAAATTTACCAAACAAAATTTTTGCTTTGACAGTACTGGTGAAACCTAGCTATCATTGTTGCATTCAAGAACTCAACAGCGTTCTCATCATTCAAGAGTAGTGTTCCAGCACGTTCATGCATGTAATTAAGGTGAATGGTGAGGTGTCCTACAAAATACTATAATTGGGTCAAATCGTGAGGGTGAGTGGGTTACGGAACGACGTGTTGCATTATGATATCATATAAGATCTAATCTGACCCATTGTGACATGGGTAGCCATGATTGCATAGAAGTAGAAGAGGGAGAACTGAGGGAAACTGTGCCACTACATGAGGTGTAAAATTGCAAATCGAATAATAAAAAAAAAAAACTTAAAGTATCATTAACGTCAAAACAATGTCTGTAGGTTATTGCCTAAGCATTTTGGGGTGGGTCAATTAGTCTACTCTAGAAACCCCTGATCCGGCCGCTATTAAGAGGCAGCTCATCAGCTTAAAAGAGAGAATAATCAATGAGAATGCAAGAAGAAAGAACACTGAAAGGATGAATATATAGGATAAAAAGTAAGATAGGAAAAGAAGAAAAATGATAATAATAAAAAAGAGAAAGAATGTGATGTATATTAAGAAACTTTTAACAAATAATCGTATAAAATGATTATGCAAATAATAAAATCAATCTTATAAAAACAAGACTACTGTGTGGAGGATGCACATGTACAATGGTGGTGATAATGAGAATAATATAATATATATAGTTACAAGAGCAATAGAGAGATAATAATGACAATATATAGAAATAGTAATAATAAGGATAATAATAATAGTAATAATTATCAAAAAGGTTATTTATAATAGTAATGGTGATGATAATAATAAAGATATTAATAGTGATTAGGATAATACTTGTGATATGAGTGATAATAATGACAATATGAACTGAATGATTGTTTGTATTAATAAGATTAATGGTTTATGGTAATAATATTAATGACAATAATACATATATAGGATAAATAGTTATGAAACAGAAAGGTAAGGATTAAAAATTGTCGTGTTATACATCTCCCTAACACAACTCTTCTTTCAGAATAATTTTTTAACAAGTAAAAAAATATTATTAATTGATAGGTTAAGTTTATGGTATCTCGTTGATTCACTAATTAAATTATGAATTTAAATAATTTTTATAGGCAAATAAAATTAACTTATCATATTATATCTTTCTTATCCTAACCATTATTAAACAGGTCTTAAAGTGTGCCCTCTGAATCAAATTAGAGATATTGTAGGAATGATCAAGAGAAGGACATTAACAAACATATATACTCTATATGGTACATACATTAACTATACTTTATAATTACTATATAAAATAATAAAAGCTTTACGGGACATCTCTATAGTTGATTACAAACAGTAAAGTATTGAAATTACTAAACTACAATATCCTTTGAGGTCCACATATTCGAGAACGCCATATGAATCAAAACAGCGGCAACAAACAGGAAAAATGTATAAAGAATTTTAATTGGGAAAAGTAATTTATCAAGAAATTTAAAATTTTTTAATTTAAAATTTATTGTTTGAATATTTTTATACGAAGAATTTAAAATTTTAGAATTTTAAATAATTAAAAATGTGAAATTTAAATTTCCTTTTAAAATGTGAGAAATTGAAATTCTTTTTTTTCTATAAAAGCTCTAACCGTACCACTCTTTACTTTATCTCTATAGCCGACGAGTATTTCGACTTCCGTTACTCCCACGACATCCACCTCATGCGTCTCTATATGCATCAGGTTCAAAATTTAAAAATGAAGAAATTCAATTTCTTTATCCAAATACAAAATTTTAAAAATGAAGAAATTTAATTTTTTTATCCAAATACAGAATTTTAAAAATAATTTTTTTCATTGATGCATTTTAATTTCCCTAAATTTTAAATTTTCTGAAATTTTAAAATACTTCATCCAAACAATTCATTCCGTTAGTTATATTAAAGTGTTTCTTTCCCCTTTTTCAATTAAAGTTTTTTCTTCCGTTTACTTTTGGCCTTAGTAGTTTTATGTAGTTTTTCTATTACGATTACAATTTGGTAAAATTGTTCACATGAAAAAATATTTTTGATCTGTTGTAATCAGTCTTTTCCATATATCTATACATGTGCAATTAATGCATAATTGCATTTCATTCCATCGGAAAACGATTATATGAAAACCAAACAACCCAATTCTTATACAAGTTTCACGCTGGTTAATGATATATAAAATTTTGTCAACTTGCATGTATTAAATATTAATCACAGTGATCAAATTTTTATCTGTATTCCGTACACATTATACTTAACATAGGTAAAACTAATGTAAGAACTTGGTGTGACCGTAATATAGTTGTATTCCAATGTCTAAACAATGAGAAAGGCATCAGATTTGAATATAACTTGGCTCTTTGTGAGTCCCCACTTTAGAAGCAACTCACCACTATTTATTTCAGTCTCTTATAGCGTGTGCAATTAGCGGGGACTGCCCATCCAAAAGTTTCAAATTTAGATTCCATTTGATCAATATCATCATTAGTTTACATGCAAATTTGCGTGACCAAGTTCATGGAGACAGAAATTCTAGAGCCCCTGATTTGGTTTGAGAAAAAGAGATGGACAAGGGAGTTTGGCAGGTAAAGAAAGAAGCAGAACAAGACTAGGAGGAATGTTGAGAAAGAGAAAGAGACCCTCTTTTTTCATAATGGTAATGATGAATATATCCACTCACCAAATACTAGAGACCAATTAACAGTTTGCCTGAGAATCATGTGGCATGGCCAGTAAAGTAGCTCCTGTACTACCTCAGCAAACTTTTGCTTTCTTCACATTTCACCATACTTTTCATGTGGGGCGATGGGGAAGCGTATCTTGATGCCCTTTTCTCAACATTGTTGGCTTTGAGGTAATTGATTGATTGCTACTTCCCTAATTAGTAATCTACCTGGGGCGTCATTTTCTGAAAAATTAAATGTTAACGTCTTAATGATATTTATTTTTGATTTGTAGAATTAATGATAGTTGTTATTGTCAATGAAATTTTTATAGTTGTAATGTAAAAAATTTAGCTAAAAACCTTCACGATAATCAAATTCGAAAGATTAACAAAGAGTACTGGTGATAATAATTCATTATCGTGATGTATATTTTACCACCATCTCTTCGATTAAAAACAACTGAATAGCGAAATGCCTATACCAAGCTTAATCACAAGTTCACAACCATATCATGTAAGCGGTGAATAATTCCCTTTCACTAACAAAGGGTCAAGCTAATTTTACAGACTAAAGTAATTAGAAACAGACTCTTAACCAAGGATGGGTTGGAGTAAGCACCCTTCTCTTCTTTGTGTTGCTCTTTCATCTTTTCATGGTATCTTTTGTTTTGAGATTAATTCTCTACCTCCTGGCGCTCTGGTCTTTCATATCTTTCAGCAATAATCCTCTCCAAATGTTTTTGTCAATAATGTTATCATAGATCTTTTAGATATGTTAAATGGATAGAATTGAATATGTTCCCTTTTAGTTGTTTCTATCTGCTGCCATTAGACACACTTAAAGCGGGCTTGAGGAAGTGTGACACGAAAAGTGAGAAATCCTCTCTTGAGTTTGGATTGGGAATTTCAATATTGTTACCAGAGATTTTAAATGTTCTTATTTAAAATAATTTCATTTTATAAATGATTTGTTTGGATAAATCAATTCAAATTCCTAAAAGTGTGATACAAAAATAAAAAAGCAAGCCTTGTTGCAGGAAGAAGTGTTATTTGGAGCAAAATTAAGACAGCCTATTTTTAATAGAAAGATATATCTTCTTTTTATAGTTATATTGCATGGATACGGTACCGGTATCGAGTTCGAGTATGGTACGGGTATGAGATTTTCAAAAATCAAAGAAATGGTACGTTAATGTATATTTTAAAAAATATGTATTTATATAAATATAGAATTTAATATAAACATGACTACTTTTTATAAGTGATGAAAAAACATAAATAAACATATTTTATAATATAAAAGGAGATTAAATTCTTGACAA
Source organism: Glycine latifolia (assembly GCA_013407115.1). Classification (NCBI taxonomy): domain Eukaryota; kingdom Viridiplantae; phylum Streptophyta; class Magnoliopsida; order Fabales; family Fabaceae; genus Glycine; species Glycine latifolia. Next base: position 3,956,637 of record CM023951.1, read on the forward strand.
AATATCTCATAATAAAGAAACTATAATACATATGATATTGTACTTTAACAATATTATGATACCACATTTTAACAGTTTTAATCTCATCATTTTACTGTCTATCATTACTAAAAGAATTGTCTATGTAACTAATTTGTTAAAAGAAAAAGTAATAACTTGAATTTAAGAAAGATAATTTCTTTATAACTCTCATTCTTTTTGTAAGAGGAGATGAAGATTAGAAGAACTAAATCTTCATCTCTCTTAGGATTGAGCCTATTTTCTTTCATAGAATGGATATAGATATATGTGATTTAGTTTTTTTTCATAATAGACAGACTTAGGTTCTAGCTTGATACATATCAAAATGTATCCAGAATGTATCCAATTGAAGTACTTAATTTTTATAATAAAAAAATAAAAATTGATACGTACCCACAAGTATCCGATACGTGTACGGCATAATTTACTCATGCTTGATAGTTTTACACGGAATAATTTTGGGTATACTCATATTTTATAAATTAACGTTTTCCTTTAACTTGATCAATGGATATCAATCTTCGAAAATGTAAAAGAATCTTGTTTTTAGAAAGAAATTGATTCAAATCCTAACGCCCTTTTGCTTAGGCCTTTAACGGATGGGGAGAGAAAAATACTAAAAAAGAAGATATATATTCCCTAATAGGTATCTTGTGTTTAAAATTTGAACTTCATTGGATCTTTCAATAAAAGATATGAATAAATTTTCAACATATAAAATGAATTCTTATAAAATAACTCTTAATATTAATACATTGTTTAAAAAAATATTTTTTTTTCTCTAAAATCTTAAAATGATATCTATTACTAAAAAAAAGAAAAATCTTTAATTTTATATAACACTATAGAGTTTATCAAAAAGTGATAAAATCTCAATTTATAATTTATCACTAAAGATAAAGATGTCACGAGAATGCAAAGAAAATAGCATGTGACCAAAAAGAATTTGCTTTGGGCGATATAGAGCCTAAAACATCCTTTGCAGCATGTCTAGCAAAAACGCTACCACATATAGATTAATGGATATAATAGTGTTCAAATCTGAAATCACATACCTAAGCAGAAGATAGAGCAAAAGAAACTAAGCAAGGGAGACACACAGCGGCTAAATAAAAAGTACAACTGCATTGACGAGGAAACTAACGATTTTGCAAATCGTTCATGTTATAGCATTGAATACCCAACAATCCAACATATGCATTCTTTACATTTATGTATACTATATTTGCAACTAAATGATGATAATTTACTGAGACAACAATCAATCAATCATATGATGCAAATTGATCTACCATCAACCACTTATTCAACCCTCTACCAACAAGTTCCCTTTCCACATAAATTGATCTTGAATTTGATGTGGATTTTGAAGTTTGATTGTTCTGAACTCGGGTTGTTTTTTCCCCTTGGTTTTGACGTTCAAGGTTGATTTACTGAAGAGTAGAATTAAGAAAATAAATCTCAAAACTATAATGTGCTTAAAGTGATGGCGCATAACAATCTTAAAACTGCAACTTAGCATACAAATATTTCTCATAAATACATTATACTGGATTTGTCAACTGTTTTTCAATTGCCTTCTCCCTGTAAAAGGGGTGCACCGTATGATGTATGTTTGCATGCGACCCATATCAATCAGCTTATATATAGTGCATTGCTGATGAAAAAAAAGAAAAGAATTTCAGAAGCTAAGTGAAGTTGAATCATTTATAGCAAAGAAATCTGCAACAATATTGTTCGGAGTTCTAACAATTAAAGATAAGTTGAAAGGAAATGGTAGGCTCAGACACGCACAAACACTGTCATCACAGAGCAAACGACTTGCTTTGGTCCTTATCAGAATCGATAAATGTTTTCGGTCATCACAGCCCTTGCCCCTTGGACATAATAAAATTTAAAAAAAAAACAATAAAATCAGCATTGGAAGAACCCTAATTCAAAATGTAAAATTAAACAAAAAATGTGCGCAACTAACAATAACAATTGGCAAAAGATTTACAAGAAATAGACCTGTCAAAACGGGCCAACCCGGCCCACCCGGGTTGGCCCACCACGGGTTGGCAACAAAGTGAGCCGGGCCGGATTGGCTCACTTTGGTGGTGGGTCAAATTTTTCATAACCCGGCTCAACCCACACGGGTTGGTGGGTTAAACGGGCTGGCTCGCGAGCTGGCTCGTGGGCTGGCTCGCGGGTTGGCTCACTTTAAATTTAAAAAAAAAATCAAAAAAACATTAAAAAATCACAAAATAAGTGTAAAAAAATGCAAATTAAACCAATTTAAGTAAATTTAAATATTACAAACTGCATCAAACTTAACCTCAAACTAAATGTACATGAAACTCAAACAAATATAAATATATTCAACAATATTAAAATAATAAAACACCAAACTAACTCCTCAAATATCAAATTCTCATATCTCAATCATCAATATTAAGTTGTCTAGGAAGAATATTGTAATCATGGTTTGACAAATCAATTTCATTTTTATCATTTTCATTTTTTCCATTATCTTTTTTTATTTTTATTTTTTTTTCCTCCAACCCGCGAGCCAACCCGGCTCACCCGGGTTCAACCCACCCGGGTTGCGGGTTAAGTGAGCCGGGTCCAAATGACCCGGGACCTTGGTGAGCCAATTTTTTGGCAACCCAACCCACCAAATTTGCGGGTCAAAACGGGCCAACCCACGGGTTGGGCCCGTTTTGACAGCTCTGACAAGAAATAAGACAGAAATGTCCCTAGAAGGAAACCCACTACGGAGAGATAGGGAAACAGAGCGATAGAGGGACAAAAATACCCTAATTCCAAATGATTATCTACTCTTGAGTCTTGACTCGAATGAGTCTACCTCTACCCATAAGAATTGGACCAATGACTCGAACAAACAAGTCCAAGCTTAAGGCCCATATCTCCCAGTGGGGAAAACTATACTAATCATTACAAATTTAAATGTTATAATTTTCACTATTTAACATTAATTTAATGATGACATTTTCGAGATTATTATCTAGATTTGGTGATTCAGTTCTTGATGTCTTCCTTGTATTTTTTGTCCCTTATTTGTTGATTCTTAAAATTGATTTTCTTCCCTCTCTTCCTTTTCCTTTTTTTTTATGGCCAAGAAACTCTACAGTGTGTGGTGACTTTCATCAGAAAAAATAGGTGTGTGTATCTTTTCTTGTTAACTCACACATTTATTTTATATATATAATATAAAGGGAAAAAAGAGAGACCTATTTTACATTTATTCGCAATTTTTAAAATTAATCAACACTTATAATTGCAATTATATATGTTCCACAACCATCAGTAGACTATCTTTTATTGTAGCCAATCTTATTGCAGCCAATAAAATTTTATTTTACCCACTTTTGGTCTTGGTATGGGATGGGTTTCTTTAAAATAAAGAAAAAGGAAAAGGTAAAACAACTCTCCTACGTTTACTGCAATTAATTATAATCAATCTAGTGCAGCAATTGTGACGAATTAAATAACTATAACTTATAAGGACGTTCAGACGACTCTCATTGCAACAAAATATACCTCAAAATATTCATTTTGCACACCTGATCCTGAATTGGAAGTGTTTTTTGAAACTAAAGTAGTGAAAGAGAAATTAACTATGATCATATATATGTATAACTAATCATATATCATGAAAATTCTTGTAAGATAATCAAATTAGGTGTACGAATGCTCTTGGGTTATTGATTATTAGTGATTTGACTAATTATGTCTCTGATTATAGCCTGCGACCCCTCTGTTTTAAAAAAATGACCTTAAAGTCATGCATCTATCACTTTATATTATTATTTATCTCTTTGTTTATTGCTCTTAATCGATAACCAATAACCTTCTATTAAAGATAAAGAGGGATTAAGTTTTTACTTTTGCCTGATTATAGGTGGTGACGTATTCGTTTTCTATGAATAGTATATAGACATGTTTTCATTATTTTAACTTCTATGGATTCTAATTAATTTTCACTTTCAATTGAATTACTTATATTTAAAACAAATCACTGTTTCAATCATGCATATATATATATATACACGTTAGTTTTTGTATCAACAGAAAAGTTAACATTAAAGAACGCATTTGGACATTAAGGAAATCAAGTAGCCAGTAGGAAACGTTTAATTGACCATTGATGAGCAAGCAGTTTTGGTACCTACTGTTGCATGCCAGCTAATAACAATATTAGAAAAAGGTATTCTCCGCATAGAATATTAGAATTGAAGTATGAGCTGCTATTTGCTATAGAGTGAAAAAAAAAGTTATAAGTTTAGTAAAAGAGTAAATTTATTAATAATTTTATATTTTTATTGTTTATGAGTTTGGTAGAAAAATAAATTCATTAATAATTTTATATTACTGTTGTTCTTTTTTTTAGTTTTTTTCATTTCATTTCTTCTTTTTTTATTTTATCTCTATTTTATTTTTATCTTATTTTCATTTTTTTTTTTCTCTTTTTTTTTCTCTTTCTTTATTTTATTTTTAATCTATCATTAGGTTTATTTATCATTGATTTCAATTAATTTGAGTTAAAAGTATTGTTGATAATGATATATATTAATATTAATTATTAATAATTACTATTTAATTCATTTTATTATGATATACTTATTTATCATTTACTTATACTTTTTCTTCATTATTGGTATTCAACCGAATTTGATGTGGACCAAAATCTTCTCTTAAATTGTACTAGGATATATTATAATTTTATTATTCTCGTCCGTGCAGGGCACGTAGAATCACTGTTGCTTTGATCTCTGTGTACGTGTTTTTAGGGCATTGGACTCTGAGTCAATGATACTAGTTTTTTACCGTGCAATGCACCGACTTTTTAAAATTATTGTTTAAGAATTTTTTATAATATAGATGCCATAGATAAAAAAATAATACCATGTTATATTGTACAAAGATGATCTGATAGATGGCTAACCAACAAAAAAATGAAGTTATTTGTCTCATTTCAATATAAAAATTTATTTATTTATCTTAATATAAATACAAAATAATTAAAAAAATTCATATATCTTTCTTATTATAAAACAATCAAAATTTTGAGTTGGTCCAAATTCTTTTAGTCTGTTTTTACCAACAAATAAGGATAAAAAAATAGATAAAATACACAGATGCAAGATTTTGCCCAAAAGTGATATGATATTCGAAATATTGAAAATTGACAGAAAGGCTTTGCAGCTGTCACTTGTACAAAGTTGCTCCAACTCAAAGAAACATGATTAACAAAATTCCATTCCTTTCTTTCAAAAATCCAATTAGGCATGAGATTGTAAGTGAGTTTCTTGATTCCTTAATATCAGTTGGAAAGAATTTTAAAAAAAATCCATAATTATTATATATAAATTTAAATTAATCAACAAAGAAAAAAATAAAAAAATGTAGAAAGAAACCAATATACTCACTTTTAGTTGAAGACCTCTCTAAATCAAACAAGCATATAAGAATCTCATGATAAGAAAGAAAAAATAAAATTCATATTAAAATTTTTACAAGTACTAAAATTATAATAGTCTAAATTTTTTCCTAAAATTATAATAGTCTAAAATGTTTTATTTATGCTTCATATATTACAAAAATAAAACATTCATAAAGTAGTTTAGTCGATACATTATAATAGTTTAGTTAAGAAATAATCAGCAAGATAAATTATATTAAATTATTATAACACTAAACTTATAGGTAATGAAAATATAATAAAGTTTGTTTTTTTTTGTAAGTTATTCAAATTTTAACACAATTTAAGATAAATTATTCATCCAATGTTTTAGGTGTTTCTTTTTGTTTTCATGAAAAATATTCATCCCGTGTGTTATTTTGTTTTTAATATTTGATATGTTACAAAAATAAAACATTCATAAATTAGTTGTGTGAATACATTAATTAGTTTAGTTAAGAGATCATAATAAGCTATAGAAAGTAAATCATATTAAAATTATTAAACCAATAATATTAAAAATGTTAAAATTATGATAAAATATAGTATTTCTTAAGTTATTCAAATGTTAACGTAATTTAAAGTAAGTCGTTCATCTCATGACATAAACGTCTCTTGTCGTTATTTTATGGAAAATGTTCATCCATGTGAGTTATTCTTTTATATACTTCACATGTTACAAAAATAAATCATCATATGACTTAGTTGTGTAAATACATTAATTAGTTTAGTTAAGAAATAGTAAGAAATTAAAGTTAAATAAAATATATTAAATTATTATAACACCAAACTTATAGGTAATGAAAATATAATAAAGCTTAATTTTTGCTAAGTTATTCAAATTTTAACACAATTTAAGATAAATCATCCTATGATTTAGATGTTTCTTTATGTTCTTTCATGAAAAAAATGTTCATCCCCGTGTGTTAATTTTTTTTTAATATTTCACATGTTGCAAAGATATCATAAATTAGTTGTGCCAAAACATTAATTAATTAGTTTAGCTAAGATATAATAAGCAAGAGAAAAGTATATTATATGAAAATTATTAAACCAATAAATTTAGAAGTGCTAAAATTATGATAAAGCATAATTTTTCTAAGTTATTCAAATGTTAACATAATTTAAAGTAAGTTGTTCATCTCATGATATCAACGTTTCTTATGTTATTTCATAGAAAATATTCATCCCTGTATGTTATTTTTTTCTTATAATTCACATGTTACAAAAATAAACCATCATATGACTTAGTGTGTAAATACATTAATTACTGTAGTTAAAAAACAGTACGCAAGAGAAAAGTAAATTCATATTAAATTATTACAACAATAAATTATAATAAAACATAATATTTCCTAAGTTATTCAAATATTTATTTAAGTTGTTTCTCCCATGATTTAGTTGAGTCGATATATTAATCAGTTAAGTCAAGAAATAGTAAGGAAATTGAATAAAATATATTAAATTATGATAACACCAAACTTATAGGTAATAAAAATATAATAAAGTTAATTTTTGCTAAGTTATTTAAATTTTAACACAATTTAAGATGATTTATTCATCTTATGATTTAAGTGTTTCTTTTTGTTATTTCATGAAAAAAATGTTCATCCCTGTGTTATTTTTTTATAACATTTCACATATTGCAAAAATAAAAATAAAACTCATAAATTAGTTATATCAATACATTAATTAATTAGTTTAGGTAAGATATAATAAGAAATAAAAAATAGTTCATTTTAAAATTATTAAACCAATAACTTTCAAAGCACTAAAAAGTATAATTTTTCTTAAGTTATTCAAATGTTAACATAATTTAAAGTAAGTTGTTTATCTCATGATACCAATGTTTATTATATTATTTCATGGAAAATGTTCATCTTCATCTTGTGTTATTTTTTCTTATACTTCACATGTTATAAAAATAAACCATCATATGAATTAATTGTGTCAATATATTAATTAGTTTAATTAAAAAAATAGTAAATAATAAAAAAGTAAATTCAAATTCAAATTACTACAACAATAAATTTAAAAGTGGTAAATTGATATATATTAATATTTGCTATTTAGTTCATTTTATTATAATATACTTATTTATCATTTACCTATACTTTTTCTTCATTATAGGTATATATTCAACAGAATTTGATGTGAACCAAAATTTTCTCTTAAATTGTACTAAGATATATTATTATTTTATTATTCTCGTCCATATATGCAGGGAACGTAGAATCACTGTTGCTTTGATCTCTGTGTACATTGGACTCTGAGACAATAATATTATTTCATCGGATTTTCTTTTCTGTATCATATTTTTTCCTTTCATTCTCAGGTTAGCTGTCATTTTGATGCGTACAGATAAGATTTGAACTCTCCTGCAGCACAACCTTGGGTGCGCAATTGCATGACGAACAACAAACTGTAGCTCGAGAAAGTGAATGGATATATGATAACGAGATATATTATCAGGATACATAATATTTTTATAATAACTTTTTTTTTTCTCTGTCACAAACTCACAATAAATATTATATTTTTTCTTATATTTCTTTTCTTAAAATAAATTATATAATTTATATGATATTAATTTCTTATTAATATATATATTGAGCAACAAGCAACCACAAATAGCAAGATTCACACTAGAATAACTGAAACACAAACTATACTTTACATTTTAATAACTATTAATCCTTCTGGTTTTGAAAAAAATAAAAAAAGATATATTTTCCAAAACCGTTACCGTTTTCTCCAAAAAAAAGCACCGGTACACCCACTTGCCCTACTTCAACTTTAACAATTATTTTACACAGACAACAAATTAAGACAAGTGATTACTGCGTTTAGTTATTTAATAACGGAGGCCGAATTGTGACTAGTTTACGTTGTTAATGGTGATCAAAGGTTTATTCCGCCATGACAAAATTGCAGGGCCATGCAGAGGAAAATGGTTGCAATTGTTGGAAAAGCAAAATTTGATTTATGTTGGCCAGTTTTTGACGGAGCATGGTTCGTTCGGACCGGAGCCACTCGTTTTCGGTTCGCAAGCGGTTAAAGTGGTGAAGGAGAAACTGCAACCCGTTGTTCAGTTCTCGATTTTCAACCCTAAATAGGTTCACCTGGTTCCGTAAGTTCTCAAGGTGTCTCTGTTTACGCAGGCGTGACCTTCGGGCCGATTCCCGGTTCGATATCATTCTCCTGCGTTTCCGCTCCTCCATGACGGACGTGACGTGGTTCGACTCGTCCGAGGCCGGTTTTTCCTCGGCATGGGTTCGGTTTGGGTCGTCTGAGCCGGAACTCGAAGTGACGGGGTTGGGGCTGGTGGGCTTGAAGCCCAAAGAGTCAGGCCCATCCCACGGCATGAAACCGTAGTCCAACGCCGGGAATGGGTTTCCCTGAAAAGGAAGAGCAGAAAGCATAGTTGTAAACTAGAGAGGGGAGGAAGGAAGGAAGGAGAAAGGGAAGAAATGCAGCTTAGGGGGCTCATATTTATTCACATGTCGTAGGGATAGGACCACGTAATTGATGACATTTATGAAGGGTATTTTGGGGAAATAACTATTGAGAAACTACGTTCCTACATCACACGGCTTTTGAGTCAGTCGGCACTCAGCACTATAGGGCGGGGGTGGGGTTTAGGGTTATGCACATTTTCTTTTTTATTTGATGACGTCAGCGGATGGGTCCCTGGTAAAGATTGGATTTTAAGCTTAGTCATGAAGGTAAAATTACCAGGTGGGGGCCACGCTTGACACGTGTGTATGAGTGGCCAATGATTGGGATTAATGACGTTGATCCACAGTCCAAACCGTTCTTTACTTCTTACTTCTTAGCCAAGCCGGAATTCGCAGCTGTTATTCACTAATACTCTAATAAGAGTGCTATAGCTAGAATAGTGTACAGTTTTGCACCACTGAAACAAGCTAATTGTTAATTGATTCATGACATCAATGGTGAAAGCTCCGCTTAGCACTAAGGGTAAGTGACGTCCAATTATTAACTTGTTTCAATATTATAAATTGACTGCCAATAGGTCATCAGGCCGCACACACATATTGTGAAGTGAAAATAAATTACTATCTCAACATCTCTATGTAATATGTATATGATTTTTTGTGAAGAATCGTTAATTTTATAGTTTGAATTAAAGTTGTTTTATTGGGTCTATCCATCCGCCACTATGTTAAAGCCGGTAAAATCGTTAACAGCAATTGTAAAATTAATTAATATATGAATAGAAGGGGTTGACGAAATTCACACTATATTTCTTCTATTATACTCAGTGGTGGAGTTTCATGGGAGCGGAGGCAGTCATGGACTCATGGCCCTCCAATTTCTTTTCTTCCTTTTTAGCAATTATAGAACTTTTTTTATTTTTATAAATGAACTGATTATACTTTTTGCTAGCTCAGGATACGGATAAGTTTTATGAAAACATGCATGATATGGAGAGAAAAGAAATATAAAAAAATAATTGAGATGGAAATTTTAAAATTAAAATTAAATAAAAAATAAGTGTATTTCCCGTCTCTTTTTTTTTCTTTCAGACCAACATACCCTAAATGTGCTTATATGTAAATGACAATGCATCTACGTATGAGACAGGCAATCGTCCGGAGAATAAAGCCACTCAATGTCTGAGCTATGAGAATCTCTAGGTCGCTAGATCATCATAGGAGATGGGAACAATGGTCGGAAAAGAATACTAGTATATAATAAAGCCAATTATCTTAATTCATTTGACAAAAAATGTTTTTGTACTTTCTCTCTCCTAACCTATATTGCTATTGATTGATTTAATATTTTAGAAGACATATAAAGAATCAAGTTAGTTAAAAGTTAAAAAGTCCTGTTTAAAGTTAAAACATTTTTTAAATAACTTAAAAAAGTTATTATAAGTTAATGACACGATTTTATTAATTAAATATTTTTATTTTTTTCAATTGGATTTATAAATTAATCAAATAAATTATAATTAAGGTAACTAAAATGATATATAAAGTCCGTGTCCTATTGGCGCATTGTTCGCAGTCCTAATTTAACCATGTTCGGCTCATCAAGCCTAGTGTGATGGCTCAATAATCAATATCAGCTACTTCACTTGTTCAACAGGGTGATTTTAAATTACAATTTCAATGAATTAAAGAGACGTTTTCTCATCAATTCCCTTGTTCAAGTGCACAATTTTAGACAACTCAAACGGACATATGATTTATACCAAGCAGACACATATAGCTGGTGAGAATCACTGCATGATTGCTCAAGCTATCAATACTATTATTAAGAGTATCAAGTATGCAAAAAAGTTAGGGCATTCCGATCACGTAATTATATATTTAAGATTTAAAAACTATTTAATAAATATGAGGAACATTCTTAGGCAGAGTTTGTAAATGATAACTGTAAATCATTAAATGGTTAAGCAAACAAAACTATAAAGCATTAAAGCTGCAATATCCATATTATACAAAATGCCCTAGCAAATGGGCCATAGACGACCATGAAACAGTTTTGAACCAATATCCTCCACAGCTTAGTGGCTAATTGGGGAAAGACCGTTGTCTAGTAGCAGTAAAATTGGAGCGTCAAATATGGCAGTTTTGTTTTCTTATTACGACCCCATAATATAGTGCAGAAGGCAACAAGTTGGTCATCAATTTCGAACGACTAATTTAACAAAGTGACTACACGAATTCAGACTCATTAAAAGTAATTAGTTTTAAGCGTAATGCTTTATAGTTTTAAGCGCCAGTGGCATTGCATGGTTAAACAACATCTAAACGAGTAATTAGTTTTAAGCGTAATCACTTATAAAATGACGACTCATTAAAACTAACAAAAAAAAATCAAAATGTAAAATGTAAAATTACAAGCACTTGAGCATCGTAAAAAGTAAACTCTCTCTCTCATACTTTACCAAAACTTCTTTCAGAATCTTCATCACTGCCTCCTTCAAGAGACTGCCATCGAAACCTCCTACCAGAATCTCCGTGCTTCTCCTCCCATAGCCGCTAGCGCCACCTTCTGTGGGAGAGAAATATATATGGACACGAGATCAAATGGTGAGATGTTTACTCTTTTTAAATCTTTAGCAGCAACCTTAGTGAGTTCTGCATTTCTAACAATAACACCTTTTTCCCGTCAAAACATTTGCAAGTCACACTGGTTAACCTCTACTTTTGGGAGTGACCTCTACTTTCATCTTCTTGAATATACCCAATGCTGTAACGTAATCACTGAATAAACCAGCCGAGTAATTTCATGTGAGAATTAATATTGTTAAATGCGATAGGTATCTGACTTACTCAAGGAATAATAAATAAATAATATTAAATATTAAATCATAGTTGAATTAAATTAGAATTTTTTTTAGAAATGATTAGTATTTGAGGGAATATTGATTTAAAAGGGATTAATCTCATTAATATGTAACAAGATCTTTTTTCTGATAAAAAAATGTTCTTTTAAATTTTTTAGTCAGCATGAGTAGAGAGATAGAAAGATCAATTAAAAAAACAAAATCATATTTTAAAAAAATTAAGATATACTGAATACTTGATAGATATCTCATTATGAATAAAAATATGTTTAACTCTCTAAGTGAAAATCATAAATTTCAAAATTCTAAAAATTTTCTTATAATTATTAATATCGGAAACCCTTTAAAATTTACAAATTCTTAATAAGTACCAAACTGTTTCTAACATTGCCAAATAACCCGATTTTCATAAAATAATGTGGCTGGAACATAACCGTCTCAATGATCTTTTCCACCAATTAGCAAATCATTGATAGTTTTTTTTAATCTCTGACTGGATTGTACAAGTGCTCGGATTCAAAATCACACTGCCTTTAATTTGGTAGAGTAAGTATCAAGGCAGAATAGTGACGTATCCAGAGTGTGTAGCGGGGCTGTTATGTGCAAAAGGGAAAAAATCACGTTTAGTCGTCTGGTCAAGAGCTGTATATTTACGTATTGGTTCTATTGCCAAAATATTTCTTTATTCTTTTTCTTTGTTTCCCAGCCAACAACACAAGTTGTGTTGTGTCTGGTTTCATCAATAAAGCTTATCTCTGCCTATAAAAAAAAAAAGCACGGTAAAGAGCAGTGTGGGCAAAAGCTACAACGGAAGCTGTGGGAGGAGGTGGAGGCGATGCGAGCTATGGAAAAAAAGTGTCCACCATTTTTTATGAGATCGAGAAGAAGCTGGTAAGGGTCAAGATAAAGAACAGTTAGTGATTCTCACGTGCCTTTAATTGTAAATTTTATACATGACTTTGTATATTTTTAATTTTGGTGAACTGTCATTTTATAAGTGACTGTGTGTAAAGCTGACATGTTAATTAAGTTGTGCATACAAGAATTGCTCTATCTAAACAAGCTTCAAGAGACTTTACCTCACATTGATAGCGTGCGTGCGTGGCAAGGGTGAGAGTACAATAATTGCTGAAACTTATGGTAAAAGGAGGAATGCATTAAGCAAACCATGTGAACAGGAATGAGATATAAAGTTGGGAAGGAAACAATTCATCAAAGAGAAAGAAAAAAAAAAGTAGCAAAGGACCAACAAGATTTTGATGCAAAATACATATAAAAAAAAGTGAAAAATCAACAAAGATGAGACCTGTAGCAAAAAAGAGATTTGCAAGGGGTTACTTTAGCTACCTCGATCTTTTGCTTTTGGCTCGGTAGCCCCGGTCCTATGATGTTTGAGGAGAAGCATGAAACACGATGTTATTCTTGAAATCGCTTAGACCACGCAAGTTCGTCACATAATAGTTTTGATTTGGATAAGGATCAAGTAACTAGGCTTGTATTTCTTCGGAACAGTGAGACTTTTATTGGTCTCTAATGGCAAAGGGAGACTGGAGAGTGTTCTTGTAAAGAAACATTTCAACTCCGTAGTTAGTGAGAGTTTGGACCGAGTATAATAGGAAATTTTAGATGACTTAATTATATGAGAAAGGAGTACAAGTTCTCCATTATATAATAAGCATTCAGTTGGTTACAAAGTGGCTATCTTGTTTTTTTTTTGTAGGCAGTTATCTATTTTATTTTGCAGATTCTAAGCACGAACAAAGCAAGATTTGGCTGACAACGGGCCAATTGTGAAAACTAAATTAAATTCATTCAATAAATACATAAGCATCAATTTTTTACAGAAATATTCATTATTATGTATTTTCCAAAACGATCAAAGAACATATCATAGAGAATATGCTTACAATAAATATAATTTTCTTAAAAAGAAACCTAAAGATTAGAAAAATGTCACTCATTGATTTCATATGCAACCAAAACCTGAATTTATAATTAAAAATCTGGTATCTATGTTAACCATATATTTTTATGAAAAGAGGGAGGTATAAATAACAATTGCCTTGGGTCAGCTGAGACTATGCGTATGTATGCTTTATTTTCATTGGAATTGGTCCTGCAAGCAAGCCCAGTTTGTTTTGACTTTACACGGAAGGCTTTATTTGCATTGCTGGGCCTCTTGTTTTTGTATTTTTCGGTCATTTTTTTTCCACTGTGCCTGAAAAAAAACATGTGTCTCCATATGGTACTATAACCATTATTATTAGACATGATAATACGTAAGGTCTAGATAGAATCTTATAGTATCAATCTCTATATTTACATTTAAAAAATATTCAAATATGATTTTACACTTGTATGAATGGTAATTTTAATCTTTCTTCTCGTATTGGCTTTACTTATGTATAAAGTTAATAAAAATATATATTAATTAAAAAATTACTATAAATAAATTGAAGTTTTGCTCTTAATAGTCCAAATATAACATTGAAACATCCACACATAATATTAAAAGCACGCAAACATAATATGATTTGTCCAAACTTAAGTTATAAATAAACAATATTACAAAGATAATCATTAAGTTTAACGATTTTTAAAGTTAATGTTTTAATCACTTAACAAAACCTCTGATTAAACTTAGACATCATGTGATAACGATATTCTTTAATACCTATTAACAAAGTCATAAATTTATACATAAAAATAAATAATAATTTAATATTTTTAAATAGAGTGAAACAAATAAAATACAATATAATATAATGCATGATAAATCTAATATCATCATTCTACACAAAACAATATTCAGAATTTACAAATCAATACAAAATCAAAATGTTGTTTGAAAGCATAGGCTAATATTGGTCTCATCATAAAAAGTGCTAACATAAAATTTACTAACCAATACTATGGTTATATTTCACCGTCTTAACATAAAAGTGCTTGTATGAAATAAAATCAATATGACACGTCTTTAATTCAATAATCTCAATTACTACATCAACACTTGAATTGAAAAATATGAAATGTGACTTTAAAATATCAAGTGAATTAGAAAAATATAATTATTTTTTACATAAAAGTATAATATAATATAAATTATTTAGTTCAGTAACATTTTAATTACATAAATATATAATATATATGAGATGTATAAGACGAGACAGATATGTAATATTTAAAACCCTATAGAATTAAGAAACAAAAAGTCCCCCCATACTATACAATTTTGTACGCATAAGCAACTCTTTCTGACTGCCTTATTACAATGATGAGCACAAATTATGTTGCTGAAAGCCTACAAGTACAAATTACTATCGTAAATCGTAACGTTGACCACTAAAATGCGAGGCTAATATACAAAGGGATTAAAACTATGACTATTTATTATGAAGTGTTTGGATCAATTAATGTAAGACTAATATACAAATTATTGGTGTAACTAAAAAAAACTCTGCGATTATGATGGATTTCCTTTCATAGCTGCTTGAGCATGATTCTTCTGCATCCTAACTGTCAAGCCAAATTTTTTTATTTTTTGTCGGGATCAATTGATTGAACCGCAAATCCAATTAGTCGTTCTCCCTAAATATCGGCATAATATTGTACATGAAATTAATACAAAAATCAAGGCTTGATCTGTGTTTTCACCAATTATGCATGATGTCCATGCATATCAATGTGAATGTAATAGGGACGACTCAGTCTGTTCAATACTGAAAATAAATTACAGAGATTGAACTACAAGGGAGATCAACTTGTGTCTCTGTTTAAATTGGTAGTCAATTGTGTGAACTGCAAAGATGTCAGAAATGTTATACATTTGCTCTGTATTTATGCATGTCAATTTTCTTCTCTGAAGCCCACAAGATAAAAATCACGTTAAAATTTGGGAAGACCTTGTTGTTTTGTGATTTTTATTATCGTTCTTACGCTACAAGTTGGGCTTTCTTGGGTTTTCGTGTTGAAGGTTTTGATTCATGGCTTCATTGGTTTGTTGTTTTGCATATTGTTGCTAATTTTGTTTAGAGTGAATTATTCATTTTATGTTTTGGATCATGATTCAATGGGTTGTTGATTTGTGTATTGAAATTTTTTTATTTTGCTTATTCCGTCTTTTTCTTTTCAAATTTTCAAACCATTGCTAGAAATTTTTTAGTGTCTTAGAACCATTATAAAATATCTCGAATTAGTTTTGGATTTAGAAATTTTTTATAATGAGGCAAAAAATTATAATATTTTTTTAAAATATATTATAAGCTTTTACAAAATAAGAATATGTAAGTCAACAAATCTAAAATAACTATGTTTTATAAATTATAATTGCTCTTTACTTATTTTTATATTTTAAAAATATTGTATAATTTTTTCATTCTCAATATTATAAAAAATTGGAAAGACAAAGTGAAACAATTAATACCAATTTATCCGTTTTTTTAATCTCTTATAACTTTTTATATTTATTTTTTTAAAATTATTACAGGGGAAAAACAATTTTTTATGGAAAAAAATAATGTTATCATATATATCATATAAAAAAAATATTTGTGGTACAATTTTACATCGTTGCTTAAATATAATGTTCAATGGAAATGGCTAAAAATAATAACAAACATAATTAACAGACTAAGTTTAATAAAAAAACTGTTGAGAAAGTAAAAGTAAATTTTATGAAAAAAATGAGTAACTAAAAACATGGTTTATATATATAAAAAAAACATGTAAATATCACTTCAAATTAATTAATTAATGAATTGACAATGTGACTTAGACGTTATTATTTAATGGTGATGCGTGATGGTAGGAACTTAAAACATTCACAACCATGCACTCAAGTATTAAGACCGACTAATATTTTAATTAGGGACTAAAAAAATTAGGAAATAAAATATTAAATCAAATATGAAAAGAATACGAAAGCTTGGTACTCATTAATTTGTTGCCTGGTAAAGTTTGACCGTGATTCTAGTTGAAAGTTGGAAAGATGAGAATCATGAGATGCACAAGAATTGTTTGTTTGTTTGTACAGTAAAAAAAAAGTTGTTTGTTTGTCCGACCCAATATTTCCTTTACCAACCGAAAGTTTTTCTTTTAAAAAAATATCAACCAAGAAATTTCACCTTTAGACTTGCTAAATCATCAACTTTTTGTTACTAAGGAAATTCCTGAGGTTTTAGTCTTGGTGACATTTTCCCTAGCCTTGACAGGCAAAAGAGATAATGCAATTAATAATATGATAATTAATATCATTTCAATTCGAATAATTCAAATATAAGAAACGGAATGAAAACAACATTAGTAATACTATTTTTTTAACAAATTAAATCAAATCAGGAAGAAGTTAGCAAAAAAACATAATTGTCTATTTTTCCATCTAATCTAGTTGAAGAATAAAAAGTTAATTTAAGTTGAAAATTTAATTTTTGACTAAGAACGCGTTATCTTTTTTTTAGACAAAAAATAAACGCGTTATCTTAAAAGCTGTTTGTTATCTCACATTAATTTCAGCATATTCAATAGATTTAATTTTTTTTTATTGAAGTAACGAAATTAATTCTTAAACTACTTGAAAAAGTATAAATGATATAAAAGTACATGTTTATATGATTTTACATAATTTTTAAAAAATTATTTTCGACAATAAATGTTTAAATTTTAATATTTTTAATTATTATTATTTTATTTGATGATAAAATAGTTTATTAAAAACAAGTAGTTTAAATAGTATAATAATTAAAAACAATAGTATAACACTAAAAGAATAAATTAAATATAATACAGCGATTAAGAATTTCATTAAAATATTAAAGACAAAAATAAAAGAATAAAAGCTTAAATATGTCTTTATAGTCCCTGTAAAAAAAATTGTTTTCCATCCTTCTAATTAAAATGAATATATTTTGGCTTTGGTTCATGTAAAATGAATAGACTTTTAATCCTTAAAAAATGAATAAATTTTGGGTTTGGCTTTTGTAATTTTTTATTTATTTTCATCTATTTAAATTTTGAAATTTTCGTTTTTTCCCCTAACATTCATTTTAAGGTAAATAAATAGTATTTACTGTAGAAATATGAAAAAAAAAATTAAAGATACACATGCTGACATAATATCAATAGGGATATCAAATGGGTTCAACCTAATCAAACCCAAACCTATTATGCTTAACCTTACCAAAAAATGGGTTGGTTGAATTGGATTATTTTTAAAATTGTGTTGAAAATTTTAACATAATCTAAACCGGGTTGCAGTTTAGGTTGGGTTGACTCACCATTTTTAAAATAAAAAACGAATGACTTATTAATTGACTGAAAAATAAATAAATGAATAAATAAACAAAAAATCTAAATACAATTAGTAATGCAACAAAGTAACATAAAATTCATATTATTTCATAAAATACTATGTCAAGTGAGATAATATTTAGCAAAATAATCTATAAAAAACCTAACATAAAAAATCAACCTAACTTGCCCCTTAACACATTGGGTTGATAGGTTATGCAAGTTAGATTGTATGTGTTGAATAATAGAACTACTCAACGCAATCTAACCATTTTTGTGTGGCATATTTGGGTTGACCTGCCGTATGTCAATCCACTTTAACATCCCTAAATATGACACAATAGTATGTATCACTTGACTTGATTTTATGTTTGTTATAATATAATTTACCATTTATCTGGATAGACATCGGGGTGGAAGCTTTAAGATTTTCAAGTGTATGAATTTTTATCATAACACAAAAACACTTAATATTGATTAGTCTTTTATCCCGTGGATTTGGAAGATCCATGATTTCTAACCAAAAAACCCGCTGAGATCAATTTTTTTTTCTATTGTTAGTTGAACATGTGACCAATAAATTGGAATAAGGAGGATACGTTTGTCACGAGATGAGAAATTGTATTTATGCATGAATTTTGTATACGATCGATCTTCGGATGTATCTTAATCTTATAGCCCACCTTAATTTTTTTATATATAAAAATTGCGCCAAAAGAGATGCTAACTGTTTGACTCTCTGTCGGAGAGTTTGATTTCTAGATTACATACAGCTTTAACTAATCTTTGCCGAAAGCTGTATCCTTAATTTGACATAACACATCAGGATATACGCTGACACTGAATGTGGATTTTCGTTTTAGATTCTTACGCGTTGGAATAGATTCTGCTTCTTTTCGCTTTTTATTTTTTGGTACAATATTTTGTAACATAATTTTCTAATACAGTACATGCAAACTCTAGCAGATGCCAGAGCTAAGCCAAGTTCGATATCCCTTCATTACTTGCATGTTAGTTTTCCTAGTTATATGTTCACTACTAATGGCGCCAGTGAAATTTGTTATGTATATGCATAAAGCAAATTATTCTTTTTCGGCCAGTTAAGAAACTTAGTTTTAGAAACGAAAAAAGTGGCTAACATTCAACTTGAAGAGATGCGTAAAGACAGCACTTGCGATATAGACATAAACTATAATTGTCCTTTGGATATCAGTTATGTATATCTATTTGCTGTCAATAGAGAATTAGGGATCATATTCCATTTTCGGTACTAATCTTGTCTAGTTTGTCAATACTAATCACTCGTGCATAAATATATACACTTCTATCTTATATGAGTTTAGCAATTAGAAATCAGAGGCTTGATCGGTGCATATGATTGACAACTCATCATCACACGACGACAACTTATGAGTACAACAACGTTGAGGGTTACTTTGTAAATTAATATCTGTCTGCTCATTAGATATTAGATATGATGTATACAAAAATACTTGCCATTAGATGATGTAATTGTTATTAACAATTTTATAATTTTATTAGAACAATCAAATTTTGTTTTCATTATAGTTATGTTTGATAAAATTTACTTAAAAATTAACTGAAAGTTAAAAAATTAGTTATTAATTGAAAATTGAAAAATTAACTTATTAAATTAGAAATATTCGATAAAGCTAAGAAAAACTAAAAAGTGTAAAATGATTAAAAATAATAAAATAATGATTTATTTAAAAAATATAACAAAGAAAATAAATAAGAAAATATAAAAAATTAAAAGGTAGAAACTAATATTTTATAAAATACTAATTGAAGTAACATTTAAAAAAATACTTAAAAATTACTAAAAATATTTGCTTCCCTCAAATAATTTTTTCAATTAATAAAAAAATTAAAATTAACTAAAATATATTAGCAAACATAACTTATAACAAAAACACAGTGGTATTAGAGGCATGCATAGAAAAATCATCGCGACACGGGCATCCAACTAGTTGTCTTAAAAAAATACATGTGAAAAATAAAAGTGAAAAATCTTTGATAAAATTATATTGATGTAATAAAAAACTTATTAATTTTATAAAATATGTTATTAAAATTATTAGATGAATAACATATCTCTCAGTGATACAATTGTGGTCATCCAAATATACAATAGGTTAAAATATAATTTCCATGCCTTTATTTTTAATTGATATATTTTATTTCTTACTTAAAAAAAATCTACAATTTTAGTTACTCATTTTTTTGTTTTTAAAAACTATGTAATTTTAGCCTTTATGACCAATTTTAAAAATTGATCCATGTATTCTCCAAAAGTTGTGTGACACATGTTTATTTATTATTCATTTAACAAATATTTTTTAATTATTTAATTACTAATAAAATTAATTTATTAAAAAATTAAAAAGTACATAGTTAATTATGAAATTGACAAAGGTGACTAAAATTATATTTTAATTATTTAATTACTAATAAACTTAACTTATTAAGAAACTAAAAAAAGTACATGGTTAATTATGAAATTGACAAATGTGATTAAAATTATAGATTATTTAAAAGTGGAGGACAAAAATGCTTCAATTAAAAAATAGAGATACTAAAATTGCGAATTTTTTTAAAAGTGAGAAACAAAATATTTCAATTAAAAAATAGGATGACTAAAATCACGAATTTTAAAAAATAGGAGAGCGAAAATTACATTTTATCCTATACAATAATACCCATTATTTTTTTTAAGAAGCATAATAATGCCCAATCTGTGACAATTTTTTTTAGATATGATAAAAGAAATCATAAAAGAAAGATTAATCTTTAAAAATAAAAATATATAGATGAATAAAATTTAATAAAATATGTCAAAAAATATTATCAAAATGTTTCAAAATCAAATTATACAAGTGGTTAGAAACAAAGGATATTAATCATTTTAAACTAAATATATTAACATATTCAATTATCTCAAATAAAATATTTCTCCTTTTTTATGTGAAGCATCACAATAAATAAACATTCGAAACATTTTTAAAATTGAAGCACTTTTTGTGTAACTATATATATCATGTAAAATAATAAATACCAAGTACGTACTAATTATGATTGAATCAATAAATTGACTAAACCTATTTTGACAAGAAAATGTATTGTTTATGTTTTGCTTGAGAAAAGCTATCAGACAAAAATAAATTATTAGATTATATTTGAATGATTAAAATTAAAAGAAACATGTATATGATTTTTGAAGTGATTATATAATTACTAACTACCCTTTTTTTCCTAAAAAAACTACCTTTTAATTTTGATAATAATGTATAGTTGTATAATCCAAATTAATATTTTTCATGTCTTGTAAATTTTTGTACATAAACTCCAAACATTTTAGAATACAGTACCAAATACAAACCGTGGACATTCTAAAATGTAGACGCGTATGTAATCCATAATTAATTGAATTGGAGATGTTCTTCACGTAATCCATAATGCTTTTCACACTACTAGTGCTTTGCACAATCCTGGAGTTGGTATGCACGAGTTATCATATCATATTCATCCATATATAAGTTCATGGTATTTCGCATTAATTCTGCTGTCTCCTTGTATGTTTAATTATTTCTTCTTCTTTTTTTAAAAAAAGAACATCCATTATTTTTGGTTACTTCAACCAACTGAAGGTAGTTATTATAATTATTATTCACATAATTATGTTACATTTTTATAATCTTAAAATACTACAAGGTCGATTCCTACTTAGTTCAATGCTTCTTTTCGGTTTAATTGTTGAAAAGCAAGACACTTGAAAGTAGAGCAGTATGTATTTTATAAGTCATTTTTCTAGTATTATTTTTCATCCCCCCGTACACAACTTATTTTATTTCTCCTAATTATAAAAAGATTATAGATTTACGAGTGAGAACAAAACTTTTTCTTAGATCACGTTCTAGCAACTGTTCATTAATGGGTAAGAATGTAAGATTATCCATTTTACAGAGACAATTTATTTTTTTTACAAAAAAGAGACTATTTCTTATATTTGCCAATTTTGAGTTCAAGCAACATTTTAAGTGTATGCTTGGATTAGTAAGGAATTCACCATGCTATTTATTTATTACTTTTTAAAAAATATGGTAAGTTTAACTTATCACCAACACAAACACACACTTAATAGAATTTTTAACGTACATGTAATCTTGGCATAATTTTTTACATGTTATTGTTCACCAATCAAAATAGTGTTTTATATAATTTTTAAAACAATTATTCTAAAAATCAAACAGATTTATTATGCATGATGATTTTTATTTGAATAATGATATAAAGAATCTTTTCTGCTCTGTTCAGTGAAATCTTGTTAAAAAAAATACAAAAGCAACTGTGAAGTATGGAATACCCTGTCCACGAGAAACATGCAAAATGAGAGCGATTAGTAACAAGTCATGCAGAAAAAAATGCAAGCATGGCATCGCCAAGTTATTTCACCACTGCCACTGCTAAACACGGCATATTGTTGCCTTATTCCTTTCTACACTTTTTTTTCTCTCATGTAGGACACGTTTTCTGTTTCTCTCGATAGCTAAAAACAGAGTCAGACAGTAATCCTATAAATAACAAAAAAATCCAGCTATTAATTATAAAGTGGGGAATTTCGAAGTTCGAACCTTTCTTTTCTTGCTGATTTGTTTTTCGGTTCATTACTTGCTTGTGGTTCTGCCGGCCTTTTGGTTCTGCTCAAAATTTCCCCACTATTGATATGACCGTTTATTTTTTTTCTTAAAGAAAGAAAAAGGAGAAAACTTTTTTTGGATTCTTTTTGGTTCTAGAGATTTTGATTACCGGCTGCATTAAATAAATTCCCTCTTCACCTTCCAAGGTTCACACTTCACACCTTCATTTTCCACCTTATCTCTCTGTATAAATTCGCAGCATCAATCACCATTCAACACACACAAACTCTGTCATTTTGCTTTTGTGCCTTCTCTAACATAAACCAAATATGAGCAAGATCACGGTCCTGTTCTTCACTGTTCTGTTCCTCTGCTGCATGATCACCCACCCCACACGCCCTGAACCAGCTTTTCACAAGGAATCTTTGGTGTCAACACTCCATCAGGTTGGTTGTGTTTTATTGCTGTTCTTGTTAGCTTTTACAGTACTTTTTTCTTAGTAACAGTATAAGGGTCTGAACCATATATTTTTTTCATACGTCTAGGATGCTGAGGAAGTTGATGAAAGCTGTGAAGGTATTAACGAAGAGGAATGCTTGATAAGGAGGACACTTACTGCACACATCGATTATATTTATACGCAGAAGCATAATAACCCTTGAAAGAATTTTCTCCCTTCTTGTTTTGATGGTTGTTTAGTAGTGTTGTACTATATTAGGTTCCGGTAGCTAGTTTATTTGGCCAAAGCTCGAGATGCTCTCTTTCTTTGCTTTTATGCGTGTATTTAGTACTATATTTATATCATTATGTTATGAAATTTAAACTATCTTGGAAATACTTGTTTACTTGATAGTAGTGTGATCAGTTATCCTCATAATAGAATCACTCTTCTATTCTCTTCCTTTCTCTGTGTTGCAACTATTTCTCGTGGGTTCCGCTCACTAAAACCAACCTGCATAGAGTTGTTCTTTTAATGAATAAATCTCTTGTATATCTTTGAAAAAAAGAACACAAAACTGAAGAGGTAACCATAATCTTTTTTTTTCCCTTTTGATGAATAGATCTCTTATATATCTTTTGAAAAAAATAACTGAAGAGGGTAACACATAATATGACCTTAATCCTTTTTTTTATCAGTAAAATTATGAGACAAATGAATTAAAAAAAAGTATGTGAGTATTGACTTGTAAAGGTAACCATAACTTTGAATTTAATGCAAGCTATTACTCTTCTCTGATTCCAGTATTCAATGTAATCAATAACTTGTGTGCCTCTTCAGTCGGGAAGAGTGATCATATTAGTTGACAGTTGAGGTTGTAGATATAACTGCACATAGTATTATTTAAAACTTCCTATTTGAGTTGCATGGATAGAGAGACCTCGAAGAAATAAGCTACTACTACTGCACATGCCTGTTTTATGTTACAGGCATTAACTTGCCATAATTCCTCAATAATTATGATGCTGATGTTGTCCTCTCCAAGTAGCCTAAAGAAATCTAGGCATACATAGGAGAGAATCCGTTCCGTGACTAACAAAATAGCGAGTAGTTAATAATTTTTTTAATGAAGTTTGTGTATTTTTATCCAAACTGGTCACACAGCTCGGATAAAATATTTGGATTTATAAAATATTTCAATTTATATTTTAGGATAAATAGTCATTTTTGTTCTTAAATATGTAAAGTACTGACAAATCTAATCCTGAACAATGAAAATTCAAAATTTTATTTCTGAAAGTGAAAAAAGTGTGACAAATTTATTCATTCGTTAACTTTCGTCCGTTATGTTAATATTCAGGGACAAATTTGTCAACGCGCTCTACACATTCAGAGATGAATTTGTTAGCTCTCTATCCAAATTATAATTTAATCTTCATATCCTCCTTTTTCTAATTATTGCAAACATAAAATTATAATAAATACTTAAAAATTAGGAAAACAAACATAATAATAAGTATAATATTGATTAATAAGCATAATTTGTATGTTCTCTAAAATTTATATTATAATAACATTAGATAATGACAAAATCAAGTTGGGTCTCATTTTTTTGTAAGAATTAATTTAATGACTGTGCATTTTAATTTGTTTGAGTCTCATATTTTGGGTAAATATTATCTCATATTTTTGCTTTGAAATTTCTAATGTAACATTATCTTACCCAAAATATGATATCTAAACAAAAATGCATAACCGTTAAGTTAATTCTTATAAAAAAATGAGACTTAACTTGGTTTTGTCATTACCTAATATTGTTATAATAGAAATTTCAGAACAACAAACAAATTATACTTATTAATCAATATTATGTTTGTTATTATGGTTATTTTCTTAATTTTTAAATGTTTATTGTAATGTTATGTTTGTAATGATTAAAAAATATATAATATGAAGATTAAATTATATTTTGGGTAGAGAGCGAACAAATTCGTCCCTGAAAATTAACAGTAACAGACAAAAGTTAACAGATGGATAGATTTATCACACTTTTTTCACTTTCAAAGACAAAAATTTGAATTTTTATCTTTCAGGGACATATTTATCCGCGTTTTACACATTCAGAAATAAAAATGATTATTTACCCTATATTCTTTTATCATATATGTCAAAGAATCAGTTTAAATCAACTTGATCATAAACTTTTGTAAGAATAGAATAAGAAAAAAAATCATTAAATTAAAATTAGCTTAAACATAAATAAATTAAAAATCACTTTTGGATAAGTTTATACAAGAGAATTTCTAAAAATTAACTTAAGCATAAGTTAATTTTAATTCATGAAAACATTTTTTTAAAATTTTTTCTTATTTTCTTCTATAAATTCTCTAGAGAAGTTAATCCAAATAAACTCTAAAAGAATTTAGCTTCATATATTTTAGAAAATAAAATGCATTTACAATTATTTGTTAGAAAAATCATGTTTGAAATTTTAACAAGTTCATAATTTATTATATATATTTTTCTCATAACTTCAAGAATTGATTTTTTAATCAATAATTATAATAGCATTTTATCATTTAAGTAAACTCTCTCACTCTAAGGGCAATTTGGTGGACAAAATAAAATGATAGAATAATTATATATATATATATATATAATTAATTTAAGGAGCTCTTTGCATATAACAGGACTTCCATAATATTCAACCAAGCATTTTCAAAACCCAACCAAAACAAGTGACAAAGAGTGGCATCAGTTACTCTCTTGGCTCGTGGGGGCAATGTTCCTATTCAACGGGAGATTTTGTCCTCACGATGCATTGAAGCATTCAGAGTGTTCTACTACTTAATCTGACATCCCTTCATCCTCAACAAAGCATAGTTGGAGCTGTCTTTTTAGTTAGTGATCACGGGTGAACTTTCAATCATAATCGGAGCACGGAGCCTTTCTCGTGGCGTTTAATTTTAGGAAAATGTTTGGTCCAAGGACAACTTGTTTACACACAAATAGATCCATATGATGGCACAAAATGAAAAATATTGTAATTTAAATAAAAAATTAGGAAATTATTGTAGTTTCGAAACTATTTGAAAATCTATGGTAACGAGTTGCGCCTCAGCAGGACGCAACCAGTCACCCCCACCAGGCGTAACTGGGGTCAAGTCGCGCCCCCACCAGACGTGATTCAGCTGGTTCCGACACGTGTCATTTTGAGGCGCAGTGTATATAAACTTCGAATGGCCATAACTTTTGATTGGAATGTCCGATTGAGACGAAATCAGTGGCCAAACGCTCAAAATTGAGAGAAGGCTTGGGCAAATCCCAAAAAGGATTTGGTTAACTATTTTTTCCAAAAAATGTCTCTAAGTGCCTCAAAATTACGATTTAGGATTCAATCAACAGAAATTTTTCAAACAGTCTAATTTTTTAATTATTTAATTAGTTAATTTAATGCTAATTTTTATTTTTTTAATTACTTCTCTTAATTTCGAGCATTTTGACATAAAGTACGCTTCAATCGGACATTCCTATCAAAAATTATGACCGTTCGAAGTTTGTATATACAAAAATAGTTAAACCATTTGAAGTACGATATTCAAAAATAGCATTAGTACGATTTTTTTCCCAATGGGGACATTTTTTTCTTTATTTACCAAATGGGGCAGGGTAGTCAACAAAAAAAATTACCACGTACCATGAATACTTTTTTTTGAAAAAAAACATATCGGTCACTAAAATTTAATCGCTAATTTTGGTCTCTATTTCAGTCGTTAAAAGTGTTAGCGACCGAAATAGCGACAGAATGAGTCACACCCGGTGGGGGCGCGACTCGACCTCAGTTGCGCCTAGTGGGAGTGTGACTGGTTACGTCCTGCTGGGGCGCGACTCGTTGACATAGATTTTCAAATAGTTTCAAAACTGCAATAAATCCCTAATTTTTTATTTAACTTGCAATATTTTTCATTTTTGGCCTCCATATGATATGTTGTCATAACGGAAGAGTTGAGCTTCACTAATATAAACTGAGAGTGATAAGGACTTGAGTATGAATAGTCTCTAATTTCACCAGTAATGCCATCCTTCAATCTTTTATCCATCATGTTAAAGTTGGATCTAACCAATCAAAGGGCCCGTTGATTAGATCGATCGCAATCACCATTTTTCCATAGAAAATTCTCAAATGAACCATGTTCACCCAATTCATACTAATACCTAGGTTTTAAAAAGCGGCGCTTTTGCGCGCTATATCACACTGGGTGCGGGTTGCGGCACCCAGCCGCTACGTCCGTGCCGCACTGCGATAGTTTCCGGTAGCGGTCGGTGGAGGCCGGTGGCGGAGGAGCAGCTGGCAGCAAGGTGCGGCGCGATAGCGGTGCTACAGTGAAGAGAAGCAGTTGCAGAGGCTTTTTGGTATCGGGGGCAGTGGTTTGAAAATTAAACCAAACTTAAGGGTAAAAGGGTAAAAGTCCAGCAATAAGTGAGGGTAGTCTGGACTTTTACCCTTTATTTTTTCTCTGAAAAAAAGCCTAGCCTTTGCAATCTGATCCCGTTCTTCACTTTTCTCCCTCCCTTTGCAGTTTGCGTTATTTTTTCTTTCCTGAAGGTTGCTTTGCTGCTCTGCTGCTCTCCTGTCGTTTTCTCTGTTGTTCCTTCGTGTTCATTCGAGCTTCACACAGTAGGTTTGGTTCCTTTCTTTCTTCATTCCGTTTTAATTGTTTCTGCCTCCTCCTTCTTCATTTTCTGCTCCGTTTCTGCCATCCTCTTGTTTTTGATATTAGCTTTGTTTCTACCTCCTCCTCCTTCTTTTAGCCTTCACCGCAGCAGCAACAACCCCCAGTGGTTTCATGGCAGCGCAGAACAATCCTGATCCAGTGGGTTCTTGTGGATTGGTAAAACCCACTGGTGAAAATCTTGACATGGCATGGCAGTGGAATAGCTTTAAAGATATCAACAACAAGAGATATGTAACATGCGATTTTTGTGGGAAAGTTACAACGGGTGGCATCACAAGAGCCAAAAGACACCAGATTGGGTTGAAGGGTGATGTGGGTCCTTGTAAAAAAATCCCAGCTGAAATTAAGAAGACTCTGAAAGATGCTTATATGCAAAAGCTTGTTGAAAAGGATGCATACAGTGTTGATATACATGAAGATGATGATATCTTAGAAGAGGTGCAAGAAATTCAACACATCAAAAGTGGGAAAAGGAGTGAGACAGCTTCAAGTGAAGCCTCTACTGGAAATACTGCTGCTGCCAAGAGAGTTAAAGGCCCCTTGGATTTACTGTTTTTTAAGAAACCAGAAGCAAGCATTAAAGTGGGCAAAGGAAAGAGGCAAACAAGCATCAATGATGCTTGTAATAAAGAAGCAAGGGCCAGAACTATTCAATACATTGAAAGATTTTTGTGTACAAATGGAATACCTTTCAATGTTGTTCATTCAAAAAGCTTCAAGTACATGGTTGAAGCAATTGGGAATTACGGTCCAAGTCTAAAGGTCCCAAGTTATTATGAGCGTAGAGTTCCTCTACTTAAGAAGGAATTGGATTACACCAAGGATTTATTAAAAGATCATGAGGTACAAAGAGCCAACTATGGATGTTCCATTATGTCAGATGGATGGACTGATAGAAAGAATAGGACATTGATAAATTTCTTGGTGAATTCTCCTTCCGGTTCTATGTTTGTGAAGAGCATTGATGCTTCTTCTTATGTCAAGAGTGGAGTAAAATTATTTGAGCTTTTAGATAGTTTTGTTGAAGAGATCGGGGAGAAAAATGTTGTTTAAGTAGTGACCGACAATGGTAGCAATTATGTATTGGCTGGAAAATTGTTACAAGCAAGGAGAGAACATTTGTTTTGGACTCCATGTGCTGCACATTGTTTGGATTTGATGCTTGAAGATATTGGAAAAATTGAGAGAGTTAAAAAAGCAATACAAAAAGGCATCAAGCTTGTTGGGTTCATCTATAATCACACATTGGCATTGAACACAATGAGGAAGTATACAAGCAAGACTGAATTAGTTAGGCATGGAGTGACAAGATTTGCTACAACATTCCTCACATTGCAAAGCCTTCATAAACAAAAAAATAATCTTCGAAAGATGTTCACAAGTGATGATTGGCTGAAATCAAATACAGCAAAAGACCCTAAGGGAAAAAGGGCAACTGACATTGTACTTATGCCATTGTTTTGGAATGATGTTATTTATTCTTTAAAGGTTATGGGGCCTCTTGTGCGGGTGCTTAGACTTGTTGATAATGAAAGAAGGCCCGCAATGGGATATATATATGAAGCAATGGATAGGGCCAAGGAAGCAATTCAAAAATCTTTCAATGGAAATGAAGATAAATACAGGGATGTCTTTACTGTAATTGATAGAAGATGGGATTGCCAACTTCATCATCCATTACATGCTGCAAGCCATTATCTAAACCCTGAATATTTTTATGCCAATCCAAAGATTGATGATGATGCTGAATTGATAACTGGACTGTATAAATGCATTGACAAGCTAAGTGCAAATGAGGAAGAGGTGGACAAGATATATGGACAATTGGAAAAATATAGGAGTGCAGAAGGCCTTTTTGGTATGAATGCAGCAATTAGACAAAGGAATAAGATCGCTCTTGGTAAGTAAAAGCGCATTTATTTTATCACTTTAAGCTTTTAATGGACAAGTTGTAATGTTAACAAGTTGTTGCAATTTGTATTACAGCTCAATGGTGGAAGTCATATGGAGCACATGTGCCAAATTTGCGAAACTTTGCTGTTAGAGTGTTGGGCTTAACTTGTAGCTCATCGAGATGTGAGCGTAATTGGAGTACTTTTGAACATGTAAGTGTTTGTTAAATGATTTTTGTTTGTATAGTTTCATATCATGATTGTGAAACTAATATTCTTTATTGGAAATTGCAAACTAGATTCATTTTAAGAAGAGAAGCAGGCTTGAGCATCAAAGGTTGCAAGACTTAGTCTTTATTAAGTATAATCAAGCTCTTAAAGAACGTTTTGAGAGTCGTGATTTGATTGATCCCATTATCCTAAAAAACATTGATGAAAGTAATGAATGGTTGGTGGGAGAAATGGGTGAAGATGCAGAAAATGAATTCGTTTTTGAAGATGATAACTTGACTTGGGGAGATGTTGCTAATGCAACTGTGGTTAATGAGCCTATAACTTACACTAGGCAGCATACAAGATTCAGGAAGGAAACTGCTTCTATGCCATCAAGCTCTAGTGGAATAAGGGCTGAAGTTGAACAAATTGAAGAAGGTGATAACGAAGACATAGAAGATGAGGATGAACAGATCTACAAACTTGATACTAGTGAAGAAAGCGAGGGTGGACAAGAAGAACACTTTTAAGAAATGTTTGAGGCTGATTTTTAAATTAAATATAAATTAATTATTTAATTAGCAAAAAGGTGCAAATTTGAAACTATTTAGCAATTTGGGGCAATCAAATACGCCTGAATGGGGCGTGTCTTTGTCCGTCTCTAATCCCGTCTCTATTTCGGTCTCTAACACTTTTTTACACAATATTGGGGTTTTTTAAAAAATTCGTCTCTAATTCCGTCTCTAATTTAGTCGCTAACACTTAGAATATTTTTTTTAAACTTCCGCCTCTAATTCAGTCGCTAACACTTTTTTTTACAGAATATTATATTTTTTTTAAAATGTGTTGCAACCACAATATTGTGATTTTTTAATTTTTTAGAACTGAAAACGTTTAAAAATTTACAGTATAATTTTGGTAAATAAATATACAAAAAAAAATTACTTAATTTGGACTAAGTTTTTATTAGTTAATTACTCCATTTTAAATGGCTAAAATTTAAAATGAAGTGTAATTAGCCATTTAAAAATCTTAAAATTTAAAAATTTTAGCCATTTAAAATGGAGTGTAATTAGCCATTTAAAAATCTTATGTAAGTGGGAAACGAATCGCCAAAAGGCCGTGAACAAGGTTCGAAATGCATTGGTTATTGACTATTGGTCATATGCTCTGGTGCATGCCTAGACTAGACTGTACGGACAGATGAAGCAGAATCAATAACGGTGTCGTTTTCTACTTTAAATATTAAGATTAAGCTTATCAAAAATGGGAGTGCATTTAGCAATTGTTAGATTTTAAATATGATATGCATGTCATTCAGACAGTCATAACTTTTGATAGAAATGTCCGATGGAGGCGTACGATATGTCAAAACGCTCGAAATTAAGAGAAGTAACTAAAAAAATAAAAAATAGCATGCAATTCACTAATTAAATAAATAAAAAATTAGAAAAGAAGAAAATTTTTGGAGGTTTGATTCTTAAATCGTAATTTTGAGACACTTAGAGATCTCTTTTGGGAAAAATTTTTGGGCAAGTCCCCTTGGGTACTTGCCAAGGCCTTCTCCTCTCAATTACGAACGCGTGGCCACCGATTTCGCCTCAATCGGACATCCCAGTCAAAAGTTATGATCTTTCGAAGTTTACGTTCACACCGCGCTCCACCTGTGCATGTGCGACGTGTCAGCACCAGCTTAAACACGCCCCATTTGGGCGTGTTGTAACACACCCCATTCAGGCGTATTTGATTGCCCCAAATTGCTAAATAGTTTCAAATTTGCACCTTTTTGCTAATTAAATAATTAATTTATATTTAATTTAAAAATCAGCCAGTATGTTGCTTCCTTTATGTTCTTTGAATCCTTGTTTTGAATGTGTAGTATTATCTTTTCATTCCTCATTTCCTCCTATTTTGGGTGATTTCTTATCTTATAGCATTTATATATGTGGTATAATTTATTATATAAGCATCTTATGGACTTCACAGTAGCGACTTTACCGCTACCCGCTATACCGCTATATGACTAATACAAGTAACGAATGAGTTAATTTGGCACTCCCAGAAGTCCTATTTTATAAATGAAACAACTAACTAGATTATAACTGACATAGCTAATAATTATATCACTAACTACAGCATGACTCGTCAATAAGAGTGTAGTTTTAGCTGATAATTATATGAAATGCCAGAAGCATTGGCTTCGCCCCTCCAGCAGCAGTTTAAAAACATTATCCACGAGGGGAATGCTAGCCATAGTGAGTTAACAAGGCATTAGGAAATCCCTCTCATTTAGTTTAGTCATGAAGCAGAGTTGTTATATCCAAAAAGGAGGGATGGGGGAAGTCAGAAGTGGGGAACAGAATTCAAATGACCTGCACATGAATGATAACACCCAAGACAAATAGTACTGTTGTTTGCCCCATGAGTTTACAAAGTAAGAGAAGTCATGCTTCCATGGTCACTGTACATTCTTTAATATTTCACAATTCCAAAATCATTTACAAAATTAATCGATGTATGTATGTATGATATATATATATATATATATATATATAGATATAGATATTATGATACAGATGCATAGCCAAAGAAGCAGCAACTCCAGAAAAATTTTCTAGTTCAAATCACCAATGACATCTATTTGGTAAATGAAAGTAGTCACAACTACTTAAGCGGGCACCAAAGCCCAACCTCCACCCATCATGTGCAGGCACAACGAGAGACATATTGTGACAACAACAGAGGATTTTGCTGCAACATATCTCACAATCTCAAGTACTGCCTCATGAACAATATGAGCACATCTTCTCACAGAAGCACAAAATATCTGCAAAACAAACTCCATGAAAGACCTAACAGTCTCAAATGTCACCCTGCCGGTCACATCAAGAACAAGCCTCCTATTGCTGGGAACCGCCAATGTAGACGAAACCTTGCTCACCCAACCACTCTTATTTTCATCATCACAAACATCCACCTTGGATTGAATCGATGACATTCCTACACCCAAGTCCTCATTTCTGAGAGTTTCTCCAATAGACAAATATAAATCCGAACCTGAGCCTACATCAGCATTTGAACTTGTTATCACTTGGTGAGATGTCTTGACGAGTGTCTCCACAGCACCATTACAAACAGATACCAACATGTCTCTCACATTGGTCTCATGCTTTGGGTTAGTTAAGCCAGCAAAGAAATCATCATAGGTGTTGATATGCATGGTCTTGTCGAGATAAACCGCAACCGCAGTGCTCACAAACAATTGAACACAATTCCCAATTAGTTCCCCACACCTATCACCACAAACTACATCCACCCATGCTAGAACAGTTTCCGAATTGGAATTGCTCGAGTTAGATTCCCCACCTGAGTGGTTATGTTGTTGATCTGAATAGAAGGCAAGAACAAGGTTCCTAGCAAAGCTTCCAAGAACAACAGAAGCAAAACCTGACCCTGCGGGTGTTAACATTTTGTCAAGCACCCGGTCCACGACGGACGAACCGGTTTGGTCACCACCGGTCCGGTTCATGGATTCATAACCACGCAAGACTCCCACGGTCACAGCACGGGTGACGCTAACCAAAGACTCTGACAAGTGTTCCGAGCGAGCTATCTTGGAAATTTGCTTCAAGCTGATGGGGATTTCATCTGAATCGGATTCCAGAAAATCCTTGACGTCTCTAGAGACGATTCCAATGGTATCTGCGGATTCGGATACGGCTTCCGCTACGGAAACCAATGCACTGAGAAGCTTCGAAAGCCTCTTTCTCTTGCGAGCTACGGAAGGCGCGTGATAGAGCTTGTAAGCGCTGAACCCACCCAACCCAACCGCACACAAAATCAAGATCCATTTCTTTTTTCTACGGACATAATCAAAACGCTGATCAACTAACAGAACTTCCATTTATTACAATCGTAGCTGACCCACCGCAAATAGATAGAGAAAAGAGAGACGGACCTGGGGAAGCTTATGAGGTCAAAAATTGAGGGGCTGGCGCTGGATTGATTTCGTTTTTTTATGGAAGCAATAGCCCCAACCGTCATCTTCAGTTCAGCCGTCACGCCACACACGAATCACAACCACCACTAATATTTCATTTTTGTTGTTGTTGGATATATATATTCTTTGATGGGCTGATCCTTATGGACGCTTCTTTGTTTGGATAAGCCCGCTAGTATCTTTAACAGTTAACACAACTAATAAGCAAACTATCTAAGAGATTTTCTTCCTGCACCTATCTTATTTCTTTCTGCACCTAGAAATAAAAGGAAAAATCAAAAATACTTTTTTATAAGGTTCATATAGATTGTCAATCTATATGGTCCACACGTACAAATTTATATGTGCCTTACTTATGAAATAATTTATAATTAATGATGCATTAATTATTAGATCAAAATTATTTATTACAAAATGTATTATATAAACTTATATGTATATTAAATATATAATTAAAATTTTAGTATTATATAACGATATTAATTATTTTTTTAATATAATTGACATATTAATTAAATTGATTAAAACATTGTGTTAATAACACAAAGATGATAAATTCAAGCATACACCAACTATATAGAAAGAAAAACACAAGAGCCAACTAGTACATGATAGAGAAAAGTTGGCTTAGGCCGTTGGTTATGTTTTTAATATTATATTATGAGAAAAGTTGAAAGGAATACAATTTTGACATTAAAAAAAAGAAGCTAGAGAATTAAATTAAACCGAATCAATCAAATTAAAAAACAAACTTAAAAACAGTAAAAATAGCCAATTTTACCTGTGACACTCAAATTTTTAGCGCGTGATGACTACACCCGTGTGAAAGGAAAAGTAGAAGCTGTAAACAAGGTAGGATGCGATTCCAGAACGGAATCCCAATGGCTGTTTAACGCAAACACGTGGATTCCGGCTGGAGTGGGGAGATGATCGATGTTGCCACCACAAGAATACCAGAAGTACCCACCTAGAAAACAAAAGACACGTGGCATTAACATACGTATCACTCCTACGGTCCTACCTGTACCTGAGTTACTAGATTCACCCCGTGACTACACGTTCTCTCGTAGAGTATCTATTTGTACTCTCTGAGTCTGGATCAATGGATCCATCTTATTTCCCATTTCCGAAGCAAGTCTCTTATTACTATGTCATATCCCCAAATGCCACGAACAAACACAACTCCGAAGAAGTGATACAGCATACCAAGAATTGTTTTTTTTGGCTATTTTGGTTTCCAATAATATTGGCTGCTACTCCTACTCCATTTTGTTTAGGCTACGGGCGGTGTATGAAAGTTTAAAAAATCAATTGTAATAGAGCACGGACCACGCTGCCAAAGATAGAAAATCAGGATTTGGCCCCGTTCTTTGATCCTCTTCTCTCTCCATTTCTTTCGCAGACGGAAACCTCCACTCCATGCACTTCACATTCATCGGCTGCTCTGCTATCTCTACACCCACAAAAGGTTACGTAACCGCCCTAGCTATCCTGTCTGTAAGTTTCAGTGCTTCAATGAATGCAAAAACCCTCTTTAATTTCCATACAACTTCCTTTCCTTTCATAAGATAGAATTTGTTACGGTAAGTCACAATTTCTGTTATCGCTTTGGAAACAAGATATGGCCACGTTTTCTTTTTAATTTTATCATTGGAGTAGATAGTTAGATTTACGCGCTTTCTTTCGTCCTTCCCGTTTCTAAACTATACAGCTCGTGACTCTGTATTCTACAGATAGCAGCACGGGTTCAGGGGTTATCGCCCAACGGCAACAACCTCCAAACTGAAACCTTTCGTAGAGAAACAATAATGGAAATATGTTACCATGCCCACATCGATCGCGAGATTGAATCGCTCATAGAAAGAATACATCCTCCCAGGTACTGCAGCACAATCTTCTTGTCGTCTTCTGATTCTTGTTTAATTAGATATCATTGTTTTCTGGCTTAGCTGATTCAATTCATGATAGATTAATTAATGGATTACACGTATTTAATTATGCGCTGGCAGGGTCTGTATCGATAATGATTCTTGCCGAGATTGCACTGTGGTGAAGGTTAGATACTATATTCTCTACATTCAACTTGCACATGTTAAATTATCAATCTAGCCTTGTTCGTTGTGTGCTTGACTCGTTAATTATGCTTCCGTACGTGGAGTGTCCCCTATTCGACATTTATATATGGCTTTCAGTGAACATCACCCATAGATTTTAAACCAGGCATTGTACTATAAGTACTTTCGTGAGATAAACCATTGAGTATACAGTAGGAAAATGGGAACAACATGATACATATTAACATCCATTGTGGCTATTTAATTCCCAATTGGCGCTTCAGTATACTAACTAATCATTATCACCATATTATATTATTCAAGATACAAAGAGATTGACTTGTCTGTCTAACACTACCAAAAGCCAATGCAAATTGAGGTACGTGCTTGCTTTTTTAACCACTATTACAAGGGGATATGAATGGGAAAGGATACATAAAAGAACTATACTTTGTTGTCATCTTATAAGAACCCATGAAAAAAGCTTCTCTTAAAGAAAACGAAAATTTGAATGTGTTCTATCAAACATGACGTAATCCGTTAGTGAAAAGTGTCTTTTGGTTACATTAGTTATATAATTTATTTGTTCGGCAAAGAGAGTTGTGTGGGATAAGATAATTAATATGATAGAGAGAAAAAAAAATAATTCTAGAAAGTATTATAAAATGTATGAAATATATAATTTAAAAAAAAATGGATTCGCTGGCTTAGAAATCAGAGGCAAAACCTGCATGCAGCAAGCAGCCAAAAAGGATAAAATGGTTAAGGCTTTCGGCTAAAATAGAGGTCTAAAAAAACTGCTAAGTACAAGCGTGTGCGAATTATAAAAGTCCTGGACTTCATTTTTTTTAAAAAAACTAACATTAAATTTAATGAAATGCATGTGTTGTGGAAAAGCAGGTTGATAGTGCAAACAGGAAGGGCATATTATTGGAGATGGTCCAAGTGTTGACAGATCTTGACCTCATCATTTCCAAATCATACATTTCCTCTGATGGTGGATGGTGTATGGACGGTCAGTGTCTCCCTGATGAGTCCCTTTTATATTCTTTAGCTTTATACAATTTTCCCAATCCACCGAAATGATGTAATTATTAAATAATATCTTATTAGTACTTTTTATATCATGTATGAGCTATGCATGAATCATATAACACCAAGCCCCATAACTAGGACATTATCATCATCTGCAAACTTTAATGGCTTGGTTCTGATCCATATGTTGTGGGTCTTTTTTCTTTATTTTGCAAAATACAGTGTTCCACGTGACTGATGAAGCTGGCAAGAAGCTCACAGACGAAACCCTCATGCTCCGCATCCAACAGGTCATTCTGTCTCTTTCTAGAAGTATTATTTGCACTTCAAAATAATGACGTTATACTTCAAACTATCTTGTTAGAGAAATTAGAAAAAGAAATGCCTCGAGACATGCACTTCATATTTTATTTTCTAAATGCCAAAATATTTTGGCCCTTTATATGATTTTTTTAGTTTACTTTTTTTTTATGTTTAACAAGTTTTACTTTTTCTTAAAGGTTTAATCTTAGATTGAAATAATTTTTTTATTAGTTCTTTTGCACAGAAAATGTTAATTTTGACTACTATATCAAACACATTTTAAGCCTAACATGTCTCATAATTTATCATATTTCACTAAATTGGTGTGATAAAAAGATCAACTTAGTTTAATAGAAACACTTTAATAGATCAAAGTGATATTTTTCAAACTTAACAAACTAAATTGGAAAAAAAAAATCAAGCACCAAAATTATATTTTAATTATATGTATGTTAAGTATTCAAATGAAATGGGTAATTTGAACTATAGATATGAAACTAAAAAGATTAGTGCTGCAGGAACTCTGCGCCACTAGAAGTGAAGGGCAGATTTCAAGGGATGCAGAATTGGCTAGTCAGAAAGGAACACAAGCACAGCTACAAAACGTGGCAAAGGAGAACACAGCATTGGAGATGAGTGTGACGGACCGACCAGGCCTACTATCAGAGCTATCAGCAGTGCTTGTTGAGTTAGCCTACAGTGTCACCTCTGCAACGGCTTGGACCCACAACAACAGGGTGGCCTGCATTATATTCCTGGAAGATGCATCCTCACCTGGGCCCATAAGCGACCCAAAACGGTTGGGCCTAGTGGAGGAGCAGCTGGAGAATGTAGTGGCGGCCCATGGAGAAACGGGCCAGAAGAACAGCGTGAGGGTGACGACGCTGGGCAGCGGGCGCACCCACATGGAACGGCGGCTCCACCAGCTAATGTACGCCGACAGAGATTACGAGAGCTGCCGCGGCTGTGATAGGACCCACGTCTCTGTTGGTCGATGCGAGGACAAAGGCTACTTGGTCGTCAACGTCAGGAGCATAGACCGTCCTAAGCTCTTGTTCGACACCGTTTGCGTTCTAACGGACATGCAGTATGTGGTCTTTCATGCTGCCATTATTTCCAAAAGATCCATGGCTTATCAGGTACCACGTTATCTACATCTACCAACCTAGTTAGTTTCTACTGGATTGTTCTTGTAATAATCTGTGTTGTTGATAGGAGTACTTCATAAGGCACTGCAAGGGTAGTTTAGCTCTGCCCAGTTACAGCCAGACGGAAGAACTCACCTTATGCTTAATCGCTGCAATTGAGCGGAGAGTCTCGCGTGTAAGTTCTATAAATAGTTACTTTTAAGCCATGAGAATTGAAAGCACTGATGTTGGGTTTTTAATATGTTGCAGGGATTGATGGTAGATATTCGAACTGAGAATAGAATGGGGCTACTATCGAATGTGACCCGGGTATTTCGTGAAAATGGGCTATCCATATCGAGGTTTGAGATTGGAAGAGAGGGAGAAATAGCGGTAGGATCATTCTTTGTTACAGATTCTTCAGGTGAACAAGTGAACCCAAACATCGTGGAATTGGTAAGGCAAGCATCCGGTGGATCTGTTGTTACTGATCACAAGTCGCTTCATAGGGTGCGTCAATCTCAATCGGATATAGAAGCTAAACCTAAATTCTCTCTGGGAAGCTTGCTATGGTCTCGATTAGAACGCCTTTCCGGTGGTTTTGGGCCCATTAGATCGTGACAACTTTATACCTACGGAACTATTCTTCTATTTCAAGGAATATGTCACTACTAAATATCTTTGTACATAACCCAGACTCTGAGAAGAGGCCAAGAGTGAGAGATGCAGCTAGGATTCTTAATTGTTTCATTTGTATATGTGCAGTCCTTCTGTGTGTAGAACATTGGCTCATGCGTCCAAGATTTTTTAGTTAATTAGATTTTTTTCTTCTTTTCCTCGTTTGATTTCCCTGTAGTTGAGGTAGAAGGGTAACTGGGTAAGAGTGTAATAGCTTTCGTTTTTTATGGTCACTGTACATATTTTTCTCACATGGAAAATCCCACGCTATTACACGTTGAGAAATATGAGTTTTTGCATATTACTACCTTAACATGATAGGATAGCTACCATAATTTATTATGATCCTGAAACTATTGTAAAAAATTTAAAAAAATGGAAGCAATTATTTCTTGTTTTGACTTTTAATGTTGTTTTAGAATTGATTCTAGAAAAAACGAATGAATCTAATCCAAATATGCTATATATTAATCTGTGCTTGTCACCAGATTAAGTTGGATGAACATTGAGCTTTATAAGAATTAGTTTTATTGTTCTTGTAATCCCAATTTTAAGTGAATGATTTTGGTTTGATTAAATAATTAAAAGTTTTCATATTTGACTGTTTTAACATTAGGTACTCTATCCATTAGGGTTGTGCAAAAAAATTCATATCCATAAAATAATTTATTTTCAATTCAATCTAATTCACTTTAAATCTATTTAAATAGATTAGTTTCATATCCAAATCCAATTTTTTGGATTTTAAATCCAATCCAATTAATTGGATATTTGTTTAGATTTTTAAATCCAATATAATTTTTTGGACAATGACAGCTAGATTTTTTTGGTCAACTTTGTTAGGAGCCATTTTTTGGTCGATGTTGTCTAGAGTTATTTTGGTCAACATCAACTAATGATGATTTTAAGTCGTCATCGATTTAGTCTATATTTTCGTTTAATGTTGGTAAGAGTTTTTTGGCCAACATTGATTGAGATTATTTTTTGATCGATGACACCCAAAGTCTTTTTGACCAACATCAATCGAGACTATATTTTGGTTGACGACAGTTAGATTTGTTTGTCGATGTCTGTCGATGTTATTTTTTTATTGACATCAGGTAGGTTTTTCGCTCGATACCGACTATAATTTTTTTGGTCAATATCAGACGAGACTATTTTTTGGCCGACATCAGCTAAAAAACATCATCGATTGACATCGGCCAAAAAAATCTAATTGACGTTGGCCAAAATATTCCTCTAATTGACGCCAATTGAAAAAATCCTAGTTGATGTCAACAAAAACATATCCCTAGCTAACGTCAACCAAAAGAAATAGTCATGGTTAATGTTGGCAAAAAAAATCCTAGTTGTTGCTAACAAAAATATAGTTTCAACCAGTGTTAGCAAAAAAAACCTAGCTAACGTCGACAAAAAAATAGTATTGACGAATGTTGGAAAAAAAAAATCAAGACTGACATCGACAAAACAAAACCTTATTAATGATAGCCACAAAAATCGTAATCAATGTCAGCCAAAATCTAGTCACATTTGATGTTGATCGAAAAATCTCTAGTCAATGTCGGCCAAAAAATATCACTGACCAAAATTGACTAAAAACCTTAGTCGACCTCAACCAAAAAGTAATTATACGTAAGATCGATCGAAAAGATCCCTGATCAATGTCGATCGAAAATGAACTGACTGATGTAAGCCAGAAAATAGTCCTAGTTGATGTCAATTTAAATATGTCTCGACCGATATCTGTCAAAATTATCCTGATTGAGGTGGACAAAAAATACACTAACCAAGATCGGTAAAAAATAGTCTTAATAAAGGTCGATTGAAAATACCTCTTAAATAGACAAATACTAAGTTTTCACTTTTTAACATTTAATAACTAAAATTTGTATAAAAAAATCTTTATAATATTTAAGTGGATATAAATTGAATGTGACTAAATTCATATCCATTTAAATAGATTGGATCTTGAATCTAAATTGTTTTTAAAAAATATAAATATATATTTAAAATTCAATCCATTTTAAATAGATGTAGATTTGATATGTAAGATCCATGTCCACCCCTACTACCCACATTGAAGTGCTAATAAAAATATTTTAAATATATCCCGCCATGATATATAATAAAAACTGTTAACAAGACCTTAATTTATTTCGTAAACCAAGTTCTTTCCTGCCTCCTGTATTTACCTGCCAAAGCTCCCAGTCTTGTTTTTAAACACTAATGAAGTTAATGGGGTAATGACTAATGAAATAAATAAAACAGAAAAGCTCTTTGGTTTTTTTTTTTTCAATAGATCGATAAAACGTACTGGCTCCCTCCATCTGGCTATCATCCTCCTACTCTTCTTCCTGACACTTGAGGTATTGCTACGAAAATAAAATTGTATTCCAAATTTCTACTTGCATGTGCGGATAGAGTAATAAAGACAGAAGAGGACTACCAAAAAAAAGTCACAAGAAATGTTCAAATGTGAAAAGGAAACAAAGAAGAAAAAGTATTCATGGACAATGTGCCATTGATTACCTAGTGGGATAAATTAAAAAGAAAAAAATTTAAAAATATTATAATGTGACATAAAAAAAGAAAGAAAAATTATGGAAGTTTGTTAGGTGTATGAAAAATATGTATGATAGTGTACCATCACTTAACAAATAAATAGACAAGATATTTTGATATACAACAATCAAAGACAGTATTTTCTACCCAGAAGAACGGTACAAGCATTTTTTTTTTGTTACTTAACAAAATCCAAAACTCATGTAATGCCACTAAATAAATAGGCCATATTAAATAAAACAAATCTTTGATTGATAAATTTGGTAAATTCTACCAAATAATGAACAACAATTTAGAAATAGTGTGTTACAAATTTATTGTATATTTATAGCATTTATGCTACTGATTAATGTCAAGCTGCACACTGACTTGCATACTTGTCTGACATAAAACAGCAACAGAATCAACAATTGACAAACCTACATCAAGTAACACGGACTGTACTGCCATTAGTACTATTCTCCAATGAAAATTGATCATACATTCCGTAATTGTTGCTTTCATCTAGATAACTAAAATTGGCAACAATTACGAAACATTTAATTATTTAAAAAGTATTTTCTGTTTTTATTTTATTTATAGTGCTTTAAAAAATTATACAAGAAACAATAGAAAAGAAAATGAAAACAAAAAATAATAAAACTATTTTTATTATTTTCTAATACAAACTTTTGAAAATAAACCAAATAAATCATGAATCATGCTTG
The DNA here is from genome assembly GCA_013407115.1 of Glycine latifolia. NCBI lineage: Eukaryota > Viridiplantae > Streptophyta > Magnoliopsida > Fabales > Fabaceae > Glycine > Glycine latifolia. The sequence continues at coordinate 3,999,133 of CM023951.1, forward strand.
TAATTAAAAGTTTTAAAAAATGAAAATAGAAAAACATTTTCTAAAATCAAACAGCTCCTTACCTAAAAAGTAATTTCAACTTTGATAGGAAAATAATACTAACATTATCTATGATACTTGTCCAGTAACAATTAATCGAAGCTATGACTTTAATTTTGTTTCCATGCCTTCTAATTTTATTTATATTAGAAAGGTCAAATTACTTATCATTACCGACATGGTTACAAAACAATACAAACTACCGTTCAGGATGCAACGTGTCAACAAACCTAATCCAGTAATTTACATCAAACGATAAAACGGAACTAATAACCAGGATAACACTAAATCAACGACCGCACTATCCACTTTTCTTGTATTAACTATAATTTTTAAATTAAAATTTAAAAAGAAGATAACACCAAGAAAAATGTAAAGAGCATGGAAGTTACAATTGCAAGACTTAAGCGGCTTGATATCTATTTCAATTGCAGGTTTCTTAATCTGAAAAGTGAGTGCTTCAAAATCTCATACGCCAAATTCCAAAAACAGTAGTGAGAAGAAACTACTAAACACATTTGACTTTTAGGCACAACAGCTATATGTTAATGCCTGTAATTATGGTGGTCAAAGTCAGTTCTTTAGTTTAGTGGTTAATCCTCAAAAGTCAAGAGATGCATCTAGCCATCTAGGTAGCTCAGAACCAAATAGCCCTAGTAAGGTTATGCATCACACGCTTAGAAATTTTGCTATTGATAACACCTGCCCTATATGCTCATTGAGTGTAGTTGCTCTCATTATCTTTTAAACAAATATTCATCATGACCATTAAAGATCGTTTAAAACAACTTAGGTCAGTTAAAAGTATTAATAACCTCAATAACCTGGAATTCAGATATCAAATAGAAGATTTAGTTTATGTACGGTGCAATAAATAACCATACATAGCACAATGCCCAGGTTTTATTTACAGAAACACATTCTTCAGAATGTCAATCGTAGAGTACACAACTATATGCAGATATTCACAAAATATAAGAGAATCATATTAAAAAAAAAAAAACTTACCTCTGGGACATTCCAAGGCATTATCATATTACATCAATGTCATCAACATTAAGCCAATCATTGGAATCCTTGGTCATAGAATTACGAGCACTTGAATGCTCAGAGCCAACATGTTTGCCTTCAACAGAGTTTAAATCTTTATCAGAGTTAGGTGAACTTCTACCTAACTGAACCCAATCTCGAGAGTCTTTTGTTGAAGAATCAGAGCCTGATCTAGTTTTTTTATAACTTTCATGTGCATCGCCATCATCCTCCTCAAGATCACTGAATGACACATCCTCGTCATTACCAGTGTGAACAGGAGTTCCACTGGGACCAACCATTTCAGAAGTATCCTCTTCTTTCAACCAATCATCAGCATCATCCTCATAGGTTTCATTCAAAAATCTATTGGTTGAACCAGATGATGATTGTTCTGCAGATGGATTTACGGTTGCTTCTTTAACCACAGACTTGTCAATAACCTCTGGAACAACACTTTGAGGGGCATGTTTCTCCATCTCAACATCAGAAACAACCATAGATGGGGAAGCTTCAGCAGCAGATGTCTGGGTAGGAGCTGATTCAAATTGAACAGTGCTTGGCACAAAGAGATGCTGTTCCTCCTCTTTTGAGGGAATATTCCCTCCTGCAGATAAGTCAGATTCTTTCTTTTCCTTACTTCTTTTGTCTAAAGCCAGAGTTAACATTGCTCTAGCTTCCATTATCTGCACACATACCATGAATTGCTGGTAATACATGCAACCACAATAACAAAGAATGACAAAAGTACCAGGCAGGTAGTCATCATCAAATGTGACAAGCATGACAATGTTTATTTGGAAGCATGCAGGACACATTTCAGGAGTAATACAGAAGGATCACCTATAACTACGGACTTTCATAAAAAAGATTTAATCATATATAATTTTCAAAGATCAGTTATAAGATTCCAATGCCGGGTTTTATCTGTGAACAATGCAAAAGCCTTAATTGTCTCTACTTCAATCATTAGTTCCACATGATTAAAGTTAAAACAATTAAAACAAACAAACCAGAATGCATCAGACAAAAACAACACAAAATGCACCATCGAAAGAAAACCAATACCAATAAAAGTTTAACTCACTTGAGGAGTGGATAAAATAGCAGCATCAGTTTTGCTAAATCTAGGGTGCACGAGTACAAAGTATATCTTCCAAAAGTTACCATCACTCATGTATCCGGGGCACAGCTCCATTCTAAGAGCAGCTAAGCTTGGTGCCAGGTGTTCAACAGCTAGAGCATGTTCTTGTTGTGCATCGGACAAATCAAAATCTAAGCGACAACAAAATTTCAGAGATAGTGAAATGCCAGGCATAAAAAATCATACAAAATACACAAATAAACATCTTAAGAAGCACGTTAGGGGAAACTGCCACCAATGAGAATAGCCACAATTGTCATATATTAGTCTACGACGTAACAATTTAATCACCTCGAAATCTCGGTGAAACGGTAAATGGAATTTGCATATAGCAAAATGAATAAGAGTGGTATACCATCAGAATCCTCATCATCGGGAAGGGGAAAATCGAGCCAAGTTTCTGGATGCAGAGCTACGCTTCTGGCGAAGGCAACCACATCCTCGGTAACTCCGAGGACACCTTCGAGATCGTATTCCTCTTCGGATCCAAGCTGAAGGAAACTCGAAGCTATCTTAGTGAATTCGGATACCGTCTTATTACCAGAAATTTTGGAGATCCCGCTCTTGAACTTGCCACTAATCTCTGCGAAATCGTTTCGGATTCCTGCAATAATGTCTTCTTCTTCGTCGACAGTGGGATTGGGATTGGAATCGGCGACGGGCTTTTCGGATTGGGGATCGGGGGGCGGGGCGAGGAAGGAGGCGACTCCCCAGAGCTGGCGGGAAAAGGATTTGGTGAGCTCGGAGAAATCCTCTTTGACGCCGCGAGTGGTGGGACTGGGGGTGGATGCGGAATCGGGTTGAACGGGTTCCGAATCGGGTTTCTTCGGAGGGGATTTTAGGTCACCGCCATTGTCGTCGTCGTCGTCGTCGAGTCTGAGTGAGTTTGCGATTGTCCTTGCAAACCACGACATCGTTGCTTTGGTTGATTGATTACAACCTCTTACCAGATTTCGATCGTCACTTCCTCCCAAGTGAAGAGTAGGTCCTTAACCAGATAAGACCATTCCGTACGACGCCGTTTAAGGGTGTACAAACGACGAAATTATATTATGGCTTAATTGTAATCTTAATCCACTCAAAAAAAGTTGTAATCTTAATAGAATTTCACTATAATTTAGTAACTCGATTTTTTACTTTTTTATTCGTAGAAATAAAAAAAATACCTAGATTCCCTTGGTTATTAGTTTTTTTATATTTAAAACTACTGAACTCTTTTTTGTCTCTTTTAAAATCTCTATCAACAAAAGAGAAACAATTTATTAAAAAAAATTTACTTAAAATTAAAAAAGAAATCTGAAACAATTTTTTTATTTGTAAAGCCTTAGCATTCTAATTGGTAGGATAGAAATACCTGAGAAATTGAGAGGAAAAGCAGAAAATAGAGAGGACGATGAAAAAAATAGAGTTCTTTGACAAATGTAAAAGATGAGTGTTTTTTTCTCCTTTTTACAAAGTAAAAGCGATAAGAACACTCTTTCATATATTATTTTAAACATATTTTTTAATGTATAAATTTAAAACATAGAATCATTAAATATGACGTTAGATTCAGTAAATTTTATAATTTTTAATAAATTTTAATTAATAAGAGAAAATGTTTTCAACATAATTTATTTTTAGCATTTTTAGGACCACTTTCTAAAAATGTTAGGAATGCATAAAATTGAGAAGGAAAAGTGAAAATAGAGATGATGATAAGAAAAATAAATTGAAGTTATTTGGCATACACGAGAGTCTTAAGATCATTTTTTAACATATTTTAATTCTTAAATATATTTTTAATTGATTAAAATTTATTAAAAATATAAAAATTATGAGATATCATCATTAAATTAAATATAACATGGGATAAATAAATTTTAACTAATAAGAGAATAAGAGAGTATGTGTGCCAGAAAAATATATTCCAAGCATTTTTCTAGGTGAAGAATTGGTAAGGAGAAAAATTAAACGTAATAGGTAACTATTTAAAAAAATCGCCTTAAAAAAATAATTCCCCAAGGACACGAGAAATACTTTGGAAATGGGCAGTTGGGCATACACACCTGACATTCCTAAAATAACCTTTTTGCTCTCCCGTTTCTTCCTCGTAGCCTCTTTCATTTCTCCCTCGCACAAGCATCGCTAATCCATTTTTTTGTTCACCTTTGCTTCTCTGCTCCAACGTGTCGTTGTCAAGGTCATCCCAAGGCCAAGATTTATTTTAAATTAAACCTTGTTTTCACTAGATCATCACATAATCATTTTTTGAAATCACAAAGTTTTGTCACTTTTGTGTGATGGATATTTTTGGTTGGTTCATTTTGAACTGTATATGACCATTAATGTTGTGATGAGGGGGAAACAAAGATATTGAGGGCTTTGATTGAACATAAGAAGGAATGTAATAAAAGACGATCGATTAAACTGACAATGATAATAGACTGAATAGGTGAATATTCAATTATTGACTAATGTTGTGAATTCTCACTGGAGGGCTAAAATAATCGTTTGTCATCATCGCTAATCAAGAAGCGACCTCTACTAGCTTCTTTTCCTCCTCCATGCTCCATCCTCTTAAATTCCTTGAAATGTTAGGATTCAACTTGATGTTGAAGAGCTTAAGACGATTTTATCACAATTTTTTCCTGCAATAATAAATTACCGCCATCGTCACATTCATACACACACAATAAACTTTTACAAAATTATAGGTAATTAAAAACTGTCATTATGTTAAAATTAATTATTTTAAAATTTAAAATACCCATGCTTGTATGAAACTAAAGGAATGATCATTTTCGGTCGGGTTACACACTTAAAGGACTAAAACATGAATTTTAAAACATATAGAATCAAAATGGATATTACTGAACACCAATAACATGAATATCCGTCTGGTTTTTTGACATTATTTTCAGTTTAGCAGCAATAACATGAATGTGCAAATTTCGTGTAAAATGTTTTCCAATGTACCCTTACCGTTTTATCAAACATTTCTACTTTTATTCAATATTAAAAAGTTATACTTCAATATTTTCATCTATAATTGAGAGTTTAAGAAATACATAATTAAAAAACGGTGTAACTAGCAGTTGCCGGAGCCCAGATCTAGATAGCTGGTGTACGCTCCGAAGTCCAAACGAAACAAATTCTGGACAAAAGCTATATCAACCGGACGAAATAATTAAACATATTTAACTAAGGGAGATAAAAAAATATATAAAAAATAACTAGAGAACCCTCCCCGGTTCCAAGCTGGTCCTGTTTCCTTGGCTGATACGAGGTACAAAAAACCAGTTATAAGAAGAGGGTGATGATAAATTCAATTCCAATGGTTCAGATTGCGCCCCCTGGTACCAATTAGTGGCCGAGGACACTGTTGATGATGCTGCAATATTGTCTTTGCTCGACAATATTGGCTTTTGGGGCGTATCTACAAAGGAGGTAGCAATAGGTGCGACACTTGGGAAAAATTGATGCTGTTCCTGATCAGCTGGCTTGAACTCGGGTGCACCGGTAAGCTTCTGAACAAGGTCACGGAAGTTGATAGCGTCCACCTTGTACACTCTGATCGGTGTCGGTGCCGGTGGCGCCACTGCCGTCTTCTTCCACGGTTTTGCTTGTACCTTCCGCACTGTGTGAAGCAGAGAATGAGACTTGGTCGACGCAGGGTAAGAACCGGAATAATAAGCTTCCATGTAGATTGGTTTGTTTTTCCGGCGATGATAATTAAAATTTTAGATAACAAGCCGGCAGCTGGGTAAGAGAGGAGTAGTACGTTGTTTGTGCGCTTTTGTCTACTATTTATAGATTGTCGTGACTTGTGTGCAAATTGAGGGTAAGGTGCGTGCATTGTTGCATGGAATGTCAATAAAAGCCAACGACTTGAGAATGGGGCAGCTCAGGATTCAAACGTGGTTTTTGTCTTCACCGTCGGCGGAATGTATTATTAATATGTATATCATGTAAGTAGTGACATATGCCAATTCGTGTGGTCAAAATTATGTAGTTGGTTGGATCAGCATCTTAATTATATCATGTATAAAATATTTCCTTTAAATTTGTCTTCATCTTCATTCGAATCCAAGTTATGTTTGAATCATGTGATTTTTTTGTTATTAAAAAGAACGGTTCATATATGTATGAATCATGTGTCTGATTTTTTTGTTATATATTTGTGTTAAAATACAATTGTCATTTTAAAAGTTTTATTTCATATTAAATTATTTGTCACTAGAAAAAAAAAGTTCGTATTTAAACTTTGTTCTTATTTCTTGGTGTCTGCTATTTTGTGAAATTGAAAGGAAAGTATTAAGATATATAGAGTGAAAAGATAGTATTAAGGATATCAATTGACTTTTTTAAAAATTCTGTGCAAAATCTTTCACAGTAAGCGGTAACAATCTTAGAACGAACGGGGTCATAATTTGACTGACTGAGTGAATGAAATAAGCCATAACATATTTGATTTTTCTGATTGTTATTGAAGAACAATGTGGAATTTTAATTTTTTTTATTACAAAATCAATGAACTACATTTTAACAATGTCATCATAATTATTTATTTGTAACTTTTTAATTATAATCTTAATTGTTAAATTTATTATTTATGATAAATGCTACCCTCATAATTGGAATCAACTGCACCTTTATTGATAGATATCAAATTATGATCTTAGATTATTTTTTGATGGATCTTATAGTGTCATATAGGATTGAAGATCTATTTAGATATGTAACATTTTTTTTTCTTTAGTGGTAAATCCCAAATTGTGATTAATTTCATTTTTTAATTTTTTCATTTTATTTTTTTGTCTTGTCATGTAAAAAATTATTTTTTGAACTCCTTATAGATTTTCAAAATTCTTGGGGAAGAATCGAATATTCACGTGGAGTTCTTCGTTTTCTCTTTAGTGATAAATTTGTGAGAAGATCTCTCCTCAAGATCTACCAATGTTGCTCTAAGTATTATAAATGTCCAAAATTATAATGGTTAATAAATGCAATTCTTTCCTTTGACATACATATTTTATATTCCTAAATTACCTTTTAATATATATAATTCTTTACATTTTCTTCATAAATTTTCAAAATATATCTGTTGTTATTTTTTTATTTAAAAAATACAGATAGAAACATAAAGTGTCTCTTGTTCAACGGACCATAATATATATATATATATATATATATATATATATATATATATTTTGGGATTAATATTAAAATCACTTACAAAGAGTTATAAGTTTAACTGTTACTTTAATTTTTTATCCATATAAAAAATATTATGCATTTTAACCTTTACTCCCGGCTACAGAATGAAAGTAATGGATTGATCCACTTGTTAACAATGTTAATGATAGATTGATAGTGTTGATGTGGTAGACATGTGGGCCAACATATGGCCAACGATCTATGCGGGTGGGCAACCACCGTTGAAAATTGGCACACATATAATTCACGTTAGTGAATAGTGAATGATTAAGAAATATTAAAAGTTAATAAATAAAAAATTTCAAATTCATTGCATTATAAAAAAAATCTTCTCAACGTCATGTTTTTCAAGGTTTAACATAAAGAAAACAAAAAAAAATGGTACTCCCGTTGCTGGAGAGACGACGGGCGACTGGGTTAAGGGTTGAGACTTGAGAGTCGAGAATGGGAGATTAATTGTGGTTATGGAGAATAGCCGCCTCTCACTTGTTAGACGGTCTTAATCAAAGGGTTCTGACATATCTGATTCGATCATGATTGCATCACTCATATGCCAATTTATTATTTGGGGTCATGGGGCTAATGGTATCTTCATTTGACCAAATTCCATAACATGCCTTTCCCATTCCTTTCATTTTTGGTGGAATAACATAGCACAAACTCTGCACCAGTTCTTTTTCTTTTTTTGGATTTTCCTCCTCTCTTATTTCCTGCGATCATATACTCTAAATTTTGACATGAATGTAAATAACTAGTATATGATCGAATATCCTATAAAAAAATGATCGAATAAAAGTGTGAACACATGCAAGAAACTAAATTAAATCGCCAGTGAGTCAGACATATAAATAGCTTTAACTATCAACATGGTATCATATAACTTGATCTCTTAAGTATCTGATTAGATATTTCATTTCTGATCAAAGAATATTTATTAAAAGAGATCAATCACTTAAATGATTTTCAATATGTTAGAAAATTAATTTTTAACTCTCACCCAAGAAATAATACCAAGGTTGAACCACCCTCCCCAAAAAGAAAGCTTTAATTTTGAGAATGACCCACCTCTATTTGAATCAAATTCCATGTTTGCTGCTCTCTTGTTTATATTGGCAAGTAAATACTAAATATACAAATTTTATGAATAAAATAGACAAATGAGTAAGAAATTTTTTTCAAAACAATATTATTTAAGATTCCCATATAATTACGCATTAAATATACAAGAATAGAACACTTATACCATATTATTGAGACTTTTTTCCCTTGGAAAAAAACTATTTTTCTCAAACAATATGAATTTATTTTTTTCATTTTAGAAGAAAATCAGAAAATTATTTCAAAATTTAGAGAGAGAGAGAGAGGTCGTGCCTATATACGATGCCACCATGGCAAGTGCTCAAATTAACGGAGCAAAGTGTTGCACACAGGGATAATATGAGAAAAATAAGCATCTTACATATGGACAGTTTGACACATTAGTGTGAAGTGGATGAGAAAGAAGGGCATCCATTTCCAGGGAAAAGTTAATTTAATTAACATCTTTACTCTCTTAAGATGATAAATTTAAGAAGGGGGAATGATGTGAGTTAATGTTTATGTGCTGATTGTGCTCAATGTTCTGGTTATTCTTCACTTCTTACTTCATAATCTTGTCATCCTCATCTCAAGTGACGAGTCAACAACACGAGGCAATTACACCAATTCTTTTCACGTGAGGCATTCGCGCAGACAGCATGGTTTTGACTTCAGACTTTTTCTTGAGCCGCTTTCAGGGGTAGAGTCCAGTATAGTAGTTTTATTTTTTTTTTGTATCTCTTCGTTGGACCCCCTCGGTTCAAATCATTTGTTGTTTTAAATATTTTAAAATATTTACATATAATAACTTAAAGTAACAATAATTCTCAGATGGGATTGGCTTTGTGAGACCGCGGAATCTAAAGGCAAATAAGTTACCATGTAATTGAAAGGCAAGATGAAAATATTTCTTGTTTAGTTTGGATTTCAATTTTTCAGCTGTAACTCAAAAAACCGATATTGTGTTTGGATAGAAAATTTTAATTAGAAAAAATAATTTATTAAGGAATTTAAAATTTTTTAATTTAATATTTATTGTTTGAATATTTTTATATGAATAATTTAAATTTTTAAAATTTTAAAACAGAATTTTAAATAACTAAAAATGTGGAATTTGAATTTCCTTCTAAAATGTGAGAAATTAAAATTCTCTTCTTCTATAGAAGTTTTAACCACACCACTATTTGTTATGTCTCCATACCAATGAATACTCCAACCTCCGCTACTCTAATGATACTCATCTCAAACGTCTCTCCGTGCATGAGGTTCAAAATTTTAAAATGAAAAAATTCAATTTCTTTATCCAAACACAAAATTTTGAAAATAAAAGAATTTTAATTAATACATTTTAATTTTCCTTGAATTTTAAATTTTCTGAAATTTTAAAATACTTCATCCAAATTTACTCTTCGGATTTCTATTTCTAAAAGCAAATTGACTCATTCACCAAAATCAACACCATTTTTTCCACCTGATACTCTTGTTCTCACCCTTAACTAATAATAAAAAATGTTTAGGGGTACGTATTATTTATATTGAATTTTATTAATGAACAATTCAAATGATTTTTGAAAAAACAAACAAACTAATGGGAAATATCCTTCCTAAAGTTAAAAGTCAAATAGCCTTGCAGCGATTAAAAGAAATGATCGATGAAATATTATATCAGAGATTTTACAGTGTTTGTGAACATTAAATAATTGGGAGTGTTATGGTACAGTAGATTCTAATGGTATTATTTTTTAAGCTTGTGCAAAGTTGAACGGATTGTTTTTTAAGAAGTTATTGTAGTATAATATTATAGATCTCACTGAAATATCATGAATTTGCAGAAAAATGTTGTATTACAAAAGTTAAAGAAAATTCTACGATTTCTTATTTACGGATTTTCATAATTTTAATTAATACTATTTGGTTGAAAGGATTTTTATAAATTACATTTGAGTTATCTTATTCGAAAACGAAATTCATTTTAAAAATTATATTCTTCAAATATTGTAAAAAGTTATTCTAGACTGATTACTTAAATCAATCTAACCTTTGATTTCATTCAGCGTAATCCTGTTCCTGGAACTTTAATCGTGCTTAGCCTGTACGGTATTTGATTAAAATTGATGCGGCATGGTTCTATTATAGATTCAATGAATAAAATCTAAATAAACATAAAAATAAAGGTTTTGATCCTCTTACAAAAATATTTTTTGCTTCAAAAATCATTTTTCATTCGATTTTCAAATAAAATATAAATACTTCAATCATGGATCATCTCCATCTTCATTAATACCAAACTTCAATATCCCAATAACCATAAGTATGTTTGTGATCACTTGTTTCTTCAAAGAATTAGAGAGATTAACATCATCTTATAAACGTTGGGGGATTTACAAACCTATGCTCGTTATTAAATACACTTTCACTAATGAAATTATCACCGAGCAACCAGGTCCACTCCATTCGATATCTTTACACACTCAACTCAAGATTTGGACTACTGCTGGGTACAGATGCAGTTGGCCCAGAACCATGTATAACCTGTCGTTAAAGAAAAAAGAAACAGAAAAATGAGGTCTTGATTACCTTCAGTCCTTTACTAATATCCCCTGCCCCTCATTTTTTTTCATAGGAAGATACCGTATTACCGCCAGTTATATGTACTCTGAAACTTAATGTGTATATCTACCAAAAAGATAAAGATGCACACATTTTTATTACATTTATATTTCATTTGAAAATTAGGTATTCTATAGATGATGAGTTTAAGCTTCAAGTTCATCTTGACTCCCCCTACAAGGATGAGCTCTTCAATGACCCGATTCTAACATCATGTAGTATTCAAAATTTTAAGTGTGCCTTTAGTTTTGATTTTAATAGATGAATTTTAATTTATCTCAAACACACTTCACATTAAATGGGTGTTTGATTGGACGGGCGTCAACTCTGAAGCTAGAAATACTAGCTTCATTGTCATTTTTTCAATTTGGAGGTGGATTTGCTACAAAACGTGGATCATTGACTTAACCAAACACCATAAATGTTTATAGCAGTTACAAAAATTGCTTTTGATTGATATCCAAACAGGCCTAAGACTCTGACTATCCTTTGGTTAGGTCAAAAATTCGTTTTGAAGGCAAGCAAAGTACTGGGGGGAGAAAGTCACTTGCGATCTTGTTGTGGATTGCATTTAATTGGCAACTTTTGTTCTCTGGCTAAGAGTTCAATCAACAACTTTTAAAACAACTTTTGTATGACAAAGAGGTTGTACAACCCAAAACATAATAAAGGAGAATTTACTCATCCGTTCACCAATTTTGTTAAAGTAGGTACCTATTTTGATTAAACAATACAAATTCTTCATAAAAGATGTTACTTGCAACACTTTGATATAAATTTACGAACAGTTACCTGTTTCGATTAGACTTTTTGTTTATACAAATGGATTGTGGAAGGAATAAGCTCCCTGGGGTCAGCTGAATTTCTAAAAAATTAGCTTTAAAAGTCAATTTGTTATATAAGTAATTTTCAAGAATCAAATTATATACTTACCGTGCGCTTTGTATCTAAACGAATAGTCACCTTGATATAACAGTGACCAGATACTGATCTAAGTTATCAATCTTGCATTTTTTTCATCAAATAAATCTTAATTGCACTTACCCTTGAGTGTGCATCTATGACTACAAAAGCAACAACGTTGCGTGGCTATTTTTTTAGGGTGTGACTTTATTCGTGCATAGTAAGACTGCTTGCGTAGGCAAATAGACTTAGACGAGGCTGTTCTCTGATTTGTAGGTATTCCTAAAGCCAAACTGCAATTTAACGTTCCTATTCAGTGAAAGCTAAGCTTTCTTATCTTTCTTTTTCAATCAACCAGTGATTCAGTGAGTAGTAATAGTGAGTCTTGTCTTCAAATCCTACCACAAAAGGATAAATAAAAGTGTGCACTCACCCGGATGTCTCTAGTCATCCATAAATTACTGTAAAACTTGGCACATCTGGTGAAGGCGTACACCTGCCATCTCTCTACTATTTCACTCTGTTCCCTTCCCTGATAGGTCATTTCCATTGCAGCAAACCAATAATAATGAATACAAAAGAATTAATAAGATAGACATCACAAAATTAGAAGAAGTTGAATTGAACTGCAAAATTAACATGAAAAATTGCTTCCATTGTACACATAAAAATTGACGGTCACAGGCTCTCCAGTCTCTCAACACGTTTGAGATCAAAAAGCAAAATTCCCAGTGTTTTTTAATGGAAAATTGGAGGCCTCTAAAAGATCCAGAGGGGAAGAAGATACAATAAAAAAGGCATGGAGCATAGCAACTCCTCAACAATTACAATTGAAATTGCATGCTCCTCCATCATCGCTGTGTGATCACTTCTAAGGAGTATCTTTTATCCAACAACAGCATGATTTCTACATCCATATAATAACCCCAAAGCAGTATAAAAAATTTCAGTATCTTCTTGATGGGGCTTATTGAAAATAAACATTGGACAAAAAGTAACCCGCAGAAGTAGACCGCACTGAAAGCAAGGGTGTGTCAATGTCCACATTATGATTCTTCTTCATTCAAATCAATTGTTGGAATCAAAATACTAAAGGTATATATACAGGAGAGACTTGCACCTCAACCCCATGATCATTGTCTTGGGGTTTATTAGAGTTCGGTGGTCCTGAGATGCAACTGATCTTCTTTACTACTCTTGCCCCACAAATTTACAAATTGTTGGCACCACCAGATTGATGCAGTCTATGATCATTGGATGGTTCTGGTAAGCTTGCACTTGGAAATAAAGATAGTATCTGAATAATTTAAACTACACAGCTTCAAAAGCTCAGCAGACTGCTGTTTCAATATAGGATTGCAACCACTCTGAATCACGAGTAGGAGTTTCGCAGCAAGCCCTGCATCCACCGCAATCGACGAGCACACTTCAGGTGAAAGCTTGCACACAGACCATAGAATTGACAAAGCATACTGAGTGCAGTTTTCTGAGATCCTCATCAACAGTTTAACCATGATGGGTATGGTGTTAGAGCAATCCTTCAAAGCCACTCTACCTTCAGGGACGGACGCCAATGCATCCAAAACACAAAGGGCCAATTCCAAACAATCAGGCTCCATGCCAGATAACAATTCAACCAACTGAGAAACAGCCCCAATGCTCACAAGCAAATTCCTAACTTCCTGATGCAAACAAATTGTTCTGAGGAGACTCAGCGCAGGACACACTCCATTGCTGTGCCTCTTATCCTTAACAAGCCTCATCAACCCAACCACGAGGCTATGGCTCGAGATAACCTCGGATCGAAAATCCTTCTCCTCGATCAACGATTCAATCAACCGCGTGCAATTGATCTTCGTCTCAATGGAACCCTCATTCAAGATGTCCACCATCAAGGAAACCTTGGCAGGCTGCAAGAGATTCTTCCTAGATTCCGAATCAAGGGTCAAAGTCACAAGAATACCAATAACCTCAGAGCCAACAGCATGGGAAGTAAAAGGACCAAGCAAAGAAGACAGAACAGAAACTCCACCTTCATCAATCACAGTCTTGCGTGCAGTGGCATGAGAAGCCACTAATTGGTGAAGCTCCTTGAGGGCCTGAACCCGAGCCTGACCCTTCACCTTCTTCAGTGTCTCAAGAAGTTCAGAAGCCCTTCCTTGAACATCCTCTGACCTCTTCTTCATGAGCAAGTACTTCTGCGAGAACCACGTGTGTATGAGCCTGTAAAGGGTAGTGTTTGGAGTGACGGAATCGTCCCAGAGCTCCTGCATCGTGGTGGGGCAGGTGAAGTGTCCCAAGTTGAACCATTTAAGAATGTTGGACCTCTCGTAGGTTTGGCCTGTGCAGAGGGTAACAGGGTCTTGCATTGGTTCCAATGAGATTGGGCAAATGAACACACTCGGCACTTCACATAACTGAAGCTCATCAATCATCTTCCCCAGATCCACCTTCTCACCAACCCCACCTCCCAGGACGCCGCCCTCCACGCCGCCCAAAACGCCGTCTTTCACGGCGGTGTCCAGATCTAGAATCTGGCCGTCTCCACCACCTTCGTACCCGGCAACCAAGTCCTTCCGACAAGGCTGAAACATCGGCATTTTCGAAACCCCTATTGAGAAAAATACACAAAAATGCAAGGCAGAGAGAGAGAGAGAGAGAGAAAGGGGAGGAAACCAAGAGCACAACCCCTCTAAGATCAGTGCAATCAGAAAGAGAAGTGAGTATTGAAGGGAAAAGAGAGGGGTTTACTGTGGAAATTTGCTTTATTTGTGGTAAAAAAAATAATGAGCATCACATCTCACACTCACATCATGAACATATAATCGAGCTTCACTCACTTGGTGCTGGGAGCTTCAAAAGGGGGGGGGAGGGCGTTAAATCAAGCAAACAATAAAGACCCCAAAAGAGAATCTAGACCAATCAAAGACCAAACAGTGTGGACCACTACGACTACGACTACTTCAAACAAACTAAAAATCAATGGCAGCAGAAAAATAAATAAAAAATAAAAAATAAAAACTGACAAACAAACAGTTGAAGAAAATGGGTGAATGGGTTGGAGAGAAATAATTGAGTCAAGGCAGATCAGAGAATGATGATGGAAAACAGCAAGGCTTGGAAGATAAAAGAGGAGGAGAATGAGATGGTGAACCAAAAGGACCGTACCACCATGGGCTACACAGTGGGAAGAGAAGAACTGAACAAGAAGTAGCACACAAAACCCATCCGTCTCTCTCTCTCTCTGCTATGCCAAACGCTCCGAGCCTCTTCTTTTCGGGCACTTCCCAAACTGTGCAAAAATAATTAAATAATTCCATGTTTTACATTAATTAATGGG
Organism: Glycine latifolia; assembly: GCA_013407115.1. Taxonomy (NCBI): domain Eukaryota; kingdom Viridiplantae; phylum Streptophyta; class Magnoliopsida; order Fabales; family Fabaceae; genus Glycine; species Glycine latifolia. The sequence goes on from CM023951.1 coordinate 4,014,474, forward strand.
TTACTCTTTTGTTTTCTTTTAGTAATTTTTACATTACCGGGAAAGTACGGGTTATAGCCATAGCGGTCTCGACCCCGAGCACCACACGTGCACTCATCTAATGTGTCGCCGTTAACTCCCACTTTTCTTACTTTACTACACTTTATAACAATAATAATAGCTATAATTATAAATACGATTTGCGAAGGTCTTTATCGTTATCATGTAAGTATACCAAACCAAAATTACGCTAATATCCCTTTTAATCATTCATCTCATCGCCTAATAGATAATTTTATTTTTCTCACTATCCTTTTTTGTTTTCGTTCACACCCGAAAGTTATTTCCCTTTTTATTTCTCATTTTTCATTTTGTATAGCGTTGTTTTTATTCATTTTCAGTTTTTTTCATTTTTTTTTGTACTTTAATTGCTATTCAGCAAGAGTTTATGTTATTACTACCGTAGTGGTTGTAAATACGTGTACACTATAAATGAAATTTTTTAATGCAATTAAATTAAATAAATTCATAAATGATGTCATTATATTTATCTTACACACAGGTAAAAACTTTTATAGCATGAATGAATGGTTTGGTTTGATCTAGAAAAGGTAGTTGGAGAGCGTAAAATCTTTAACAAACATTTTTCTTTGGCCATTTCAACAAAAAAAAAGTCGAACAAACGCACAAGGTATCATAATCATTTCATTCATGTGTATAGAATTAAAAATTAAAATTTTACGGTAATGATATATTGAAAGTATTAAATATTATATTTTATAGTAAAATTTATATCAAAATATAATGTTATATAAAGTATTTCTTTCCTGTGGGATGGTAAAGGCGTTAAGGGTACATTGGTCATTGGAGAGTGTAAATAAAGAAATACAACTAGTTTACGTCGCACGAAGCAAGAAAGGCAATGGAGTTTCCCAAAAGTTCAGGGAAAACCCCACGGGACGAATGAATAACCGGTGCGGTCCACGATGGGTTCAATGTAAGAAACTAAATACTTTTTTAACTAAGATAAATAGTGGACCCCTCTAATCTCTATGGCAAACACAAATAATAATAAATAAAAAGAGTGTTCAATGGCACGTCTCGTTTTAGCAAATGGAATATCTTATATTGATGCCTTTTTTTATTTCACAAAATAAAACTATTACTGTATGAATTTATGCTTTATAAAAATAGAAAAACGACAATTCTTGGTCACCAAAAAAACCCAAACATGGATTTAGAATCATAAAACCGGAGTGAGAGAGCGAACAAAAAGGGTTGCTTCTGTTATTTTAAGGGTAAAATGCCAGCAAAGCATTAGTGACAGTTTTTGCTTTGACTGCACGCATCGGTTTGCTTATCAGCTCTTTGTTTTGACTACCTTTGCCAATGTGAATGGCCAGTGCAGTTCAGTCACACACACACTTTCTCTCTCCTTTTCTTGTTTCACCCTTTAACCTTTCGTCCCACCCAATTGGACACTGACACGTGACTCTGCCTACTCTGTCTCCATACCACCCTATCTCACTGTTTTTTATGGCTAACCTTGTACATTTACACACATTTAATATTCCCCTAATGCTACTTTCATTATCATCCTTATACTACTTTCTTGACCAGTCACCAGGAAGACCACATTTTAAACTACAAACCTTATTTTTTTTATGTTGAGATGGTGGGTAGCAATTAATTACTAATTAGATTAGACAGATAACTACAATAAAAAATTGGGTGGGTTTGGTTGGGTTTGGTTTGATGGGTAAAGGTGAAGTATTAATAGTACTTACGTAGCAGATTGGATCGTTTTTTTTTGATGAAATTGAATATGGTGCCGAGAGTAGTGTTATGTGTACAGACTGGATGGATCTTTATAGGTTGGATTCAATTCTTTACTATAGTTGGAGTTGGGACTTGGAAGTACAGATATTTTTCTAATTATGTTATTATTAATTTATTTTGAATGGGCTTCGATCTAGAGGTAAGGAAAGCTTGGTGATGTGAGTGCAATTTCAATTTTAAAATCCAAGGTCATAGAAATAGACCAAATCTATTATCGGGGATTCAACTTTCAGACACTGTGGGAGTCACATGATCTAGCACAACAATATTTTTATAAAGCACCGTGTCACATGATCCACTTAGTCACTTATGGAGTACATAACAGCCATTACGAGGATCACTATTCTCTTATTCAATACTATCAGCATTTTTAGACTACGGAGATTAACAACACTTGCCCCATTATATTAAATGTTGCTTTTTACCTTGGATAATCTTTTATTTTAAGGATCGGATATTCTTTCACCCTGCTATGGGTGCACCCCCAACGTACATTGTCCTGGTTATTCATTTCTTTGCATGTCTGGTTCCCACAGGATTTTTGTATCTGATTAATTCCAATTTGCAAAACCCTTTTATGCGTCAGCTTGTCATAAAGTTAAATTTTGATGTATCGTATATGAATCTATTATATAGTGATCAGGCCAATAGGAATATCAATCACATAGACTGAGCCCATTTAGAATGCTTCCAGTCTTTGCATATTGAGACTGCGCATCTACATGTGAGAATGCAGATGATAATAATAATAATAAAACTATATGTGAAAATGGCACAATTCAAGAAAATATTCTTAAAATCCGGCCCACGTTAATCGTGAGAACACATTGATTTAAGTGTAATTAAATATATAATAATTAAATATTATTATTTAAATCTTATTTAATAATAATAATAACTGTGACAATTGAAACTATAATAATGTTGTAATGTCCATAAGTGATATTGAGAATAATAAAAATAATGATAATAATTATAATAATAAGAGTAATAACAACAATAATAACTTATTGATACACAATTTTATAACATTAAAAATTAAATTTTATTTATAAACATTATTATTGATAACATATAACATATACTATACAGAATTAAATATAAAACTAAATCATGTTTTTCATCACATTTAACTGCAACAACACAGTATTATTATCAATTAAAATTAAATAAACATAATTGACATAAGTACTTTTTTTAAAGAATAATTGATGTAAGTATTAATCATCATGATATTTTGTTTGAATTGTACAGTTATAATATTTTGTTTGAATTGTACAGTTATAATATTGAGTTAATTTGATTAAATGTTTTTCCGAAGTGGTTTTTTTTAATCAATTTATCTAGTTTTAAACCATTTCAACAGGTTTTATATTGATCAAACTTACAAGGCCACATACAATTTATGCCATCAAACTCACAATTGTGTATACTATTTTTTTTTACTGGATGGTGTATACTATTTTTGAAAAAGTACAACTATTTTTTATAGAATTGTTATCAATAAGGTCCAAATAGTGAAGATTTAGATGTTTATATATATGAGGTCATAAATCTAAATCTCATTATCTCTATTATATACCAAAAATCATGTCACCTTGTGAAAATTAATATAACTCTAAGAGTGATAAAAGTTTATTGAATAAATTAAAGATCGAACTATACTTTTTATCCAAATATGTCGTCAAACGTACCAAATCCATTATCTTTCTGGCTAATATTAAGTCCTCGTTGTCCTAACTCCTACGACTTGACCAATGAGTTGTACTTCCATCTTATTCACCATGTAAAGCGAAAACTAAGAAAGAATGGTGTAATATGTAGATGATGAAATCGCGAATAAAGTTTGATTATTAATCGAGTGTATTAGAAAACATTAATATATATATATATATATATATATATATATTATTTTTTTAAATTTGGGAAACGATAATTTTTAATTGCAAGCAAATATTCAATGCACAGAGAAATGATGATAATAATAATAATGCACACAAAATTATTATTATTTTATTATATATTAATATTAATAGTTCTCTAATAATGAGAGAAAGAGAAGATTACGTGAATGAATTCTTCCGACATCACAAGCGTGTGACATTTATCACAGCTCACAGAAAGTCCAGCGGCGTGTCATTCCAAAGTCTAAACTAATCAATGCCTAATACAGCTATTCGTTAAGAAATTTAAAGCATTAATTTTGTATATTTCAAGGCTCATCTGTCTTTTATTTATTTGTGGGTATATAAGATAATATTAAGGAATTTATAAAAATTCATGTATTTTTACTCGACCAACCTAGTTAAATTTTCTTGACACAAATATTTCTTAATATAAGGATGCGGATGAAACATATAAGATTTTTTTAAAAAAAAAAATTGGATACAAGAGATAAAGAGAAACAAACTAAACCCTAGCATGAGGATAGGTTTTAAAGTACATATTTTAATTAACTCAGTTTTGAATGTTACTACTATTATGTTACTCTGCCTCATTCTATGTCCGTAGAGATTAAGGTTCTACCCCAAAACTAGTGTGTGTTTAAATCAATTTATTTTAAAAAATATTTTGTTGCTTCTTAAAATATATAAAAATATAAATTATTTTTACAATTTAAGCCTTCTCAGCTACATGCCTAAATAAAATATGAACAAAACTTCAATTTTTATTATCAGCTTTGGACGCGAAGTCATTACATAAATAAGAATTTGAGAATTGAGCCTTGCATTAATCTGCCAATTGTAAAATATAAAACCAGAGTGCACAGAACACTAAAAAAACTGGAGCTTGCCACTTATGAATTATTTGTAAGAATTTTAAAGTGGACTCTAGACTCAATTTCCAAGCGGCTGTTACTTCCTGCACCTCCAGTTGCCTCCTGCACCGTTTCTGGAATGTTTATTTTATATTTTGGATTGATCATTATGGAAGACATAAAGGAGGTGCAGGAAGTAATATTTTTTCGAAGCACATGCTAGTTGGATATTGAATTAGGCCCAAAAATGTTTGGTTGTAAATTAGGCCCAAAATAATTATACAAATTATTTTGTGTTGGCCAAAAACGTAGAAATTATCATGTGTGCCCACGCGTGTGTTCCTAATAAGTAATGAGTGAATACATATTTTGTCCCAACTCGCAAGCACTGGCAATCTGGCATGCTACGTTCAACAAAAATATACCAAAGGAGAGGTCCCATATATGGAGTGTTCCAGCTGCACGGGATCGTAGCGTTTGCATTTTTTGAAGTGTTTGTGGCGCGTGAATTGTTTAGAAGTGATTCTTCTTAACACTGACGACGATGAATGTTTGGAAATTGAAATTATAAAATAAAAAGGGGGTATATTAACAAAATATGGAGGAATTTCATTTTAAAAAATAAATAAAAAGGAATTATATTACCAAAGTAAGGAGGTATAAATAACAATTGACCAAGAGGGCCCAAAATCAATAATACACATGCCTTAAGCATAGACCAGGGCAACATCGCGTGCATGCTGTGGATACATGCTGAGTGTTTTTGTTTATTTGCCTGACTACATTCCTGTGTTATTTTTGGGTCCTTGTATGGCTACATTCCTCAGTTGCTTAGCTGGGCTTCTCACGTTGGGCTGTATTCTTTTTGCTTACCAGAAAGATATATGAAGACCGAATGAATATAGATTTAACATTTTGTGAAAGGAAAAAAGAAAGAAAAATGCTTAGAAACGCTTATAGAAGGGTCAGTTTGGTAAAATTAACAAAGTGAAAATAATTGTGAAATTTAGTTAAAATAACTACTAGATTTCACAACTTTACATTTCTATCCTCTCATTTTTAGTGTTTTAAATTTCAGTTGGACCAGTCGTCCAGTCTCTTCAATGGATCAAAAATGCTCTCAGACCTATTAAATCGAAAAACTCGATCACCATAGTTCTATTTTTTCTATAAAAAAATAGTTCTATTTAGTTTTTACCTCATCTAGTGATGTTATTGATGAGAATTGAACACAGAACACGAAGGTTATCTACCAATAAACTAAAGTCATTTATTAATATTTTACATGACAAATATATTATATATATCATCTTTAACAAATTTGTATAAAAAAAATCCTATAACTTTTTTTTAAAAATAATATGCACCGTTCTATTAGTAATCTATGGGTCGGACACTGATCCAGTGACCAACCAACAGTTACACAATATTATACCGTTTGAATCAGGTTTTAAAGAGCTTAAAATATAAGTGGTAATCCACCTTGATTGATTTTGTGGGGAAAATCTGAATTCAATTCACAATTCACGCGTTATTTAACGAGTTATAAATTTAAAGTGTGACTAAGACCTAATTAAGGTGATATAATTAAAAAAAAAAAAAGGAACTTCAATATAAGCTCTTTGTAACGTACCAAAACCAAACTCTCTCTGGACAGTGTGTATAGAAGATACATTTCTGTTTCAGATCCTGAGCAGCCCCCTTGCACAAGTGTTAATTTTTTACGCTTAATTTCATGAACCCAGATGACAGAAAACGAAGGTTCAATGAAGCCATCGTTAATATGCTCTATCCCTCTCCCGAGTCTCCTCCTCAACCACAAGTATATCTTTCTGCCTTTCCTTCTTCAACTTTTTTTTTTATATTTAATTCGATGGTTAATATAATGTTATCATCGTCTAGCGCGAACAGGAGTTGAAACCTGTGGAAGCAGCTTTGATCGACGACGGGTCTCGTTTTGACCTTATTTCAGGTACAATTTTGGACAGCAAGGAGCATACTTTAACAATCACAAAAAATGTGAAGCATTCTTGGTATTTGCGTTGAAAATGTAGGCAATTTGGACGATTACGACAACGCCTCCACGAGCGGCAACGAAGAACATGACTCCGAGACGACGGAGAAGCTCACGAGGGCTCAGCGAAAGAAAATACGTAAGAAGAAGCTGAAGGAAGAAGCGATACATCGCGGAAAACTAATTGGGCCGTTGTTGCCTCTCACCCCCACTCAAGTTCCAGAGGATGCTCCAACTGTTCGATCAAATGCTCCTGAAGAAGGTTCTTGAACTGATGAACACGTTGACTATCCCTTATGAATATCTTGTTATGTTATTTATCTGAATGTCGTCTCTGACGTTTATGCTACCCACAACTTGGTTTAGGTGATGACGATGTGGGGGCTTGTGCTAAATCCGTGAAAGTGAAGCACCGGAGGATGGCAAAAAAGCTCGCCAAAGAAAAGCAAAATGCCTCTACTTCGGAGAACGCCAATCAAAGTTCCGTTCTTGACATCAAAGAAGCCCGTTTATAATTATATGCTGGCAACAATCACAAAATAGAGTATTCTATTTATTAGATTACAGTTCAGCGTTAAACTTGTGATAGATTGATTAGATTTTCTAAAGTAGTAGTTAGATTGGATGGCTGTATTACGACGATTGTGCTTTTTGTTAACTCTAGAAATTTCTTTTTGGATAACAACAGTACTTGTGTGTGTCTTCATAATTTCATTTATTTGCCCCTCAATTTAGATGGGGAATGTATTAAATAGATGAGTATGGGAAAGAAGGAGGAGGACATGATGAACACATTTGATGGGTTCGCACCCGGCAGTGTTTCTCGCACTAGCTTGTAGTGGGGTGAAAATTGAAAAGTCCCCGTAATGCTAGTTCCTTAAGTAACCTGCATGTTCTTGACTTCCTATGGTATTAACTATTAAGCTGTAAACTTCTTTTTTTTTCATCTCCATGTCATGTAATGACCAATCGACTGCTGAAATCTTCAAAAATAATTATAATAACCATTAATTACTTTATTAAAACAACAAAATACATCTATCAATGACCTTAAAAGACAAAAACTATAAATATTAGTAATATTTTAGTTTATTGATATCAATAAATCTACAACCATAACCAAATCTTACCGAGTTATTATAATAAATATTGAAAACTAATAAACCCAACCGATCGATCCATAACCCCACCTCCAACAGGTTAAATGGACCAATTTCAATAGATTCAACTCATTTTATCATCTCTCTATGATGCAACAATTAGTGTAGAACCACCTCACACAGCAAATGAATTATTTAAATTCCACGCGTTGGAAAATTGAGAGGTTAGTACTTGGTAGTAATATCTTTCATTCTTTCAACACAAATCAAAATAATTGATTGGGACTAAGTAATGCGGCCCTTGCACCATAATGGGTTAATTTTAAAAAAAAATTACATAACAGATATAATTCAAAAAAATTAAGAAAATAAGTAAATCGTACTTTGAAGTAGGATTTCACTACTAAGAAATTGTATTTCAAAGTACAATTTTGTTTTTCGAAAATGATTACACATACGATTTCAATTATTTATTTATTTTATTATTATTAAAAGTTGAAATCATATTTTAACATATAATTTCAATATTTTTTTTAATTATTTTAGAAATCGTATTTTAACATACGATTTCATTAAAAAAAATAACTAAAATCGAATTTTGATAAACAATTTTAGTTTTTAGAGGAAAAAATATTTTATTGAAATGTATTTTGATATATGATTTATTCACTGTGAGATAGTAAATCAAAATATGATTTATCCATTTTTTTGTAATTTTAAAAAAAACACTCATCATGATAACTTTTATAAAAATCTACCGATTTCCGTAATTAACCCAAGTAATGCTCATATCGTCACAGCTCACATGTCCACAAGTTTATTGGGCCATCTTGATGTTGGGTACACTAAAACATTTGTCATAACAACGTCATAAAGCTTAGAACAGCTATTTTGTTATGCTTCTATATATGTAACATTTCAAGCCAGTAGAGGAAAAGGGAGGGGGGAAAACAAAGGGTAGATGTAACTAGAATGGCCGAAGGGTTTCTTTTTTCTGTAGCAAGCAGTGTACTAACATGGTTGGATATGCTACTATGTGAGCATGACCCCACAACCCCGATGATAATACAGTTCCATGAAAGTTCTGTACGCATGCACATGGTTCATCTATCCATCTTAAATAGTGGGCCGCAGTAAAATCTATCCAAGCTCAGCGGGTCCTTCACACTGCAGGTCCAAAATAATGCATTTATTAGATCCACGATAAAATGTTTCCGCAACAAACAACAAACAAAACAAGGTATGGTTAGGAAATATTGGCAGCATATATATAATGTTAAGATTTTCTTTTTTCTTATCTTTTTTTTGGAATTATCTTGCACACTTCAAATATCTCAAAATTCGTAAAGACAAATAAATAAAGTGTTCTTCAAAATATATCACTGCATGCGCGGACTTATGCAAATTATTAGTAACAAGTTAGCCTGCCATATGGAAAGTGCTCTTTCAAGTTTTAGCCAGTGCCAAGATTGTCACTTGTGAGAACGCAGGAAATAATAGTAATAAACAAACATGCTTGGGTTTGTGTAGATTGACTTTCGCGGATTCAAATAATTTAAAGATCATGGTGGTTGAGCGACAATCAACAACGTATCTGCGCCCCCTACCCGCATGTTGTAATAATATAAGGTATCATTTCATTCAATTGCGCGAAAGCAAATAATACTGAAATCTTGTCAGTGTGCACAAACCACACTTCCTTCATCTGTTCAGCGGCTCCCATTCGTCTTTATTTACATTTTCACTACTGTTTTGCTAACTCTGTATCCGTCAACGTTTGCATCATAGCGACACCTTATAAAACTATCAATACTATGTTTTAATGCAAAGCTTTGGTTCAATGATTCCAATTTGCACTATTTAAAGACTACTTTATTTCAAAATATAATTTCAACCATAAATCTTGTTTATATACTAACGAAAAAGTTAGGTCTAAATATACTTTATTTTAAATTTTTATATCTAAAAAATTATTTTTTTCTTTCATTTTTTTTCCATAAGAAAATATTCCCTTAATCATATTTTTTTCATTTTCTGTCTTACCAAACTAAACCTAAAACTTCTAGATTATAGAGGATTTTACTTCGTGCTTTTACCGGTGGTTTGAGATGAAATTTCACCAGACTCCAGGTTTTATGGGTTCATTTTGAACCTGATGGACTGAAATTACGGAAAGTATGTTGTGATTTTCAAGACATGCAGCAAGAGATAAAAAAGATGAATTTTTTAGTAAAAAAAAATCAAGCCAGGAAGACAAAAATAGCGAAGAATAAGAGACAAAGCACCCAACAACATTATGCTTCTAGGGATTCGGGAAGAATGACGTTAATCAAATTATACCTTCATTCCATTCCATAATACACCATCAGTTAATTAACTAGTATTAAATTGTCTCTAACGCCAAAGCCCTTCACTATAAACCAAAAGCAAGGCGGCAGAAGAAAAGATACCTTAAACTGGAATAAAATATTTAACAAAGGAGTAACAGCAAACGGAATCTGAGTGGACATTGGTGAAGAACAATTGGTTTTTCCATAAAATAGAATTATTTAAGAAGATTTACCTGAAGCTGGGGTGATCAATCATGAAGTGAACGGGGATAATCAAAAGGAACAGGGGAAATGGCGTTATCCAGTAGATCCGGGCGCATGTAACCAAATTTACGCAGGACTTGATTATCGGCGAAATTGAAAGCCTTCTGCATTCCGTTCCAGCAATCATCAGCAGAATACATTGCATTATACTTTCCACTACAGGGTTGACACCCTGTGAAGTGCGTGATAAAAGGTCTCCTCCAACTCCCTTTTCCATTCCCAGCATCCTTCAAATACTCTTCCCTCATCTCACCGTAAGTCTCACTCACCTTCTCCGCGTGACGCCTCCTTAACCTACGCACCCCTTTTTCCATATCATTATATTTCTCACTAATGTTCTGGAACGTTCCTACTATCTCTTCCCAGTACCCTTCGAAGTAGTACTCGTTCTCTAAGTAAATCCTGTCCGCCCATTTATCTTTTTCGACGGCGATTAAGTAAGCCAGTCCCGTCTGATCGTCTGACTCCGGGAAGAACTTGTCCTTGAAAGTTGACCGCAGCGTCTGGCCCCACTTTTCGTAATTGGGGGTCTGTGGGCCCATGCTGGCCCACGCCTCCATGAAGTCCAACGACCACTGGCAGTTTCTGATGAGGAAGACGCCGGCGTTCAGCCCCGTCCAGCTTCGCTTCTCGTGTATGAGGTGGGCCCAGCCGTGAACCACGAGATTGTGCTCCCTGTAACGCTCAAGGGGGAGCTTAAACTCCATGTCGGTGAACAACGCGTCCGAGTCAACCCACCAGATCCACTCGGCCTCCGGGTGGGCCACCATCGCGGCCCGCACAACAGGGTACTTGGCCCAATACGCGAACATCTTTGGCTCCAACAGTGCGTTGTTGTAGAAAACGTCATACCCGTGGAGACGACAGTAGTCCACCTTGTTCTTGAAGAACCGCAGGAGGAGGTGGTCCCCTATAGGGTTCCGGCACGGCTTTGGCTGAGAACCGGTCACCATGAAAACCCTCTCTCGAGCTCCGGCGGCGAAGGAAGGGTGGAGCTTCAGCCACTCCGCGCGCTTCTCGTCCCAGTTGCGAACTTTCTTGTCCATGGTGTAACCCATTTGCGGGTCGTCGTAGAATGTTCTGTCGGGAGGGTCGAAGTTGAAGTCGGGAGTACTGTGGTGCGGAACAGCGTCGTTTTTGGTAAGAGATTCGAAACTGGGGGTTTCGTTAGGGATGGTGGTGGTGAAGGAGGAGAAACCCCAGACGAGGATGAGAGCGGAGAATGCTCCTCCGAGGAAGAGAGATCCATCGGAGAGAAATACAGAGGAGGTTTTGTTTCTGTGGGGCTTCGCCATCATGGGAGAGTTGTTTTGGTGATTAGAGAGTTCAGATGTAACCATTTTAAGAAAACGTGGAAGCGGTGCTGGATTTGTTTGTTGGTGTCTTTCGGCCTAAGTGTCGCTCGTCGGATTGCGCAGAATTCTCGTCTTTTTTTTACTAGAAAGTCTAGAATGCTGCAAATTAGAAGAGGTGTGAGGTTCAAGGCAGAAGAAAGAAAGAGTAACGCATATATAAACATCTAAAATTGCTGAGATTCTAACGTTGGAAACTCTTGGGGGGTTATCTTGATGCGCATTGTCGTTTATATCAAAGAAGAGAGAGCGCCATCTACGGCATGGGCGAACTGGGGAAAAACAATTAAAAGACTTGATTTCGGGTTTTATAATAAAAGTAATTAAAGGGAATTTTAATTATAAATAAATAACTTATTTAAACATTAATTGCGAGAATGTGTTTTGTTTTTATTTAATGTTGAGCATTTAGTTTGTTATTCTGTCTTCTTAATATATATATTAAAAAAATGGATCAAACTTGACTTTCTAATTATTCTTTACTAGTGAAACTGTTTCATTCAAGGATGGACAGTGATGGATGAAGAATGAAAAGATGAGATGACCACGTGAAGGGGCAACTTTGAAATCACGTACGATGCTAATTTAGCTAACACGTTGCCTGATTATATCGATTTATGTCGTGATTGAAGCTGCTGACTTGAAAAAAGACTATGGGATCGATTGGAAAGCGTTTTTACCCTAAGCCAGGTATATATGTATGGCACAGGAGTGGCACCGACTCATGTAAAATCAGCAATATATATGAGAATTATAACTCTTTTAATATCATGTTTAACTCACTTGATTCATATATAAAACTATACTCTTACTTACATTATTTGTTTCGCCACATGGCTCCGCTGCCGATATTTAAAAGGGAATTACCGAAGTAGGGTAGACGTACATTTACTTTTTTTTCGTTGCAATTCACGAGCCTTTCATGCAATTATAGACACGTGGAATGTGACCGACAGTTGGCCCTGCCAAACCCATTCAAGTCCATTTCAACTTTCCCTGTCCCTGAATCACAGTTAATGAATTCAGATTCACAAAGAAAACATGTAGGAGAAAAAGTAACTAACTAGATATAAAAGTGCATACATTATCTAGTAGTATTTTCACTTTGTACAGTTTAGAATATAGTTATCGCCTGTAAAGTAATAAAGTAAAGTCAATAGACCAATGTTTTGGAATCTATCCTAACTTTTTATTAAGCTGATCCCAAAAACTAATCAAGTTACTCGATAATTTGTAGATCTTTCGGCTCCTCGATCCCTTTTGAATACCTTCAAGTCTTCAACATAATATAATAGACTTGAGATATTTTATATAATGTGATAACAAAAGAAAATGACCAGTAAAACGGTGCCAAATTTATCATATACTCAGTTCATGTGATGAGCAAGACTGTTTACTGGCCGGTTATCTACTCCGTATACAGCATAAATGTGTTACTGCTCCGTATCTTCAACGAGTACAATAACTAAGAAGAATATAATTTATCTTCAACGTGAAATTGTTTTCGTCGGTTTTCTCCTTTTGTTTACCATGCAAATTAGCGGGGAACAACATTTAAATCTTTTCAGAATTCTGAGCGGGAAGAATTCAACAATGAATTAATCTGTGGTCCAAGTATTTCCATTCAATTAAGAATTTTTGGTCTGGGCAAGACTATTAGTTATTGGCTCCTTACTGTTGAAGAGATTGATCATGACTCTCAGGTCGTCACATGTGATTCTAGAGTTAGTCGGACTAAAAGATCTACTTATAGAATCAACCAAGGTGTTCACCACACACTCATCTACACCAAGATGTTGTGTGTCGTAAATTGTTTAATATACCTAAGAAGTGGGTGACAGTGACATTTTGAATCTGGGACCTTAAATTTAAGAGTTAGACTTACGGTTATGTTACGGCCATTGCCGTTTAATGTTGATGTGGTTGCAGGGAAATTTGCAATATAACTTTCACTGAGAATTCAAATTATGAAAGAGTTATGTAACCAATGAGATGTGGTTACCACATTCACATCAATTATTCATTACATTTATTTTCTTCCTCCATTTTTATTCTTCAAAATTCTTATCACACAAATATAATTTCTCATTATAAAATTTCCCAACTTCACATGAGATACCGCAACTTTATCTTTTGTGATGCCATTAATAATTAGATGCCTCCGGAATTTGGCTAAGACTTTAACTTTTACAAGGCAACAATGATTTTTATACAAAAAGTTAGAATCAACACCTAAAAAAGTTGTACAGAACGTGGTAGACTATCCAGGAAAACTAGCATCAAGAGCAATTCATATATCTGGATGCCTAGATACAACAAATCAAGAAATGTCTAATTGCTTACACATAGAAACCACCAAATATAAACTTAAGACGCATATGTATTAATGAATCCACCGCCTTAGGCTTAAAGTGCATAAATACACATCTTATTGTTGTCTCTTTTCAGTAAGGTCCGAAACATAATAATAGAAAGAGAAAAAAAAGGTTAGGTCCAAAACAAGTAAACGGTGATGCGGTTGCCTTCAACTTGAGGGAGACTGTGCTGCATTTCAGTAATTTCATTTTTCTTTCACATTCCTTTTAATGAAAAGACCGTACCTGCGTGGTGGCTGAGAGCCAAAATGTTTGACACGTAACAGTTTATAGGCCGACTAAATGATTATTATGCATAAGTATTGCCTTCAATCATGCACTAATTAAAGGCCCCCTTAAAGCCCTCTTATGCGCTTTTTCAAGGACCCATAACAAAATTAAAAATTGAGAATATAGGCTAAGGGAAAAAATAATTAATGCTTATTAGTTGATTAATAAATTCAATCCTTACCAAAATTACACAAATGAAGATAGGAGGGCTTTGTTTAACTTCAACACATTTTTCTATAGAAACTCGTAAAAAAATAATCTTATTTTCATTTTATATTTTATTTAGGCTTTCATTTTTGTTAAATGAAAATATGTATTTTAGAATATAAAGTGTGATTATAGTAATTAATTAGAAAAATAATAAGTAAAGTTTTGATAAAATACTTCACATTTATAATTGTTCGCGTTAGAGTACCTTACCTACTTAAAAGTTCTAAAGCTAGATTGGACTAAAAAAACCTTAGTGAACCTTACTCATGTGTGACCTAGTGGAGGTGATAACCCCACACTTATTTATCTTGGGTTTCCTAATGGTATGCCTATCAGTTGTCATTTGTGGTATGTTTGATAGTAGGATATTTTGTCAAATTATAACCTTGACTTAGTCGTAAAAGAAGAAAAGAAAAAAATAACATGCGTTCAGTTGGACTGTTAATAATTAATAACTAATATTTATCGGGAAAAAAAAAAGTATAACATTTTGTACCATTATTATGTCTTAGAGGAACATGGAAGACAACATACAAATTATAAAGATATGACATTCTCTGTGTTGAGATAGGCAAAATATGTTATGAATAATCTTTAAACAAAAATGATAATAGCAAACTAAATATTTTGTAACTAATTTTGTATGAGACATAACTAACATGGGCTAAATATAATGTTTGAAAATCTCTTAAAATAAAAGTATATTCTAAAAATAATTTGGAAAATAGAGTTTATGTAAAAACTAAACATAAGAACTAGGAAAAAAAGCCGCATAAAAAATGTTGGCTTAATTATATTTATTAAAACTTATAAAAAATTGAATTGTGGTTTGTGTTTTTTATAAAAAAATATCACCATTTTAGGTTGAAACTTATAAAAAATTATATTTATTAATATACTATATTTTAGTTTTAATTCATTATTATTAATTTGAGTTGTGGTTTGTGTTTCTTGTCAAAAAAAAATTTAAGCTCTTAATATAAATTTATTACATGTTGATGTGTCATTATCACTTAAAATTTCCTTTAACATGATAAATTTATGAATATTATAACACACCAGGGAGACAAAAAACTAATAACCAATCAAACGAATCTTTGTAATCACATTCCATATTTTAATTTGAATAAAAACAGACATAAAATAAGATTATAATTTCAATTCATATATGAAATTAACATCAAATAATTTAAAAAAAAAATACTACACAAGTATAAATATTATTTTTATTTTTGAATCCCTTTCAATCATTATAATGAATCGTCGAAGCCTTAGACCATGTCCATGTCCAGGACCGAGAACCGACGTCAATATATTATTATTGTTGTCCTGGTGAAAACAAATTTTATGCAAGTAAATGCAAAAGTCCCTCCAAAACGAAAACAAATTTGTTGAGGAATTTATCCTCAACATTGTATGAGCCACGTGACTTTTGTCCAATATTTACCTGTTTTGAATTATGGGGAAAAAAAGATGTTATGGTGCACAGTGTTTGTTTAATTGTTTCTTTGTTTTGATCAAAATTATGGTGCCGATTATGATTGATTGTCCTCTTTTCCGTACGCAATATTGGCCACCAGTGACCATGAAGTTGCGGTCCATATACGTGCCTATCGGGGCCATGAGCTGCAGCCTGCCTATACTTCAATATCCTATCCAGCCATCAGATCTACTATGCTTCTGGAGGGCCATCATGGCCCATATTACCAGCGCAATGTTGGCCCAATAAGAGTCCATCTTTCGATTTACTTTGTGAGGAGTGCATTGTACAAATGCATTAATCACCACACAAGGATGAGCATTAAGAAGAAAAAGAAAAAAAGTTAGTTGTCTATCCTTAATTGGAGAATTTCATAACAATTAGGCAATAACTAAGCAATTTTCCACAGCTTTTGACTTTTGTCCTACATTATGTTTCAATTGGATTTTTATTTATTCCTTTCACAAACGGCAGTAATATTTTGAAAAATCTTCCGCCGCTAGTATATTGCTTATCTATAGCTTGGAGTAACGCTATGTTGATACTTGTAGAGAAAAAAAATGTATAATTGTTTTATCTAGAAAAAAGGAGACAAATTTGTTGAAGTTAGAAATATTTATAATATTGGTGAAGTTATTTCTATTTGCGAGAACTTTTTTCATATATCATACTCGAATATCATGTATCATTTTTGTATGAAAAGATATGCATCACTTCAATCAACCAACTCGTAGATGGAGCAAATAATAATGTCATCCTCAAACGCTAGGGAAATGTAGTCAAACTTAAATGAAAATAATGCCTCAACACAACTGGAATTTGTGCCAAAAAAAAATAATTGAAGAAACAACTAGAACGCTTCTTTTTTTCTTGCATTTTTTTAAAGTTAGAAGTTTTCTTTTTCAATTTCTTTTTAACTGTACTTTTCACCTCCATGTATCAAATTAAGTATAATATGCCAAAATTTAACATAATTCGTTGTAAAAAAATTTACATCCCATTTAATAGTTAATGAAGTGGAGCTAAATTTGCATAACATCCACATGATTTTTCATTTAAAATAAAAAGTCTAAAATACACAATTTTGTTGCAGGAATGAAAGGGCAACCCTTGCGACTATAAATAATCTTGAGAAGCCACTTCAGCTTCCAAAATAGTATCCCGACTTCCAGAGCAAAACACAAGGCTAATAACACAACTTGAATAACAAGATGCATGCAGGCACAAGAAAAATATTTCTAGTATGTCACGATAGATCAACTAAATTTTTTATTGCTGACTAGTGACTTGTGCTAAGGGTTCTAAGCTTACATAATCCCTCTGGCTGCATAAACATCCCATACTGGAATCACAAATTCACATCAGTTGGAGGAGTGTATACTAACACATACTTACTAGTTATATAACAGCAGAGTATTCAACCACTGTTTGCTCATAGATGCATATCAAATCAACAACCTTGAAGGTCACGCCACCTGAGATAAACTAACCCTGCCCGATAATGAGCATATGCCCCAGCCACCACCAATATATGAAACAATTGGTGACTGTGTCCAGCAATGTCAAATTTCCCAGGCAACCATCGTTCTGGAATCCTAGTGGCATAAACCAGTGCTCCGATTCCATAGAGAACACCCATCAGAATCTCGTAACCGGTTGTGTGAAACACTTCTGGCTGTCCCCAGAATAGATAAAGCTTGTGCAGAATAGGTGCTGCGCCAGACAAACCCATTCCAAAGAAGAGAGATGCTCGGATGGTTCGGAATTCTGGATTTTGGAACACTGGGAGTAGAGAAAACAAGATGGTTGCGATGCCCAATACAGTGATAACTCCCAAGTAAAGGTTACAGAAAAATGGGTAACACATAAAAGAGTAATATACTGGAGGATAGAAAGAGGTAGATATCAGGGCTGCAATTCCAGCATAGTCGAGCCTGAGCATAATGTATGCCATGCGTGCAGAGTGACAAGAGAGGAGATGGCAAATACTGCTAGCTAGCAAGCAAAACATGGCACCCCCTAAAAATGCGAAAAAAGGCCACCTTGTAATTGGTCTAATCATAAGTGGTGCTATTATGTTTGCCAAGTCATCTTTTACACCATGCTGCACATAATCAACAAAGAAATAAGCAATGTTGCATTGGCTTCCAAAACCTAGTCAATCATCAATATAAACAGATCTGGTAAGAAAAAATCATAGGTGCAGCAAAACTTTCCAATGGAGAAACAAATGAAACATCGCAGCAGGGAGTTTTGGAAGAACTAGCATCTTTAATCCATCATTCAGTATTTTGCCTCTAACAAGTCTAACTCTAGGATTTTTATTTTTATTTGATGAAATTTCCTCAACCATATGATTAAAAATTGTACTCTGGCATATTGTTTATTAATCAGTATTGTGGATACCTATAAAAAGGAATTTATAGGTAGGAAAAAAGAGAAGATAAACCATACTGATATATCAACCAGAGAGTTGCTAGTTTAACACCTCACTGCCTCCCCAGCCACAAAGGAAAAAAGAGATACGAAACTAGTATTTAGTTGTAAAGCAATTACCAGAACACATGCATCAGTATGATTGCTACTGGAAAATCTTACTGGCAAACAATTGTACAGATATTCTTTAATATGCCAACTTGAGATTCCCTCCCTGAGTCTGTGCAAATCAGGCATGGAAGGGAGACACGTCAAGATTTCTGATTGTAATTTGTGCAGGTCGGCCATCTTGAGCATGTCAGGAAAATGCCGTAGCGAATTAAGATCTACAACCTTCGGAATTTTCATGGCAGTGTATATGGTCAATGCCAGAAATATGAAGAACCCGATCAAATGCCTTCAAGAAATAACGTTTTGCCATTTAATGATTGAGAACAAGAAAATTAGGAAGTAAATAAAAAGCATATTTCTTTGATCCAATTATCAGTTATGCCATTCTAGTGGCCTATATAATTACAATAGAGACAAAGAACGAGAAACAAAAATATAAAATCAAGGAAGACCCTAAATTCTTGAGTTACTAATATAACATCCTGTGAATTGAATTTCAAACTAGAAAATCCCCCCCCCCCCCCCCCCC
>CM023951.1:4039349-4165724 GCA_013407115.1 Glycine latifolia
GGGAGGAATATTTTGTTGAGTATCAAATAAAAGGAAAGAGTAGAACAACAAATGAGGTATATACCTATAACCTGTCTAAATTCAAAAGTATAATATGGTTGCTGGATGTTGAGGTCTAAACTCCAGTTCTCTCTCTAATTACAAATTTGATGTCTCACTTTGAAAGTAATTTTGTATTAGATATCTATTAAAAATTTCTTGTTGACATTCACTTGGAATTTACCTCTTATAATTGACAGGGAATGAAACTTCTTCCAACCAGTCGCAAGAGTTCCCTTGCTATATTTTTATATTCAACTGCTGTAAGTGCCATCCCAATGCACTTCTGTTACACTTTTATGTTAATAATGTGGATCATATAATTCATATTTTCAACCATATTTTAAATCAGGTTGGTTTTGGGACTTTTCTCCTCCGTTACATTCCTGGCCTAGTTCGTTCTCTACTCACAGAGTTAGGAATTGATGAAGACATGTATAATCCAGTATGTAAGTCACCTATATGTTTTCCACTAATTTGCTCAGACATCAGGCTTAATTATGGTTGTGTTGGTTGGGCTTAAATATTTTGTTGTAAATTTGACTGATTAGCTACCAAATGGTGCATGGCCTGGACAAAAGGTCCATAGAAAACAACCATGCAGGGTTTTCAGTTTCTGCATTTTTGCTAGTTCATTGCAAAACTTAAAGTTGTTGAAAATGGAAAACTTAGTTGCGTTTGGGATGGATTTCAGTTTTTTAAGTTTTGAAATTTTGAAAACTAAACCCAGTTTCAGTTGAGTTTCAAATTTTTTTTAAGAAGTTGTTGCTAATGAAAAATGGTAAAATGATTCAACCTACTATTAGGGCACCGGACTATAAACACTGACCCATCAAAGCTTTTGCTTCCAAATTTCAATTTCAGGTTTGATAGCTAATCTTCAAATTCCATGCAAAGCATGGGAAACTAGCTAGTTAATCTTCAAATACTAAGGAAAGCAAAAAATATCAAACACTTGAACTTAATCCCAAGTATATAGCCTAAGTTACTTTAATAAAATTGCCTCTGGCAAGGGAGAACCATTGATTGCTCCTTTGGGTTTGGTTTGTGAGTGCACACAGTACCCAATGCACGAAGCCATTCTACAATATTGCTTTTTAATTGTATGCTAGTTAGTGTTTTCCTACCTTTACTTAAAAAAAGTTGGTGGTAAGTTTGTGTTTTTATATTTTAGATACCCTCTGCAAGCCATTCTGCTAACTCTGTGTTTTTAAATTTTAGTTACCCGATGCACCAAGCCATTCTGCAAACTTTGTGTTTTTAAAATTTTAGATACCCCCTGTCACTATTCCTGTCATGAGTCTCAAGACACTTTGGATGGTGGATACAATGATTATGAGGGGATAAATATATTATTGTCTGCGATATAAGTTGGGTCTGTCTTGAATAAAAAAGATTAGATAGTTAAAATGGACTTTAACTTTGGGATATTCAGCTTCAACTTTAGAGTTGATCCCATTGTACATAATGAACATTTTTCTTTCTTGCAATTATCCATTAAATTGTCATTGCTTTTCTATTGCTTATCGCTCATTAATCATTATTTTTGCCTTTTCTTATCTATCTTATCTAGTTATGTTTTTCCCGTGTACAAATATGTTAGAGGATCTTTGAACGCTTAACTTTTGCAATGTCAACTGCAGTTGGCAATATTTCTGCTGACTTTTGTTGCAATAGCTGGAGCCTGGTTGGGGTTCTGGGTTGTCCACAAGCTTGTCTTGACTGAAGATGGATCAGTGGACATAAGCACTGCTCAATTTGTTGCATGGGCTATAAGGATTTTGGCTGCCGTTATGATTCTTCAGGTTTTTTTATTTATTAATTTCCGCCTTGTTTCTGTTATGTTGTTGATGCTTAAGATAAGCGCATGATTGTAAATTTGATAAGATGTTGTTGCCAGAGTTCTATGGATCCTCTGTTGGCAACATTGGCATTATTAAGTGGATCATTTGTCTCCTTATTGAAGAAAATGCATAGGTTGAGATTCCTTCGTCATTTACACAGGTTGGTCCACTTCCTTGAATTTTGGACCTTATTAATTTTCAACAATAAAGATTTTCTTTTCATTTTTTTTAATCAAATAGAAGAACAAAGGTTTTCTTTTTCCCTGCAGAGGGGGAGGGGGATTTTCTTGTGTTTTTTAATAAGGGATAATTATATATACTCTATATAACATGCACCCCCACTATTTTTAAACCTTACATTACCCTTTTTTTAAACCTGATATGACACAAGTGTCCCTTCAGCTAACATCAATTAGAAATAACAGATCCATTTTCCTTTTACCATTGTACCCACTTCTTCCTCTGCATTATCTTCTTCATGATCCAAAATCGAATAGGGAAGGAAGACATTTGAGAAGCTTGAAAGATTGTAGATAAATTCTGTGCAAAATACATTTCACCACAACCCTTCTTGTCAAAGCATAAAACCTTCATACTCCATTTGTGACCCCTGTAGCTGAAACATGTTTGTAATATAAATTTTTAGAATGAGAAAGGTCTAATAAGGCAGACAATATACTGTGACAGAAGATAGAAAGAGAGAAGAATGAGGGTAACATGTACTGTGATAGAAGAGAAACATAGAATAATGAGGAAAGGTTTGGAAAATAATGAAAGAAGAACGAGATGGTGCCACCTGAGGCATATTTGCTGTGACATACAGGTTTAGGGCTTTACTTTTAGGACAAATGTCAGATTCTGAGTTTTTAATTTAACAGATGCATAACATGAACATCTACTGTGAGGGAGGTCAATATTTGTAGATTGTGTTGGGGTTTGCAGTTTTTTTTTTTACCTATAAGCTATTATGGCACTTTTTGATCGTGATAGTTTCCTCTTGTAACTATTAGTCCAACAATAATCTCCTTTGAGTTTTGGTTTGTATTTATTGTGGAAAACTTTTGCAGGTGTTTGTTTAAATCTCCCAATAAAAACAGGAGGAGATCCCAGGTTCCTGATTCTTCACCTTTTGATGATTCTCATGATGAACTTATGTACAAGATGCAAAGTAAAGAGGACTCTCCACTTTTTCAGCCACAACCGAGAGGCCCTACCTTGTCCCCTTGCAAATCTCATGTGACAGGTTTGCTCCGTCGATTGTATCCTTTTACTGTGGAAGTGTCAACGTCTTTTTTCTCCTGATTGATGAGTGTAGAAAAGGAAAGCATTCAGATAAGTGGTGCTTAACATGCTAAACTGGTACATTATCAGGTTTCACTAGGATACCGCCAAAATCACAGGAGGCATTATACCCGTCCATCATACACAACACACCGGAGAGAAAAAGATATTCAGCTGCAGAATGGGATGCGTTCACAAAGAAGTCCACTGAAACAGCTTTGGAAGAACTTGTTGCATCCCCTGATTTTGGTAAATGGCTGTCCACCAATGCTGATAGGGTAAGTGTAATCCCCAACTCTAGAACTGATCCGCAGCGCGGGTGGATGTTGTGGTCTTGAAGCACACCTTAACGTTCTTTGCAAATTCATGACAGCTTGATGGAAGTAGGTGAGAAAATCCTACGGGTTTCTTGCCAGTTGGCCTAAAGAAGGTTCAAACAGAAGTGCAATGTAAAATAGAGAAATTTAGTGTAAATTTTTGTGTTAAGTAATGTTTTCTAGGGTGTACTGTAGATATTCATTCCCTGCGCCGGAGGTTCTCACTTCTTGTCCACTGGGAAGGATCGGGTTGTATCCGAGCATCCAACGCAAGAGGTGGTTTAACCTGTCCATGTCCAAGGTTTTTTTTTGTTAAAACTCCTGTGGCTCAGAATATCTGGCGTTGTTTTGGTATTGTACTTTTTTTTTTTTGTACACATGCATATTTGCTTTTTAACATAATTTCTTAGGCCAGTTGGTTCAATCTGGAACTGTCAAATTTTACATTTCATAGCCCTTCAGGTTTTGATAAATATCATTACACAAATTTGTTTGATCCAATAATATTGTTTGGGTGATATATGTAGAGATCTCTTTACTAGAAACGCTTCCTCAATATACCTATTATTTATTTTTATCTCTTTTCAATACACTTATCATATTCAATGCCAGTTATTTATTTTTATCTCTTAAACAATAATTTATTCAATACAGTTTTGTTACAACTTTAAATCCACACCTGTAGTTCTAGAATAGAATCTAGAGAGCATAATTATCTCCGTCATGTTTCTGGATCAACGATGGAGAACACTGTCATCTCTTTGTGGAACCAGGGTGTGTACTAATTTTTTGGCGGTTAGTTATTTGTTATTTGAATCTTAGGAAAGGGACATTGACATCTAATTGTCCAATGTTAGGTTCTGTTAAAATCGCATGAGGTCGTAATTTTAAATAAAATACTTAACCGATTGTAGGTAAATTTCATAATTAAATTAACTGATAGACAATTTTATATCAATCCAAACTCACATAAATTAATCAGTTTGTTATTAGACCAAGGACCTTTAATATTTTTTTGAAACAATATTTTTTTATTCGTAAAAATTAAACATGATATTATAACTTTGGTTATATTTGTATCTGCATTAACATTTAATGCATATTATCTTGTTTTAAAAAATAATCAGCTATTTTTGTCGTTATATAAAGAAAACTTAAAAAAAATAAATTCACCAAAGTAATTCAAACACCAACCTTGCTATTAATCTTTATGTTCTTTCATATCTGCCCCAACGCTTGAAATATCATGAGGCGTAGCAGTATCTCATCTTAAGTGGTCATCGTAAGTTTAGGAAAGTTGAGTCGTTTTTTTTTTTGGTATTTGAGAAATGTTGGTTGTACTCAATTTTTGTATTATAGTTTATAAAAAATAGAATGAGATAAGACAAATAATGTAACCGAAAAAATATTAAAAATAATATTATGAAAGTACTAGATACATATAATATAACACGATATTTTTGTTTGATTCTTATACATAACTACAATATCTTAATTCTTAGCTTTTAAAATTACTTTGAGCTTATTAAAATTAAAATATAAATAAAAATTAGTGGCAAAGTTGCAAGTGCACACCCTATTCATCATTTTTACACCTTAAGGGAATCTTCCTTAATTCTATTTTGTATAAAACTGTTATAGAAAATGTAAAAAGTAATAAAAAATAAAGATGTCTAAGATAATTAGTAGGATTTAGTTAAGAATTTTTGTTGAATTATTAAATTGAAATAAAAATTTAGTTGAAGGTTTAAAATAATAAAATTCATGACATTATACAAAATAAATTTTATTAACTCGGGCACGGGGCACCTACTACCTAGTGTTAAAAACGGAAAAGTCTGAGTGTCAGATATCCAGTATTGTGACGTTGATCCACAAAGAAAACAAATAGCTTGGACTGAATGTGATAACAAGCACTGACCAACCTTCTGAGTAAGGTGTGTCCCTTCTAGATTTTATTCTTTAATGATTTTTGTAAAAAAGAAAAAACTTGTGTAATTATTTTTTTAAACACAGTATCATCACTTAATCACATAAGATACTTGCATCAATTTATAAAATTGACCTTTATTAATAAATATCTTTTTATACACACAAATTTGAGAATTAAACTTTGAATTTAAAGAATATGTTATCGGCTAACCATACAAACTCTTGTGCAGTGTGTAATGATTTTGTAATTCTTCTTGCTTTTTAGTCTTTTATTTTAATTTATACTTATTAACATTTTTGGGTTATGTTTTTAACTCCCGACTTCTTTAATCACGTTTTAATTTAACGTTTACTAAAAGCTTATCCACAGAAGTACTCTTCTTAGTTCTTAGGGCTTAATTTGCAAATGTTACACTTTTTTGAAGTAACCTTTTCAAGGAACAGCTTTCCTACAAAAGCAAATTCTCAATCATTCACGAACGACCACTGGTCCTTGAAATTTGAGGTTGCATTTAAACGTTACCATAACAGATTTGTATAATCCAGAATATAATTTTAATATCACCATATGCAACTCCTTTACACACATTATAATTAAGATAAATTATAAATACAATCTTCGTATTCAATACTTTTTTTATGTGTTGTAGATACTGTGGCTTACCGTGGTAATTTATCATATTTTAACCATTCTCTGTTTATAGCTGTTAAAAACATTGGATTCATTCGTTGTTGTGGAAAGAGAAGGTCACATAATTGCTTGTGCTGCCATTTTTCCTCACTTTGAGGAGAAGTGTGGAGAGGTTGCCAAGGACAGGGTGACAAATTGCTTGGTATGCTATTGCTTCTGTGGTTGATGATTCTTGTGCTTGATGGGTAGTGAGTGACTAATAATTTGTGGAATGTCATGGATAGTTTTCGATGTTTTTGCAGACTCATTTGATGTTAAAACAACTTTAAACCTAAGAGCATCTTTAGTGGTAGATCTTAAACTAAGATCTTAGACCACTTTTTGATAATTTTCATAGAACCACATAGGATTGAAGATCTTTTAAGATCTCTCTAATTTTTCTTTAATGGTAGATCTTATTTTGAGATCTTAGGGAGAGAGAAATAGGTAAAGAATTTATTCTTTTTTGAACTATGTGCAGATCTTGAGGGTTCTTCTACAAGAACTCATCCTCCATGTTGGAGATCTCTTCATCTCCTTTATTGGGAGATCTAGTGAAGATCAGATCTTGAGCTCAAGATCTTTGCTCAAGATCTACCACTAAAGATGCTCTAATGAGTTGGTAGAAATGTAAAGTCCATATTATGTATGCCTAAGTTGTGATCAACACTTCAATCATCATTATTTTATATTAACAGTTTGGCCTAAAAATATTAGAATAAATGTATTATTTGTAGTAATAACTATATCTAATGAACTCTTAACATGAACATTTTTTCTAATTTAAAGTGTTAGAAACTTTAAACATGTCTCTACGTGTCAAGTTGATGTGGTTTAGGCTTCAGCTTTTGATGTTATTGAACAGCTCTGCAGCTGTATGATTTTAAACATTGAATGCTGTTGCTCTGTAATCCTACGTGCCACATGTTTTCACAGTATTTATTTAATTATATTATATAATATACGCAGATTATATGGAGAAGAAACCATCATCTCTTGGATTTAATATGTTTTTCCTTCTCACAACACGTACTGCAGATTGGTAAGTAACTTCCCTAATGCATGTCATGTAAGCCTTGTCTACAATCAATGTCATTTTTCACTATTAGTTACTGCATACTCGCTCATTCTTGGACACAGATTATGGTTTTGGCAATTTAATGTTTAGTATGTCTTTGCAACGTTTCTTCTTCCATTTCTTAAAAACTCTGATGACAAAAATTTACATTCAAGTGTAGTGGAATTGCAAAGCTGGTACTTTAGTATGCATGGAATTCCTGAAAGAATTAGTTGTGAAGTGTGATGTATACAAATTATGGCCTACATTTTAGTGCTCTGTTATTTTCATGGCTGCATGTCTAAATAAAAGGATTCCCAACTTTTTGACAGGTTTGTAAGGCGTGGATTTTCAGAATGTTCAATTGAATATATTCCTGAAAAGAAAAGGAGAATGATCAATCTTTCCCGCAATTCTAAGTATTATATGAAGAAGCTTCTGCCAAATATTAGTGGAATTACTGTTGGTGTAAAAAGTTAGTACCATTTTATGTTGTTTCCACCAACCAGGAGTTTCTGGGTGATTGAAAGCAATATATTAGGCACTTCTATATATAATTGCCTCGTAACAGTGTGGCCTCTGGAATTATTAGTATCTCGTTCAGGTCTTCCATGTGTAAGCATTAGGTTTCTGACTTTATACTGTTAATATATTGTTAGTATTTAATTTCCTCATTTTAAGGGGTATTCCCTCTCTGATTTTAACCCCAATTCAAATAATTAAGCAATATACTCTTCCTAATACTGGTTAAAATCTATAAAAACTATTATATTACAAGTCTATTAAAAAGACTGCAAAATTACAAGTGAGGTTGATTAGATAGAGAATGTGATTCATAGTTCATTCAATTGCGATTTCCTTTTTTTTTTTTTTGACGAAACAATTGTGATTTCCTATTTGTAGGATAATTTATGAAAACAACTCATGACACTTTGATTTTGAATCTCGAATATTTTTTTTGTTTACCTTAAGAGAATAATATTCTTTATTTATCTTAAAATAAAACTTTCATTTCTTTTTGCCATATTCTTTTTCCATCATTTTTTTCTCACGAACAAAGTAATTTTTGAAAAATGTTTTTAAAAATATTAAATGTTAACTAAAAGTTATCATAGAACAAAAACGCTGAAGAGTATGAATGCGAAATTTGTATCTTCTATAAAATGTTGATGTTGATGTGGATAAGGTGTTGGACTTTTCTCTCTCTCTCGTTCATTTTTTTCTTGGATAAATCTCTCTCGCTTTCATAAATCTATGAACATCACTTTGGTTATTTTGAATTTTGCCAGAATTTTTCTAATTACTTTTAGTATGAATTGGCACCATTCTTTATTGAAATGTAATTATATGCTTTGAAACAAATGCCTCTTAAAAAAGAAAGAATCTGAACTCTTAACACATGATGATATTTTGACAAATACTTCAGTAATGAAAACGTCCTGGAATTTTTCTTTAGGCTGGCTGAAAGATAATGTTTTACTCACTCTGATTTTATATATAAGATTTAATTACCTAATTTATTAAAATTAAAAAAAATTAGTTGATAGTAATAACATAAACTTAGTAATTCATCAAGATAATGTTTTACTTTTCAACCTTCTCAAATCCTTGTTGAGTTGCAATTCTAGTAGGAGAGTAAATTACAACTTTCTTCGCAAGTATGAGACGAATTATTAATTGACTGCCGATAAGAAAAGAGGAAAGAGAGATTCATTCATGCATCAATATTTATAAACTCTCAATAATTAATTGTCACCACAGTTATCACTTTTTTTTATCTTTTACTTTTCCCAATAGTGTATATATATATATATATCTCTTGGGGTGAGAAAGCATCATTTTTGTATTTCTGCAATCAGTTTCATACAAACCAACACCAATATGCTAATCTTGTTCGAGTTCAGCTAAAATAGACTGCACTATGTGAGCTAAAGTTCATGTTCAAGCTTGGTTGATTTAGCCCCCCGTTTTTTTATCTTTGTGAGAATCGTTCCCTGTGATAGTGGAAAAACGATTGATCAACTTGAACACATCTAATCATAAATAATTTACTCTCAACAACTGAATTTGTCTGAAAAATTGCATCACGTTCTCCAAACCAAAATACAATCAAACTCTTAATAATTACGATGAGCTTACGTAGTGCACAATTAACATGTCAACAAGACAGGATTTAGATCCTTTCGTGTGGTTGAGTAACATGATGTGATCATGTTAAAAAGAGAAAAAATATTATTTTTTATCAAAATTAATTAGCAAGCCCGACAGGCTACAACCAACCATGTGAGTCCTTTGTTAAAAATGATATATTTTTCATCCTGACATGATAGTTACATATTACGAAACAATATAAGAAGGCCCAAACTCAATATGATATAATATTTAGCTGTTTTAAAGTAAGAAAAAAATCATTTTAAAGGATAATTAAATTAATTAGATATTTATTTATAACCTCTATTATAGTTTTAACTTCAATTTATTGATTTATTATCTAATTCTACTCTGTAGAGTAGACCCACCTCGGTTGTTAGTCTTTTATTGGGTTCGGTGGATCCAGATCCAGTCCAAAAGACAAGAAAAAGAAGAAGGGAAAACAACGAAAAGCTCAAAAACGATTTCGAGAAAACGAAGGGACCCACTAACAATTTCAAAAAATATTGAATTATGTTTTCTCAGGAAAAACAACATTAACACAAAACCAGAAAACATTTTTTGTCTCGTTATTCTCCGGTTCCTCGCAGGTACCACCAATTCCATATATCTGCGTGTAAATACTCCAACTTGTCCCAATTCACACCTTTACCTCGCAATTCTCCGATGCGTTACACCTTTGTCCACCGATTCTTCTTTAATTTCTTCCCTTTTTCCCCCAATTCAACTAAATTTTCTGCTATCTATATTCCCAGGTTAGTTAGTGTGCACGAATCAAGTTTACGCATCGACGAATATTTTCTCTGTTACTTTTATTAACTCGGATTTTGTTAATCGTGCCCTGTACGAGTTGAAGAGTAATTACTTTTTCTTGTCATTGTGTTTGTTCAATGAATGTAAAAATTTGTGTGTGCTTAATGAATTTTGTAACCGAAACATTAGCAGCACTGGGTTTTGATTTGAGGTGATGGCAAAACGCTTATTGATAAATGATGATTCTGTACTGTTGTTAATGTTATGAGTTATAGTTGATTCTCCAACTCAATTTACATGTAGATTTAGGTGTAAGTAAATTAGGTGTTATTTGGTTATGTGATAGGAATGGGCCTAGAGAGGCCCAAATAGGCAAGAAGATTTAGATATTATTCTTTTATATTGTTTAGTTTTATTTTATATTTCCTAAAAATATTAGATTGTCACTTATATGATTGGTATTCTTTGTAAAATCCTATTTAATAGGGTATGCACTGTGTAAGGAATTATCAATGAAGAATATCAATTGAGATGCATGGGTTAGCCCAAATCAGTGACTCTTTGTTGTGTGTGTATATTTTCAGTGGCACGCTGGTTTTCAAGGCTTGATCTAATTGTATTGGCATTGCAACAATATCACTGCATCATTTTTCTCCTTTTGTAGATGCTTTTGACAACACATTTGGCCAGATAAATAACATCAAATAGTGGTTTCTGGGCTATCTGGAGTTGTTTTCTTTTCAAATGTTGGATGTCTAAGAGAGGATTGAAGTTAATTGGGAATTAAGGTTAATGTTTGGTGATCTAGATTTTGGGTTTGAGCTTTTAAAAAGAAATTAAGAATAAAATGTGTTTAAACTTCTCGTTATTTTTATTTTTACTTTTAATTTTTCATTCTCATGCTTGTAGATAAGTAAAGTCAGATTTTTCTTGGTGAACGGACATGCAGAAGAAGGCTGCACTCCACTTCCAAGCTCTCCACTAGAACAAAAGCAAAGATTATACTGTCATAAAACGTTTGCAGACTTATTTTGATGGGTGCTCCTAAGCAGAAATGGACTGCAGAGGAAGAAGCAGCGTTGAAAGCTGGAGTAGTCAAACATGGGGCTGGAAAATGGCGCACCATACTTACAGACCCAGAGTTCAGTTCTATTTTGCGCATGCGGTCAAATGTAGATCTCAAGGTAAGTCTTTTCATGCGCCTAGCATGTTACCACTACTTCACATGTCAAATGACTGTCTATTTATTGCACCATAAGAAATACGTGTAGAGTTCTTTGCTTTGAGAAAATTGCCAAATTTAAGGCATACCGAGGTGTCTGTAAATAATTGTATGTGCTTCAAACTGTGAAACAGGACAAATGGAGGAACATAAATGTGACAGCAATATGGGGATCTAGGCAGAAGGCAAAGCTTGCTCTTAAAAAAAACCTACTACCATCCCCCAAAATTGACCATAACCATATGGCCTTGAGTACTGTAGTTCAGCATGACAAAGAAGTTGCAGATCCCAAGCCTCTGGCAGTTTTTAGTGGGACATCTCCTAATTCAAAGGAAAAAATATCAAAGCTACAGAACTTCCAGTTAAATATATCTGACATTTACTCTTGAGAAAATAAATGCTCAGTTGGTTTAATCTTGTATGGAAAAGCAAATGAATAACATTGTATAATTGTAGATTATACTTCCCTTGCAAGTAATTAGTTCTAAGATTGCATAAAGCAATGCACTACTATACCATTGTTTAAATGAATAGATAATTAAACTAAGTTGCTCGACATTAATGCTATTTTCCATGTACCATTGGGAATCTTGTATCTTGATTCTTCATTTTTTAATTGAATTTTATTTATTTAATTTCATGATGACTCTGCACCAAACATGGCAAAGATACACTGAAAATATGATTCACTATTCAGTGACCTATGTAGATATTCCAATTGCTGTTACAAATAATTGGTAAATAGTTATCTTCTATTGTTACTTCTGAAGGCAACATCCTGTTAAATTTGTGGTTATTTTACTGAAATGTTGAAACTGTTGTTAATTGTGACAATATGCTTTTCAATGACAGCAGCTATATGCTTGTTAATAATGACAGGTTGGATAATCTTATATTGGAGTCCATTATCAAGTTGAAAGAGCCAAGGGGTTCTGACAAAGCAGCAATTGCTGCATATATAGAGGTATTTGTACTTCAATTCCTTCACTTATGGTCATAGAATCTAAACATCTCAAGAAACAAATGATTATCAAAGTGTTGGTGCATGTAAACTTCAATGCTACAAATAATACTTAATTTCTTCTATTTTGTCCTCTTCTTTTTCTTGTTAATTTCTCATGGGTGGATTTACATTTAGAAGTAGACAGTAAATTGTTTTCATTTATTCCTCTGCTATCAAATAATTTCTCTTTCCATATATAATATGCTATGTATTGCTCGTCTTTTTAAATATCCTGATAAGCTTACAGTATTACTAAATGCAACAAATACTAACAATTTACTTTTTCTTTACGTGCTTGTCTGCACCATTATATGAAAAGTAATGTTGAATTTTTTTTTATCTCATTAGGATCAATACTGTTCTACACCCACCCTCAGAAAATTACTGTCAACAAAACTGAAGCACATGGTTGCCTGTGGAAAATTAATGAAGGTAATTTTACTGTTATTTAAAGCATTTTTATCTGCAAACCTTTGTAATGAAACATAGTCCGTCTGGATAATTTTTAGTTCATGTATGACAGATACTTTGCTAACATCATGTTTGATGTTGTATATTGAAGGTTATTAACAAAAAATGATTTGCATCAAGAAAGTAATTAGCTATATGTGTGTACAGATTTAAATAGATATGTTCTCTTGTGGTAGTTGAAGTATGCATATCTGGGCATGTTCTTTAGCTGGCGTTTAAAATTTATTTGAAATTTTGAATTGATAAAATTTTCCCATCTAATAAACTAATATTACTGTTAAAGAAATACTACTATTTGGCATGCGATTAAGCTCTATTTGGTCAATTGATCCTGAGTGTGACATATCTAATCTAACGAGTAATGACAGGTCAAGCACAAGTACAGGATTGCAACAAATTTAACAATATCTGAGAAAAGAAGATGCTCTTCCTTGGTACTCCTGGAAGGGAGGCCCAACGATTCTCCAAAAGCTGAGAAGACTGGTGTCAACATCCTTTCAAAATCCGAAATTGATGCAGAGCTATCGAAAATGAAGGGTGTGACACCTCAAGAGGTGGCAGCGGCAGCTGCGAAAGCAGTTGCAGAGGCAGAAGCTGCCATTGCCGAGGCAGAGGCAGCAGCTAGGGAGGCAGATACTGCAGAAGCTGAGGCAGAGGCTGCACGAGTGTTTGCGAAAGCAGCAATGAAGGCACTAAAATGCAAGACACTTCGTATTTGGTAAGCTTCCTTACCAAAGTGGTTACTTTCCAATGTCTTTGCTCAATTTTCACCAGAGCTAATCTCTTTAACTTTTGACAGTGTCTACTCTGCAGCTCTATTTCACCATTTCCTATTGCCTATCCAATTGTTCCAGAATAACATGTGACAATATCTTAGTTAAATATTTTTTCTCTTTTATGACTTAGTTTTTAATTACTAGAGATCCCAACCTTCATCATAATATTTGCCATCCACAACCGTGTCTCGTAAAAAGACCTCAGTTTGTCAATTAATGTGGGTGAAAGGTTTTTTCTAAGCTTTAATTAGTGCCACATTATTCTTGTTTCTCCAGAGTATTGGTTTCTGTCAGTTCTTTTAGCTAACCGTTTTATCTTTGCAAATTTTTGCAGATGGTGTTAGCTTCTGCATTGCTGACATGAGGAGTATATTGGCTTGAGATCATAATTCTGCTGCTAGACTTCCTGCATGTATTCAATTACTGTACATAATTTAGGCTTGTAAATTCCATGAAACATTTTGTCAGGAGTCATTATGAGCGTATTATTTATTATTTTTTTACCTTATTTTTAAAGAAAGACAATGAGGCAAGAGTACAAAGTATTAGTGGAAGAGTGGAATTAGTGATCGAGTGTTATGATGGAACGTGTGATAGACATCCTCTATTAGTAAATGGAAGAATACAAATTTTATTTTCCAATGGCAATGCTGAGTGTCACTTTCTCGTTATTCATATTTACGCGAATCCTTGTTTTAAATTGTTGCTACTTTACTCGGACTATGTTGTAATTATCCTGAATTCTTTTTTAGATTTGTAAAAATCAAACTTAGACAAGTGGTATTCAGATGTTTGGGGAAATAATATTTGCATTTTACACTTTAAATTTGGAAACGCAATTGAGGAAAAATCGAGGAACACAAAAAGGTCCAATTCTAGGATATATTTTATTTACCACATAATAAATATCCTTTAGATATTGGTGCATTATTAAAAAAGTTTACAACCTTGAACTAGTTTAGAATTAAACGATGCACTTATGATAAGCACTACTTACCCTACAGTCAGGTATAGTTATGGTGTATAAAGTTAGTAAATATAAATGTGCTTTTGAGCTAAACAAAATGCATAGACGTAAAGTACTTTCCATAGAAAATGTGGGGAAGCTGTGATGCTAGTTTACTGGCATTTTGAAACCTGATTCCAAATTTTGACCAAAATAATACTATTACATAATCATCTTATTATTATATACGGGTCATTTGCTTTCAGGATATGTTGAAATATGTATTAGACGTATCTTTCTAATGGCCATAAAATTTGTAAGGTTTTCAAATTTTTTTAACCTAGATATCTTTCGGTCGATAGCCAAGAAGTAATTCATCCATATACTGAAAATCATAGAGTTAGGAGAACAATAACAACATACAATTTTTTTTGGTATATTTCAATTTATTCCTCGTCAAATAAAAAACAATTTCTCAATAAATCATATAAAACCAAAGATATACCAATTTTAAGTCATTTGTAAGTGATGAGTTTCTAAATTTCAGAAACTAATTCATACATTAAAACAATTCAAAAACTTAGTTGTTAATCTACTTTTAGTTTTTCAGCCATCATTCAACATGAAATTGACGACTACATTAATAAAAAAAAACTGAATTTCTACGATATGAAATTTTGGTATATAGGTTTTTATATGAAATAATTTGAGTATTTCACATGCAAAGATAAAAAAAAAAGAAGGAAAAAAACCCAACTTACTAAGCCTTCCACATAAAGAAATAAACAAAAAGTGACAGCACAAAGAAGGCAACTGAATTTGTTCATGTTTGGCAGACTCATGGAATTAGCGAAGGTCACGCGCTAATGGATCCTTCGAAAGAATCTAATATCCAATCTAATTTACTAAGATAAAAAGATCAATTTCTCCCGAAAAATGCAGTTCAGTGAATTTTTCTCTCAAAAATGTCACGATATGATTTCATAAAGTAACCCTTCACATGTATGCCATCCCGTTTAACTCCCTATCGCACAAGACTTATATGATATTATATTACAAAGCATCTGACAAAAGGGAAGAACAAATCAATCAGCAACCGAGTTAGACATGCAAATGCCTCTAGTAAATCCAGAAAATGTGTCACTCATAAATTACATTAGAGTTCAAAACAGAAAGTAGGTTCTCAGCTCTTTGATTTGGAATGCTTTACAAGCCAGTCAATAACAGAGTCAATGTTGGTCGAGTTTTTGCACGAGATCATGAAGCAGCAAACTTCCCTGTCAGTAATTGACTTCAAATCCCTGCACACCAGAAAACACTTTTCAGCACTAAAGTAATATAAACACAGAAGAGTAGACAATGGAAGGAGAAAATGTAATTCTTAAACGGTTAGTTTACTCTGTTATGGCTCCAAGACAATCAGAACAAAAGTGATAGGTCTTACATTTGGTCAGTCAATGCTTGTTTAGACAGAGCCCCCGCTTTGTCAATCTTGTTCCCCAATACCAACAAAGGGATGCCACTCAATGATGGTTTGCTCAGCAAATCATGAAGCTCACTTCTTGATATGCTAAGGTTATCTGGATCGGCAGCATCAACCACATAACTGCAGAGAAGATTGGATTATGAGAACTTGCTAAGTTTCATACATTCAACTAATGATTGCTAGCTCAAGGTGTAAATGTAAAAGGAGAAAAGGCTTCAATTCGGAAAAGGGCACATGATCCAATTACACAAGTGCCACTGGATCTAAGAGGCAGAGAATTCTCAGCAGCATCACAATTTCTAAAACAGTGACCAAGTCTTTTCAGAACTAGGCAGCAGGAAAGCATACAGAGCAAAAGTTTCAACTTTTTGACCTGTGGTCCGCACAACTCACCATTGAAAGATAATCAATTCTGCTTAAAGATTCAAGAAGCTGTAACCTACTAACTTCTTTGCTGTACAAATAATCATGATACGCAATATTTAATTACAGTGCATTGCCCAAGACATATTGCTTGTAGAAGGCATTAATGAAAATTAAATTGTACAGCTAATCTCTACACCTCATCAGGGATAGACAAAATTTATATATATACATATATACATACATACATATATATATATATATATATATATATATATAAACCAGGGAAGAGATCTTTACTCAGTCATCTAAACAAGTGGTTTTGTGTCACTGCCGTTGATAATTGACTTTGTTTGGGTTCATGTAAGAAAAAATAATAACTAAAGTACTAATTAACAGTTATAATCAAACAGGACTTACTCTGGGGGTAATGGAACTACTACAAAGGCAAATAAACAATTCCGCACTTTGATTAGAAAGAACAAACTTAGGGCTCTGGATAGACCTCAAATTGATCACTAGGCAATATTTAAAAACATATGGACAACACGACCATTGTACACACATAAGTTAATTACCAACACAATTCTACAAATATACATATATATTTGTGTGCAGATACACATTTATCAGTTAAATCTGTATCCGTATATGCATCTAAAATATACTTGTACAAGAAACGCGTGCATTCAAGCGCGTAGGGAGAGAAGAATCTTCAAAGTCAAGAAGTTTGTTACATACACAATAGCAGAAACGGCACGACAGTAACGTTCCCACATGCTGCGGAACCTAGGTTGCCCTCCAAGATCCCATAACTTTATTGTAACATTCCCTTTTGTCACTTTCCTCATATTGAATCCCACCTGGAATCAGATAACAATAAATTTATCAGAATATTATTGCCCTTGATAGATAGAAAAGTCCATAAAATTGAATAAAGGAGAAAACAATAATTAAAAGCATTTGGTGAAGTGAACTTACAGTTGGAATCATGTCCTCGCTATATCCACCGGTCTATAAACAACATAAAAGAAAATATTTGTCAGCGAGTCAACCCCAAAAGTAAACAGTTAAGTTGCTAAGTGAAAGCCGATTATTGTACTTACAGCAACTACATTTACAAGGGAAGTCTTCCCAGCATTCTGAAGTCCTATTAGAGATAACTCCATTTCCTGCTTGAAGAAAAGGCTGCAATCAAATTTGAACCATAGTAAGCTCATGCGTCTCCAAAAAAGCGATAAACTAAGTCCAGATAATGCATAGGCATAAACATATATACAATTCAACTTCCAAGTGTAACCTAAAACTAAAATTTGTGTTACAAAAGAGAAGGCAGGTTTAGTGCAATCAAAAGCCATTCAAAACAGAATTAAGCTTTTTCACACAAACAAATTTGTGAGCAATGGACAAAAAATCTAATTGGGTGATTTCCTTCTGTCTCAATTGCTTCCATAATTTTTTCGTCACTTCCTTTTGCTTACCGAGGGCGAGTCTAACATAACGGTAAAGTTGTGTCTTAGTGACTTATTGGTCATAGATTCGAATCCGGAAACAACCTCTTCACATGTGCAAGGGTAAGGTTGCGTACAATATTCATTCCCCTTACTTGCGCATAGCGGAGCCTCTGGGCAATGAGGTACATAGTTTTTTTTTTAGTTTTTTCCTTCTGCTTATTTCATTAATGCCAACAAAACTCCTACTCAGTTCGTCAAGAAAAAGGGGGGAGGGGGGGGGGGGGGGGATTCTAAAAAAAATTCCTTTTTGAATACATATATATACACAAATTTCATATCTAGTAGTTCCAGAGGTACTTATCCAAAATTCGGAAGGCAATAACTTCAGAATTTAAAAAAAAAAAACTCATTTGAAATCAAACCATTCATGAACGATATCAAAGGACGATGCATTTACAAATCGTGAAACATTAGTCACAAACTAGATCAAATATTTGCATAGAACACCTTAAAAAAATGTTGAAAATCAATGCACGAAAACATTAGACCACAAACAAACCCTCTTTCTAAACAGTCAAAAAAATCCCTCACAGCATTACATACAGAACACACATTACAAACCATCCACAACATTCAAATTAAAAAAAAAAAAAACGTACAACAATAACACAGAACTACCAGAGCCTCTTTTATTTTAAGGCGATGTATGAAGCAAAGGCCCGATCAATGTGAAAAAAAAACTCAATTACTTTGGTTGAATGAAGCTTACCTGCGTAGCCAATTGAGAAAAGCTTCCCACAATCCCATTGTCTTTTGTTCAGCTCAATAATTACAAAAAAAAAAAAAAGAAGAAGAAAGAAATCAGATCTACGACTCCCCTCTTCCAACACACAGAGAGAGATGTAATCCAATTCACCTTTCTTTCTCTCTCCCTCTCCTCCTTCCCTTCCCTTCCCACTCTTTATCGCACTCTTATATATCAATTATTACGAAACACAAATTATCTTTAATTATATATATTTAGGATTTTCTCAGATCCAACGGTCGTGGATACTCCACTCAATCATACCCGTTGATTACGGAGAGTCCCATAATTATGCCAAAACGTAGACACATGAGATCAGGGCTCAGTTATGATCTTTATTTAGACCGACCTGTGATGGATCGCCACGAATTCCTTTCGCTGGACCAAGCTGAAGTTGATTAGGAATAAGTGGAGGCATTCACCCACCCTCAGTTATGGCGCGTGTATAACACGAACCAGTGGAAAGTACGACACGTGAATACGTGGAAGAGCGTGTGGTTGTCTCATATACGAAAGGCACATAGTAAAAGTGAGCGAAGACGCCTCCGACAGCGAAATTATGAGTATCTTAAGTTATCATAACCAATCAAGGGCAGGTTGCAAGCGTGACAAATGTGAGCTGGATAATCGTTAAAATTTTAAAATATACGCAAATATTATCTCCACATTTTCTAATATTCTTTTTCTTATTTTAATTTTACTTTCATTCTTTTTGTCGTGATATAGGTTCAAAATATTAATTAATTTTTTACTGGTTATGAAGCCACTTTTTATGGTGTGTTGAGAGAGGTGAAATAGACCGGAGAGAAAGATAAATTTTAAAAAATTAGATAGCATTTCATATCTTTATCATTTTATTTTTATTTTTTTTCAGTTATATTTTATTTCATTTTACTTTATCAAACACACTATAAATATATTAATCATCAACTTTTTTATATCTTTAACTCGTTGAGAAATCTATTAATGAAATATCTGTTCATTCTTTAAGCAAGTAGTTGATGTATTATTTGGCTTATTAATAATATAAATTACATTCATTTTTAAAAAAAATACATAAATTATGTTTAATGTCATTTTTAAATTAATAGTTTAGTGTCATTAAATACTACAATAACTTGAATAATTTAATTGCGTGATTTGGAGTAAAAATTAAATTTCTCACGTCATTAATTAAAATCAATTATTTGCCTACTTTTTATTGATCTTGCTAAAATCAATAATATTATTATGAATTAATTAAAAATTTTAGTCTCTCAACTTTTTCTTATTTTAATTTTTAGTACTTCAAAAAATTTTCGACAATTTTTAATCTTTCGTTATTTTTTCACTAACACTTTTAGTTTCTCAATTTTTTATTTATTTTTATTACTCAAGATTATTCTTTTTTCCATTTTTAGTCTTTTTTTTTTATATATTTTGGACTAATTTTGAGAGATAAAAATAAATGAATGACTAAAAAGGAATAATTTTTTAGGGACTAAAAGACTGACAAAAAATTAATAAAAAACTAAATTGACAAATAATTTTTGAAGGATTAAAAATTTGAATTTAAGAAAGTTGAAAACTAAAAATTTAATTAATCAAATTATTTTATTATCATCTTTCATAGCCTACACGTGTCTCTCTTACAAAGACTTTTGATTTTTTTCCTCCAATTAATTTAACCTAGTCTGCTACTGTATCTCATTGAAGTTTTTTCTTTCAGAAAAATGTCTTTAATCCATCATAGTAGAAAATTTTTATACTTAATTTAGTAAATATATTTTTAATAGATACAATATTTGAGCACAATTTTTAATAGAAATTAACTTTTCAGTTTTTAGTTAATTTTATAGTATTGAGTTAACTTTTAAGTTAATTTTACCAAACATAATCACAAGTATGTTTGCTTAAAAAAAAAAAACATAATACGTATAATTCTTGCACAATTAGTCATTGTTTTTTATGGAAAGTAAAAGATGATAAGAAAGTAAATGTATAAAATAAATAGGATAGATATATGCTATTCCTATCTAACTGATGCTATCCTTTGCATCTCTCACTTAAATTTTTGAAATATATATTAAGGGAATACAATAAAGATAATAATAATAAAATAAAGATAACATTAAATATGTATGCATATTTAATTGATATCACAAATGGTATTTAAGAGCCGGAATAGATTCACTCATAACAGATACATTGGTTATTGATACTTTGAAAGTACTGATTAAAGGAACAAAATAAAGATAATATTTATAAAAAAAAATTAAAAAAATCTTTTAAAGCATTTCGTAAAATATATTTACAACTTTTTAGTTAATATCCTTAGAAGACTTTATTAGTTTGACCTAATTAATATCCGTGACCACATTTTGCAGTGGGTGAGGCAGAAGCCCCCAACAAAAATCCGCGAGAGAAAATTACACCAGCTGAATCAGCAAACAAAAATAAACTTATGCAAAATTAAAAAGTATATAAAAAATTCAAAAATACCTCATTGAAATGGACAGCCAAGTTTAGCAAGGGTATCAGTGGTTTGGTTACTTTGATCTCTAAAGACATGATGCCACAACAGGAAAGCTCCTTTATGCACAAAGAGGAAGATCTGATGCAGCAGGGAGTAACAACGATGAAATCATGAAAACGATTGCAACCTTCGTTTAGAAGTTGAATTGCAGTTAAAGAATCAATTAAGTTTTATTATATAAATGGTAATAGCTATTTTAATCGAGAGACTAAAGGATACCCAACTAAGCAAATCAACTCACCTCTAATTCTAGACAATATGAGTAACAAAGGTAGACGAACAAATTTACTCTGAAGATATTTATACCTTCTAATACACGCAAATATGAAAGTCAGACAAAGTTATGATGTTGAAAGAGACACTAGTAAAGATTTAAACAAAAGTGAAATTGTGATCCTGAAATTTGGATGGAAACGAGAAATGTCTTTGTAGATAAATTAACGTCTCAAATGATAAAAAAAAAAAAAAAAATCCTCAAGTTTCTCTAAAACTATACTTGAGATTTTGATATCAACCTCAAAGGAAACTTCCGATAGGCAAGTTATATTAATGTGAGACAGATAAAAAAGAGGGAAATTAAAGTATAATTCACGGAAGAAGTACAAATAATCTACAAGTCCTTGACATTGGCCCAAAGCCAATAGTTTCCCCAACCAAACACAATCACGCAGTACTTGACTGCATTTTTTATATATCGAAACTAGTTGGTAATATGTACATTCGCAGGAAATGTATCAATTTGCTGCATTTTGTTTTTGCTTCAAATTGAAAAATTATTTTTATAATAAATAAATATATAAATATTTTAGATTTAATTTATTCAATCATTACTCCATACCATTTTAATTCCTCAAATCTTAAAATCATTGGATCAACTTTAATAGGTCTGCAACCTTTTTTTAAAGTGGGAACAAAAAAATCCTTTAAAGAGATATATTTGAATAGAGGTGAAGCAACTTCTTTTAAATCTAAAATGTTAATAAGATTGTAAGAATTAGAAACATATTTACACAAATTATAGATTGTAGTTTATCATGATAAAAAATTGTCACTTTAATGAGATGGTGGTTATAAGAGCAAATACAATAAAATGATGAAAATGTTAATGTAACAAAAAAATCTATCATACTTAAATAGAAAATGCTCGAGTCCACACTTTACAGATATAGGGCCTTAGCCAAACAGGTATTTCCTGAATTTTTTCATTAATAGATAAAATCATATAAATAATATATAACATGTAGAATCATTTTCAAATTATAGAGTTAGACCATAGTGTATGTTATCTGGAGCTTTCATAACTTTTATATAAAGAAACAAGGCATCCCATTGATATATTTGGAAGCTATAAATTTCAGTCAAGAGCAGGAACAAACTAAAAGACTGCAAACACATGAAAGGTTGAAAAGAGAACCATTTGCCTTCATCAAAAATAAATTAAGAATTATACCATTGTAGGTTTCCTCCTGAAATTAATCAATAAGTGTCTTATAAATAAAAAAAGCTAAGAATATTTTAAACCAAGAGAAAAACTTAGCAAGAAACACACTAAAGTCAAAATTTGATTTATGTATTGATAGAGAACTTCAAATTCTCAAAAGGAAATTTCACATTACAACCATCATGCCTTGATTTTTATTTTTTTTATAATAACAGAATTTGGGTGAGACATTTTGTCAAACACCTCATAAGCAAAACACACTTCAACAATTTTAAGCAAAATTTGTACTTATGATATAGGAAGCAAAAACAAGATTAAAAAATATCATCAAAAATTTGAAACATATATCAAAGAATTGTAGACTATCACACCGTAGTTTTTAAGTTGAATTGTAGACTTCATCTACTTCATGAAAAATCTTAATCAAACAATAAATTGAAGAAACATAATAAATTATAAATGGATAAATGAAATTCAACATGTTTGTGTATCAATGCCCTATTCATAATTTTGTTTGAAAAATAATCACTTACCTAAAGCACGAGCTTAAAATTCCTAAAATAAAAAAATTAGAGTACTTGAATAATATGAAAACAAAAGATGAAAAGTAAAGGAAAAGATAAAACTTATCAAATAGGGAGTGCAATTAACAAGTTTTAATTTAGAAATATTGGTGTGTGCTTATCAAAAAGGGAGTGCAATTAGGATGTTTTAATTTAGAACATTAGAGTGCACTAACTAAAAAGAGGTGCAATTAACCCAACACAACAAAAAATTAGTGGAAATATCCAATTACCATTTTAACGTTATTTTTTGCTAAGTGTTCATTAATATAAAATATTCAGCTATGTAATTTTGTTAGTAGTCTTTTTTTATATGGGTATATAGACAATTTCCACAGACCAAACCCTAAAACATGGCTAGATGCTGGACGCAAGGAGCAGACTGCACTATGCCCTGACCAAATCTACGACGTCTAGTTCAAATCATTATCATACAATAACTTATAGTACAATAATATTTTATGTCTCTATTTCTCTTCGTCACATAATTTATTATATTTATATCTGATACATTTCTCTCTTTCTTAATTGTATAAATTGCTGTATAAATATTAAATAACATTTCTAATTCAAATCATATGGTCCCAACAAAGATTGGCAGCAAACAAAATTGCCTCTCTCAAAGCTGCACCCTCAGCCACGGATGGTGAAAGAGCGTGGATTTCTCTAGGACAATAATTTGAATTCCACAATCAACCATGGATGGGGGAAA
The DNA here is from genome assembly GCA_013407115.1 of Glycine latifolia. Lineage (NCBI taxonomy): Eukaryota > Viridiplantae > Streptophyta > Magnoliopsida > Fabales > Fabaceae > Glycine > Glycine latifolia. Next base: position 4,063,151 of record CM023951.1, read on the forward strand.
GAGCGTGATTTTTTTTAGCATAATACTTTCGGTCCCTGGCAATCATACCAACTGCACAAATGCTATTCGACATATATTGAATCCAGCATCAACATTGAGTTTGAGTTCGACTTCACTTATTTTAACAGGAGAAAAAAAAAAAGCATTATGGTCCGGATAAGATGATGATCCGGTGCATAAGTGAACATGGGTAAACCTTAATATGGGAATTGGGGTCCATAAATGAAGTGAACAAGTGTTGGGCCTTACTCATACAGTAAAAAAGAACAGGCCCACCTATGGTTGTGGCGTGCGTCTATTGAGCTTGAAGGACCCTTATTCATTGAAAAAAAAAGCACGAATATATATTTTTCCCATGATCTTAACATTGACATGTATATGGAACAAAAAGAAAAAGAAACATGGACATATATCATGTATGGAAAAATAAACATGTTATCATATATACACAAAAAATTGACATATGTTTTTTTGGAAGGCACAAAAAATTGACATATCCAGATATACTAGTATGTTCGTAAGCTTTTAGTAAGAGAAAATTCAGAAGTTGAAATTACATTCACGATTAATACGAAATCGTGTTCTTATCTATGACTTATTTCCGTACGGGTATTTTTTTTCAAAATCTATCACCATTTGATAATTTGAAAAAAAAAATCGTCCCCTCTTGATAAAAAAAGCCCACAAACTACTAATTTTAAATAATAAAAGATAATTTTTATAGAACTTTTCATATATTTTATATTTGGTAAAGTGGCGGGGTAGTGAACGACTGGAAGGTAAGATGCCCGTGCCTCGTGCCAATTCTAAAGAAAGGTATATATATGCAAAAAACCATTTTTTTATTGGTTCATTCTATGATGTGTATAGTTCGAACTAGATAGCAAAAAGTGGGAAATAATAAAGAGCGATGCTTAAGCTTACATTAAAGACATGGATACTGGAATAGAACATGCATGGAGTAAACAATTAAAAGTGGTCAATTCCTTGCATTTAACGAACCAACTATTTCGGCTTCTGATTCGTTTCCTCCATCTCTAGCAACTAGCATTACCATTTCTCTTTCCTTCACAATAACAAAAAAATTGCACTAAACCATGTCACAAGCTATTCTTACCTTACCCAGTAAGTCACATTCCTCATTCAAAAAGTTGTCACAATTTTGAGACACCAAATGTCATCTTTTCCCCTTTGCTAAAAAAATAACCACAAAACCGACTCTACCATGCTTAACTCAACAAACCGCTTCATAATTCTTCTTTTGTTCTTGTTCCTAGTTTCCATTCCTTTGTTTCAACAAAAATGTTTAGCCTCAGGGTCCCCCGTTCGTGCAAGGAACTTCAGTAGACCCGATCCTTTGCGACATTTCAAAGACTACAATGGAGATTTTGATGTTCGAAACAAGCATTATGTGGCTGTGAGTAGTTAACAGTTTCTCACTTCAACCAATTTTTTCCTTCTCTATTTCTTAAATTTTGTGCTATGTTTATTTTACTCTAGACTTGAAAACTAAATAACTTGTATGACCATTATACATATGTTTATTACACTTGCTTTCTGATCCTTTTCAGTCTGCGGCATTTACAGGAGTCCATGGATACGCATTTGCATGCGTTTGGTTGCTATGTGGGCTGGCCTTGACCATTTTCATCATAGTGAAATATCTATGCAGTGGCTCTGCTTCACTACTTTGTTTAGACAATTACTACGTCTACATTTTCTTCCTACTTCTCTTCTTCACCTCTCTCGCCATGTAAGTCTCAAATTTCCTACATACCATTCCAAAGAAATTATTACATGGTCTAGAATCACTATTATTTCAACGAGTGTTCATGTGATACATAACTGAGTTTTATTAACTCTTTCTCCTAAACTGAAAAACTGTCACATGGACATTCATCTGGACTACAGACACGTGGTGGTTCTGGACCATGTAATAATTTCTTTACAGCTCAATCAATGTTATTAGATAAAATTGTAGTTGAGGCAATTGGGGTGGTATGACAGAATTGCTTCCAGTTTTGTCCTGGACACTAGTCAGAAGACCCTGCGGAGGACAGAAAAATTGAAAGAATCTGTGGTGGGTATAGGAGAAGATGCACTTAGGACCATAGGCAGAGTCATGAAAACAACGAACCAAATGCAGATTCTATTGCTTCCGTATAATCCACAGATATGTGCGAGTTTGAATTCCACCACTCAAGACCTTAGAAGCAATTCGCGTGTGATACGCCGTTTTATTGACAGAAGTGGACAATCATTCGACGAGGCCACTCATACTTCGTATGTTTTCCCTTTAAACAACTTCAATTTTATGCTGATTGTGTTTCTTACTTCCTACTTAGATTTTGATTTCGCGCTCTTAAATGTGACATAGGTATGTAGCACATTTTGTTGTTCTAACAGTCAACTTAGTGACACTGGTTGCAGCACTAGGTAAGCATTAAACAATTGGCTATAATATTATACCGGGCCAATTTCTTTAAACCATTGGTTGATATTAATTAATGCTTGCTCATTTTACTGTTTTTGACTCAGTTCTAATGCTATTGCATTGGCGTCCTGGATTTATAATGTAAGATATCACTTTCTATGTTATTTATTAACCATAGTGTTTGTAGCTCTATTCTGCATTGCGCAATGGGTATGTATGACTTTTATATTTTGCATTTGTTACAGCATAATTTTTTGCTTTTGGATCTTAACAAGCCTGTGCTGGTTCTTGACTGGTTTTGATTTTTTCCTTCACACGTGAGTAAATTAACCAACCTTTCATGCTTGAGTTATAAAAACGTGATTTCAGTCATGGAATTCTCTTTTCAAGTGTCACGAAATTGTGTAAACTCTGCATGCAGCTTTGCAGAAGATGCATGCTTTGCTTTTGAAGACTTCCTGGAAAATCCACAAAACAGTAGCCTGGGTTCGATGTTGCCCTGCATTAATGAATCTTTCTCTGGGAAATTGATAGCTCAAATTGGCTACACCATCCACAGTTTCATAGTTGAGGTGGAAAATTTGGTTTCCCTTCCTTCATTCAGAATCACAAGGAAAAGAACACAAACGGTTTCTTCCAATTCTAATGACTAATGTGTTATGTTCTGATTGTAATGATTTTTTTTTTTTTTTTGTCTCAGTTAAATTCTAATATGTCGGTGATTTATCGGCTCCTAGGAGTGAGTGAAGAAAATGAAGAACTAATGGGAGTCATAAAAATTTGTGACCCTTTCTCTGGATCCTCAAACTTGAGCTACGTTCCACATAATTGCCCTCAGGATGCTATTCGGATTGGTGATTTATCAAAAGTAAGTCTTCACTAAACCATAGTGTGTTTATAATTTATTTTGCAACATCATAGAGAAGTAAACTCATAATACATAAAACGTGTTTTGGTTTAGATTTTTGCGAAGTTCACGTGTCATGAAGAGGGCACAAGAGAAGAATGCAGAAAAGAGGGGAGATTTCTTCCAGAAGCCTCATACAACATGGCCCATGCTTATAGTAGATCCATCCAGGATTTGCTGGATATATATCCAGACTTACAAAGATTGTCCAAATGCACCGTTGTGAAGAACAAAGTTGCTGAAATTGTGTTGCACCAATGCAGGCCAATAAGAATTTCAACTACATTGTTATGGTCATCTATGTTGTCTCTCTCCATTATTATGGTAGTCTTGGTACTCACCTGGGTGGCACAAGCTCTTCAATGCTCGAGAAAACCCCTTTCTATTTGTTCTAGGACCCTCAGATATAGATAGGAATTTTTACCTATTTTCAAACTTAAAAGGTAGGTGTAGGATTTTTTTTTTTTTTTTGGGGGGGGGGGGGGGGGGAGGGAAAGAGGGGGTTGTATACTTCTCTTGCTTTCGTTTTTTAGTTTTTCCAATCAGTCTAATAATTAGCACTTCATTCAGGTCGTAAGACAAAAATTGGAGAACAATGTAAATAGATGAAAACAATCTGTTTTAAGTGTGAATATTGTATGTTTGAGGGAAAAAAAGAGTGATTTATTGCAGTTTAATGATTGTATGAGCTACAATGTGTGCAATTGATTTTGAGTTTTGACATTAGTCTTGCTTTATTCATCTGAAGGTAACAATGTAAATTATCCCTTGTGTTACTAATTAAGTCGTTTAGAAGGATTAATAATTGCGTTACATTACTAGTTTAGTTTTATTTACGAAATATTATATCTTGTTGGCTTGTTTTTACTACACTCTGTTGCTGATACGTCTAATACTTATGGTAGAGGGATCAACTTTTACTAATTTAGATGAAAGAAATTTGATATTTAAGTAAAAATTTAGATTTAAAAATTGTAAGTATAAATTAGTACAATTTTTTTTCCCTTTAAAGTGGATTCGTTTGACTAAACTTAAAAGTATTTTTCAACTAACAAATTCATCAAAGTTTCTCTTTTACCTTTTTAATAGTATTTCATATTTTCACATCATATTTCTTATTTTAAACAATTTAATCAAATTTTTACTATAATCAAGAAACTCATTAAAGTTTCTCAAATGGCACTCACAACATATTTTTTAAGGCCATATGTCTTCATTTATTGAATAAAATATAATGCAAATGATCCACCCTACAATAAGATAAACGGGTAACATTATTTTTAAAATAAAATTATTAATACAAATATCTATTAAATTTATTGGTGATTAATTTTTACTGAAAATTTGATTGATCATCATATTTAGTATTTTTTTTTCACTTAATCATATTTTATTTATAAGACTTGAACTCAAGAATATTATTTCAAGTGTACTTTTACTATATATAAATTATTAATAATAAGTGATGATTAAAATACATTATTATTTCCATTAAAATATTTAGTTGGTTTTTCTATGGAGTGTTTTTTGTAATCCACAAAACTACAAAGTATAATTGTAATCAATTCCCAAAGAAAATTAAGTGTTTTTAGTTATTTATAATGTGATTCATGTAAGGGATTTAAGATTTCTTACCGAAGGATCTTGTAGTATTCACTCATGCAACAATTTGGTTAAAGGCTTAAAGTTGGTTAATTAGTATAATAGTATGTGGAATGTTATTATTTAGCTTTTAAATTACTAGTAGCTTATAAGGTTCAACTGACTTAGCTAGTTTTATCATATGTATTCAAATGTAAAAATATTTTCTTTTATAGTTTTTCTGTTTAAGATTTATGTTATTGTTATTGAGATAATTTGTTGTTATAAAGAAATTTTTTAGTAAAAAATGAATGATTAAAAATAATCTACAAATTCTGAGTCAAGCATAATAATTAAGGAAGAAAAAAATGTCATAATTAGTAGGGATTACAATATAAATGATTAACAAATTATTATCAAAGAATAATTGAACAAGTCAAATGACCTAAGCTTTTAAGAAAAATTCAAATGACATACACAATTGCACATGGAATGCACGTTTTCAACCAATACTAAAAAGCCATATGTGCCGATCATACATTTTTTTTAGAGGGATGATCATGCATTTTTTAATTACGATAATGATACAATATTGAAAATAATATGTACTGTGATCTTATGGTAATGGACAATTTATTACTAACAGTCTCGTTTTTGTGTGTGTGTGTACACTAACAATCTCCTAATGAAAATGACAATACTTTCACTATATTTTATATTGCTTCGCAAAACTTCACTTAAATCTAAATCCAAGCAAGCCAATCTCAGAGGAGTAATAAAAACATGTACCAAAGAAACTAATTAATGTTTTTTTTAAAGGAACTAATTAATGCTTAACACCTATGTTAATGCTATTTTCACATAACAACGTCTCACCATAACAATTTTTCAACCCAAAGTCCATTTTATTGACCATTAGCTGGATTTTATAATTGGATTATAAGTAATAAGGTCTGATTAAGGCTGTCAAAAAAAAATACAGTAAGGTCTAATTAAGAAGGAAAGAAATTCATCTTATCGTTTCCATAAAAGTTAAAAGAAGAGTCGTGTTAGATCACCAATCATTATCACCGTTTGCCCTAAGATTAATAAATAAAGTGGATTGAAATGGCGAGGTGTCGCTAAATGTCGTGGTCTTATTGGGCATCAAACTGTAAAAATCTAGTATTATCACCAAGATTAACATAGCATAGAAGCGTTCCGTATCTGAGACAAGTTAACAGAACAGAACAAAGAAGGAAATTAAAGGAGAAAAAGGAATAGCAAATAGAACAAACAATTTAAAAATGGAAAAAGAGATGTTCTAGAACTGTTGGCTGGGGTCGGTACCAAAACAGTGAAAACACACTTTGGTTGCAAATCAATGTCATAACCTCAAACTTAGATCCAAACTACCCTTACCCTTACCCTTACCCTTACCCAACATCATCTTATTCATTTCTCTCTCTTACATCGTTTTTGGACTTAGCTTAGTTCGGTGGTTGCGTCATGCCAGTGTGTCTGCTGTGACCACCTCAAAAGTCTCCAACGAAAACGCATGTCGGGGAATTTTTCTCATTCCATAGTTCGGGTGGTACCAGGTGAGACTCTTCACTTTTCTAGCACTTGGCTTTGTTAAGAGGTGGCTAATTATTCCGTTGCCTTTATTATTATCATGCACCTATTAGGTTTTTGTTCTTCTTAGAGTCTGCATAATATTTGGGTGTGAGATGTGTTGTCGGATTGCTTAATGGATCTGACACATGAGGGTTGAGCTCTGAAGATTAAAATGAAGAATTGATGGTAGTTATTAATATTTAGGTACCAAGTTGGGTAAAGATAGGGGTTTCAATTACCTCTGACAAACCTGGAAGAGTGGGTAATTTATTATAACCAATCAAGCATTGAAACTGGTTTCACTTTAATTTTGTGATTGCATTGCAGTATGTGTAAAATTCATGAAACTGAAAAGGGGGTATAATGGTGCCCACCAGGGTATATAAAATTCATAAACTGATTTTTGATTTATGAAATTCTTAGCATGTGGGGATAAAATTAGAAACCCAATTAGGCAATATTTAGGGTCATTATTTGCAGTTTCATTCAAGCTGATTTTGGTTTATGAAATTCTTAGCGTGTTGGGAAGTTGTGTTTGTGACTTCTATTTGGTCATGTTATCAGGTTTCCATCGGTTGCATTTGGTTAATTGCAGCATTATCTTGAATATAAAAAGGAAGAGAAAATGAGGATGAGGAACAAAAACAGGAAACCAACAACTTTACGTTGCAATGTTGGGAGCAGATGTTCAACGTATGTTGTGATATTGAGCTTGTTAGGATGCATATTTTTGCTTCATTTGTATACCCTTGTTCATCACAGAGATAGAAATAGTGGAGAGTCTCTATTGCGTATTAGTAATCATCCCCAATTCCATGAACTTCAAGAAGTGGAAGAGGAAGACGTTCAAATCCCCCCACCAAGGGGAAAGAGGTCCCCTCGGGCTGCAAAACGAAGACCTAAACGGACAACCACACTGATTGATGAATTCTTGGACGAAAATTCCCAACTTAGACATGTGTTTTTCCCTGGTAAAAAAAATAGCTATAGATCCAATGCAGACTGCTGTTAATGAAAGTTATTACTACTACCCTGGGAGAATTTGGTTAGACACCGATGGAAATCCTATTCAAGCCCATGGAGGGGGCATTATATATGATAAAAGATCAAGAACATACTATTGGTATGGTGAATATAAAGATGGGCCTACCTACCAAATTCACAAGAAAGGAGCTGCTCGGGTAATTCATTTTATTCAAGTGAACTCTTATTTTGTTTGTAAGTTAATAATTGTCGTCATTGCTGTAGGATTTTATGTATCTTATTTTTCACTATTATAATTTATAAACATTTAATGGTTGTTTAAATGGCTGCCATCGTTTTATATAAGTGCAATGTTTACATGATTTCGTCTTTTGCTTATTTTGAAAAAGAAAAACCATAAGAAGACTACCTGGTTAGCAAGAACTTAGTAGATTAGAGATGTATGTTTGATTCTCATATCTGCATTTTCCTTCGTTGCATCCTGTAACTTATTTAGAGATGCATTTAATTTGTGTTAAATTACTGAAGGTACTGCATCTTTGAGTCTATTTTAAGCAATTTCTGCATCTTTAGGTTCTGAACATTAGTATCATCCTGAATAGTTGAATTCTTTGGCAGATACATGTTATATGTTTCAAAGGTCTCATTTTGTCTTTAATATGCTAAAATTGGCATAAAATTTCCATATTATTGTTAGTCTATAAAAAAGGGATATATATTTGACCTTCTGTTTGGACAGATGTAGATCTTAACAATGTCTTTATAATTTGGATCATGCAAATACAAAGATATTAAGAGCTTTTATTAAAAAATAAAGAAGAAGTCATCTTAACTGACATAAACCTAATGGATTTGGATTCCTTACAATGCACTTTTTAGAATGAAGTGTGAAGATAGAATTCTTGGTGGTACTTTTCAATAGAAAATGAAACCTTCTGCTACCACTAAAATTTCAATAGAATCATTGTTTTTTTCACCCTTCCAATGCTTAGAAATCCAATGGCTATTTGTTGAAAACCTCTTAGAAATCCATCAACTATAAGATCTTATAACTGAACAAGAAGTTTTTTCTTCCAAAGATCAAAGCTTTTCTGCAATTTGGTAATCCTAGAAAAATGTTTCACCCAAATAGTCCAATTTCTCTAAGTTATTAAGTGAGTCAGAGAAATTTACATTGCTTCTGTATTCAAAAACAAATAAATGAAATGGTCCCGGCTTTTTACCTTCTACATAGATGTTCCCTTGCCTCATCCAGTTGGTTAAACTTAGTGATGGCAGGAGTCAGGGAAATTTCTTTTACAAGACTCCAAATTCACCTTATTAATTGACATACACATTTGGTGAGCTAACAAGTTTACAAGTGGAGTGGCTGAGGAAAAACTTTTGTATCAGTGTCTGAATAACTTGAGCAAAATATTGTATCACTAGTGAGTGTAGAACGTTTTCTTATCCATGCCCAAATAGATGCTGATGATATGAGTGATATAGTTAGAGCACCACAATGTGTTTTGTTTTTATCTGTGCATTTCCTTTTTCTCCCTCAACTTTATGAAAAGTAAACTTGTTTCTCTTTAAATTAGTATGTTCTTTCAATTACTTGCATACTATCTCCTTCCCATATCTTTTGATGTTTAAGGTTATTGCACATAGATTAAGAAATATTTAATGGAACTATAAATTATTATATTTAGACTAAATTGTGCCTATTTAATACCTTGATCTTTGATACTTGTCCCACTAGTAGTGGGTTTAAATAAGGGTATATTTGAGAAAAATGCATTAATTAGACTTTGAAATCCTAAAACAACAATTATTTTGAGAGAAAAATAGAAAGCTAAAACATCAAAAGATATGGGAAGGAGGTAGTATTTTGAAACAAAAATTTTCCATACTTTTGCAGTTAAAGTAGTGATTTTGCTTTATGTAATGAGCCCATTATCTTGTTGTGATGACCTTGTGTTCCAGTAGCTACCCAAGGAATACTTTTTTCTTTAATATATAGTATTTTTCTGCCGACCTTGTATATTTACTTAGATGCATAACTTTGTCTCTGAACTCAAGTCGTTATATCTCTCTTTCTGCCAGGTGGACATTATTGGAGTTGGTTGCTATTCATCTAAGGATTTGTGGACCTGGAAACACGAGGGGATTGTATTGGCAGCAGAGGAAACAAATGAAACCCATGACCTGCACACGTCCAATGTGCTTGAGAGGCCAAAAGTGATTTACAATGAGAGGTCTGGAAAGTATGTGATGTGGATGCATATTGATGATGCCAACTATACCAAAGCAGCTGTTGGAGTAGCAATCAGTGACACACCTGATGGGCCATTTGATTATCTTGGTAGCCAAAGACCCCATGGATATGAAAGCAGGGATATGACAGTTTTCAAAGATGATGATGGTGTGGCATATCTAATCTACTCCTCTGAAGACAATAGTGAACTGCACATCGGACCCCTTACTGAAGATTATCTCAACGTTACATCTGTTATGAGAAGGATACTTGTGGGACAGCATAGAGAAGCACCAGCTTTGTTCAAGCATCAGGGCACATATTACATGATCACGTCAGGCTGCACTGGATGGGCGCCAAATGAGGCATTGGCTCATGCAGCTGAGTCTATTTTGGGGCCTTGGGAAACAGTTGGAAATCCCTGCGTTGGGGGAAACAAAATGTTTAGGCTTACAACCTTCTTTTCTCAGAGCACTTTTGTGGTTCCTCTACCTGGCTTCCCGGGTTCATTTATTTTCATGGCTGATCGGTGGAATCCGGCCGACTTAAGAGACTCGAGATATGTATGGTTGCCTTTGATAGTGGCAGGACCTGTTGATCAGCCTCTTGAGTACAGTTTTGAATTCCCATTGTGGTCAAGAGTGTCTATCTATTGGCACAGAAAATGGAGACTGCCTCAAGGCTGGAACGGCTTCAAATAATATAGCTTTCTCTTTGTACATTGTAATATACAAAGATTTGGTATACGGTTATATACAAACCCGAGTCTCAATAATATGCTCACTTTAATTTAGGGTAAGCTGAGATTAGTTTGAGTGAGCGCATGTATACCGAGAAAGATTACCCCACTTGATTGGAATTTTGCTAATAATCCAGCATTGTTGATGAGTTGTGTCACGACATCATGTAATTAATTGTTAGTTATGTAAATGATTCTTTCATGGTGTATTGTTTACTATTATACTCTCTAGTCTATGTTGGTACCTTGGTTACCTGCTTGGAATTGCTTCACGTGCATAGAGGTGGAGGTGATAAATTGGCTATTGCATGGCATCATGAGCGAGCTCTTGCTCAATAATTTTCTTTCGCGGAAAGGAGAGTTTTTGGATAACTTAAAAGCATATCCAGATTGCGCATAAGGTTAGGACCGACAAGAACATAGGATTAATGAAACTCAAGGCTTTTTTATTTTTAATATGATCCAAGTGAAACTCAAATTTATAAGTTTCGCGACATTCACAATTTGTATAGCGGCCAAGAGCCCGAGAAATTTTCCTTAATAGAAAATGGAAGGGGTGTCTTTTAGTTAGGTGAAAATGGAGGGGGAATTGAAACATCTGGTACATCTCTCATAATCGTTTTAAGGGTGGATTAGCTCGGCTCGTGTGTCTAGTACTAGTATGTGGCAAGTTGTTATCAGTAATAATAAGCGGGCTTTTGTTTGCTGCACGGTTTTATGGTTTCTGGAATAATCCATCCGAAATGTAAAATTATATTTTGAATTAATTACAGATTTTTACTTTTAGACTGATCAATCCAAAAGATAAAAAAAAAATAATTCGGAAAGAGTGCAGAAAACAACTTAGAGATGCAGAAATAACAACCTAGTAAACACCACATGAAAGCCTATTGTTGGGCCCATTTCTGTAGCAATCCAATAACTGAAATTGAATAAAACCACCATCTCAGGCGAGCCCAAAGGTAACTGAAAAAAAAAATGAGTCAAGGAGGCACTCTAGATACCATAAATCCATTTAGTTTTAATTGCAAGTTTAGTCCTCATTTTCTTTCTTATCAGGAGGGAGAGGAACTATATATACCATATATGTATGTAATTTTAATTGGTCTTCATTTTATTTCTTGTTCATTCTTTTTTATTAGCTTTTTCTATTATGTAATCAGAAAAACATTTTCTTCCATTATTGTCGGAAACGGATGAATACGGAGAGACAGGGATCCTGAAGTACTGTCGGTTTGAAATTAATACACTGGAGTTAGCATTCTACATGAACTTGGCCCCATTAAAATATAAAGACATCAGCTTGTCGTTGTCATTTGTATAAAAAAGGATACAAAAGCTTAAACCTGCAGAAGAAGGTATGGGCCAGCATCAAACTCCTTTAATAAAAAACCAAAAGCAAGAAGCTATAAATGTTTTTAATTTAAATCAAGGGGGGGAAAAGATGAAAAAAAGAGTGGAGTGTGAATATGTTAACGTGGAGGGGGCAAGTCTCATCAGAAGTTCAAGATGTGCAACCCTAAAAAGATGAACCCACTATTCATATTATTTCCTTTTCATTGTTTATGTAATTACCAATTTATTGGCTTTCTTAGGAAAAAGGAGCCTCTTATGAGTCCCCCCCTTATCTTTCTTACCTCCATGAAAGAACTCAGGGTTTTGTGGGGGCCATACAGAGAGTAAAGTTAAAACAGGTGCCATATACAAAGATGATAGATATAGTTTTAGGCTCATAGAAAGAGAGAGGGTGTGGAAGAAGAAGACCATTTCATAGACAGCGTGCTGGTCACTAAAACCTTTAAACCACTAATGACTATACATCTATACGCCTTTTAATGATATTCCCAAGCAATAACCCAACTTGGTGACCGTCCAAAGATTCTATTGCCCATTAACTAGATAACGACCTCATTTTGTGTTCGTTTATGAATGTTCATTTACTTTTTCTTTAAACTCCTAATATTCTTTGTTCAACTTGTAATATCCTTAGTAAAGCTGATATCATCTTCTTACGCCAAAATACCAAATCCTATTTCTTTCGGACCTAATTGAGAATATGAATTAAATTGTTTTGGTAGGGTCGGCAAGGCTAACTAATGTTGATGATCTTAAATATATTGTAAAAAACAAGATTATCAGAGCATTGTCTTTCTTAATTATGTTGTATGCCTTGATGGTTAGTTAACGCACAAACAATTATGCTTCTATCTCTGGTCAAATCTGGACCAGAACCAAGCTTTAGATAGTAATATATATATCAATAATCAACTACCACCTACTTGAACTTAGTCAATAATCAATACGCTTGAACCTACAAATTTGGATTGCGACAATTAGTTATATTTTAGTCTAATAAATTAAGAATATGTTATTAAAACCAAAATAAAATAACAAATTCTTGAGAGAATATACATGCAATTTCAAAATCATTGACAATTCATCAGTATTTTTCTTAGTTGTTGAAAAGGTCACGCAAAGAGTTTTTATTATACCTGGAAATGATTCCAGATTTAAGGAGATAAGTAAAAAAAACTGTGATTATCAGTCAACAACTGTAACTTTTTATCTATTATTATGGAAAAATAATTAAGAAAAAACAACTTCAACTTAACACTAGCTAGGATATATAACTCATTTAAATGTATCTTTTTTTATATATATATTTAAAACTAAATTCAATGATTTTTTTTATCATTGCATAAATATCAATGAATCTTTTGCCCAATCCATATATAACAGTGATCAGTCGAAACCAAACCGAAATATAAAAACGAAATGTCAAAACTTCATAAAGTCATATAATAAACTATATATATATATATATATATATATATATATATATATATATATATATATATACAGAAATCATTGAAAATTGAAATATAAAGCCATACAAGAAACTATACATACAATACTTCATAAAGCAAATTAAAGTATAAAAAACAAAATGTGAAAAAAAGTTAATAATGAAAATTAATTTACTTGATAATGATTCCTTTTTTGAATAATACAGGCAAATCCCCTTCCTCCTATCATCCTCATACCTTCCAATTAATCCCACTGTCTTACGTAGCAAACTCAAAACAGGAAGTAAAAAAAAAAAAATAAGCCATCAATTAATTACCTTAGAAGAAAAAAGAAAAAAAGAACCCTCAGCGTTGGGCACGTGCTTTCGGAACAGAGAGCACGTGGGAATCCGTCCCTCAACACCCTACTCACGTCAAGTCATTCTCCTCTACTCTACGTCAAGGCCCTCCATGCACTGGCCCACACCACCGGCTGCTCCTTCCACGTCAGGAATATTCCGGCGTCGGAGCACTGTGTCATTGCCCACCCTTCCCTATACCTCCTCAACAACGCCCTCACATCATCGCATACCTCTTCGCTAAACGCCACCGTATTGAACCCCCCACCTCCATGCATCCTCCTCGCCCACCGCGCCGCCGTCTCCCGCCTCTCCACGGAATCCGACGGAGAACACCCCACCAGGTCCACCACCGCCCTCCCCGCCGCCCTCTCCAGCATCAAACGCTCGCTGCTCGTCCTCGGAAAACTCTCGTCCAAGGCCTCAAAGTAAACCCTAAACCACCTCAAACACTCTTCAAACCCTTTCACGAACTCAAACCCTTCCAATCCAATGTCCAAATCAGCCTCCTCCTCCACCACCGTCACGATCCTCGGTTTCAACATCCTCAACGAAGATATCACGTCGTCACGGTGGTTCCCCACGGCGGCGATCGAATGCAAGGTGTTAACGCAGTTAATCGCCAACGCCTCGTCTTCTTTAATATCTAATACACTGAAATCCAGGTCAGAGAGTTGACCTACGTGATGAACGACGTTGAATTTAAAGGGCACGCCCATGAGTCTGGCGAATTTCTCCATTCTGGCGCCGATTTCCTTCATGACCTTCTGCCCGGTGGCGCCGGCGGTGACGACGGAGGTTAAACGGAGATGCGGGGTGTCGTCGTTTCGAGTTGCCAAGGCTTCGAAGAGGGTTGGCCATTGGGTGCAATAGGTGTTGCTGATGTCAACTATGTGTAGTTTGGGCTCTCCTTCCAAGGCTTCTAAGATGGCGCCATTGGATGCCACGTGGCCGAAGGTTGTCCAGGGACTCACCTCTTGGAACTTCAGCACCGTCTTGCGGGTTGATTCGAAGGAGCATGTTTTCTCCGAAGCTGAAGCTAAGGTTTTGTAGGTTCGGTCCCCGGCTTGGGTGATGCGGCTGAAGAAGGCTTGGAGGAAGTACGAGGCTAGTTTCTGGTCGGTGTCGCCGTAGGGGGAGCTGAGCTCGTTTAGCATCCACATGAGTTGTTGGAGGCGCGTGGTGTTCTTGTCGGCAACGGCACGAGCTGTTTCGAGGAGGATGTCCTTGGCCCACTTGCCGGAGGAGAACTCGAAGGGGAAGGCAACGTCGACGCCGCAAGTGGGGGAGGGAGGGTGGGGTTGACAGGGATAGTGATGCTTGGAAGAAGACGAAGATAAGTCTTCTTCATCCATGAAAAAGTTGAAGCATTCTTCGTCGTCTTCTTGTGGGTAGGGATAGTTTTGTTGTTGTCTGGAGGATCGAGAGCTGCTGCTTGTGGTGGAGTTGTTGAGGGATTGATGATCTTGATCAGCTTGGTGATGTTGGAAACTACTCACTACTCTAAACAACGTGGTATCCATTTAAGGTTATTAACCCTTTGTTGTCACACTACACTTTGACTCTCGCATGGGATATGGTCACGTCCCAGCGCAAGCAAGCAAAGAATGAAAATGGGACGTAACGTGTTTTTAACGGTGGGAATTGGAAATTTCGAATGGGATCGCTTTATTCTATTCCATTATACTACTTACCTTACTATGTATGTAGAAAGTTAATTATTAGTGATATACTATATGTTGGTTAATTTTGCTGGGGGTGAGGTGGAAATAAAAATGTAATAGAGTTGTGTGGTGTATTTGTAGTGTAGTGGTTTTGATTTAAATTGTGGTATGCTATGCTATCTTCTCCTTTTTGTGGAATCGATGTGCGGGGGGGAAGGGAAGTGGGGTTGGGTTTCTTTTCTAGGTTATTCTTTTATTGGAGGGTGGCTTCTTTATTGAAAAATAAAAATAATATATATGGCTATGGAGGTAGAGAGAGAGGGAGATTGACTGAGAAGTGTGAATGACTTGGTCGTAATGTAATGTATAGGGGTTGTGGCCTAGCTGATGCTTAGAATAGAATTCTGTCTGACAAAAGATGAAAAATAACAAAGTGTGAGCAAAAGGTAGGGAGAAGAGATCCTTTTCATTGTGATGAGTGGGAGCAGGCGTGCCAAACTGCCAATTGGGTAGAGAGAGAGAGAGAGAGAGAGAGAGAGAGGGAGAGGAGAGTAAAGCTGCCGGCGTGAATCATCTTCATCAAACCCACTATCTATCTATCTACCATCTTTCATCAGCAAAACGCACTCACGCTCCTTGCCTCCTAATCCCTCTCCAAACACTGCCAAAATTCCCACCAACTTTTTTCTTTTTCTATACACCATTTTACATAATCCCACACCTCATTATGTCATTTCTAGTATTAATATTGTTTTCTTCTAATACCAAAATGCACTCCTTCTCTAATTTCTAGGGCATGCCTTCTTACTTTATCTGCTCTAGCTCATGTTAATTTTGATCGATGAAATTGGATTATAAGTATGCGCACTAATATTCACCCCCCCAATCTAGCACCACCCAAACTAGAAGTCTAGGCCATTTCTTTTGAACTTTAAAGACCAACCCATTGACCATTTCTCTCAGCATCCTTTGTCCTAGTCCTCAAATATTTATATATATATACTGATGGCTACCAAAAACTCTGCTTAACTTTCCGTTGGTCTCACTCAGCCTACAGCTTCTTAATCCTTGTTAGATTAGAATAAATTACTTCCCCATTTGTGGCCCAAGCTACCCTCATTACAAATTGACGTCCCAATTAATTATTTTATAAACCACGTCTGCGAATATCGTATATATTGTTCGGAGGGTGGCTTCGGTATGTCCACGTTTACTTCTTTAATTTAATTGCACATTATAATTATAGTTATTAGGCAACGCGTTTGCCGTGTAAGTATGTAACTAGTTTTTCTTAATTATACATACCAATTGATTATTGAGTGGAGGTGATCTTGTTCGAAAAGGTTCACGGCTTCTTTTTCTTCGTCAATCATTAGGAAAAATTCACTTTATACATTGATCTCCTAGCTTAATTAACATCATTTCATAGTGGGCTTCCAAGTTCGTTGTACGCTATTCTTCTTCCAAGTCATTAATTCCCAACAAGATGAGACAGGTTATTAGTCATGCATACTGAAATCCATAGATATAAATGGGAAATTGAGTTTCAAGAACTTCTTTTTTTCCCTTTTCTTCTTTCCCCTAATTGACGTGGTGGAATGGTTGGTGGGGGAGTGATCCATATAGTTTTTTGCTCTCATCCTCAAAACCATGAGAGTGAGAACTTCCCAATTTGCATCCATCACCAGAACTATATATCAAATATAGTAGATGAAATTTTATTTTTGTCAACATATTATTGACGATAAGTATCAACAAGTTTTTTAATCAAGAAACTTAGTTGAGATTATTTTTTTTCAAGAAATTTAGTTGATCATATGTCTTTCTTTTAATCACATTTTTCTATCAAATAAACTTCAAATCCAAAACTTTATTTAAAAAATTTGAACTCAATTTCACTTTCATGTACAATGTTTATTCAGTAAAAAAAAACATGATTGTTATAGTTGTTGAATTTAACTATAAATATTAACAGCTGAATACGCTGCCAACAAATAAAATAACAAATCAAATAAAACAAGGCATAGACGTGTACTGCTTAATTGGCGGCTTTATCCTTTCTTTTCCTTTTGTTGAGGTGAGCCCCATGTCCATTTTGTTTATTTTAAAAGCTGTTACATTTGTAAGAAAGGCTATAGCTGGTATGTCACTGCCTCTCAATTATAATACTAGTTAATTTTCGTTTGGACTGTAGCACGGATTAAAAAAAAAGTTATCTTTATACGTCATTTTCATAAATTGTAGTTTACTTCTTTCTTTTTTACAAGTATATTAAGTATAAATTAAACCTTATAAATAGAGCAAATGTGGTAAAAAAAAAAAAAAAAGCTCTATTTATAAAAGTGATGTTATTTTACTTTACTCTTTAAATAGCAGCTGTTCTTTTTATTCTTTTGAAAGGTGAATTTCATGGTGTATTGATATTGTTCTGTTGTTACATATGAGTGTAACACATGGGGCGCACTCTGCACCGCAGTTTTCAAATCTCATTAACAAAGAAAAAACAAGGTATGAAATGTGACAATTACTATTCAAGGAACCCGTGCAACGCACGGGAATTGTTCTAAATATTTTACAATTCGGTTCCATTTATTTCATTCGCCATGGACACATTTTCCATCTCAACAGCTATGCATTATCTTTGATAATGTACAACGGATTGGTATCACGCTTTTAAGAGACAATTTCAAAAGGTATATATTAATTATTTCTTTTAAGTGATATAAATTATTAATTGTTGAAGTAAAAAATATATTAATTGTTTAACCGTTTACATATCAACAAAGTAAAGCATATTTGTGTTGATATGTATATAATATGAAAAGAATTTAATTGGAATACATTGAGAGTATAATTTTTTTTATACTTCATTCAATCATAAATTATTATATAGTAAAAGAGATTAACTTTTATGTACTGTTTGGGTCAAGAATTTTACATTCCCAACCAATTAAAGATCTAGATTAATATAATTTTAAAATTATTATAAAATTTAACAAACTTATTATACATAATAGTATTATGACGAGATAAAAATGGAAAAAAGAAAATCTCTATGTTTAAATTATGTTTTTATAATTAAAATTTATTGAATTTTATAATAATTATTTTAATAATTATAATTAAGGTAATTTTTAATTGATTAATAATGTAAAAACATTTTCTTTGATATATATAAAAATTAAACTCGTAAAAATAGGTTTAAACTTATAAAAAAATTCCTAAATAACTCAGAAACCAGACTTCAACCTTATCCCAAAATTGTTTCACTATGCGAATGTGGCAATAAAATAATAGTATTAAAAATAGGGTAAGTTATAAAGAGATACAATTTAATGCAAAAATTTTCATTTTCAGCCATTGTGATTTAGATATTACTATAGTTTTATGTAAAATTTTCATTAATTTCCATTCAATTTGTATATTTATTTTTATAAATTAAATTATAATATGTTTTTGTATAAAATTATCATCTTGTGTAATTTTTTTAATTTATATTTTTACATCAACATATTTTTCATGTAAATAATCAACATATTCATCTAAATAACACATTTTTCACTCCATTTGTTTTTTTTGTTTCTATTATTCCAATTTTTTTTATTTCTTTACTTTCTATTTCACTCTTAATCAAAAGTCAAGACAGATCATAATCGATTTATGAGCAATGCAATTAGTCATTATATTAGTGATTATTTGAAGAAATAAAAAAATTGAATGAGATTTATCTCAATCCAGCTCGGTAATAGCAGAAATTTTTAACCGTAGTGAAACTCCCTTTCCTAACCTTTACAATCTTTCTATGTCGAGTGGCAAATCTAAGATCATGATTGTAAAGTTAACCTTCTAGCTTTGTAGATTTTGAAACATGACATTTTATGGTTTGTCGAGCGTGTTGGAGTGATTATATATGTTATATTTGCATTGTCTCTAGGAGAAATGTGCTCTTTTGTATTCTGGCTTAGCAATTTAACACGCTGAGCAATCACTTTTGCAAGAGAATGAGACACTGATATATTGTATAACAGTTTTAAGTTCTGTAATTGGTACAAGTTAGTAAATGTACCATTCCTTAGATTTAAATTAATATTTGGATAATTTATATATAATGACATTTAAAAAAAATCTTATAATGTATTTCTAGGAATATGAATCAAATGCAATTTTAAATTATTATTATTATTATTAAGAAATTTTAAAATTAACAAAAAAAATTCTTCAAATAATCGCTAATATAATGCCTTATTGCATTGCTCATAAATCGACCACAATATTATTTGAAACCATAAATTATCCAACCTCCCATTCCTTCAAAGTGTGTGCAAAGTGAGATAGCAATGATGCTTTAACATAATTTAACAAAAATATCTTATAAACTTAATTCATTTGAAGTTTATGAAAATACATCTTTTTTATTTCACGTCAGAGGCACAAAATCTTGATGTTGAGATGAATGGAGAAATCACGTACGAATCTGGCATGAAACTTACTGCTATCTTATAATCTGGTTTTTCCTTCCACTCCCCAACTTTACATTTGTTTTCCATAGAATGCATAATGCATAAATTCCTCATTTTCCATTTTAAATGCAGTGTCATATTCTGTACTCTGAATTGTACATCCCCTGTATACGATGCCAAAGTGTGACCAGAAGTCCATCACTAAAGTCAATGAAAAAACTAGCTAGGCTCACTGACTTGAAGTGCCCTTGGGAATGACACCCTAGGCTGAAGTTAGCATTCACGCCAAACAACTGATTACTGAACAGGAATAAAAGAAATTCCCTGCAACCAAAAGTTGATCGGATTCATAATGCCCCCAGAAAGCGAGGAACAGAGCGCTTAAAAGATGTACATATGGGAACTTTGCCTTGGAATAGAGACGTAAAATTTCTAATGCTATTGGGAAAAACCCATAAGAAAATTATGAAACTCTGACAATGTAGCAACGGAACATGAGTGCAACCTGTGTGAGAGAGGGATAGGGAAAGCACAATTGAGATAATGATTCTATTCTTCCCATCCAATGAAATACGCTATATTGTACAAATCCTGAATGGCGTGCAAAAAAAATTTCCTCACTATCACGTCAATTTCCCCAATGCAAATATAATAAGCTACAAGAAAGTTTACACTTTTTTACATATTGTACGAAATTGGGATTGTTACCATGCAGAAAAATCTTTAAATTCACTGCTGGCAACTCCCACTTTTCTTTTCTTTACTACAACGTCTGTACCTGTGTTGTCAACAGTAGCAGATTTAGCTTGAGCATTCCTAGCTTTCAAGTACTTGCCAACGCCACCACAAATCCCCGTACCTCCAGATTCAGACGTTGCAGCGCCAGGATTGCTATACCACGAGCCTACCTTACCCTGAAAGATAAGCCAAAGTTAATAAAAAAACATTGCAGAAGTGGGGGGAAAAAACAGCAAGACATATCTCAAATATTCTGGAACATACATTATCTTCATCCTCTGCATTCTTCTCTTTGGCATTATCCTGCTCTTCTCCCTCATCTGGTTCTGTGTAAGGATTGACAAATATTGTGACACTTGTTATCTTGATTTCCTCCTGCAAGATAAATGTATGGAACATAACACATTGTTTGAAGTGGCTAGTATCACATGCTTGATAATGGTTAATGGATCATTAGAAAACATCAAATATTCCAGCAAGCACTGTCAATTATTTTGTCAACTCTCCAAACCAGTGAAAACTTGCCACCAGTAACAAACATGCTCTTGAGGCACAGTGAAACACAAAAAAGTATTATACTGTACTTGAGTTGGTCTAAACATGAATGTTCATAAATGAAAGTGCAAAACATTGTAATCCCATATGTTATACAATGACATGTAGTGGTGGTGGTGGTAGTAGAAATGGTACCCACCCACAATGAAAAATTGATGCACAAAACCCAAAGTGCAGACTATGTAAGGGTAAAGAATATATTTATGCAGAAGATAACAAAATATGTATAACGACAGAAGAATCTACTTTTTTAAAGCAGATCCATATTTTGTGATCATATGTTTGTAATTACACAGGTTGAAACTTGGTGTATTTGAGAAGAATAAAACCTAAAAAGGGGACAATGTATTGCTCCACAATGAAAAGAAAATATGACTCACCAGAGGCCGGTCATCATCATCAACAGGAACCTTTTCCATCACCGCTAGGGTAGTCAAGCCACCGACAACTCCTCCAAAAACTGTATGTTTGAAGTTTAGATGATTTGCAGACTTGTACAAGATGAAGAACTGGGAACCATTAGTGTGTGGGCCACTGTTTGCCATGCTTACCACACCCCTTCCAGAGTGAACTAATTTGGAGTTAAGTTCATCTTTAAAAGGCTTTCCCCATATAGATTCACCTCCTCGACCAGTACCAGTAGGATCACCGCCCTGTAGCATAAAATTCCTGCATAAAACGGATTATAAGACAATAAATCTAAGGCTTAATTTACTCCAGGAGGAAAGATGCAGAGGATGTCATTATACCTAATGTTTCTATGAAAAGCAACTCCATTATAATATCCACGTTCACAAAGAGTGATGAAGTTCTCACATGCCCTAGGTGCTATATCACAATGCAGCTCAATGTTCAAATCACCATGTGTTGTATGCAGTTGTACATATCCCTTCTTTTTTGGATTCTTCTCAACTTTCACATACTCAAATTCATTTTTTGTAATTGGATCAAATGATGTGGAAGTGAAAGACCGGGAAGCAGCACCAGTAGTGAAACGGCTTTTTACCTGAAATAGGAAACTTCATTAGAAGTTGATAATGGATAGTGAAGTGATTACTTCCCTCTCTTTTGTAAGAGATGTAATATAAAACCATTCATGTGTCTTTGCCTAACAGTTTATACCTTCAGGTAAAGATACATGAAACGATGAAACTTCATTAGAAGTTGATAATGCATAGAATAGTGATTGCAGCCCTCTTTTCTGTTAAAGATGTAAACATAAATCGTTCATGTGTTTTACCTAACAGCTTAAGCTTTTAGGTAAAAACATATGAATGGTTTTGCTCTTATATTGCATCTCCCACATCGGCTAGGAACAAAAATGGCCAAAGTAGTCTAAGTTTATCCAATTGATGTTTGGTTGGCCAGGGGAGTTAAGCCAACTTTGGCTTGCCATAAGACTTAGGGCATGCTTGCATAAGCTTATCCAAAAGGACTTGTAGGAGAAAAAAAATAAAAAGAAAAAATTAAATGAGTTTCTCCTTAAGCTCAAATTAACTTATGAACAAGCAAATTTGTATAAGTTTTATCATCTTTTAGAAAAGTTATATGAGAGATCTTGTACAAATTAGCCTATGGAGAAATTCATTTCATTTTTTATTATTTCTTTCTCCTAAAAATCTTTCTGGATAACTTTACCAAAACAGAGACAATCTTCTCCCTTGAGCTAGGTTTGGGGTGTGAGTTAGGTCCAGTCTCTTGTCATTTCTAGTATAAAGCCATTCATGTGTTACAGATAATATAAAATCATTGATGTGACTCTTCCACCTATAATGTTGTTAAGTGAGGACACATTAATGGTTTTATATTACATACCTAACATATTCATATAGTACATAGAAAGGATAATTTAATTATTCATGTGAGCTCCCAATATGTATTGGTGAAAAAGATGTTACATCTAGAAAACTCACCATCTTTGCATTCACTGGTGCCCTGTCACCAGCCATATGCATAGCTATTCTAGCTGCAGTTTTATCATCTGCTGAGGCTTTAGCAGCAGCTGCACTTCTTCCATGTACTGAAGCAGATGCAGCATCTACAATACTAAATGCCTGAGAAGCTTTAGCCCCTTTATTTGGATTTGATTTGGAATCTTCTTCAACACGTGATCTTGCAGCTAAGATGGCAGCAAGTGCAGCAGCTCTTTCTTTTTGTGCCTTGCCACCGCCTCCCCCATGCAATGCAGTTTCCTTTCCTTTCTCAGTTCCAAGCTCCTTAAGCATTTGCTTTATATCACCCGACATGTTTATGTTATAGGTTGGATCAGAACTCATTTTCTGTAGTTCTGAAGATAGAAAAAAACTGAATGTGTCATAGCTGATATTAAGAACAACAACAAAAGCAGCAAAATCAAGATTCACGAACAATACGAAATTTATAGCTGCCAAAAATGAATGAGCTAGCATACCTTCATCATCAACTTTCAAACTATTTTTAACATGATCAAAATCCAGAAGAACCTTGCTGTCAAGTGCATTAGGATTCTGCACATAGTACACAGACAAACACCAACACTTGATAGATATTAAGCCAATGAAAGATGAAGGACTGGAAAAAATGTTCTTGTTTAGATCCAACTTACTTGAATGGTTATAACATCATCCTTAGTGAATGGCTCATCAGTGAGGAGCTCCTTCCAGTTTTTTGTCTTAATATTTAACTCTTTAACAGCCTAATTGCCATAAATAAATTATATAAATATAAATGCCATCTACATAAGAAATTAGCATTATTAACACTAAGGATCCTGAAAAAACAAACCTCATAGCAGAACACATTTCCTGTGGTCTTCACTGCCACAATATGTGTAAATTCAGTGAAAACTTTGTTTAGAACTGGACAATGATATTCTCCTGCAGAATGACAAAGAAAGGTTAGTCAACACAAAACACCTAGCAAACTGAAGATAACATATTTTACAAAAAATTAAAAAAGTCAGGAAGGGTACTAAAAATTAAGATAGTCAGAGAGTAACGTAAAAATGATTAAGAGAGGGTAAAAAGGGTAGTGTATTAAAATAGTAAAATGGAGCTACAAGTTTATAATCTATATAAACTACCTCATTAGGAATCAAGAATAGAAATGGGAAGGAGAAGAAAGATTTTAGTGGATTGAATGGAAAGAACAGAAAAAGGAGATATATCTGTCCTCCAAGGGTTTCAGAGCTTGTGCTCAATTTACAAACAGATTGGTTAAAAGTCTCTAGCCAACTCTGCCTATATAGCTCATCCCTGTGTAACCTTGGAAAGTTAAGAAATAGAAGTTACCAATTCTTCTCCTAAATTACAATAATTGTTAGGGTAAACCATTTGAAAGATGCAACAGTTATTCAATGCAACCAAAATCATTCCTTCAACCACCAGCAGAACAGGCAACGCCACTGTTGACAGAACCATATTGGCAAAATATTACAGTATACACATTAGCATTTTAAGTTTTCAGCAATAATAAAATGATTAGAAACAAAAACTCCATTGCTGATTTTTTAATTCAGACACCTCTCCAATAGTACGTACAATCAAGGGAACAATGGATCACAATAATAATTCAATGTCAACATAATTTGTGGGCATGCAAGGATTTAAATTAGAGGAACCTACACATGACAGCAGAGTCTCATACCAAGCAACATTAGAAATGAAGCTAATAAAGCATCCCAATGAACTGAAGCAATTAACTTAAAAAAACTAAAACAAGAAAATAAAAATTCAACTTAACACACAAAAAAAGAAAAAAGGTGATAACCTTCTGAATTCTTGTGGAAAGTTAGAGAAATGAGATCCTTGTTCAAAGGAAGTTTTTGAATTTAAAATTTTGTTATTTTAGATAGGAATACAAGTTGTTTAAATTTAAACTGCTTGTTAGCTATATGTTTAGATAGGATAAAATTGTTATTTTGTTTCTTATTATTATGGGATATTTGTTATATCCACTTGTATAAATAAACCTCATTTAAGAGGAAGAAAATGAATGAAAGCAGTTATTTATGCATATCTGATTTTTAACATGGTATCCTCTATGAAAAAAATTATATTCCGCTACCATAAGAGTCTTTCTTATTCACATTTCCAAATGTACATTTTTTTTTTCTTCCCGTATTTACACTTTTATTTCTCCTCCTTAATCTTCACCTTCTCCGATTCCTCTACAAATTATGATTATTATTATCATGAACTCCATCTTTGTCTTGCATAACCTTCGTGTCTTGAGTCCCGGTTTGAATCCCTTTGCACCTTATTGCATCGCCAATCACTCTTTTTTACTTTTCCTTTCCTCTTACTAAATTATAACATTTCTTCCCAAAAACAACACAAACCCGTTTTGAATCCCTTCCCGTATCTCAATTCTCCATGCATATATTCCATTTGAAGGTCATTGATGTGAAGTTCGTTGCACTGTTCTGAATCCTTCACAGACCAGCCATGAAGTCTATTGATTTAAACATGTGATTGTTCTGAATCTCTTCTCATATCTCAATTCTCTTTCTACCTCACATAACCGAAGCATCTGTTGTGGACTATCTTGAAGCACCTCCTGAACCTATTGCTGCTAAATGAGTGTTTGAAGAAGCAATTGGCAAGTTGGGCATGACCAATATTCATGCACCAACTTAGAGGGAGTGTTGAAAGGAAGCTTTTGAATTTAAAATATTATTATTTTAGACAGGAATATAAGTTGTTTAAGTTTAAACGAGTTGTTAGCATTCTGTTTAGATATGATAAAATTGTTATTCTGTTTCCTATTATTATGGGATATTTGTTATACCCACTTGTATAAATAAACCTCATTTAGGAGGAAAGAAAATGAATGAAATCAGTTATTTATGCTTATCTGATTTTTAACATGTTAAAATTCAATACCATGATAAATCAATGCTTTCATTCTTCTTCTTCCTCCTGAATAAGGTTTATTTATATAAGTGGATATAACAAATGTCCCATAATAATAGGAAACATAATAACAATTTTATCTCATCTAAACATATAGCTAACAAGCAATTTAAATTTAAACAGCTTGTATTCCTATCTAAAATAACAATATTTTAAATTCAAAAACTACTTTTCAACACTCCCCCTGAAGTTGGTGCATGAATATCGGTCATGCCCAACTTTCCAATTGCTTCTTCAAACATGGTATCAGAGCCACGGCACCCTCCATGAATAAGAGTCATGTTTCTTCTGCTTCCACTAGAGTCTTTTTCTTCCCCATTCCATATCCAAACTATCTTTCTTCTTCACATTCTCCTAGGTACATCTTTTTTTTTCCCGTATCTCAATCTTCTTCCCGAAAATAACACAAACGGCACAACACAAACCCACTTTTGAATCCCTTCTCATATCTCAATTCTGTATAAATATACCTCATTTAAGAGGTGATGGATAAGTGAATGAATAGATGAATGAATGAATAAGAAATTATTAATCCAATTTATGTGCATCTGATTTTTAACATGTTAAAAATCAGACACATAAATAATTGTTTTCATTCATTTTCTTCCTCTTAAATAAGATTTATTTATACAAGTGGGTATAACAAATATCCCATAATAATAGAAAACAGAATAACAATTTTATCCTATCTAAACAGAATACTAAATACTTGTTTAAATTTAAACAACTTGTATTCCTATCTAATATAACAATATTTTAAATTCAAAAACTTCCATTCAACACTCCCCCTCAAGTTGGTGCATGAATATCGGTCATGCCCAATTTATCAATTGCGTCTTCAAACACTCAACCAGCAGCAATAGGTTCAGGAGGTGCTTCAGGATAGTCCACAACAAGTGTTTCGATTATATGAGGTAGAAAGATAAATGAGATACGAGAAGGGATTCAGAACAATCACATGTTCAAATCAATAGACTTCAGGACTGATCTGTGAAGGATTTAGAACAGTGCAACGAGCTTCACATCAATGACTTTCAAATGGAATACGTGCATGGAGACTTCAAAACTGAGGTACGAGAAGGATTCAAAACGAGTCTATGAAAACTTTAAAACGAGTGCATTGAGGCATCACAACGGTGCTTCAATTCACATAGGAAGGCTACTTCGAGAGAATGAAGGTTGTAATTTAGTGAGAGGAAAGGAAAAGGAAAAGGGAGTGATTGACGATGCAATAAGGTGTGAAGGGATTCAAGTCGGGACAGAAGATGCAAAGGTTATGTGAGACAAAATGGAGTTTGATAATAATAATCATAATTTGTAGAGGAATCGAAGAAGGTAAAGGTTAAAGAGAAAAAATAAAAGTGGAATATAGGTACTGATATGGGAGGAAAAAAAAATGTAAGTTTGGGGATGTGAAGAAGAAAGACTTTTATGGCAGTGGAAGATAATAGGAAACAAATATCCCATAATAATAGGAAACAGAATAATAATAATAATAATAACAATTTTATCCTATATAGACATAATACTGATATCCTGTTTAAATTTAAACAACTTATATTCCTATCTAAAATAACAATATTTTAAATTCAAAAACTTCCTTTCAACATATTTGTGGTCAACATAATTTGTAGGCATGCAAGGATTTAAATTAGAGGAACCTACACATGACAGCAGAGTCTCATACCAAGCAAGCATTAGAAGTGAAGCTAATAAAACATCCCAATGAACTGAAGCAATTAACTTTAAAAAACTAAAACAAGAAAATAAAAATTCAATTTAACCCACGCAAAAAAAGAAAAAAGGTGATAACCTTCTGAATTCTTGTGGAAAGTTAGAGAAATGAGATCCTGATGCTTGAGAGGAGCTCCAGTGACTGGATGTTTGCCATATTTTACAATATAGGGAGTTATATTCCTGAAGTCCAATATATCAATCAAATAATTGGCAACAAAGTGAACACTTAATATAATCGTAACATAACGGATCGCAGAGAAGCTCACATATTATCGAAAACACTGCCATCAGGTGTGCAGACCGGTTCTTCAAACGGAGTAAATGTAAGCCTAAATAATAAAAAAAAAATGAAAGAATGAATGAAGAATTAGAGTTAAAAATGAATGAAAAAGAAAGTGAGAGGAGGGTAGTATCGTACGAGCAGCAATAGAAGGGAAGACGTTTGAAGGGAGTGCGATTTTCTTTGGATTTAGCGCCTCCCCATTCCGTTGCCCACTCAGTTTTGGTGATGAACATTCTGTCTTTGCTGTGCTGCTTCTTCCCCATTGCTAGTTGCTAGGGTTTTTCTTAATCACTAACTTGATAACTAATTTTATTTTGTTCGTAGTTGGAATTGAAGTTAAATATGAGATTGTGCTTCGCTTCGCTTTGCGGCGATTTTCAGAAACAGATTTCGCCCCTCGATTTTCTCCTCTCTCTCTCTCTCTCCTCTCTCCGCGATTTGCTTAACACCGCCGTGAAGTCGTTTCTGGACCGGGTGGCACTTTTGACACCTCGAAAATGAAACGGGCCTTGGAATTTTATAAAACACTGGTGAGTAAACCGTGGGTATGTATGGGAAGTATTAATTTGCGGAGTGTAATACAAAGACATCCTAATAAATATATGAATGAAAATTCTAATATTTGTTTATATATATTTTTTGTCTTTAATTGCATCTATTAATATTTATTTTATATGTGTAATAAAAAAAATTATTTAATAATAATAGGTATATAGATGTAGTATAATATAATTATAGGTACATGACGATTAATTTGTAATGTAGTATTTTTTAACAATTTTGTTAATATCTTACAAAATTTCAGTATGGAAATAAAATATTGTTTATAAATATAACTGATGGATCACAACAATTTTAAAAAAATTGAAAACTTAAATAATTTGAGTGGAATATGAATGTATGTTTGATTGAGAACATATTAAAATTTCAATTTATATAATCACTATAAGATAAAGATATAAGATGAATAGAAAAAATTAGCTTGGTACAAAAATACTAATCTTCAATCTAAGCAAAAATTGTAATATATAATAAACAACTTTCAGTTATGAACTTAAATTAAAGAAAACAACTGAAAATTTTATACAAAATTAATGATATGCTAGTAAACTTCCCACTTGTTTAGGTCTTATCTTTTAATTTACCTAAGTAATACCTTCATTTCTCTTCATTTGTCCGGCATCTTTTCTTCACTCTGAACCTTCATCTTCTATTTAATCATCAATTGGATTACTTTTATTTACTTCTGTTTGTGTTAATGCTCACTTTTATAGATGTCCTGCATCAAATTTCACAATTGAACATTCCATTAATCTTTTACCCGTTCACCTAAATTTCTGCAATAAACATCAGTTTTCATTTATTAACTTTTTTTAAAATAAATATAATTGAACTATTGATTATAAATAAAAGTAATATTAACAAAAGATAAATAGCAACAATCAAAGATTGTATCTATAAGATAACATCAAACTGACGGAATCAATTGAAAAGTTCTCATGTGAAAAGTCGTCTCAAAAGTGTCATAAATTTAGAAGTAAAATGAGAAATAAAGAAACATATCAAAAAATGTCATTTTGACATTTGATCAAACACATAATTTACAACCAATAAATCAGTTTAGAACAAAATCAAATAAATATTTAAAAAATTCTCCAATTCTCATCTATTCTTATAAAGACCTTTTTAATATATTTTCTCACAAAATACTTTAACCCATAAGCTATATCAAATAAACATTTTAAACAAATTTAGTTCATATTCACAATATTAAATAAATTTTGATGAAGGAGAAAAATTAAAGAAAGTAATTAGGTCAAACCAAAAGCAACCAAGAAAAGAGAAACTAATAAAATTGTTCACCTTTGTTGCTACAAATCACTATAAATCATGAAAAAATTATGAAGAAGTTGTAGTCACAATAGCTGGCAAAGACATATTCAGCGAGGGTTGCGATGTTGAATGGTTAACGGAGAAATAAAAAGATATTTCACTAATTTATTTTTAGAAAAGAGAGAAAATAAACTGAGTGAATGAAGAATGTAAGAGAATAGAGAAAATTTGTGAGAAGACAGAGAACATAAGAGAAGAAGAGCGTTTCAGAGTTGAAAAAAGAGAAAAAATGATAAGGAAAATATTTAAACACACATAACTCTTAAAGAAGTAGTTAAGACAACATATCATCTAGACTAAAAAGATATTTAAAAATTTGCAAGATCTAGTATAGTTTATTAATGACAAAATGGATGTGCAACAAAAATAAGATAAAGAA
This sequence comes from Glycine latifolia, assembly GCA_013407115.1. Lineage (NCBI taxonomy): Eukaryota > Viridiplantae > Streptophyta > Magnoliopsida > Fabales > Fabaceae > Glycine > Glycine latifolia. Next base: position 4,093,374 of record CM023951.1, read on the forward strand.
AGAAGTGAAGTTCAATAATAAATTTTTTTTCTTGTTATAATATACCTCTGTTGAAATCAAGTCACAAGGAATTGATCCACTTAAGGTTTTATCTTTCGTGACGTCTGTACAAACCTGTCAATAATTAGACTCAGCTAATTGAAGTGAGAACCAACAACATTGAGAAATATGAATGACCCAAAGGAGAAAATTATGAAAATCATAACATAAAATGAAATGAGACCACTACACTTTAGACAATTGTAAGTAAATTAATAAGAGAAAGAAATAAGTGAAGTTCAATAATAATTTATTCTTCTTGTGATAATACACCTCTGTTGAAATAAGACCTTAAACAATGATCTACTTAAGACTCCATCTCTTGTTACGTCTGTGCAAACCTATCAATAATTAGACTAAGTCAATTGAAATGATAACCAACAATATTGAGAAATATGAAGGACCAAAAGTAGAAAATTATGAAAATCATAACATAAAATGAATGAAAATCCCTACACTTTTCTAGAAGTTGTTAAGTAAATAAGAGTGGAAGTACTATATCACTAATGATTTAGAGTCTTTTCGAAAAGAAAAATTAAAATAATATTGAGATTTTGTATTTTTGTAACTAACTATGTGTTAAAGAGATAACGTGTGAGAGGGATGAAAGAAATAATATAATAAGTATTTAAGATTTAAAAGAAAATATTAATTTACTTATCAAAAAGGGGTACAATTAGTAAGTTTTAATTTGGAAATATTGGAGTACACATGTAAATAAGGGGGTGCAATTAACAAGTTTTAATTTTGGAATATTGGAGTGCACTTATTAAGAAGGTGCAATTAACGAATTTAAGTCAAATTACCATTTTACCCCTATTTTTTGTCATGTCAATGATATATTATGCCCAATTTGATAATTGTGCTGGTAGTCTCCATATAAGTATATTAGAAAACTTATTATCATAATTATTTATAAAGAAAATAAAAGCTAAAAAATCAAATATGTTCCTATATTATAAACTTGAATACTTATTTCTAGAGAGAACTTTCTTTACTTTCTAAAAAAAGCAAAAATTGGTTACATTTTTACTTTCTCACTTAACTCACTTTTTATATTTTGTTTCATTTCTCATTAAATAATCCTTTTCACACGAGAGTAAAATAAGTTTTTACAATTTCACATTTTTTAAATTTAAATTATCATAATGAATATGTTATAATCTTTTTAAATTTTAACTAAATTATAGTAGTATTTATTATAAATGATAACAATTTTTATTATTTTTAAATTTATTATTTTTTATTATTTGTATCTTATCATCTTTAAAATTAAATTAATTCCTATTTTATTTTAAGTTCTGACCATTTTTAAAATATTATTGTTATAAATATGCATAGTATTATCTTTAAATTTGAATCAAATTTAATGGTTTTTAAAAAAAATATTAATTTGATGCATTGAATTAATATAATAAAGTGGTTCTATTCTTAAAAAAGAAAAAAGTGGTTTTATTTTATATAATTAAATGGATATATATATATATATATATATAATATTTATCCCATGCATTTAGTGTGTGATTAAAAATATTTTATTTAATTTTTCCTATTAAATTCTATATTATAAATTAAAATATATAACTTAAAGAGTAAGAATTAAACTCTCTTCACTTTTTAATTATATATCTTAATATTTTATTCTTTTCTCATTTAGATGTGTATATCACATACTGCCAATTCAGGAAAAAACATCAAATACTACGGCTAAAGTAGCAAAAAAAATAGTTTTAGATTATTAAGATAAAAATATCATGTATGATGCTATTATTATTATTATATATATATATATATATATATATATATGATATTTTTTTAATTGTTTCTATCTTTTAACTTATCCTATTTTATCTTTGTCTTTAAATTTTGTCCAAAAAAACTTGTCTTGATTGTTTCTACATTGATAATATATCTCACTTTTATTAGAACTGAATTACTTTCTCAACTTGGTCAGAAAAACTTCTTCTGATCATTTCTTACATAACTTTTTGGGTCTGTCTAGTCATTTTTTGTATAGATAAAGAGCGATTGATTCACTGCTGGACATATGTCACACTTAAGAGTTAAGATAGTGAACAAATCATCACAAGTCAAAAGCACTACACATTCAATAACAAACATCTATCTGCCAAAAAGATATGCTAGATTATTACGTCCTTTTCCCTATACCATAATGCCAATCAACACCAATCCCTTCCTCATGGATCCACCTAATGCAATGAAGCTGTAATGAGCAATTTTTCATGCACCTTGCTACCAGATGGAAGCAGATGCGTAGGAAACGATGATTTCCTTGCTGTTGGAAGGACCAGTTTTATGTTCCTCTGACCATGTTACATACGATTATACCTACAACACACAAGAAAGACAGACCCCATTCAAGAAATGTCAGGCCAGGAGGTATCCATTTTTCTCCAAGTAGGATATTACTATTTCTGCCGTATCACTTGGAGACATGCATTCACTTCCTTTTTGCTGTAATACTATCTGCAAGATAATGAGAAAGTATAATCAATTTAATGAAAGTGCTGTAGAAGTTTCAAAGGGAAAAGCAGGGGCTAAATTATTCTGAATTTCATTCACAATGCCAATTTTCCCCTTCAAAGTTGGATGCCGGGAAGATAAAATAATCTTTTTTTCATCATAAGTCAGTATGGTATACTACGATTTGTTCATATTATTCTTCTTTTTCAATATTAATCAATATGTATTAGTCTAACATTTGTGCAACCTCACAACTGTACGGTGGTTCATATGGATCATCTATCCCTGTGAAACCTGCAAAATTTCAAATAACAATTCAATAATGATGCAATTTTTTCTTTTTTTTTTGAAAAGCAATACTGATGCAAATTCGACCAGCAATAAAAAGAGAAAGCAGCACAACCTATGCAGATAACCAGGTGCTGAAGCTAGGCCTAGTATAGTTAAATAATAAACCAATATAGTTAAATAATAAACCAAGATACCTTTGATCTTTCCAGCTCGAGCAAGCTTGTAAAGTCCCTTCGGGTCCCTTGCTTCACACACATCCAGTGGCACGTCTATGAAAACCTGCAACATGTGTAGGTTGAGGATTGTAAACTTTGCAATGGAAATGAAAAACCACCTGTCTTGCTTAATAATCATAGTGTTCACCATTGTTAGCACTTTGCAAATCTTTTCACAACATAGTTTGGTTCTCCACAATAAGAATGTACCTCAATAAAATCCCCCTCTGGCAATAGAGCTCGGCAAGCATCCCTATCCTTTCGGTAGGGTGATATTAAACTAGCAATACAAATAACACCTGCATCTGCCAAGAGTTTTGATACCTCACCTGAAAATTATTTGTCATATATGTGATGTTTGAATACTAATAAAAAATAGCTATATAGCAAAATTCAAGATGGAGAGAAGAACTTTTATGCCTGTGTGTGTATATGTATATATATATGCGTGTCTGTGTTCGAATGCAGTAACTCACCAATCCTTCGTATGTTCTCTGATCGATCTTCTGCTCTAAAACTAAGATCACGGTTTAGACCGTGTCGAATATTGTCACCATCAAGGATATAAGTCAACTTTCCTTTGGAGTGCAAGCTGCTACTCAAAGCACATGCCAGAGTGCTTTTTCCTGAATCAATGTGTCTTAAGAGTCTAATTAAGCAGATAGAGAGAATGCCAATATGCAGTATCCACTGTCTATAAGAATGAAGCTAAGGTAATATCCTTAAATTCTAAAGAAACTAAACACAATTGCTTTCATTTTCGTGGTTGACTACTTGACTATCAGTAGATATTCTACACGAGATAATTATAATTGGAAACTAACGTGAAACTGCTTCATTAAAGACCACGCTGTAGTTTGAAGCATTCATAAGCAAAGAAATAATTGAATCGACTGGCTTCTGTTCATTATTTCATTCTTATCACGCAAAAATGGTCAACTGTGGTTGCATTGCATATAATGTTGAGTACATAGTAAACAAGATGATTCAGAGCATCATTTTAACGGTATAGTTATACAACAATATGAGACGTTATGAAAAAAGAGGTATATCAAAATGAATGTTCACTGTTTCTGCCTGTGCATATAATGTTATGACTTCTATAAAAAAGAACAGCAAACGGCAGAACAATTAAAACACCATTGGGATCTTGGAGGCCTTTAAGAATGATAAATGGAAGACAGGTTTCTGTTACTCCGCACAATTGTGTGCTTATTTCAGCTTGACAGCAATGAACTAAAGCAAACATTCAGAAACAATTACTATATATTTAGAAGTTGACTGAATTTCACAAACCTGAACCACTGAGACCTGTTAACCATATGACGCAGCCTTTTTGCTGAAGTAGCTGCTGTCTATCAAGTTTCTGGATTGGACATTCGTGCCACAAAATATTCATCGAATTCCCAATATTTGACATCTTGCTCAGACTTTTACCTAGCTAGATAATAACTCGGTTAAAGATTTCAATGATCATTTTTTATAATTATAATCATATGGTTTAGAATCAGAGTGCATAAAAAGTTACATAGATAATCACCTGTTTGACAACTTTTCCTTTTTCATACAAAGTTGTCAAAAGTTCGTAAATAGCATATATGAAAACTCAAACAGTAGCAAGTTAATGAAGTCCACGAGATTTCCAATTTCAAAAAATAGCAGCAAAGAGAAACAAGTGTGTCACACTTATAATTTTATTTAGGATAACGTTGCATAGGCACCATTATGCTAGTTGACACCTTGAGAGAGAAAGAGAGAAGTGTAGATATGATAAGTAACATATGACTTGATAGTAAGAAAGAGATAGAAAGAAAACAAAGTTGTCAAATAGATGTATATTATATATAGGTGCCCATATATAATTACTTATTTTATTTATGTTTATTTGCACAATCACCTTGGTAACCTTTCCACCAGATATATGTTCAGGCTTCACCTAGGATCAGATATTCCTGATAAATCTATTACTCTAATGTTTTTGTCCCCCTCCATCTCCCCAAAACCACTCAAACAACTCTAGTTCAATGTTTTATAGCAATAAAGGCATTGGTAAACATTTGCGCATATCTTAAGTCGACCTTTTAGAAAATATTGCAAAAAAAATATTCTCTTACATTATACACCAGATCATTTAGCTCGTGCCATATTAATTAGCCTTTTAAAGTATTCTTGAGTGGCTGAATAAAATTTTATTTAAGATTTTTCTGTTTGGCAGGGCAAGGATAGAAACGTTAATGTAGCTACAAATCACTGTACAATATTTAGCGTGGAACATGTGAACATTTTATATGGTGGCAGACTGACAGTTGGGCGTGTTCATTAATTATCAATTTTCAGTATAGACAAGTCCAAGATCTTGAAGAATCTCATTCCACACTTCACTTTCTCCTATGGTGTAATAATTAAAAACCTAATCCCACTCTCCATTGTCAAACAACAGTGAATAAAAGTACCAACACGTTGTGCATGCCTCATATTCTCTTATATGCGCACGGAAGCAGAAGCTAAGGGACGCCCCCATGGTACAGTAAAGGAGTAATTTTCTAAATATGTACTATTAATTTATATGTATGAGATGTAACTATATTTCTGGTTAATGAAAAATACACAGCCACTTTGCTTCCGATGACAGGCAAATTGTCAAATTTCGTTAATCCTTTTTTTATTATATGATCTAGACTTTCTTACTAAACTTCATTAATCCTTTCCATGCTTATGTTTCTATTGTTTATTTTAAAGTTCTGATTCTGATTTCTGAACACAACCCCAATAATAATCTAATAAATAAATAAATAAAGAGCAATGAAAGCATTTAAAAAAAAAAAAATCCGGATTGCAGATCTTGATAGAATCTGAAAAAAAAAACGACAATACCAGATAATGCAGTAGAGTGATTGATGCCATTGGGCTTGTTGACTTGATGTCCCAGGCATTTAGGATTACCGTCATCGATCAAAGACGCGCCGTGATCTTCCTTAGCCATAATCGGCTTCAACAAGCTTTTACGACCACGGCTTAATCCAACAGCATTGATTCCACAGAACTTTGCGAACCCCAGCTTACATTCGACGTTCTGGAACATTGCGACACTACACGCTTGACACAGTGCTTGTACAGAGCTCATCTCCACCCGCAGCACAAAAGAAATTAGTTGGAAAAATGAAGATAAATAGTGTTAAGCTAGACCTAAAAACATACAAGATACTGTCAGTTTGTTTCACTAATTAAATCAAATAATAGGTTTTTCTAGCTTATATATATCATTAAGAAACCAGTACGGAAGTACCTAGCGTGAAGGAAGTGAAATGTCTTTTAATCGAGTCAGAAACCACTAATATATCATTTAAGATATGTAAGTGAGTGTTGTCTTTTCAGACAAATGAAGCATTAGCGAAGCGAAGACACATCATCATGTTGTGCATGTGGAGGTGGCGGGAGCTGGACTGCATATTCAATTCTATGTGGGCACGTTAAGGTGGAAAATGACACTGGCTGGCGGATTAGAGAGAAGAATGAGGCTTATTTATATTTCCTTGGAATTTGTCCTAAGTAATACTGTAATACGTACTTCCACCTCAGTAATCATGATGGATTTTGTTGTTCTTAATAATTGTCGCAACCTATTCGGTCACGACTAGATGATGATGAAAAAATAAGATTTTTAAAAAAGAAAAATTTGAGAGGAGTCGTCACCAATATTTATTTAAAAAAAATGTCGAAAAAATAAAAAATATAAGACATTGTCTACGATTTGAGAGAAAAAGAGTTCAGGAGTAATTTACACACAGGGGAGGTGTTAGCACCCCATGCGTCCGTCACGAAGACGGCAGCCATTAATCGAGTGTGTTAGAAGTAAAGTGACTTTTTAATTATTTATTTTCCCTTAAAAATATAACTTATCTTTCTTTTATTTTTGTTTATTTAGAAAAGAAAATCAAATTTTTATTTTTAGAAAAGAAAATATTTTATTTTTTTTTATTTTTTTAGGTCGACAAGGGGGTTTGCGCTCGCTCCTACGTATCCTCAAGTGCAATGAGGAAATCAGACTTACGTAGTTCTTTTTGAAAAGAGCTTGCATGTTGAGTTGACTTTATCTTTTTTTTTTGAAAGATTTGTTTTAATTGCATGAAAAAGGGTCCTTAAGGCATTGGACCTTGAAACGACTTTGAATTTGAAGAAAAAGCGGAGAGAATCGCTTGAGGCATTGGACCATGAAGCAATCTCGAGTAATATGTAAATTTTTTGAGAAAAAGAGAATTGAATGATGTTTTATTTGAGTATTTTTAGCTTTTTTAGAAAAAATTATTGATTTGTGGTAAATTCTATAAAATCAAGCAAGTGGGGAACCAACATGATATTCACAAAATCTATCCACGTGTTAATAAAACACCACCAAGCAAGTCGGAGACCCAGCATGGAGTGCACGAAACATATTCGCATACTAAAGATACTAAAGCAAAAAATAAATTAATAATTGACATAACATTATGTAATCAAATAAATAAAATGGAAATAGAAAGGGATAGAATAGAAGGGGGGAGTACATTTAGTAATTAGGGGTGCATACATGAAGATAGGGGTGCAATCAGCAATGCTTATCAAATTTTGGAATGGGACAGCCCAACAGATAAGGGTGCATTTATGAATATGGAGGTGTAAGTAGCATTACATGCATTACTAAAATTGGGCTAGGCCCAACAGATATGGGTGCAGAAAGTGTTATTTAATTGGTTTGAGGGGTGCATTTATGAAAATATGGGGTGCAAAAAGCAATTTTTTTTTTAAGGGTTGGAGCCGGGTTAGGGCGACTCGGTCCAACCCGTATTTTCTGTGCTGGGCAGAGCAGCCATGGAAGCTGTGCGAAAAATGGAGGAAGCCTCCTTCACGGAGGATGCATGGCTTCCTAAGGCCACCACCATAGGGGCTGGCGGCGCAGAGATGGTGTGTGGTGGTTGGTGGTGACGGCATGCGGTGTTGGTGGCGGCACGTAGTGGTGGTAGCCGGAATCAACCCCAAAACGAAAGGAAAAAAGAAAGAAAGAAGAAGAAAAAAAAAACAAGCACAATGGAGATGGAGGAACGCGAAGCTACAACGAAAATGAAATCAAAGATCACAACAAACAAGCTTTCTCCTCTGAATGAAAACGAACAACAGATTACAGCAAGAAGCAAAGGAAAAAGCGAAAAAAAGAAAAGAAAAGAGTATAAAAGAAGAAAGAAACAAAAGAGGAGAAGAAAGCCCACAATGAGAGAATGAGAAGGTAACTGGGGAGACCCCTTCTCCCTTCTCTGACGATGACACCAAATGTCACCAATCCATTGGTCCGATTTGCCTTCTCCTGGATCCAAACAACTGTGCCATTATTTTTTCACTGTTGTCTTTTTAGTGCCTCTTATACTGTTGTCCTCTCTTTTTTTTTTATCCTAATGGGCCTTGTGGCCCCCTTTCTTTCTTTCTTTTTGCTCTTTGTTGCGTTTTTTTTCTTTTGTTATCTTCTTCTCTCTTTTTATTTAATCTATTTATTTACTACTCTTTATTTTATTTTATTTTTAAAAAACTGTTATATTTTTCATTTGTTACCTTTTTTTATTTTTCTTTCATTTTGTTTTTCTTTTTTCATTCATTTTCTTTATTTTCTCTTTTTTTATCATTATTTTTTTCTTCTTTTTTTTGTTATATATTTTTTATTTTCTTTTTGTTATTTTTTTTTTGGATACTCAAGACAGAATTAGGATATGATAATAATGATGTTCAACTTTTCGTTCCAGTGTTGTGTCGTGCCAAAAATTGAGTTGTCTATCTGTTTTAGGCTTTAATATCAATATCAAATAAAGCATTTCCGTAACCTGAATGCCCACTTGTTCTCTTTTTCTTTAATAATCAAATAATGACAGAGAACTAATAGCTGTGATTTGTGATAAAACTGGAGTCTGGAGATATTGCGATTTGTCATTACTCAATTGGATACAGATAAAGGTATGGCCAAGGCAATGCTACATCCTTTTAGCCTTTAAATCAACTGATGCGGCACTAATTAGCGACAGTGATTGAGTTAAATCAATAATTGATAATTAAGTGGAGATTGTCTGCACTGCCTACTTTTTTTAGGGTCTGCACTAGCTACTAATTAACCACACTGTCACTAGAACATCAATTTAATTTTCACTAGTACATGTATCCCCTCAGATGCACCGGTCGAATTGTGTGTGGATGAATTATATTTTTATTGTTTAAAAAAATTAAAAAGAATAATGAATGATAAATGTATTTTTATAAATAAAAAAGTAATATAAGAATTATTTTTCGCTTTTCATGGTCAAATAATCTCTACTTTATTTTATTTAGCTAATCTTTTCAATCAAAATAGAAATATCACAACATTTTAGTGATTTTCAAATAGTCAGTAATTTATGAAAAAAAAAACTGTTGTAAATTCTTAAACACAACTCTTTTCAAATAGTGATTTCTTAAACATATTTTTCTTATTTTATGTCTAGCATGTGTTTATTTCTAATTACCTTTTGTTGAAGAAATAATTAAGATTTAATATTAAGTGACAAATTAAAAAAAGAAGTGCGTAAGTTCGTTTACATTTCAGCATAGCTATTAAACCTTTTTTTGTCTTCTAGCATAGTTTTTCTACAAGCTTTTTGTTTAACTCATTTTTTTAATTTTATTTTGGTCTGAAATTAGTAAATCGAGTCAACTTGGTAGTGAACTTGAATATGGGTATAGACTCGATAAACTCGCGAGTTAACTCAGTAAACTTGATTGAATCGCTGAGTTGACTCAGTGTGTATTTATAAAAAAGTTTGGTTTTTCAAAACTCATTCTCTTCTACCTACGTCTTGCGCTCGCCCCTCGTTCTATTCCACTTCTTTTCGGTCTTCCCACTTCTCTTCTCTTCCGATCGGAATACGCCTCGTTCACGGAAAGCCCAGTTCTGTTTCGGTCTTCTCCCACTCGTTGCGCTCCATCTCCGGTCTTCTCCCTCTCGTGCCCGCACCCAAAGGTAAGTGCTCCATCTCCGATCTTCTCCCTCGATCCCTCCTTGTGTGTGTTTGCTAGTTGCTTCTTGACTTCTCCCTCGATCCCTCTCTATTTCGTATTGTTATTATTGATTGTTGAGATTGATATTGAGATTGTTGTTTGATTTTTCATGATTTGAATGCTCCAAATGAAGGAGGATGGACTTTGAATGTTTTGGAAATTTCTGATTTTGTTAGTTAAGGGGAGGAACAAGATTCTCTTGGTTTGGATGATGTTGAACTCTTTAATATTTAAATTTGAACTTTTGTAATGACTTTTGTTATTGAACTTTTGTAATGATTTTTGTTATTGAATTTGAACTCTTTAATATTAGTGTGTTTTAATGTTTGATATTCAGTTTATTTTTATTTTTTTATATGAAGTAGACTCATATACGATTTATGTTTCTACAGTTTTACGATTTAGATTCATCCCACTGAGTGTACCTAGACTCTATGATTTAACAACATTGGAAATTACATAGAAAAACAAGATAGAAAATGATCACATGATCAATTATTTTAAGAATTTATATTTTCCTTTGTTTTAACACAACTCTTTTGGCTCTTTTTCAACATGCTAAATGCGTAATTCATTACTGCTATAACTCTATAAGCACATCTTCTTTTCCCTAAATATATACACATACCTTTGCATATGGTTTGACATAGTTTTGATCAAAATTAAAACTTAATTCAATTAAATTTGATCAATTTAATTCGGTTTCATAATTTTTTTAAATCTAATTTACCTCAACTCATTCACAGTTTGGTTTCGGTTCAGACCAAATGGTTACTCATTTCAATTTGATATTTTTTTCTTAAAATTATTATTTTATATTATGATTTATCCAAATATTCAATATAATTAACATAATATTATCAAATGTATGAAAGTAATAAAATTGATTCATTTAATATCATCAATATAATATTCTAAAATAGACTAATACAAATTAAAATAAAATATTTTTCAATGAGATTTATTATAATAATCTGAATTAAAACTATTTTCTACAAACTATTTTTTTACAATAGCTTTGCTGCAACCATATTTACTGAAACAAATGAACAAAATATGATAATTAATATTATAAACATGACAAAAATAATAAATATGAAAAAAAGATAAAACAAATACCATTATACCTTAAAATAATATATTAAGAAGTTTCAACATTAGTAGCCCCAACATTTACAGTTCCAACACCTTAAGTATCAATATTAGCATTATTTAAAGTTAAATCAACAACTCTAAAAATTTTGATCGATTTGGTTCGATTTTTATCGGATCTATGAATCTAAGCTCATGACTCAACCCATACATGAACAGTTTTGATCTGTTCAGTTTGATTTTGATCAAATACATAAATGATCAAACTAAAACTGTTTGAATTGATTTGAGTCAATTCGAATTCGTAGATGACTTGTACCCATGAACATTGTATATATTTTCTAAAATTAATTCATACCTAAGGAAATGTGGTGAACACTTCAACGAATTAACGCATGAAATTAATTGTTAGGTTCAAATAATATTTCAAAACGACATTAACGAAAAATAGCAACTGGCTTTGGCAGTTTGGCCAATGGCCCAAGACAATCTTGCGGAAAAATGAAAAAAAAAATTGCGTAAAATATTACTACATCAACGATAACATTAGTACTCCTATATACAGCCTTTCATGAATCATGAAATATACGCCAACCTTTGTACCTAACTTTCTTCAGGAGTGTTTGACGTAGAATTTGATATCCGAAATGCATTCTTGAGACCAGTTATGAACTTACTATGGCGAAAAAACTTGGTCATCTTTGGGGTCTTGCTATCGTCATGACATGATGATCCCACAGACAAATTACACATCCCCCCGGCCACTTCCTTATTTTTCCTGCTTACGTTGTCAAGCACAAAACCCGAAGACGAAACAGACCCTCTTCCTCCCCTCTGTATTTTACTGCTTTCTGCATCTGCTGGAACAAAATGGAAACTCGCGGAACGCTCTGAGTTCAACACATTATTATTATTCCTCTTGTCATCCTCGGCTTGGTGATGTTCATGAAGAATCTTCTTCATGCCCCTAAGTTCTCTCTCGAGGCTTTGAATACGAGAGTTGGTGGAATCCATGGTCTCTTTGATCTGTGTCGTTTCGAGATCAGCCGTGTCACGCTGCAGAATTTCTCTTAGGGACGTTCGTTCCGGTTGTTGTTGTGCACCGGTGGTGGCCGTGACCCTGGCCGCCGCAGTGACGGAGCGGCGAGTATTGAGATGCTCCATGAGTATCGCTCTCACTATGAATCTGAGCGGCATTCGTGGGTTTTGAACACAGTCAACGAGGGTGTGAGACGAGAGCTTAGAACAATCTATGCTGTTGCATATCTCCGTTTTCTGTTCCTCTGTTAGTTTACCGTACTTGTTTTCCTTCACAAATGACAATAAATTGCTATGAACGAAAGATCAGTGATAATTATAGTTTAAGATGAACGTTTTTGGCACGTGGTTATGTTTTGTGGATTATATAAATTTTAAGAGGTGCACTTTAGATTTAGATTAAATGTTTGGATTGATTATGATAAAATTAATTTAAAATTATTATAGAAATGATTTTGGTAAAAATAAAGTTATTTTATTCTTATTTATTTCAATTTTATGATAATTTTAAAAATAATTTAAATATTTAAAATTTAATCAAAATTAAGGTTAATTTGCCTCATCATAATCTATCTTGATTTGGCTATATATCCAAACACACATTTAACTTAACTTACATTTCTACATGGAAATAACATTTTTTCAAGAAATATATTTCAATAACCAGATTGAAATGTTTTATGTGATTCTGTAATTGGTTCATTCTTAATACAAATAAAACACCTTTCATGTGATTTGCAAATGTGTTTTTCCTCAATCAGTGTTCTTTTAGATAAAAACTTATTTTTTTTTAATATCAAAATGACTTGTAATATAGTAATAAAAAAAGAATTGTTATAATATAGTTTAAATAATAAAAATAGTAGTATCAATAATAATAATAATAATAATAATATAATCACAATATAAAAGTAAAAAGTAAATAAAATTAATAAAAAAATACGGAGAAATGAAAAAACAAAACAAAAAAAGAAGTTAACAAAATACAGTTAGTACCATTATTCTAATATATAAAAATAGATGTCAATTATTATATTTTATTAAATTAGTCTTTAATATATTACATTTAAGATTTTGAATGTGTATTTATTTAGATAAATTAATTTTCATATAACAGATTTCCAAGATTAATTTGAATAATGAAAAATACATTCATATTAGAATTTAATGATGATTACTTTTTCATCAATAATTAGTTATATTATTTCTGATCACATTAAAACATAAAGTAATTTTTTTGCTTTTTAAAATGTTTTTTTATAAAAAGCTCATTTTTTTCCAAAGGCTTAGCCTTTTTCTTTATCGATCACAAAAGTAACAGACCAAAAGCTTAGCCTTTGAACAAAAAGTATTAAATTATATTAATATTTTTCTTAAATGATATTACATGAGTATTTGAGCATACATTATTAAATAAAATCCAATGCAAAAATGTAACCTAAAAATTTAAGCATTAGTTAGTTTTACATTTTAATAATATGATTAATCCACAATAAATTAAGAATGTAGAAAGTCAAAAAATGATTCAATATCAAAAAGAGTCAAAAGTTTATTCTCAGAAAGGCAAAGGAGATATGTGATGTGCAATTGTGCAGATGATGTAGGAAAAAGTTTTGATCTACTGCTGTAATGCGATTGCGTTATATGAGATGACACGTGTAAATATAAGGTGACACGTGGAGTACCTTGAGATAAAGATCAACCAACTTGTATAGAACGTCGTGGTTGGGTAATCTTCTGTTCAGTGAATACGATACCGTTTGAAAATCCTGAGGGTGCATACCTACGACGTCGTTTAAACACGAAACGTCGTCGTCCCAAACCAGCGCTTCAATACACCTGCTGGCAAGCGACGCCGTCGTTTCGGATTCGGGAAGCAGAGCCACGCACGAGCGCAGAACCATCGACGCGTCAATGCCAACGACTCTCTCAAAATACGATTCGGCTACTTCACGGAGATTCTCTTCCCCCCTCATGACCAATAACTCCGCCGCCACTCTAACGGTGGCAACATTGCTCGGCGTTAAGTGGACTCTGCGGCTGTAACAGAATTCAGCCACCGCAGCGAAAGTCTCGGCCGTTATGTTTAACGGCGGGGAGAGAGTTAGGTTAGAAACTCCCGTTAGATGCCGTTTGAGGTATGAACTTCGTGATATCAGACGAACCTAAATAAAAGTAAAAGCCGCGACAATAGGAGAAAGAATTTAAGGTATCTATCTATAAATGTATATCAAATATATCGATGTGACATGTCATTTCAATATTTTACCAATGTATCACAGCAAATGAACTAAGTGCTGCACATATTTTTATGTGATTAAAGGAATGTCCCCTTTTGCTGGGTTTAAAAGCAGAGCTTTTCAGACAAAGCAAAGCGTTACTAAAAGTGAAAAAGTATATGCAAAATTAACGTGTAGTAGTAGTAAATAGAATTATGGTCAGGACCTCTTGTGAAGAGAACAAAAAGAAAATGATACGTGTGGTGGGATTCCTTTGTCTTTTTTTCTTTATGCCAGGGAAAATGACAATTAGTCTGGGTTCTGAATTATCCTAACGAGGAGAATTTAATCCATTGCACTGTAAAAGATGCTGAGACGGGTGTCTATATAACTGTATTATGTTATGTCTGTATTCGATTCTAAGAGCAAGAGCAAGAACAAGAACCATATATATCCCTTGGTTTCACAGGGTGTTCAACAAAGAACATGGGTTGTTGACCACTCTTAAAAACATTTTGAGCTAGCTGGAGTGTCCGTTACTGAAGGCAAGATATTTTCCCAAGGGGTTGGTAGGCCATACCTCCCCTTTTAATGTGACTAAGGGAATTCCCACTTGCAGTACAATTGTTAATCATGTCAAATTCTATCATTGAAATACATAACTAATTATTAGGGTCTTCTTCTGTAAAGTCACATTTTCATACACACCAACCCCAAAATTGCAAATTAGTATCCAACCTTGGATCTGTACAAGTATACTATATATTATAACCTAAAACTTACTTTCTTCAAGGGATTTTTTGTACTGTATTCAAGTCATATTTTTGCATGTATATTAAAGAAAATAAAAAAGATAAACGAGTATACCGCTAAAAAAAGTCACTAATTTGCGGTTGCATCAGCTATTGTAAACTATTTTGATCCAAAAACTAAACTAAGACAAAAGATATACTAATGTAAACAATTTTGACGGAAAACAAAAGAAAAGGAAGGGCAATATTACGTTACCAAAAGAAAACGGCAGTTTGAAAAGTAAATTAAACAACAACAAATGAATGAGCGAGATTATTGGTGAATCGACAAACCTTGTGCAGACGAAAAGAGGTTCCTTGAACACATATCAAGACATCTGGTTCACACCCGGAGTCGAGAGACCTGAATGAATTGATCATAATTTCATTAAAAACACAGAGGGTAGGGGAACTGAGTTCTTCTGAATTTATTTGTAGAAGGAAAAGAAAAATGAAGTATGAGAAAGATCGAATTGGCACGAACCAAGCATTGACTATGGAGTGGAGTGATGGAGGAGGAGAAGAGGAGGAGGATGGTGAAAGAGAAGGAGAGGAGGTTGAAGAGAACTCGCGTTCTTCCTCGTAGATGGTCTCGAATTGGTTCCAACCCCTCATCTCATCGGTAACCTTGGCTTTGAATGAAAACACACGGTTTTCAAGGGTGTCTGAATGCTCTACTGTTATTTCCATGGAGGCCATAAATATGGTTTCGGAAGGGTATTAATGCCACATGTGATGACTCTTAAATGCACGCTTCAATTTGCCTTTGCTTATTTCATTTCTATTTTTATTATGTCATCATAATCCCCTCCAATTTCGTATTCTCACCCAAATTCTCCCGTCATTCTATGTTTTCTTCTTCTTAAAATACGACATTATTATATTTGTTACAATTTAAAAAAAAAATTAATATTAATGCATCGAATATAAACAGTTTTACGTTATTATTCAATAATAAATTACTAATTAAAATACTTTAAAATAAATATTTTACACTATATAACATTTTTTTATTTTTAAAAATTATTCTCAATTATTATTTATAACTCTCATTTTTATCATATTTTTCTATATTTGTATTCCCATTAAAACATAGAAGGAATGAAAATAAGATATATACTTTAAAATAAATATTTTACACTATATAACATTTTTTTCTTTTTAAAAATTATTCTCAATTATTATTTATAGCTCTCATTTTTATCATATTTTTCTATATTTGTATTCCCATTAAAACTTAGAAGGAATGAAAATAAGATATTCTCAAGAAAATAAAGGAAGTTATTATCTAAAATACCAATAACTTCCTTTTTCATTAAGATTATTTTGAATTTTAAATAATATTTTTAAAGATATTAAAATATAAGCAAACATGATTTTAGATATAACCAAAAATAACATTTTTAGTCATAATATTTTTGAGAATGTAATTCTGAAAATATAATATTAGGGTTTTCAATCCAAAATAAAAATCGAAAATCCAAAAAAATCATTTTTTTATTTTTTTAGATGCTTTTTTTTTTCAAGCTAATCTATTTGGTTCATTTGTAGTTTGTGATCTTGAAATTGAATCAAATAACTTATACAATGTATATCACTTTATTTTCAAATAACTTTTTTAAGATATGTTTCGTTTAAAATGAATGAAATTATGGTAGGTTTTTATAGTAGAAGATTTAACACATTAATAAGTTTTTTAGATTGGTATTAACAATTTTTTAATATAATTTAATTTAAAAGATAAAAAAAACTATATAAATTTTAATGAGATAATATTTTAGTAAAATCCTCAAAATTTGAATTAAAAAAACTGTAAAATATTGGTTTGATTTGAATTTTATTTTAAATAAAAATCAAATCAAATCAAACCACATATATTTTATAAGTTTAATTTGAGTGATTTTTTAGTAAAAAATATTGAACCAAACCAAATTATGAATTATTATTTGGAATACTTAAATCTGGATGCTTGTATATTGCTTGTGAGGAAAAAATGTGTAGCATGCAATGGAAATATTTTGTCAACATGAAAAGTGGTGCAATAAAAGTTATTAGTATTTTGCACACGGTAAAAATTAAATCTTTTATTAAATAAATTTTTTCCAACCATGTTAATAGAACGAGATTTTACATCAGTCCTTTTGAATTATAAAAGTTACTAGTATATAATAATGTTAGTAAGAAATAAAAAATAATAATCACATTACATAAAATATAATGTCAGTTTCTTCTTTTAATTTTTTTATACTCAATTATTGTGCAATAAAAAAGACACTGGCTCATGAGCAATAAAGTCAAAACCTTCTTACTTGTCTCATGAGTAAACCAAGAAGATGCAATAACCGAAGGCAAACAATTTCCTCCCTCTTTAAAGGCTATTTATGCATTCTGCCATTCCGAACGTTTCAACTTTTCTGAGTTGAATTTTTATAAAACGCAAATGTAAAATTATTTTCATTACTGTATAATTTAATTTTGTATACAAAATTTATTCAATAGAGTTGACTATGGTAATAACTGTATAAGATATTAAATTCATTAGGAGTAAAATACTATCATTAAATATAAGTATGAATTTTTTTACAGTAATAAATATACATAATATACGAGAATTGATTTTTTTTCCTTTTTTTATAGTTTGAAATGACTGAAATGTTCAATTATACATAATTTAATTTTTTTTCCTTTTTTCAAAACATGTTTAATTCAACACAAAAGTGACAAAACATATAATGAACTTAGTACTACATATTTTCTCAATACTTTTTCTTCTTGTTTAGAACCAAAATAAAAAAGCAGTGCATCTCACCAAAGTTAGTCCAACAGGCCCAATCAAATTGGGCTAGCTTGGACGGTCATAATCAGGGCCCGGTCCAATACCACACAAAATGCAATTAAAATTTAAAAATGAAAAGAAAAGGAGTGAAACTGAAAACCCTAAATCTCAGTTATTCTTACACACCCACTCTTCCATTCTCGTTGCCGTCACAGAGAGAGAAGAGACGATGAAGTTTAACCCAAGGGTTTCCTCAAGCCGTCGCAAGAGCCGCAAGGCTCACTTCACCGCTCCGTCGAGCGTGCGTCGCATCCTGATGAGCGCGCCTCTCTCGACCGATCTCCGGTCGAAGTACAACGTGCGGTCCATTCCGGTTCGCAAGGACGATGAGGTGCAGGTGGTGAGGGGAACCTACAAGGGCCGCGAGGGTAAAGTGGTCCAGGTCTATCGCCGCAAGTGGGTAATCCACATCGAGCGCATCACCCGCGAGAAGGTTAACGGCTCCACCGTCAACGTTGGCATTCACCCTTCCAAGGTTGTCGTCACAAAGCTCCGAATGGACAAGGACCGCAAATCCTTGCTCGATCGGAAGGCCAAGGGTCGCGCAGCCGCCGACAAGGAAAAGGGTACCAAGTTCGCTCCTGAGGATATCATGCAGACCGTCGATTAGTTTCTCTCTTTACTTTTTTGCCTTCTCTATACTTTTTTATTTACCGCTTTTGTTGTCGTTACTATTGGAACTTGGATTCGGTTATTACTAGTGTTTGTCGTGTTTTTATTTTTTGAGTTGGTAGTTTGAGGGTCTTGTGGTTTGGATCTTAAGGGTTCCGCTATTGTGAGGCCTTTCTGTTTTGTTTAATTTAATCAAATGTTTGACATTATTACTGCTATTGTTTCCTGCTTTTATTGTTTTTTTTAGCTGTTTTCGTTTTGTGATGTCCAGATTGCCGCACCATTTTGATTTGATTAACTAATTAGGTTTTTGAGTGCTGCGTTAAAATGTGATTGGATATGATTGGAGATGGAAATGTGATTTCGAGTAATAGAATTTAGACTGGTCTCACTAGGCACTTTTATGCTGATTAAAAAAAAAACTAAGCACTTTTATGGTTTAGGCAAATAGTTGGTATTTCTGCTGTAACTTGAGTTGACAGTTTTATCATTGTGCAATCACCCTTTACAAGGAACTGTGATGCAGATAGATGTTCTCAAGTAATTATAGTCTTAAACTGGTAAGATTTTGCTTGTTGATGCGTGGAATATTTATGGTGATAACATCATGCACTTTTTTAAAGTGCTCCCTCCCCCGCCCTTCCCAAATTTCTATATAAAAAAAGACTCAAAGAAAAAGGTGCATTTAACGGTTTATGGTTGTATTGAGTGGTGCCTTAAGTCCTGAGAACACAAAGCATGCTTTCACAATGTTTTTTTGATTGGACTACGATATGTTTTGTTTACTTACTGTAGTCTCATAGTGATGTTATCAAATTTACGTTTGCTTTTCATTATTCATCCTGGCATCTTCTTGTAATTATAACTTGGTAGTGTCTCCTTTGGCTTTGGTCATTAAGAGCATTTCCAATGAGGAGTTCTTATATGAGTGGGTTTCTTGGAGCATCTCCAGTTGGAGATGCTTTGTGAGTTTCTAAGAATAAGAAACTATTTTTTAGAAGAAACTCTCCATTGGAGAGAATCTATGTGAAAAGTGAGTTCTTTCATTGTAAATTTGGGTTTCTAATATAAGAAATTGTTTTTTCAAATAATTTATTATTTTTTTGAATATTGCTAACTGAAATCAAATGACCACCAAACGCCATTACCAACTAATGTAATCACAAGCAAAATGAAGAAGAAGAATAAACTAGAACACGGGGGAAAATGGGGGAAAGAGCAAAATCAAAATTAACAAAATCATGGCAAAATTCCAAATCCCAACTCTAAGTAGAAGAAATACCACATGCAACACAAAGGGGGAAAGGAAAGAAGGAGAAATACTTTCTTGTACTGTTCGATGCTGGTAGGCGATGAATGGTGTTGGCGTCCCTAGCTCGATGAATGCATGTCGTCGCAGAGAGGAGGAGAAAGGGAAAATAGTGGAGAGAAAGGGAAGTGTGAATGTTGAAGAAAGAAAGGGAAGCATGAATGTTGAAGAGAGAAAGGGAAGGGTGAATGTTGAAACGAGAGAGGGAAGCTTTTGGAGAGAGAATTAAAAATTGTGAGAAAAGAGAGAAGGGCTAGTGAGAAAAGAGATAATGATTCCTAGAGAAAGAATTAAAAATTGTGAAAAAAAATTGAAAAAAGAAAAATTAAGAAGGATTTTGAATATTAATTGGGAGAAAAGATGGCATAACTAGTGGAGTTATTGTTGGGGTGACTATTGTGAAGGAAAAAAAATTAACGTTTCAAAGTTTTTACTAAAAATTTAGCTCAATGGGATGAAAGTTTGTACACAATATTTTTACTCATAATTTTTTTCTTGTTTATATCAAGTCTCAATTTTTTTTCTCCAAAATGGATTTCAATCAGTATAATTTATAATGTTACTATATTTATTTGCAAAATCAAGCATCTTCTATTAGTAAAAATTCTCAAAATCCACCTAGTATGTTATATATCAACCACCCAATACAAGGGAAAATTCTCAACATTCATCGCAATATATTTATATGTGGTGGAGAATATATAATATATTGCGACGCATTTTGAGAATTTTCACTAGTATTAGGTGATCGATATATAACAAGGTAGATTTGAGAATTTTCACTGGTATGAGATGTTTGATTTTGCAAATAACTATAATAACATTATAAATTATACTGATTGAGATCCATTTTAGATATATTAAAAAAAATTAAGGCTTGATAGAGACAAGAAAAAACTTAGGAGTATCAATATTGTGTGCAACATTCCATCCCATTGAGCTAAATTTATAGTAAAAACTCTCTTAATAGTAAATTTTTTTTCCTTCACAACAGTCATTGCAACAATAACTCCACCACCCATTTCGTCTTTTCTCCCAATTAACGTTCAAAAACCTTCTTAATTTTTTTTTTTTCAATTTTTCCATAAATTTTTATTCCCTTTCCTAAAGCCCTTCTCTTTTTTTCTCATAATTTTTAATTCTTTCGCTAGAAGCTTCCATTTCTCCTCTTTTCCAATGTTCACGCTTCCCATTCTCCTCTTTTAATGTTCACGCTTCTCTCTTCAACATTCATGCTTCCCTTTTTCTTTTCCTTCTCGAATGTCCCTTTCTCCTCCTTCTCTCCGCGACGATATGCGTTCATTAAGCCAGGGACGTTAATCGAGCCAACGACACCAGCATCGTTCATCACGTCTCTGGAGCTAGGCACATTCATTGCCCTACCAGCGTCGAACATTGTGCGTAGAGGTATTTCTCCTTCTTCCATTTCCTCCTTTGTGTTGCGTGTGGAATTTCTTCTACTCTGAGTTGGGATTTTGCAATGATTTTTGCTCTTTTCCCCAATTTTCCTAGTGTTTTGATTCATTCCTCTTCATTTTGCTTGCGGTTACATAAGTTGATGTTTGGTTGCCTTCTGATTTCAGTTGATGATGTTCGGAAAAAAAATAATTATTTAAAAATACAGTTTCTTATATTAGAAATTTGAATTTATGGTGAAGAAACTTGTTTGTCAGGTTGATTCCCTCCAATGAAGAATTTTTTATAAAAAAATAACTTTTTACTCTTATAAACCAATAAAATCCCTCGGAATGGAGATGCCCTAACATTACTCCCTTGAATCTGATGTGACCATGTTTTGTAAAGTAACGATGACTCATTTTTGAAAGCTCTATAATCATGAAGTTTGAATAACACTCAGGCTTTGATGTGAGAAAAGTCTCTTTTCAAGTGCTGAGTTAAGTTGCTTTCTCTAACCGGAGTAGAATTTTTCACCCAAACATACATTAAAAAAAAATTATCAAAACATACATATTATAATTTTATTTACCAAAACATACATGTTTACTATTTATAATGTAAACTCGGATTGAAAAAATCCTAATTTACATTGATTTAAAAAAAAAAAAAAATCCAGATAAGAATTTGGGTTTCCCCAACCTGAATTCTAAACTGGTTTTTTTAAGATAATAATAAATAAATAAATAATTTAATTTGAAAATAATAAAATTAAAAAATATAAATAAGAAAAAATTAATTCTAAGTAGTATTTAAACACGGGTACTTGCACATAATAATAATTTAATGTTTTATTTTTGTTTTATGCAATTTTTTAAAATTTTTAATAAAATTATATAATATACAAAAATGATAATTTAATATTTATATTTGTTTAAGTTATGATAAATAATATTGATTATTCAGTGTGAAAAATTGAGAAAAATTAATCAGAACATGCCGTTATATTATACAGAGAAAAATAAAATAAAAAGGGAAAATAATTAAAATAATTTAAATTGATTAAAAACACCATAAATAAATAGTTAGTATATTTTAGTTATATTATACAGATAAATTAAAACACTATGGTAATTGAGATAAAAAACAGAGAGACAAACATAATAAACATCACTTAATAAAATTAAAATAACAGAACATTCTAATAATAACAATTGAAATACGAAAATAACCAAACTAATAATAATTTGAAAGATGTTGTGCAGCGAGGACATGTCTTCTTCCATTTGTATTCTTAGAATTAATTATTATGTGCAAGTATACGTGTTTAAATACTACTTAGAATTAATTTTTCCTTATTTATATTCTTTAATTTTATTATTTCAAATTAAATTTTTTATTTATTTATTATTATCTTAAAAAAATCAGTTTAGAATTCAGATTGGGAGGAATCAAATTCTTAATTGAATTTTGAATTTTTTTTATAAAATCATAGTGTAAATTTGAATTTTCCCTGTCCGAATTTATATTATGAATAATAAATATGTATATTTTGATAAATAAAATTATAACATGTATGTTTTAATATTTTTTTTTATGTATATTTAGGTGAAAAATTCGTTTTAACATTTATACATTTTATCATCCAATTTTTTTAACATATTTTGTCATTATGTTTTTCAATTATCTGTGTATTTTATCATTATATTTTTAACTTTTGCACATTATACCATTATGTTAATAACAATTTCGCACAAAATAGTAACATCATTTTTAGGGACATGCCGACATCTCAATACACATTTCAAGAATAAGATGTGAGAAAAATGAAAAGTGATAGAAATTGGAAAAAAAAAAGCTTAGAATGATAAAATTCGCAAAATCATGATAGTTGAATGGTAAAATATGTAATTAAGCTTAAGTTTTATATAAGAAAAGGTAAAACATCGATATTTTTTTTAGCAGGAGAGAATAATAGGTGAACTACGTATATATGTGTGTGAAATCTAAAAATTCAAGGGGCATAGACACATACCGAGGCCAATGAAAGACGAGATCTTTTTTTCTTTTTAAATTCTATCTCATATAGTTCAAAATTTTAGAAGACAAGAGAGAAGAAATGAGGACCATAGTTTTGTCCCTCCTCCAATATTAGGAGAATTTAGAGACGGGAAGTCAATTTGTAATTTTTGAACTGTACCGACTACATTTTCCTATAATCATTTTTAACTCTGAACCTCTCCATTAAATTTTCCTAAAATCGCCTGACACTATCTAAATTCTTACGATAAATAAAATAGAAGCACAACAATATATTTCTCCTCCCCTCCCCTTTTCTTGAACTAATAAGGTGGTCAGACCCTTTTCCTCCTTCCTCTTCCCTTCTTTGAACCAAATACACAGAAAGACTTAAAACAATATTCTAGCCGATTGTAAGTGACCAAGTGAAAGAAAACAATATTGAAAATAGAATGTAAGTAAAAAAAACACTCCATCAAAATCCTCCTAGACAACAGGACCTCCAGATCTTGTAATGCCTACCACAATGTTGGAAGAAACGCAGAAAATTCAATAAAAAATGGGAAACAGAAGCCACTCATCCAAGTTATTGAAAATTCAATATTTTATCCATTCATGAATAGCCTAGAAATGCTCATCAGTTGAGCTAATTATTTTCCCTCCTTTCAAGGGCCACCAAAAAAATTGAATGAAGTTTGGAACTCCGATTACTTTTCTAAAAAATGAATAAAACCCTCAAGGTTTGAGGGCAATAGCCAATCCAAACCTGGGCTTTTTATCCAGGGCCTTGGTGTCAATCTCACCAGAAACAGTAAACACTGACTTTGGTATGATCTCATGCTGCAGGAGGGCCCCAAGCTTTCCATGATTGTTGAGCTTAGCTTTGACGTGTGTCAGAGGATCAACAGCAAAAGATCCTCCTACTGTAAAAATGTTCTCATTTGTTGAGAACTTTCTAGTGATCTCAGCAACAGCAGCACTCTTCTTCAATAGATCCAGATGATGGAGGTATGATGCTTTAATGCTGTCACCCTTGTCACCACTGATTGGGAAGTACATGTTCAGAATCAATTTGTTAGCTTTCAACATGATTGAGACTACTAGATAATTTGGAACACAACTTTTATGGGTAAAAGAAGCTTACAGGATTACTGAAGCAGAAGAATTGGGTCTCGTGACACTAATACCAGCAGTGTATTTTGTAAAACCACCAGATGAAGTGTCATAGCCTGCCTCAGCACCCAAAGCAATGGTTGGGGTACCAACAGTGGCAGAAACATCAATGACAGGGGATTGCTTCAGTGCAACAGCTGTTGTTAAGGTAGCATGGTCATGGAAGTATTGAACCTCTAACTGTCAAAAACAAATCAGATAAATTTTCAGAAACAATGTCTGGCAGTTAGTTAAGTTGAATTTCCCAGCCAGAAGATGCACGTTTATGTACCTTGCCAGAATTATAATCAGGCAGCTTAAATGAAGCAATAGTCTTGGTGGATGGAAGAACGTCATTGAATGTGAGGGTTGTGGAGATCTGGGGAAAAAAAGGAGTATGTAAATAAGATGATTTACTCAAGAAAATACACTATTATAACCTTAGAAGACAAAGTAACCCACAGTTGATGTGGTGTCCAGTTTAACATCAATGATAGTGTTCTTATACTTGTACAGTGCTGCCACATCCCCAGTCGAGAGTCCTCCTTTCTTCACAGATGTTGAAGTGAGGGCCTGAAAGGAGAAAAAGCAAGAAGTTATATTGAAATGAACATTATGCATCTTTTGCTCCTAGCAAGTGACCATGTGGGCTGTAGCACATACCCAGCATTACAAAAGCAACCACGACAACCAAAAATTACATTAGCAAGTCAAGAATTAAAAATGAACATTAACATACAAATGTAAATAGATACCCTTCCCATATATAAATATATATAAGCTGTCACTTAGATGTAGGCATCAGCTTCAACATGAACCCACTACAATACGACATTAAGAATAAATTCATATTCATGCTCAGTATGTTATTGTTGATTATGAAAAGTTTGTATTCATAATACTAAAAAAGGAATAACAATAAAATAATGAATTATTTAACTTAAACAATAATTGCATTCAGATACAACCCAACTTGGCATTGAATCTATATCCTCTATCAGTCTATCCAGATATCACCATACCTTCAGAGTCAATCTTATATTATCTCAGTCTTAATTATATACTTTTAGTCACTTAGATTTACAGAAATAAAATTCCAACCATCATACAATTTCTATCAACCTCTGCAGTCTAATATCAGCCTTTCTTATGCACCAAAGTCATGTTTCCAGTCGTTGGATAGTTTATGGGTAAAGGTGCACAACTTGTTTGGAAATTCATGGTTTGCAACACCTAGTAGTATATATCAGAATTCTGAACCTGAGTACAGAAAAATGGCATAACCAGCAACATAACTTCTATCAGCAATCAATAACTGTTGAGAATACCCCTTTTTAAAATAATTTTTAACAAGATTCCACATCTGGATCTACATTTCTTCTACTTCTGATTCCAAACACAAACCCAAGGATTGCCCCCAGCTCATCTAGATGGCATCAAAACCCTTTTGCACAAGCCTAAATGCAATCCAATAAGGTCTACACATTCAATCACTTTTTTTACTCCAGGTATGGTTCATACAGTATTGTTCCCCAGTTGCCATCGAATAAATTAGCATTTTGATAAAAACAATCATGCTACAATAGGATAAAGGTTTTCTCTAAAAGGAACTTATTGAAAGTTGATAGGGACTCATATGTCAGACTGCATATTTTGAAAACCAAACGTCGCATTCTTATGACATAGCGGGCTAGCAGTAACCCAAAATAAAAATCCACAAAATGGATAGAACGCCACAAAATAAATTCAGACAGAAGAATGTTTTAGTAGAGCAAGTCACCGCGCATCTAATATCCACGAATTCCTGTTACTAATTTTAATTTTGCAGCGATGAAACTATCTACACAATACGGATTAACTTAACATACTAACAATGTAATGTGAAATACGCTTAAAATACAAATAAAAATAAGCGAACTCGACATAATCGAAATTTTAGGATGCAACTTCATGATTCGTAGAAAAAGCAAGTCAATACAATAGGTAATCAAGCTTAGAAAGGAACAAGCAAGCAACGGTCATCAGCAACCTAATAATGCGAATAAATTAGTTTTAAGTATATAGCATCGCAATAGATCTTGACCAAAGGACCTCACAGACAAAAATGTAATCAACGTAAATATAGAAAAATAGATTGATTATAATGGAAATTGGAAGAGCTTACCACTCCGGAGATGCTGTAGGAGGAAATGGTGAGTTTCTGATCGGAGCTGTAGTCCTTAGTCAAAAGATCTATAAGAAATTATAACAAATAAAATTTTTGTAGCAAACTATTTTTTGATTTTTCGCTTCTACAAAGGGATGTGGAATCAATAACGGAGATTGTTACAGAGCGTGTTCGTTCACCTTTGGATTTTTTGCCGATATCGGTGAAGAGACCCGGTCCCTTGCTCATTTTCGATTACAGAGAGAGAGAGAGAGGGAGAGATCTTGATGCACTGAGCTTCACGAAATTGGGTGTGGCGAGGAAATGACGCCCTTTTTCTTCACGTTTTTATATTTTAAATGCGAAATTATGTAATTTAGAATCGCGAATCTGGATGGTTGAACTAGTTTTGTCTGATCGTGCGTTTTCATCCGTTGATTTAGGATGCGAATATGATGCGTGGGACCATCATGCCCTCTTGCTTTGATCTGACTTCCAGGTAATACAATTCTACGAATTAAAATTGAGAAATGTTTGGAAAACATTGTTTAACACACTATAATTAATTAAACATACAAATTTCTGTGAGTTTTACATATAATTAGTGAATTATTTTTATAATTTTATAATTTTTTTTTATAAATTTTGACTTGTCGTAAAAAATAATTAACGAGAATTTATTAAAAGAAATGCGTTAGAAATTAAAGTGTATTGATAGTTTTCCCTGTTATACTATTGTCCTGGCTAGGCACATGGATGTCATTCTATGAAGCATGTACGTGACTCAAATGTTTGACAATTATTTTATGATTAATATTCATATTGACTTATTTATTTTTACTTATTGTTTCTTGCTGAAAAAAATACTATGGTATATATTTAGATTAAAGTTTACAAATTACAAATTCAAATTTGGGTAAAATTTATTTTATAAAATGAGTCAGTAATTTTTTTGTTTCATTTTAAACTGAATTTGTGTGCATTCAAGGTCACTTATGAAAATTTATCATTGTTGTAAGTAGAAACAACTTTGTACTAATATCATACTTTA
Organism: Glycine latifolia; assembly: GCA_013407115.1. Taxonomy (NCBI): domain Eukaryota; kingdom Viridiplantae; phylum Streptophyta; class Magnoliopsida; order Fabales; family Fabaceae; genus Glycine; species Glycine latifolia. The sequence continues at coordinate 4,121,113 of CM023951.1, forward strand.
AAAAAATTGAATTTCAAAATAAAATCTGGATAAAACATAATTTATAATAAGACACAACTAAAAATCAAATAATGTTTAAACATAAATAAATAGTCGATCAATTGGTTATGAAGCTGTGATGTATTGACACTTTAGTTACAAGTAAATTATATTTTTTTTATCTCTGGTGAGGTAGTTTAACATTGAAGCGATAGTGACTTAAAATGTTACATGTATACAAATAACATTTTAAATCTACACAAAACTTTTTTTCCAGAATTTATCATTCACAACACAGGTCACAGGTCAAAACTCCTGTCACTTCACTTGTTTCATTCTTAAGAGGACAAGGACGGGAAGAGCAAAGCTTATTCCAAGTCGTACCCGCGCATGGAAACTTAAACTTTCTCCGTCCGTTCCATTCCATTGATAACATATTAACATTAATTCACTCAATACAATATATGATCTCCAACCTAGCTAGCTACCATGTGCTGCATATAGATATATAGTCACGGATGAATTGATGCCATATGGAGAGTATATGGTTTGGTGCGAGTATTCTCAGCTCCAATGATTTCTTCCACTTCATTACGGACATTTTTGTTTAAATAACTCTCCATCATTTTCTAGGGCTCCATCCACGCTGATAAACAGAGTCGTAAGATTTCAGTGAAGAAAAGCTCCAAGTACATTAATTAAGAGCTGAAGCTGATACTTGAAGGTGATGGAGGGTTGTTTAAACGCGAATTTTCGAAATAAAGTTGAAGAAATTTGTCGGAAGGTTCTCAGGAAAAAGAGTAAATTATGACCCCAGGTAACAGCAAGCAATGGTGGAAATCTCCATCGCATTCCCTTTGGTATGTATATATATTTGCATGATTTTTATGTGTGGAAAATCATTTTTAGTGGATTTGGGTTTATTAGGGTTGTTGAGTAATTCTCTACGGACAAACTTTGTGTCTTCCATTTTGTAATTGTAAAAATATTGCTTTTTGATCATTTTTTTACAAAATTGATTGACATTTTTTTAGGCAATTGATTGATAGAGATTACTAATGTTATTTTACCCCCAATTTTATCTGCATTCCATCACGTGTAATATCTTTCTAACAATTTTTAAGTTGAAAAATACTCTGTCAAGAAAAAAAGTCGAAAATTCTTCTTCTGCTTTTCGTTTTGTGTGATTCATGATATTGCATTTTTCTCACTCTTTCATTTTTTGGTATTATATATTTTTAAATGATTTTAGTCCTTTTTAACATAAACATTATATATGTTAACACAGAAAATGTGATGTGTTTGTCAATATAGATTGAAAAGATGATATGACATATTGATTGAAATGATATAGTTTTAAATTATGTTATTTTGATTTTTTTAAGATTTTAAAATGATTTCAATTTAATTCATTAAGTTTTTAAATGATTTTATTTTAATTTTATTTTTAATTGTTTATGCTTCCTTTGGCGTTCTTTGATAAAATAAACAGAAATAAAAAAGTAAAAAAATACTAAAATGTGTGGAAAAAAATTGAATGATAAAGTAGAATAATGATAGTAGATAAAAAAAATATATGAACTAAAATAAAACCCAGATCATTTGCAGAAATTAAAAACACACTTAAACTAAAAAATAATTTGCATTTTAATAAGAATTTTCTTCGATGATTACCAATTATTTATTTGTTTTGTAAAATAAATAAAAAACCTTGTTAGATTTCTTAATTTAAATCTACTATAATTTTGAAACCGAATATATATTTTATCATCAATTAATTTGAATCTAAATATATTACTATATAATTAGTTAGGATCTTAAAATAAATTTAAATAATGATTTATTATTGTAATTAAATAAATTATTTTTTTCAATATTTTGATCACTTGGTAATTGATTTATAATTATTGTGATTATAAAAAACAAATTCCATAAAATTTAATTGATTGGTTATTCTATAATATAAAATTAAAAACATGTAAAAATAATAATAATTTAATTTATTGATTCAAGCAAAATATATATTTGTTGCAATTACCTTAATTACTATACTTATAATTTTTATGAATTAAAAAAATAGTGATATTTTGGCAGAAAATAAATAATACGGTGTCGCCAAATGACAAAACCTTTTTTTAATAATAGATGATAATAAATAATAAATAGATGATATATAATAAATTGATTTTTTTATTATTTCCAATTTGGTTCAATTCTATTCGATTTATTAGGCTGAACCAAAGCATGGACAAGATTAAATACGTGTTCACATAAATTAAAATGATGTATGGAATATGGGAATATTAAATTACATAATATAAATTAATATTCACAAATATTTATAAGATATATGTATATTTTTAAAATTAAAATTTATATAATTAAAAGTCATAGACAAAGACTTGTATAAACTCCTACAGTACGCGAATACAAACCCTAGTTACTTTTTTTTAATATATCTATAATAAATATATAAGTTGAATAACCTTAGTACAAGATGTATCAAGATCAAACATATTACAGCAATCAAAATCCCTCAATAAATGGCCAGAAGAATTGTCAAGCCTACCAGTATGTTATGTACCTACATTTAATGTACCCGTGAGGCCTTCCCTTTCGCCTAAGAACTAAGTCCTTCCCTTTCACAGTCGAACGCGAAGTAAGGAGAGCGAGGAGGAACTGACAACTAAGGAAGAAAGAAAATTGAGAATAAAAATAACAGACATGGGGCGAGGAAGAAAAATGAAAAATCAGACACACGAAATGATATCATTTTACCTTTTAACAAAATCGCGAAATTGGATTAGACTCGCAATTTTACCATGAATCGCACAAGTCTATTCCTATTTCAAGTTTGTCTACAATTTCACTTGCAGAGACTCATTAAAATTGAACGATTCTATCAGTAAAAACTCCAATTTTGATAATCATGGATATGTCACTAAATATTGTACAACCCTATTTACTATTATTAAAAGGTTATTCACAAAATCTTTAAACAAGTTCATCGAAAATCTCAAACTGCAAGTTCTCATTATCGTGTGTCCCAAATGAATCTGAAATTTAATTTAGACTTGATAAAAAAGTTAATATTTTGAAAAGTTCAATGAAACTTTGTATAAAAATATTGAATTGTATGTACACGATAATATTAGTTTCCGTTTGATATGCATTTTTATTAGTATTAGACTAGATAAAATTTAATGTTTATTATAAACATATTTATATAAACATATATTATATTCATATAACTTTGTTATATTGCCTTAATTTTGAAAAATAAAATTATGCATAAACATTAAAATAAATGTGACCATTATATTATTTATAAATTAAAATGACCTAACGTAAATTAATTTTATTATAATAATTCATGTAAAATATTACTTTTACACTAAATAATCTTTATTATTTTAATTATTAATTAAAATGTATTAAAATTGAGTGTATTTTTATTTTTCCCCCATGGTCAAGGAAGGAGAGAAGCTACGGTTTTGAAAAGTGCACGTCTATGGCGGCAGAATATTGGTCGGAGAAGTCAACGCCATCAACAATGAGAAGCTAGACCAATCCGAATTCGGGTTCATCATTTCTCAGGGCTGTAACGTGTTGAAAAATTCATCAAACTATTGTGTTTGTTTTGTTATGAGACAAATAAATTTTATCGATCATAGCCTGGCTAGAAACACAATTTTCTATGTTCGTTCCCATCACTTCAGTGATAATTTCAATTGTATTGATGCACAAGTTTCTTTGAAAATAATATGAGGTATTTACATTAAAAAAAATTATTGAGTACATTTACATTTGACAATAATTGATGATGTGTTACCCTATTGGAGCCGTAGTGAATGCCTGACTCATCTTCCATTGCAGCTTCTCAAATGGACAAGCAATTACCCTTTTGCGTTGTTTCTTGATCTCCACGACATTATAGGACGCTGACCTTAGATCCATGAGTCTCCGTTTTTTGTAAACACGGCTATGAGAAATTGAAAGGAAAGAAATAGAACCTCAGATCTTCTCTGAAATCCCAGTCAAACACAAACTTTGTTGTTTATAAAGCCCTGAAAGTCTGTCAATCGTGTTTACTTATACTTTTTTTTAACTAATTTAATTAGTATCTTTGGTTTTTTTTTAACTCAAGATATTCACACAAATTTTAATTTTATGGATCGTGATTAAATCTTAATTTTTTTCTCACAAACTTAATATGTATTATCAATCGAATTACACTCATTAGGTACTTAGAAAATATTTAATAGAGATTATTGAGCTAAAAAATTCACGGACACCAGATCTACTATTACTATTCTTACTCAAAGAGTTTTCCATACTATATATTGGATTTAAGGGAAAGAACTCTAAAAAACTTCACTTTTTCAAAAAAGTATTATTTTTTAATTTTATTTGAGAGAAAAAAAAAAGAGATTATATTATTTTTTTCTTTTTATGTAAGTAAAATTCAAGAACACAAATTGAGTTCTAGCATGAGAGAAAAAAATGATAACAATTCTTATATCTTATGTGCTATTATGAAATTCACAAAAAGTTATTAAAGAACTCAAAACGAATTTTTCCACTAAAAGTACTCTTATATTTTACTCTTGTTTTGTTTTAACTTTTTAATTACAAAATTCTCATCTTATTTCTAACTATCTCTTGTTTTTAAATATTTGAATAGAAAAAATAGAGAGAAAAAAAATTTAATATTTTTTATTGTTAAGTCAAAAGACATTTATGTCTTAAAGACGAATTATGATTCCTAATTATTTTGCTTAGATGTAAATAAATATAAATAATAAAAATTGTGTTTGATATGTTATTAAATTATGATATGTTGTCTCTGTACGTTTTAAGTTTTTAGATGATGCACTCATAAAATGATATCATATAACTTTTAAGTTGTGTATTTAACACCTTCATTTAATATTATATGTTTGAGTTTTTTTATGTAAAATATATTCTCCTAGGATTTGTAATCATATGAAGAATAAATGAAGTCCACATTCTGAGAGACACTGATATTTATTAAAAGATGCACTTTATTGTTACAAACTTGTTATAATGAAAGAAGTGACTTCCTTGCTGGAGGGACAAGACATGCTATCCTATCAACATAAACTTGCATGAAGAAAGAACATGGATTTAATGTAAGTATTAAATACTTCAACGAACTCAAAACCTCTGACAAATAATAGAGTGAAAAATCCAACCATTGAGAGACAACAAATACTTAAAGATGAATGTTATATATAGAATAAGTTTTGAAGAAATTAGACACAAAAAATTCACGCGAATCGTTCTTTCTTGTAAAAAGTTTTTTGTAAATTTTTGTAAAGATATTAAACTCTCAAAACACCTTTATACCTTGAGAAAAAAAGACTAAAAGTAATAAGTGATATATTTGTATGTAAGATGATAACTAATTTTAGTCAGTGTGCAAACTTTCAAAAAATATTGTTGATTTATTTAGAGCCTAATTTGGTAAGATAAAAAATACTGATTGATTTTAAGTCAAATAATTTTGATAAGTTAGTGAAAACTTGATAGTTTGTCAAAAATTGAATTTAGTCTTATGGTTGAGACAAACATTGAATTTAGTCTTGTGGTTGAGACAAATCAGTATAAAATCATTGTGTGCTTTCTTGTTTAGGTGACAAAGAATCTTAAATTTATTTTTAAATCTTTTAAAAAAATTATTTTTTTCATTGTCTGATTTTTTATATCCTTCAGACGATAAATATATTTTATTATCTTAAAAGAAAATTTTTTAGAAAAATATCCTTCAGACGATAAATATATTTTATTATCTTAAAAGAAAAATTTTAAGTTTTCTAAAAACACAATTGATTATTCTTGATATATTATTTGCTTCAACAAATCTTTTTCATGATTACAAGCGACCAATCCATACTCTCATAAAAAAAATTAAAGAAACCTTCCTACTTTTTTCTTAATCTCATTCCACCTCATAATTTTCTTCTTATTTTAAGATGAGATAGAATTTAATTTTATTATTTCATAATAATTTTTAACGGATAAACACATAATGACATTATATGATAATAATAATTCTTTATGATTTTTAAATTCATAAATACTCCCAAATATCCCTAAATTCTCTTTATTCATATGAAAACTTGCTATAGTTCCTTTAGTAATTTTAATATGATTTTATACAAATTATAATTTCATCTTCGTAATTAATATTAATTTTTGTTGTGTAAGTTACTAAAGTAAAAAGTTATTTAATTCAACAAAAAAATGTAAAAATTTATTTATCAATGAAGTTTAGTTTAATTGGTTGAATAACATACATGTTATAAATTTCTTATTATTTATATTTAATTCTATGAATAAAAAGTAAAAATCTATTTTAATTAAAAAGAATACTAAAAAACTTAAAATTTGTTCTTCAATTTTTATCCTTTATATAAAAAAACTATTTATCAGTCCTTTAGTCGGACTTATGAAGAGACCTGTTAATCTGCAGAAAAATTTAATTATCAATAAAATTAATAAAATTATTTCACGCCAATGTGATATTGACAAGAGAACCAAAAGACTCGTCTTTGCCTCTTTGGTGACGCTCATGTCCTTTAAGAGGGGCCATAAGGTCCAAGTCATTGGCAGACCGCAGACCAATAAAAAAGTTCCGAATCATTGGCGTTCTACGCGTTTTATGGGTTTTTTTTATCATGAAAATATCTTTACGCGTTTTGATGCATGATTATTGACATTATTAATAGTACATTTTCTGACACACGCGGTGAAATAAAAAGTAAAGCAATAAAGAATACCGCGTGTCCATCAGTGGGATCATATATTAAAGATGTAAATGAAATCCCCTTATAAAGAATATCCACTAGTAATTGCTTTTAATTTCCTAGTTCCTATATATAATAACATAACCCCTACAAGAGTTACAAAAACCCAAAATAAAAACGGCATTTTAATATTAAACCAAGTTGTTCCATCCCTCCCACGAGCAAAAGACCGTTACTCAATTAACTGTTACGAGAAATAAAGTTTTTTTCCTATCTAGAATCAGTCATCAGTTTTGTTTTGTTTGGTCCAGGACGAGGTCTTAGAAATATCATCTTGTTTTTTACGAGGTCCACACACACCACCTCCTCTCTTGGTCTCTTTCCACGAAATTCCATTCAAAGTTGGATGTGCCAAACTTCCAAGAAAGGTGCTATTTTGAAACCAGGGAAGAGACATGACAAACATACCATCACTTTATATGACCTTTGTCTGAAACTCCATTTGATTATTTCGTTACTGATAACGAAGGTATCAACAAAATATATAACAGTTCATAGCATAGCAAAGCAAAGCGAAGTGTGTAGTTTTTGTTGAAGGATGATGGAGAGTTATTTAAATGAGAATTTTGAAGTGAAGTCCAAAAATTCATCTGAAGAGGCTCTTCAACGATGGAGGAGAGTATGCGGGGTCGTGAAGAACCCCAAAAGACGCTTTCGTTTCACTGCAAATCTCTCCAAGAGGGGCGAAGCTGCTGCTATGCGTCGTACCAATCAGGTATCTTTTTTTATTCACCATATATATTTCCATGCTCCAGTCATATTTTAGATAAAGGATACACTTCGGTAAATAAAAACAAAAGAAGATATTTCCTAAATATATATTTTACATTTGCACACTAAATAAATAATTAAATAGATATGAATATCGTTGTACTTATATACTTTGTGTCGTTATATTTTGGAGATATTTGTTGGACTCTTGCTATATCTTTCCTTCATAGCCTCGCACTTGTAATTGGTTTTCTTCCTTCCTCTTAATATATAGAGCCATAGACTCTACTCACTCTAGTTAGTTTTCATAATCAAGCTGATATACTCCTTGTAAGTAAAAACTGAATGGTAAAAGTAGTTACAATTAACAAACGTTGGAGCAGCAATTTCGAATTTGGTCAAAATTCCAGCACAAACATGCTTATGCCTCACATTACCTCCCTTGATCCCTGTTCCTCAGAGTTCATTCTTTTATTTGAAGATAAATTCAAGACTGCTGCTTATAAGCATGTATTTGGCACTAAAGAGTTTGCATGTTTATTGATCTTGAGCTCATCTAATTGGCAGTTGTTGAGCAACTTATAAAAAAGGACATGATGAATAGAAAATACTAATTAGCATTCAACTCTGGAATTTTGTTATTGGTATTGTTGATGGGGCATGGACAATTTGGTTTTAATTAAGATACAAAATGCATTACACCGGGCTACAAGTAATAAATGTCTCAAGATAATTATGAAAACATCAGGACCTAGCAGGTTATGACCAACATTTGACTACATCCACAGTTGCTCTATATAAGTTTTTAAAAAACGTTAACACTTATTTTCCTTTTGGCTTACTCTTTATTCCCATTTTTATGTTGTACTATAGTATACATTTTCTCATTCATTCTTTTTTATTTTCTCTAGCTTATATTCTTAGTAATTTCCTGCATATAATTTTGTTTTCAGCCTTTGTTGTATAAAAACTGTTTTTCTTTATAAGGGACTTGATAAAACTTATTAAGTAATGCTTTTATCTCCCCAACACGTAAAATGTGATATCTCCATGTTTTATTTCTCCAAGACTTATTCTCTTGTTACTGCAGGAGAAGTTCAGGGTTGCAGTTTTGGTTTCCAAAGCAGCATTTCAATTTATCCTCGGTAAGTTTCTTCAGAATTATTTCAATAGCTTATATATTTAAGAGTCAGTATGCTTACTTACCTGTGATCACATCCACAGGTGTGCAATTAAGCGATTACAAAGTGCCAGAGGAAGTTAAAGATGCAGGTTTTGAAATCTGCGGCGATGAATTGGGGTCTATTGTTGAAGGCCATGATGTAAAGAAGTTCAGACATCATGGTGGGGTTGATGGCATTGCTGAGAAGCTTTCTACATCGACCACTGAGGGGCTTAACAGTGATACTGAGTTACTGAATAGGAGACAGCTGATATATGGAATCAACAAATTCACTGAAAGTGCAGCTACAAGTTTCTGGGTTTTTGTTTGGGAAGCCTTTCAAGACATGACTCTGATGATACTTGGAGTGTGTGCTATTATGTCACTGCTAGTTGGCATTGCAACTGAAGGATGGCCAAAGGGGGCTCATGATGGTCTTGGAATTGTTGCAAGTATCTTGCTTGTTGTCTTTGTGACAGCAACGAGCGATTATCGCCAATCGTTACAGTTCAGGGATTTAGACAAGGAGAAGAAGAAAATTTCCATTCAGGTCACAAGAAATGGATACAGACAGAAAATGTCAATATATGAATTACTTCCTGGTGACATTGTGCACCTTGCCATTGGTGATCAAGTCCCTGCTGATGGACTATTTGTCTCAGGATTTTCCGTATTGATTGATGAGTCAAGCTTAACAGGAGAGAGTGAGCCAGTGATGGTGAGTTCAGAAAATCCATTTCTTCTTTCCGGAACAAAGGTCCAAGATGGATCATGCAAGATGTTGGTTACCAGTGTTGGCATGAGGACTCAATGGGGTAAGTTGATGGCTACTCTCAGTGAAGGTGGAGATGATGAAACCCCATTACAGGTGAAGTTGAATGGTGTTGCAACAATTATTGGCAAGATAGGCCTATTCTTTGCAGTGGTTACTTTTGCAGTTCTGGTGCAAGGACTTGTAAGCCAAAAACTCCAACAAGGAAGCTTACGGAGCTGGACTGGGGATGACGCGTTGGAGCTGTTGGAGTTCTTTGCAGTTGCAGTTACCATAGTTGTTGTTGCTGTTCCGGAGGGGCTGCCACTAGCTGTGACACTGAGCCTTGCATTTGCAATGAAGAAAATGATGAATGACAAAGCCCTTGTGAGACATTTGGCAGCATGTGAGACCATGGGATCAGCCACAACTATATGTAGTGACAAGACCGGGACACTAACAACCAACCACATGACTGTTGTCAAAACATGCTTTTGCTTGAACAGCAAGGAAGTGAGCAGCAATAAGGATTCTTCTAGCTTGTGCTCTGAACTCCCAGAACCTGCTGTGAAACTTCTACAACAGTCAATATTCAACAATACAGGAGGAGAGGTTGTGGTTAACCAAAATGGAAAACGTGAGATTCTAGGAACTCCAACCGAGGCTGCAATATTGGAGTTTGGTTTGTCATTAGGTGGAGATTTTCAAGGAGAGAGACAAGCATGTAAACTTGTTAAAGTTGAGCCATTCAATTCCACTAAAAAGAAAATGAGTGTGGTGGTTGAGCTCCCTGGTGGAGGCTTAAGAGCCCACTGCAAAGGTGCTTCTGAAATAATTCTGGCTGCTTGTGACAAAGTTCTCAACTCAAGCGGTGAGGTTGTACCCCTTGATGAAGAATCAACTAACCATCTTAAGGATACAATAAACCAGTTTGCAAGTGAGGCACTAAGAACTCTATGCCTTGCCTATGTGGAATTGGAAAACGGGTTCTCTCCTGAAGATCCTATTCCTGTTTCTGGATATACATGCATAGGAGTTGTTGGTATAAAAGATCCTGTTCGTCCCGGTGTGAAGGAATCTGTGGCGATGTGTCGTTCAGCTGGAATAACAGTTAGAATGGTTACTGGTGACAACATTAACACTGCAAAAGCTATAGCCAGGGAGTGTGGGATTTTAACTGATGATGGCATAGCTATTGAAGGTCCAGAGTTTAGAGAGAAGAGTCAGGAAGAGTTGCTTGAACTGATTCCCAAAATTCAGGTGCCACATATACCTTCTAATATGCAATTATATTTTGACTCCTTCAGTACTACTTAATCATACACATGATTTATTTATGGTTGGTACTTTAACTAACATTAGTGTTTGATTCCTTTTAGGTTATGGCTCGATCCTCACCTTTAGACAAACACACATTGGTGAAACACTTGCGTACTACTTTTGGGGAAGTGGTAGCTGTAACAGGTGATGGAACTAATGATGCCCCAGCCCTTCATGAAGCTGACATTGGACTTGCAATGGGAATTGCTGGAACTGAGGTGAGTGCAATGCTATGCAATGTTTCCCTTTGTGAACCATTCATTCTACCCACCAAAGGAAAAGAAAAGAAAATTTTGTGCTGCTACATTTTAGTCACTTAACTCTTAATTTTGTACTGCAAGCTAATTTCTTAATATATGTTCAGGTTGCAAAAGAAAGTGCAGATGTCATAATTCTGGATGATAACTTCTCCACGATAGTAACAGTGGCCAAATGGGGACGTTCGGTTTACATAAATATTCAGAAATTCGTACAGTTTCAGTTAACCGTTAATGTGGTTGCATTAATAGTGAATTTCACATCAGCCTGCTTAACAGGTTAGAAAGTTAATTTAATTTTGTTACCCCAAAACAATAGCCTGCATGACTGGTTATAAAAGCTGTTTTTTTTTTTTTCTTCTTATTAGTTATCTTATGATCTTACTTGCAATTTCTCTCTCCAGGAACTGCACCCCTCACAGCTGTTCAACTCTTGTGGGTGAACATGATAATGGACACACTGGGAGCACTTGCTCTTGCTACTGAACCTCCAAATGATGATTTAATGAAACGTTCACCTGTTGGAAGGAAGGGAAATTTCATCAGCAATGTCATGTGGAGGAACATCTTAGGTCAATCCTTGTATCAGTTTATGGTGATATGGTTTCTTCAGTCAAGAGGAAAATCAATCTTTTTACTTGAGGGCCCCAATTCAGATCTAGTCTTAAACACGCTTATTTTCAACACATTTGTCTTCTGCCAGGTATCTTTTCTTAAAAGCAGACAACTTGTTTAGGAATATTTATTACTCAAAAAATATTAAATTCAAAGTGTCTTACCAGATGTGGGTTGATTTGGTTTTGTGCAGGTTTTCAATGAGATAAATTCACGTGAAATGGAGAAAATAAACGTTTTTAAAGGCATATTGGATAACTATGTTTTCGTGGGTGTCATTAGTGCTACTGTTTTCTTCCAAATCGTAATAGTTGAGTACTTGGGAACCTTTGCAAACACAACACCTCTCTCCCTGGCACAGTGGTTCTTTTGCTTGTTGGTTGGATTTTTGGGCATGCCAATTGCTGCTCGCTTAAAGAAGATCCCTGTTTGAAGCACCTGTATGGATAAAAAGCAGTAGTTGGTTATCGTTAGTTGTTACATTGCTTCAAGGTCCATTATTCCTGTACATTTACTAACTCGCCTGGTAATGCTTGAGGCTCTCTTGGGTTGGAATCAGATATGGAGCAGCGAAACAAATCACTGGAGTGATGTCTCGGAGCTGTTTGACAAGCTATCATTAACCATTTTATTTAATATGTTGTTTATTTTCTAGGATAGCAGAATGATTGATGACTTGCTGTAAATAAGTATATTACTAGCCTTCCTCAGTTTGTTTCAATTTTTATATTTATAAATCTCATTTGTTTCTATGTTCTATAATGGTGATCCTGAACTGTCCGTTCCGTTATTTCAAAAGCACTATTTCCTTGAGCATACTGCGTAGTCATAATCTTGTTGTGTCAGCCCAATTGACTGAGACATGGCAAACTGCAATATATAAAACAAGAATCTCAATCCTCATTACACATTTTCCTTATTGCTGATATTTCTTTCTTAGTTAACTAATGAAGCATATGTTAAAAGAAGTTTTAAGTTAAGACAAGCTAGAAAGTACGGATATAAATTTTCTGTACAATTCACAAGAAAAATAGCAATGCCAATTGTAATAATATGTACATCAAGCATCTAAAGGCTTTCATATATCATCTTTAAATTCCTACAGAGGGAGCAAAAAAGTAAACAAGAAGTAACATTTTCTAGTCATCAACCAAGGAAACCCTTCCAGTTTCATACAGATGATACATCCAAAGAGGTTCAATCAACTCCTTTGCATAGGTTAATTTCTCCAGCTCATCTTCATCATTTTCTTCTGCAATTTCCCTCTCTATCTTGGGAAATATTTCTTGCAGAGAAGAGAGCATCATGTCACCCCAATCCCGGTCATCAGGTTTAAACAACTAAGGACTAAAACATAAAAGAATACTCGTATAAAGACTAAAACATATAACTTTTAAGTATGAAGGCTAAAATGAAAAGTTGACAAGGTATAAAAATCAAAGAACCATTAATTAATTAATATATAAAAAATTCAATAGGTGTGATAGGAAAAATATCCAATAAGAGGTTATTTTTTTCAAACAAGAATCTATCCTATATTTTTAAAAATATTTGACAAGGGTTAAATTCTTAGTTATGTAAATTGAATAATAGTAATAGTCGATAAGTTTTATACTTAATTGATACTCAATTTTTTTTTATAGGATTATTACTTATTGGTCTTATGACTTCGTGTTGTAATGATACTTTCAAGTCCAAACTCAAATTAAAACAAATACACATATAGATTATCTGATACATATTTTTATTGTTTTGCATTTTAAATTTGATTGATTTAAATAAGTTTTCAGTCCTTCTAAAATATTGAGTTTTTATTTTATTTTAGTCATTTAAAAAATTTGTTTTGATTTTAGTCTTTGAATATTTTTTTTTAATTTTAGTTTTTCGTGTTAAGTAATTTTAAATAATGATATAACAACAACATTACAATGTCATCATAAAATTTAACATGATATATATATATATATATATATATATATATATATATATTTGTAAAATGTATTTCTAAATTCACATATATTTAAAATAATTCATGATGCAAAATTAATTGATGAAAAATTTAAAAACAAAATTTATTAAAAAAAGATATACATGATTTTCTTGTCAAATATCTTAACAATATATCAAGGTGATGAATTGTTAAAGTCCCTATTTATTATTGTTTCTTGATATTAAGAACTAAAATTTTAAAAAATAAATCTTTAAAAAACAAAAATAAAAAACTTTAAATGACTAAAATTAAAAACACTAGGATAAAAATTATTTAAGCCAATTTGATTTGATATGAAGTAACAACAGAGTAAATGACAACAACTCTTAATTTGAGCGGGAACGAACAAATGGTAATAAACAGCCCCGTCCCTGTCAACATTACAACTATTATCACGTGATACTGTGATAGGAATGCCACTAATTAGGAAAAATATGAAAAAATGCTAATAAATTCATGATCTATCAAGCTCTGAGCACATGATTCTAATTTCCATGAGACCTTAAATCAATCATCACCATTCAGCACAGTGTAGGTAAAGAATGCATTTTAGAAGAAAAAATATATAAAAATCGTTGGCTCACATTATTTTCTCTTACACTGTAATGACTGTATATATATAAATATCAGATCCTTGTTTACATCAATTCATTTAACTTTTTTCCCTTTTATTTATTTGAAGAGATTTTTTTTATAAAAAAAGGCATTATTGTAAAATCATCAAAAAATATCCTGAACGAAGTAATTGTTATTTACTTATTTATTTGTAAACATAACTTCAAAATGTTTTTTTAACCTAAAAAAAGCTTTTTTTTTATTTCGTGAAAAAGAAGAAGAAGAAAAAATGAAACGAGACTCATAGTTTCAAAATTTCCTTCATTTATATTCGGAATGGAAGAAAAGAGATAGAACTTGTTCTTATTGTTTCTATTCCCATTTTGTTTCTTCTTGTTTTATGGAAACCCAACCGTTGAAAGACCAAAAAAAAAAAAATCTAACATGTATAAGATTAATGTAACAAATATGTATTGAAAACCGTTAAACCATTTAATTGTGTTAGTCTTATTTTAAGTTTTAGTTTCTATAAGAAAAAACAATACAATTTTATCTATGCAGTTTTTGTGCCGTTCTATCATTACTAAAGTTTTTATAACAATTTAACAGTCAAAAAAGTTTTCTTCCATGTACTTACTGAAAACCAAAGCTTAACTACTGAATACTGATAGAGTCATATAGATAGAGAAAGATAAAAATTTACAATTTTCTCATGCATGTAAGAATAAATGAAGCAACTATTATTTAGTCTTATTTCACTTGATGTATAATGCACCCGTAAAGAAAACTACGTTATTTCTCCTAGTAAACATACATTTTCCTATTGTCATGTTGATCATTATTGTCAAGTATCCCATAAAAAGGAAATTGAAAGAATGAAGATACCTGCGACACTCGACGAGACAAAGAATGTGTTTCCATGTAGTATATATTGTCATTTTGAGGTTAAAATCTTGAATTTGGTCCTTCTTCTTTCCCATACGCTCTTGAGCAGATTTTTGTCCTCGTCTCATTGTCACACAAATGTGACAAATGAATTTTTGTCCAATTAAAAAAATCAAGTAAGAGATGACAAGAACGTTTTTCTTATGACATACATAAGAACAAGATCAAAAACCCCTTTAGCCGTATGATTTGAATGTTTCTGTGGTCCAACAAACATGTCCCTGCAACCCAATCCGTGACAGTTATGTAAATGGAAGCATTTGAACTTCAAGCCCTGTGACATCCAATGTGATATGATAGTCTATATCATCGACATTGTTCAGCTAAGTGTGCCTATCCTCTCACCACCAATTTCGTTAATTTGGTCCTTAATTAGCGAGACAGCGTTATAGAGTGTGACACAGTAAAATTTTAATTACTGCCATGAACTCTGAATCTAAGGCAACACAGTGTTCATCATATTTGAATTGTCTCCATCTATGTTACGTGTTATAGCATGTTTGCATTCACGTCTTAGATGTAATTTTTGTATGTTTACTGAAAAGTTAATAGTTATAACTTAAACATGATTTCTTACTTGAAGTTTAGTCTAAAGTCTGTGAAGAATGTAATTGTACTAGTTTGTTAGAGGTATATTTTCAAGCTCGTGTCATGCAAAAAAGAATTTATCAGATGGGGAAGCTCTTCAACCTTGAGTGTGTATGTGCTTATAAATAATTTAGCTATGATTGGCATGTGAATTCTGTTCTGGCAGAGTTGTTATGTGTCAGTACTCGAGGTCAATCCGACCATATCTGCAATTTTAACTGCAAGATTTAACCAAAGAATGTGCAGGGGCTTATAAAAGAATCTCCACCACTGCTTCAGTCTCCATGTGAACCATGAAATGAAACAATAAAGTACTCAGTCACGGTAATTTGTTTTTGTTTACGGCAAAATACAAGGTTAATGCCATGCCAGACTGGATAAGTGTGCAAGTGCAACCCACAAGTGATTGAGATTCTGACACCAACGTCTTCTCATTAATCTTATCTTTCATATCTCTTCCTCAACCCTGAACCAACATCTCTTATTTCTTGAATTACAATAGATTGGGCCCTATTGCACCTTATTTTTAGGGTGTGGACGACGGAAAGGAAAAATAAAGATATAAATGAAATATGTGATATGTGTTGCTATGTGAAAAAATATTTATTGAAAATTAATGTCACTCCTTAGATGTATTTTAGTCTGTCAATGAACTAGTCTCTACCTCTCTCCACCAGGAGATATCTCAAGTTTATCCTAACGAAAAATACTGTGGAAATATATAAATATTACTCTTATTTCAACAAAATGCGTCTCCTAACACCAAACGACATATCTTAATTTATCCACATTTAGATATTATTTCAAAGCTGTCATGCATATATTTGCATCAAACAAATAGATCCATCATAGTTGTTTGGTTTCTTCTGGACATTGTTTTTGAAACCCATTTCATACTTGAGTTTCTTGAAGTTAATCATTAATAATTTTCAACCATAATTATAATATGCAATTCACGATGATCCTACTAGAGTAGTCTAGTGATGAGAAGTTAGATAATATACATAAAATTTACGATTCAAATTTTAGGATAATCGATCCCATAATTAAATATTACAATACATATATTCATAATTTAAATCCAAACACACACACTGACACGAGAAAAAAAAAAGAAAATAAATATATCTTGTGGAAGTTATATTTTTTTAACCAGCATAATTAAGTTATTTGTCTTTTGGATGATAGCTTCACAAATTTTAATTTAATCCGAAATTTAATCATACTTAAATTTATTCATCCTTTCTTAGGAATGTATTTTATAATCTAAAAGCTTCTAATTCAATTCCAAACACACTTAAGTTCTTTTATTTGAAACGTTGCGTGAGTATAATGTCTCAATACAACAATGCTATTTGTTCAATACTTCTAATGCATTATTTTATATCACTTATTTAAAAAATATTAAACACATATTCTAATACATTTAAAAGATTAAATAATCACACAATAAAGTTTATGAGAAATATATCTGAATGAAATAGCTCTACTATAATAATACCTACCCCCTGTTTCCATCCATATATATGGCAACCAAAGGCTATCCAATGCATTCTCTCGAGTCTCGCAGTACCCATTTGGTTTAAAATTTGATAACACTTATTTAGATCAAATTAATTTTGACTTTGGGCCATTAAATTAAGATGTGTATATTCAATCCACTATCTCTTTTAATATAAGCATCACATTTATTTAATCTTTCATCAATTTGATTATTACATATTTAAATTAGGAAGTACTGGCAGTGCCGGCCCCCTCCCCCCCCCCCCCCCCCCCCCCCCCCCCCCCCCCCCCCCCCCCCCCTACCAGTCTGATGCCCCAATTCTTTACCACTTATAGGGACTGTAGTAAGTGTAATATCATTAAAATCATAGTACAAGTAGTAACGGTTAAAGGAAAGTTTCCAGTCCTTCTGAAAAGGAGCCTTCCGCGTCCCAAGCAAACACATAATCACGTTCAACTTTTACAAGCTTTACCAATGCTACACAGATACATCAAATCAAACAAAACCAATTACCCATTCTCCACGGCTTTCAGCCTTTCTCAAGACATAGAAAGCATCCCAAGCTCCCTATCAAAGGGTAGGGTTGCTATTGCCATCATCGTATACATAAATAAATAAATAAAAACATAATTCCCCTCACAAAAATGAAAGGGATAAAGAAATAAAGAAAAAAAGAAAAAATGCTGCTGAAAAAAAAAGTAGTAATGTAATAGGAGCAGATCAAGAAAGTTAACACTGCCCAAACTCACTATGGACAAATAGTCCTCAACGTAGCTTTCTGGCCTTCACTCATTTTTTTCATTTCACCTCCTTAATGACTTGTGGATTTTCTCGGTCAGCTTCTTCAAACTTACTGTAGGGTAAAGCTTACCACTTTTTATTTATTTATTTACTCTTCTTTTTTTTTTTTCTTTCTTCTCTATCTTCTTTGTTGTCACTCGCTGAAACTTTTTGTTGGGTACCGGGAAATAAAACCCCAATCATAAATACCAAATCATTCCACAAAAATGGTGGATGACACTCATTAGCCCTATGACTAACAAGAATAATAAATTTTTCGATGGAAAGAAAAACTATCCTATAATCCAATCAATAAACACCAATCAGTTTTCCCTGTATTGATCATTTAAGATCACAAACTCTGCGAGGTGCAGCAAACAACTAAGGCCGATGTAGCTTCTGTCCCGCACAATTTTCACTGTCCTCAAAACTAAGTTTTCTTTTGGCTCCCGAAGAATTGTCAGATTGGTTCTCAAGAACACACGTGGAGCTCGACTTGGTAGACATTAAATTCGAGCAAGGTGTCTTAACTTTGCTTTTCCTCTTTTCCTGTATTAGATTGTAACAGAAAAACACATGTCCCTGTTCCATATAATAAGTAAACATCATCAAACTTATGTTCTATTCCTTGATTTCTTTCAATTCTCTATCAAAATAACTAGAGTTAAAGAAACATTAATTAACATTGGTTAGTGCAATCTAAATAAACTTACACTTTCTAGAGTTCCCCACGATGAGATTACACTTATACGAAGATCCATTGCTTTTCTTGTTAATGTAGCATCAAAAGCTGCCAATATGGCTGCCGAGGCAATTATAGATGGTCTTTGATCCATCAAATTAACATCTGCACAGAAAGACTAACCTTTAGATATATAATCTTGATGATAATAAATAATACTATTTCATAAGGGAATTGCATTATCAAAAAACCACCTTTGACCATGGCCACAATATGTTCAATGGCTTTAGTGATTATTGATTGTGGTCTGGATCCAGGGCAGAACTTGCCGACAAAGTAATGCAAATAGGCAAAAGGAGTTGTTGATCCCATTTTCCAATCCAAGGTACACAAAATCATCAGTTCCATGTTCTTAATTACTTTATTCTCAAAGCGATAATCTTCTATTGGATACTCAGATAGAGGAGGCACATTTTGCTCTTCCATCTTTGCTGCTAGAGATAAACATGCCACGGATAATAACTGAATAGCCCAAGGTTTCGATTCCTGTATATGATCCAGAAATTAAGTAAAACATAAGGAGAAAACTAAAATCAACAGAATCTGAAAGAAAGCATTGGAATAAAGTAATTGTGTTAACGCTTACATCGATGGATCGCTTTGATAGAAACCGATCAAAATAAGTCACTGATAAATAGGCTGTCTCAACTTTGAACCCAAATTTCGCTTGTGTCTGATTAATCAACAGTAGGAAAAGTTTCAATAACAGAACAACCAAAAGTAAATTAAACAAGCAGGATGATGAATAACATAACATTGAAAACTAACATTGAAAATCCAGTCAATGGCATCAACACGGGCACTTCGTAACCAGTATATGCTGTTAGAATGATCATCAGAGGCAAAAAAGTGATGATTCTGGGATCCAAATCCCGTTTCTTGTTTGAACAAATATTCAATATATAGCTCTTCATCCTCCAAAACGAAACATGGGTTATCAAGAGAGTAAAAAATGCCAGGGTTCTCATCTTGGTCTTCAAAGAAGCTAGCTTCTCCTTCTTCGTCACACAAGAGGCTAGACAAGGAAAAGAAGGTGCCAGAACTCCCCATTAAAACGTCTCACAGTTTACTTTAACTTGTCTTAGAATATGTAACTGCTAAATAGTAGGAAATATAGAGAGAAATTTGGTTTGGGGAGGTTTAGTGGAGAGTGTGGATGGGAGAAAGTGGGAAGAAGCGGTTTTGGTGCCGCCAAAAAAAGCAGATGAGATATATAGGGACGTTAATTAGCGGTTACGGGGTTTTGAGTTGTGTTTGTGTTTGTACTATCATGGGTATGGGTATGGGAATACACTCTATACACTAACACTAGCAAGTAGCGAGAGTGAAGAGTGCGGTGTGGTGGCTTAGGACTAACTAGGCCATCCCAACCCAAAGTCTCTCAAAATGTTGGGAGATTCCAGACTTCCCAATATTAAGAGAGAGTCCATGGGGTACTGCTATGGTACGTGCTACCCCACTTTTGGTTTTCCCTACAGTTTAGGACAGCTGTAGGATGGTCACTTTTGTCCCATGTGATGCTAAAGGCTTTCATTTGGTCTTAGTGTTCATCATCCTCCCCCCTTTTTTATTTCCTACTAGAATGGAAATAGGTCAAGTTCAAGTAAGCTTTATTAGACTTGAGTCTGAGTCTGATTTGAGTTAAAATTATATGATCTGAGTTATTTTATCAATGACTTTTTTAAGGATAAGTGTATGATCTACATAAAAGTCTGATATAGCTTACAAGTTTGTTTTAAGGAAGTTTGTAATAATTTAACACTAAGATAGATATAAGTATATTTATTTATTGTTAAGGAGTGCTCTTAGAAACAGAAAAAAAATACATATACTAGTTCTAAGCTAAGTCATCCTTTTGTTTCTGAATTTAATATAGCCTGTGTATCGCCAATTATGTATTGCAATTACTATTCATTCTGATTGTCTATGTTAGCCTTCAATGAGGAACCGATTAAAGCTCAATCCTACCCACCATTTAAAGTAGAATTTGTTAGAAGAATATCCATACAGATGTGGAATGAATTATAATTTATGATAAAAGCTATTATAAAGTTAGAGAATATCTTTAAAATCTGTAATAATAGTGTATTTATTTATGACTAAACTTTAGTAAATTCAAATCATAATATATTTAAATTAAATTAAGAGATGATGAAAAGCCTTTATTCTTACTTTAGAGTTACGTTTAGCTTGCAAGAGTCTTATCATAAACCATAAACCATGAGCTCCATGACCTTACCTGTCCCCCAAGTTCCATTCGTACATTATTACCAATGGTCTCACTTGTTGGCCTTCTCTGTCTCACTTTTTTGGTTTCAGACATCATGTGTACTAAATCAGCCCCTAATGTCTACATTTAAGCATCAGCGTATCAAATATGAGCAATCGAATCAACACCTTATAAATTAGTCAAGACAGTGTACAATTATAAGTTTGCTCCCCGCATATAGGCACATCCATACCTAGATAACAAAACAAATATGAACAAACAAATAGATCTGTGCCAAAAGAACCACTGCTTGTTAATACTAATGGAATTACAATGTTAGAGCTTTAAAGTAAATCACATAATCAATGTGAAATGGATACAATCATACAATAGCTAGTTACCTAGTTCTTCTCTATTATGTAGGCATGAAGATGATTAATATATATTCTTTTTGTAGCTTCTTCCATCCATGTAATTAACCATTTTGTCTTTTGCTATCAATGGAAATGCTTTATATCACTGTAAGCACAGTGATGGCTTTGAATTCAGCCCGTGGTACTCAGCTATCCCCTTTGTTTTCTATGGGTAACTAGGAATTTTAAAGATGGAAAAATGGAAAAACTACGTCAACTTCACTTGCCATGAAGTCTTCACACAGTTTTGTTCCTAAATAGTCAGGTAAAGCATTTTTTTAAATCTGATAATCAGAAAACCCTGTCAATTTGGGAATTTATTATGCCCCAATAGGGATGAGCAGAAGAACAAAGTGAATCTTTTTTATCAAAGAGCGACTACATGTTATGGCCCTAATGTATTTCTTAATAAAAATAGCAGGTTAAATAACTAACTAGTTAATGTTAGAATCAAATTAAACTAAATGACACAAGATCCAAAATCTGGGATGCCATTAAAACCGGTGGAATGCCATCTTTTACAGTCTTTGACTGCCAGATAAGATCAGACTGCTGGTCTCACCAAAATAATTAGTGAATTGTCATCATCAGAATGCAAGCATGTTCCTCCTCAATTAGCTTATACTGCAGGCACATGGATACATTTTACATGTTAATTCATTTAGTAATTAACTAACCCTTTTACTAACAATTTAAGTTTCAACCCCCCCCCCCCCCCCCCCCCCCCTTTTGAATATCCTAATTGAAAATATTTAATTTCACCTATTTTAATTCGGATTTTACTTCTTGAGAAGTAGAAGGATAATTACATTTTTTTTGAAGCAGTAGAAGGTTAATTAATTAGATTGGTGACAGATAATATGTTTAATTTGCAACTTCCCTATGTGGCTATGTCTATATACGTGTTGCAACATACATAAAGGTTTTGATTTATGTAGAGGACTTTGGGTAATTTGGAGGGAAAAATGATAAAGAGGGGCCACAATTAGAGGCTAAGAAAAGAATTGATGGAAGTATGATAGCACACGTGAATAAAATAGCAGGGGAGGAGCGTCTTCACGTGTGAAAGGCTGGACCACCTCCAGTCTGTGTGTGGTAGCATCAAAGATTTTTATTTTTATAAAAGGAAGGCAGAAGGAGGAAGAAGACGCTCCTGGTCTATCCTAAGTTGCCACCCACTCACAATAGAATATACACTATTAGATGTGCAATTGTACTAGTACGTGGCACATGATAATATTAATTACACAACATACTTATAAAATAAATAAATAAAATACATGAATAATATTTTTAGCTTCTTGAGAGCTTAGGTAATAGTGATGGGAAGACTAGGTGGAACCTTTGACTCTGAAACATCAGCAAGCCCAAGATGGTCAGCAAGTTTGACTGCTTATGATACTCTCTTGTCTTGCTTACAGGTGCAGAATGGGGGTGGGGAAAATCATGGTTCCAAGACCACTGCTTTTATTCAAGCACTGAATGCCCTGGCCTGCACACACACACTCACTCGCACAAACAATAAGGACAAGGCTCAATTTCATAACTATGTATCATATCATGAGAGATTATAACTTATAAGGGACATGTACTGTGCATGAATATAAGGAAAATAAAATAAGCGTGGTTGGAATGGCTAGGCTTGAGAATTACTGTGACTATGTGTGTGTGTGATGTGTATTGCATATTTGCAATGCTAGCATTCAGCAAATTAATTGAATGTTGTTTGGCCAACAACATTCATCAATCCTCCCCTTTTCCTCAAGGCTAGTCAGTGTTGGTTTTCATCATTTCACAACCACCACCATTATTCCCTTTCCTTTTTCATGTATTGCTAGTTACTACTGTTCCATTATCAAATTGAATGACGATGGATGATGTTGGTTACTATTATTGTGACCTCATTAATTTGCGAGAGCGATATCCATATCATAAAATAAAAAACTGTATAGAATATGAGCCTTGCAAGATTCTTTTTAAGCTTTCACCCTCTTTCTAGATTGCTATTTTATTTTATAAATATATATTTCAATCTTATAGTACATATAGTTTATGGATGAGTTAACGTTACTCTATAAACGAGTTGTTTGGATTGGATTTTTATTTAAAATTTCGCGTTAGGTTGTGACTAGAGATCTACTCAAAAGATTATTACACAAACTTTGAGTCAAAGATTTTGGCATGGAAATAACAGGTCACATGCGTTTAGTGTTTGCAACGCGCAAACACGCATTATATCAACTTAATTTTATAATTTAATTCATTTGAATAATTTTGCAAGTTATGATTCATTACATAAAGTTTTGAACAAATATAATACGTGATAAGTACATAAATAAATACAAAGCTTCATTTTTTATTATAGATTTGCATCTTTATTTTTAAAAATTAAATAATAAATAACATTTTTTTTCTATACAACCATATTTCTTTATCATTTCATGTAAAATTTTATATCAAAATAAATCAGTTTTTACACAATTAATTATCAAATCAAACAAAGTTTATAATTTATTTGTTTAATATTAATATTTTTCTGATCAAATATTAAATAATAAGATATTAATAAATTAGCATTGAGGTGTTTTTTTGTTAATTGATTTAATTTTTTCAATAAAAACTTATTCTCAGTAGTAGCAAAATATTTTTTGTTAATTAAATTAATTTTTAATCTATATTTTTAACATGTGTTATCTGTAATCATAAATATATACGAATTAATTCCAGCAAGGACTTTGTTGGAGAATAGTAATTACGTACGACAAGTGGAAATGATTATAGTGCTCAATGAGATTACATCGAAGACATACATGTTTACATGAAGAGTTTTGTTAATGTACAGTAAACCGCCAATATATCTACCAGAATACGGTGTGCATATAGCGTGTCTTATTAAGGTGTGCACAATTTATGCTGTTGACATATTTTTAGTTAAGAACAAGAGTGACAGATAGACTTGGTGAGTTTTATTTTTAGCTTATTTGTTTCCTTTTTCATGAAAATCTATGCAGTTTCACAAATAGGCTTGTGTCTCTCCCTTTCTCCATTGCATCACCATGTCTTCCCATTTCTGAATTGGTTATCCAGAAGGTGATGTCAAATTGAGAAAGGAGAGTTCAACCTCAACCACTTATTATAATTCTTAGTTGAGATTTAGGTTTCGGAGAAAATATTGATTAATTGTGGTTTCATATATTTGCGTCTGTCTTCTTGTTTATTTTTTTAAGAGAATTTTGAGAGGAACGCTTCAAGTTTGGACCAGGTAACCTAATACCCTTTCTCTATTCGTTCTTTCCATTGACGATCTTAATTTGTTGTGTTAAATTCATTTTTTTTTATTTGATATGAGATCGTGGGTGTGAAATTTAGTTCCATTTGCGATTGGAAAATTGATTACATCTTATATATATTGATCAATCTGTCAATTTGTCCACTCAAGCTATATGTTCATCATTTAGACCCCTTAACATATGTAGAAATTTAGTTTGGTTCATAGGGAATCCCAAATGTTTAATAGTAGCGGGTTTAGAAAGTTGTCGAGGTGAAAGAAATTGCGTATGAATTTTTTAAATTATGACTATTAACTTCTTAAAATCATGTATGAAATGTAAAAAAATCACATTTTAGATGGTGAAACTAAACACGTCATAAAACATTAATTAATCATAGCTCCAAATCATTATTGGTTGAGCGGAAGAACATTGTTGCTATAATTCCTAATCGTAATTTGACAAGTTACGCCACTATAAATTGTGTGATGAATTGAGAATCAAAAAAACCCTTGTGTGATATTTGCATTGCATGGCTTTAGCAAATGATAGACGTGTTTCAGCATGGGAGATCCAAGTGTTTGATCATTTTAGATGTTTACGTTAATTAGAGGTGTAGATTGATTGAAGCTTTTTATATTTTTGTTTCTTGGTTAATAGTTTCTGGGATAGTTGCTTAGCATAAAATCTCTGTAGAACAATCAATAAAGATCGCTGGTTCTTTTAGATGTTTACGTTACAAGCATAAATTGATTGAAGTTTCGACTCTTTTTTTTTCTTATTTTGATCAACAATTTATAGGATGGTTGATTGACATAATATTTTTTTTTTAATTAGAAAGACCTTTGATTTTTTAACCGTTTAGATACATGAAATTTAATTTTTTATACTTTCAAACATAAATTTATTTTCAAAATAAAATTAATTCCCTAGGGAGTTGATGCTGCTCTCTTATCTCCCTTATCCGCTTGCGTTTTTTTTTTTTTGTTTTGTTTACATCCTATATCCCCGTATTGAAAGCTAATGTCATAGGGTTTTGTTTTGATCCAAATGCAATAGGAGTTTCTTTGCCCAAACTTATTTGTGGGTGGGTGTTTTTGGGCCTTAGGCCATGTTGAGCATCTGAACAAAAAATAATATCACAACTATTTTAGAAAAAAAAATCAAGGAGTTCGAAAATCATCCCATTTCATGATCCTTTATGTATCAGACATGTAGCTTAAATTTTCATAATTTTTTTCCAATTTTGTATAAAGTTACAATTAAATGGATCAATTTAAGTTTATAATGTCACAACAAAAATTAAGTTTATGATTATAATAATAATATTAGCAGTCATGATGATAATATTAAACATTATATATAACAACAAAGTTTAATAGGAATACGTGATAACTTATTATTGTAGATGTTTTCATGTGGTCAATCAATAAGAAAATACTATTATTATAATTTTCAAAGTAATTATTATAAAAATTAATAAATATATTATTTATTATGATATGTGATTGAATAATTATATAAAAAAATATTTATATTGTTATGTCGGTGTACATATATATTATCTCTTCATAACATTGCATCAATAACTATAGATTTTATTAATGATTCTTATTTTGTTAAATATGTTTTTAGATGCTCTAAAATAAACTGTCTCATTTTTATATTTTATTTATAAAAACATAATATATATATATATATATAAAGAGTCACACACTAATAATATATAAAGAATTTTTACATTATCATAAATGGTACGTATGTTAAACTGTATCATAATTATCTTTAAAATTACAAAAAATTTATACTAACATTGTATAAAAATTAATCTTTTCCATAAATGAATGATGAAAAGGAGATTTTTGTTTTTTAAAAAAATAAGGATCACATTTAACACATTTCATTAATAAGAGACCAAAAGTAGATAATTTATTTTAAATTAACATGTGTGACATGTTTGATAGATAACTTTATCTCTTAAATATATAGTCAGATGTTTGATTCTTAAGTTGTGTGTATGAAAAAATAGTTGTTGAGTGAGATTAATCTCTTAAATAAATATCAATAATCTTTAATTTTTCACTTGAAATATCTTACTTTATCAAAACAAAGATAATTTATTTTGAGCGACTAAAAATAACCATTATCATATTTGCCCATACTAAAAATTTATTTATCTAGTGCTTTTTTCATGGCATTGTATAACATTAATTATATAATTTATAATTCAACAAAAGTGTAAAAAATTTATCCAATATAACTTATCTTAATCATTTTTTTTGTAATCCTTACCCGAATCATATAATAAAAGGAAATATCTAAATATGAAATTTAAGTAAATGCTTGACATTTAATTATAATAATAATGATCATTAAATGACAGTTCAAACTTCAAAATTCATGTACACATATATCCAAATACATTTCTTTTTCAACTTTACTTACCATATCTTGTTTAAGGTTGGAATCGGATAAGACCATGATCAAAATTAGGAACATTAAGATTCTTATCTTTTCTAACATGCCCTTTTAATGATAAAGTATTCTACAAAAGACCTTATTATAAATGACATGATTTTATATTTGTTTATGCAACAGACAAGCATAAAGTGATGACTAACATGGCCATGGACGACAATTGTTTTAAGCCTCTCCAAAATACTAAGAAATTAACTCCGATGCCACCTCCTATGCCCCATTTAGCAGCTACCAGTTGTCGTTGTAAGTGTTTGGCGTCAAAAAATTCAACACCAAACAACAATGTCTCTCCAGCCACAAGAGATTTATGGGAGCGTCTTTTTTATCAAGGTTATAAAGCAGATGTTTGCATTAATACTGATAACGATGGCGTTGTTTATGCTCATTCAAACATTCTTGTAAGTTTATTAATTCCATTCCATTGATCTGCGGTGTGGCTAGCTTGGCAAATGATCAAATGCAATTGAATGTTTGTGTAAACATTGTTTACACACATATAAACTGAATTCATTTATCTTGAATGCAGTATTGTATGATTTGCATCCAACATCAATCGCCATCATGGAATTAATTTTGTCATCAAGCATTTACAATAAACTGAATATATGGATTTTTACATTACCTTTAATTAGTTAGGATGCCACTAACTTCATATTATATGAACAGGCCATGGCTACTCCTGTTTTCAGGGGCATGTTGAAGCAAGCAAATTGTCGTGGTCGATGGCGAACAATCTCAATCACTGGGGTTCCACATGATGTAGTTCAAGTTTTTATTCGATTCTTATACACTTCCAGGTATGTATATGTTTGATCCCTCTATCGTGTTTGTCACATATATTGTGAGGTAATGTTTTATAATGACTTTTTGAATTTTGTTTGATCAACTTAGATGCAATTGGTTGATTAATCTAATCAAATCCTTGTAATCAATTGCGCCAGTGAGGAGATATAAGGTTAATTGGTTGGATAGTTAAAAAAGAAAAAAAAATTGTGGGTTTAATATCTCTTGCTAACAAAAATTAACAATTAATATTTGTTTATTTAAAAAAATCAATTGCACTAGTGAACGTATGTCCTATTCTACTGTTATTAGCCTATTACTCATCCTAGTCTTAGCCTATTTAAAAAATATCAATATATGTGGTAAAAAAAATGGTTCATTTGTTTCATATGTAGTTATGAGAAGGAAGAAATGGATGAATTCGTCCAACCTTTGTTGGTGTTGTCACATGTATATGTCGTCCCTCACTTGAAACGTGAATGTGAAGAGAAGCTAGAACTGGGTTTACTCACCATAGATAATGTGGTGGATGTATTTCAACTTGCCTTATTGTGTGATGCTCCAAGACTTAGCCTTATTTGTCACCGTAAGGTGCTAAAAAACTTCAAAGTTGTTTCAGAGACGGAAGGATGGAAAACAATGAAGTTGAGCCACCCAGTTCTAAAGAAAGAAATTCTTGAGTCGGTGGTCAATGAAGATACGGTAAGATTATTATTTTCTCTTTATTTTATATTGGTTAAACGATTCATTTGGTCTTCATAGTTGTTTCCATTTTCAGTTTCACACAATTGCTAGAAAAACTTTGTAGCAATTTTACACCATTAGAAAAAGCTCTATATTGTTAATAATAGGTACCGAACCTTAACTTTTACGCTCTAAATAAAGCTCACAATTTTTTCATGTAGGAATTAAAAATAAAATGAGGACAACTATATGGACCAAATAAATAGTTTAACCTTGTTATATTTACCTTACACCATGGCAACTTGATTAGTCCTTTGTCTAATTGGTTTCACTTGAATTGATTGATTATATAGATTAAAAAGGAGAGAATCAGAAAAATGAAGGAAAGAGAGATATATTTGCAATTATACGAGGCCATGGAAGCCCTTGTTCACATATGTAGAGATGGTTGTCGAACTATTGGTCCTCATGACAAAGACTTCAAAGCAAACCAACCGTGTAAGTATGCAGCATGCAACCGATTAGAATTGCTTATTCGTCATTTTGCTGGATGCAAGTTGAGAGTCCCTGGAGGTTGTGTTCATTGCAAGAGGATGTGGCAATTGTTGGAGCTTCACTCCCGATTATGTGCTGATCCAGATTACTGTAGAGTTCCTTTGTGCAAGTAATTAACAATATTATTATGTATTATGTACATGAGAGATTTCACTTAATGTAAACTCGGTTATCCACATGAATAGTAACGCATCCTAACATTTCAGGAACTTTAAGCAGCGAATATCAAAACAAAGCAAGAAAGACGAAATTAGGTGGAAAATATTGGTTGAAAAGATCTTGAGAACAAGAGGAATTGGGATATCATCATGCTTTCTGCCACAATAACTATGGCTATGTGGTGGGGATACAGAATTTTGGATCACAACACTTATAAAACCAAGTTTTAATTGTATATTTGATATATGTAATGTGTTAGTAAGAAATGACCCTCAAAGATTATGTGTTTCTCCTCTCCACCTTAATGATTAAAGAAATAAGAAGCAGGGCAACACTTTTCTCTAATTTTTTTTATTTTCTTATTCTTTTAACCATGAAATTATTTGTATGTCTAAAGATTTGGACATTAATTTATCGCTTACATTTGTTGATAGCTATTTAACTAGTATACCAAATGGTCTTAAGTAATAAAGTACAAGTGAAGAATGTCATAACTCATAAGGAATTAACATTCAAGTAAGATTTAGAAATTTATCTTTACTTGAACTAAACTTTCAAAGAACGGGATTACTTACTTGAGAATTAAAATTCGCATTTTTATATATTCTCAACTTTATTAAGTTTTATAATAAAGTTTTGTCTTAAATAAAGGGTTCCAATCTTATTCTGTTTTCAAAATTTTATAGAGAAAACAAACATTACACTATATTCCCTTTTTGCTTTTTTAGTAAATTAATTGGAAGTATTTTTATGAAGATACTTTAAGAGTATCTTGCTATTATTTTTCTTCTCTTATTATTGTTAGTAATCTTGCTATTATTATCATTAGTTCACCTGGTATTATTGTTATGGTTTTAGTAATTCTTTTATTTAATTAAGTTTCAAAATACTCTAAGAGTCCCTTTTATAGAAATATTTATATTTTTTATCTTTTAAAATTAGATAAGTCAATTAGTGAGGCAACTCACTTAATTCACCAATTCATGATTGATTGAGCTGAATTGTGTACTCAATAAAGAAAAGTAAATTGGGTTGGATTAATACATTTTTTAGGAACTCATTAAGACAAATTTTGCACTCCCACTATTGCATCATATATCCTTCATTATATTTTAAAAAAATCATTCTGAAATATAAATTTATATTTTGAAATGGATTTTTAAAATATAATAAAAGATGCAAAATACAATAATGGGAATGCATGATATAATAACCCCGCATTAAACTCACTTTCTGGTCTACCATGTCTACCCAAAAGGGGCGAGGGACATGCAAAAGTGAGATACTTAATTTTTATTTGTGGCTCACCGTTTGGGCTGGAAAAGTAGGGAAAAATTTCACCAGCCCCATTGGAACAAATACAGACATTAGGTTTGAGGGTGTAGTTCGGTCCAAGATCAGATAAATAAAAATTAAAAAAATAGCTCAATTGTATTTTACTATTCAATTTTTTTTTAATTTTACAATTCAAGTTTTGTTTTTAAATTTTATCATCGTATTTTTACTTTTCTTGAATTTTATCACTCAATTTTTTTTAATTTTGCACATTTCATCATCATGTAACAAAATAAGATTGTTTGGTAAAAATTGATGAGAAGACACCACATTTTCTAGGGACATGTTTAGTATTTCATTACAATTTAACAAATATGAAAAATGCAAAAAAAATTAAAAAACATGATGGTAAAATACATGGAAAGAAGAATTTAAATGACAATTTATGGAATGATGATAGTTTGGTGATAAACGTGCAATTAAGAAAAAAAAACTTGAACACACCCTTAACACTTATTAGGCTTCACTAAATTTTCATCCAACCCAACTAACCTCCTATCAGCCCACTAACTTAATTAATATAATATAACCTTCACCTAATTAATTAATTTAATCTTACACTCCTCTAGTTATCTAATTTAACTCCAATTATTCATTTTCACACACATACAGCAACATTTCTAATAATATTTGAGCTTGCTAATTTTATTTTAATTTATACACAAACTTTTAATTAATTTATTTAAATCTATCATATTTTTCCAAAACTAATTAATATGATTTCTTTTAACTAGTTTAGCTCAGATAAAATTTAATTGCAATACAACTATTAATTAAATATTAACAAGCAATTTTTCTTACAAATAAAGAAAATAAAAAAGACGAGGTCGCATATCTTAATATGACTGCAAGTAATAATTAAGTAATTATCCTGTCCTATTTAATATACAATACAATAAACTAGTCTTATGAGTCTACGAATTTATTTGAGGGAAATAAACTTTAGAAAAAGAAAGAAGAATAAAGCAGTATTTCAAACATCGTTGTTTTGTGGAAATAATATGTTTTAGTTCTCTAAAATAACTGCAAATAAATATATTTTTATCAAAATAAACTATTCAAACGTGTTCTAATAAACTCATTTTGAGTAGTTCATGCGTATAACGAGCATTTAAGTTTAAAGGGTGTGAGGAGTGATCATGCATTTAAAATGAAATCTCAGGACCATTCAGTCGGTGCTCGGTCGTAGATGCAGACAAGTTTGTTTTGACGCTTTCCTCTTTATTTGGACCTTTGTCGTTGCACTGTTACCCGTGTTATTCATGCGATTAATGGTGTCTTAGTCATATACCTACCTCAAATTCTATATCAAAATATTTAAAGCTCATCTATTGTTGTGGTTACTTGTGGGTATCATCTAGAGAAAAAAAATTAATCATTTTTTAACTTCAAAATGATATATTCTTGGCGTAAAGTGTACTTGTACATTGTTCAACGACCCTGTCCATGACGCATTCTTTTCAGGTATTATCTACGTGGGCCAACTGTGAACCTGTTTTAAGAGTAGAGTGTTTCTTCCTGCACCAGGTGTTTTTTTTACTACACCATTAATGAATACTGTGTTTTCAAAATTGTCCTTCGCATTTTTGCAGTTTTTATACACGAATTTGTGTGATTCATACTTACAGATTGGCGAATCCGTAAGAGTTTTTTTTATATATACGGATTGGGCAATCCGTAAGCCCAATCCATACGTTTTTTTTTGTAAGTTAAAATAAATTTTAGAAAATAATGGTGCATGCAGATATCGAACTTGTGACCTTCAGGTTACTAACACGATGCTCCAACTAACTGAGCTAATAAACTAATTATGTTAAAAATTAATTAATATTGATATATATATATATATATCACTAAATTTATTTAATTTAAAATAATTTATTATGTTAAAATTATATGTGTATTAAATATACATTAGAAAATTTAGTGTTATATGTATCAACATTAATTATTTTTTTAACATAATTGAGCTATTTATAGTTTAATTTATTACTTTTTTAATTTAAAATAATTTATTATGTTAAAATTATATGTTGTTATAAAATTTTAGCATATAATTTTGTTACATATATGTATGCATGCATTAATTCAACATAATAAATATATACGGATCCATGTATAAAAATCGCAAAAACGTGAAGGACAATTTTAGAAATGCACTGTTCATTAATGGTGTAATAGAAAAAACACCTGGTGCAGGAAGAAACACTCTTAAGAGTATTTACTATGGATTAAATTAGCCCAATAATGATCCACCGAAAAAACGGTACAATATTAGTGTCTGACTGTATTTAAATTACAGGAATTTATACGATGATGGTGAATAAGATTGGTTCGAAACTCATCAAGGTACTGTTGGAGTTTCTTAGAGATAGGGTTAAAATAATAATAATTTTAAATCTTCTTACTTTATTCTTCTGCAAATCACTCTACTTTCAATAAATGTGTTTTTATATTTTCAAAGATGTTAAATACATTTATTTTTTATTCAATACTTAGTATAAAAGGTAATAGAAACATTTGTAGAAAGATATAATAGAAAAATATAACATTACTATAAAATAATATACTAAATATATAAATAAGACAACCATTCAGGACCTCATATCTTAAACTAATTGTAAGGATTGAATTAGTTAGCCTAAACTCAACCTAATAAATACTATTAGAAACTGCTTTTGAGCTCACTTTTACTCATTTAGATCCTCTCTTGTAGGAAAGTTTCTATAACCATCCCAATAATGTTGTTTACTTTCGAGTTTTGAAGCTCCATTAATCTCCCAGTCCCAGCTAACTGATTTGCTATTTCTCTGTAGTTAAACTAGCGCGCTTAATAGACTGGAGTTTATCATTCACCGCAACATTAATTCTCTTTTCCCTTGGGTTCTAGCCTCTAGGGCTGCTTCAAACATTGAAAATTTTGATTAATTAGGGAATCTAGTGCAAGTGCTGGTGTAAATATTAAATGTTAGGCACACAAAGTAATTGCTGCAAAACGGCTATTTATTATTAATAATTGGTTTAAAAAATACATCTAAGAGCCTCTTAAGTAAAATCGAAACGTTCTACAATATGACATTGTGTGGAACTCTGACCTAATAAAACCTATTTTGACTGTAGAATATGTATTGGAGTTGAAGAAACAAAATGATGCATTCACTCCACCTTCCATTTAAAATATTATTTATTCTTCTTCATATCTTCTTACGAAGTAGGATGAGGACGCATACTATGAACCTTTGCAGCCCTTTCTGTAAACCAAGAAATCTGTTCAACGTGAGTTCACTTTCTTAGCCCCACCCCCACCATGCATTTGAAGTGTTTGATGTTCAGTCTCATGGAAGACTTTGTTTCACCATTAATAGTGTAATGGCATTAAACCCAATGAATCCAATCCTCGAATGCTAATTTGCAAAACATTCATTCATTTACTTTCACTGTTATTCTGAAAGGCCATGGTTTCTTTAATATTCACAACACTAGGGAGATGAGCTTTCCTCATCTGAGCTTCTATCTTGCTTTGGATGATTGTACCTGTTAAGAACAGGTAATGATGCATTTGGAGGTATTCGGAAGGATCTGCCAGAACCACCAACAATTCTATCATGCATCTTTTCCACTTCTTTGCACACTAGATCCAAGATATTCAGAAAGTCTCTTACAATCATGAAAATTCTGAGAGGGTGGGCTTCTTCCTTTGTTGCATTCCCATGAAAGTATTCTGTAACTTCTTTTACAAGGTATAAGGCTTTTCTCTCATCTGCTTTAATCCGTACAATTTCATCTTCAGCATATTTCAGAAATAGCTTTGTGGAGTTAAAGAAATTGCCTTGCATATCTGGCTTTTCATATTGGAAAACCAATCGCACTTTATCAAGCCCTGTCTCAAGCTTTGAAAGATAGCTGCTCAAGACATCTGAATCCATTCCTGCTGCTTTTTTTACATCACTAAGATCTCTACTGAGCCCTGCCACAATCCGCAAGCCTTGCTTCTTAAACTCATCTTCATTAAATTTGGAATCCATCTTCACATTATCATTTGCAGATTCAGCTCCAGCACCTTCAGATCTAATGATTTCTTGGACCACAAAGTGGAGCAATGTGGTCTTTCCATCTGTTCCCTTTATATCTACAAGTTTTAGAAGTGTGTCCAATTTGAAAGCTTTAGCATCCCCTCTGTTAGTGCCAACATTCATTCTGTTTCCTGTCCTCAGAACAGCTTCAAGGAGTTTGAGGAATAACCGGCTGTTCTTTAATTCCTCACTTGCAGCCTGAAAGATAGTCACAACTGATTGGTTAGTTTCCTGGAAGAGATAAATAAATCAAAGATATCAAGGGATTGAATCATTGAAATAAGTTGTCTAGAAGACCTCCATGGTTTGAAAAGACTTTCTAAGGTAGTTAACTTCTGCATCAAAGTTGGCTCTATATAGCATAGCTTCAACTCTTTTAAAGGCGAAAGGGATATCAAGCACTGCTTTAAGAAATCTTTCTGCAGATCCAAGTTTTGAGAGATCACCATCATAGTTTTTGAGTTTTATCTCTTCCTCTTTAGTAGGAGCCATCTTTACTAGGGTTTCCAACAGCTCAGTGCCCAAACCTTCAGGATTCCCTATTTCATCCAAAAATAATAACCCCGATTAGCAAAGTGAAAATACAGAATGTAGATAAGCAATTGGTTCAAGAGTTCAAGATAAAAACAAACAATAGACATGTCAAGGAAACAACCTGAGACATTACTTTAAGTAAATATATATTCAGATATTTTGCATGTGTTATATAACCTTCTATATGTCAGTGTAAAGATTCAAGATTGAGCCCTAATGTAAACCTATCCTTATAGGAACGTCCCTGGTCTTGCCTCCATCAATTTTCATTCTAGCAATTACCCTATAATACATGTATTGTATAGCCTAGATATAAGCCACGTAAACACCTTTTTCTAACAAAACCTTCTACAAAACTTCTGTTGATACTCGTTTGTATGTTTTTTTTTAAGTCAATACAAAACATTATGCATGTCTCTTTCTTTACTTTTGTACCTTTTCATCAACATCCGTAGAAGATAAACACAATTAAGAAATAAAAATAGCTTTACGTTAAACTTGAGTGTAAAATATAATGGAAAACTTTTATTATGGATGAAACTCTATAAGATATTAATGCCTTACAAATTACTTGTGTCATTTCAGGTGGGATGTACAAAAGTAATGTCGCTCCTCTGTTAAGAACATGAATGAATAGACAGTAAAGATGCATGACATTTACGTCTTTGACCGCAATATACTTTTAAACGGTTTCTAGGAAAAATGGCTGACAATCGGTGGATTATAGGAAATTAAAACAGAGAGTTACCACTTACTGGTTTACCCCAAGTTGATATCAAGCATCAAGGAATTAGAGATTAGTACTTTAGTTCTATTAGAAAAAGATAAACACAGACAAAGATTAAAAAGAAATGTGGTACACTTGCAGAGAATAATAATCCATCTTTTGGATTTGAGCATTGGAAGCAAGCATGGTATGATGATCTGGTTGTACCATTTTTGAAATTCATGTTTTTCAAAAACAATGGTGCTATTGCTTTTAGAGCAGGCGCAACAGTTAGAGCCCAAAACCGCAAAGCAAGATTAGTTAAGGAATTGTAACAGTGATAGGCTGGTTGACTACAGTGACCATGACAACATAGAGTTTATAACAATAATTCCTCAATAATTCCTCAAGAAATAGAAGAAAAACAGTTTTTGAATAAGTCAGCTGGGAGTGGAGGAAGAAGTGGTGTGATCCCACCTTGGTGGATATTCAGTTATTGTTTTATACCTCAGAAGGAAGTCTTATGACCAGATTATTATAATTTATGGCGGTTTTGTTTTGTTTTATACCTAATTTCACTGTTTAACATAATAATTCACAAGGTAAGATGCTGCTTAGACATTTTCATACTTGATGTTAGATTCAATGATGGTGACTTAAAGTTTAAGTTCTAGTGCTATTCAGCCTGTTTCTTGTATGATACATTCTCTTTACATTATTGGCATAAACAGTTATGGGTAAACTTTATGCTCCTCGCTTCATGTTCCCCTATATGATATACAGACATCGAATCTATTAACATATCTTAGTAGCATTTTTCTTCTTGGGCGATATTAAAAATCTAAACAAGGAAATACTGGATGCTTTTGCTAAGTGCGTGAACATGAACTCATGAATCAACACTGTAGATCATACCAAAAATGCATTGAAGAACCTTGAATTACCCGTTTTGTATATTATAGCCAAATCAGAAATCTGTGACGCAAGTATCAAGTCCAAATGTCCCATTACTATCCAGAAAGTGGAAAAAGAATGAAGAAGCAACTTACCATCTAAAAGAGCTTCAGACACCTCATCTCTTGTCACATTCAAAGCCCTGAGAAGAATAGCTATGTTCTGTGACTTCTTCGGGTCTAACACCCTGTTCTCCTGGTCAACGGAAGGAAGAACTGATTTTTTTCTTGGAGGTTCTTTCGGTGCAGAATTCGTGGCTTTGCATCCAAACAACGATTCCATCATGTCCTCATTTAACCTATTAAAAAAAACGAAACATTAGTTTACAGTTATACCATGATACCACTAGTCCCAAAATGAAAGGAGATAGTTAAGTTAACTAATTTAACTCACTGAAAGGAGCTTGATTTGATCTGGTCCCACACAGTAGCACGGTCTGAGGTCGCACGCACTTTATCCCAATGCAGAGCTTTCAGTTTTGGTTTGGCTCCATCCGTGTCATTGGCTTCATGCCTCTCGGAAGAGCTCA
Source organism: Glycine latifolia (assembly GCA_013407115.1). Lineage (NCBI taxonomy): Eukaryota > Viridiplantae > Streptophyta > Magnoliopsida > Fabales > Fabaceae > Glycine > Glycine latifolia. The sequence goes on from CM023951.1 coordinate 4,158,523, forward strand.
CACTTTGACTTTGTTCCACCTCCTCAGAACCATTCGTCACACTACATTGAATTGGTGACCAAGATTGTTGCTTTACAGATGCACAAGTAGTAAAGGAAGCACTAACCGCCGGAGACACTGATTTTCGCTGCAGCGGTGGAGGTGGTGGGGGAGGAGGAGGTGGTGGAGGAGGAGGACGATTAAGTGAAGTCCTTGACACTTGCAAAGCAGTGTCGGTTGTTGTTGTTGACTGAAGACGCTTCAAATTCGGAGGTGGGGGAGGCGCCGAGAATTTCGGCTTTCTCGAATGCTTAGGTGGCGGCGGCGACGGTGGTGCAGGCTGCTTTATGGACGGTATGATGACATGTCTAATCTCGGGCGAGGATGCCGAAACGCGTGACTTGGACGACGTTCTCTTGGAGAACGGAACAGCAACGGGTGTGGGAGTGGAATTTGTTTCTTTCTTCGGAGGACTACCATTAACCAGAGAGCTATGCCGTGAAGCCGGCGTGTAATATCCATCGACGGACGAGTTCTGCGGCGAATGAAACGCCGTCTCGCGGCTCTCCTCGTCGGACTCCGACGAGGAAGACACCGCCGGCGGGTAATTCCCGTCGGGAGGCTTAGTGAGCGGCGGCATTGGCCGCAATTCCGGACTCGGCCGGTAGCGATCGGATCGCTTGAGCTTGTGATACGGCGATCTGTTGGGCTTATTAGCATTTCTACTATCTCGTGAGTCCGTGGGCTCCACGGTCCCAATGTAGAGGAAACTCGACGGTGCAGACGTTGTGTTTGCATCCTCGTTGCTGTTCCTGTTTGAGTTATTGTTGTTCCCACTTCCAGCAGCAACGAGTTTTTGAGTCTCCACGGGGTGTTTTGCTCTGTGTTTGTATAAAAAGAAAGCGAGTGCCGAGAGCATCCCAAGCGTCACAATTCCCACTGAGATCGCGATTGCTACTTTCTTTGTTCCCTTGGTCGGCTGTGTTGCCGTTGGGTTTGCGACTGTGGAGTTCACCGTGGACGACGGTGCTACGTGTTGGTTCTGATCCGCCGGGGGGCCCGCCGGGTACTCGTGGAAGAAGGGGATGTTGTTGCCGCCGTCCGGAGAGGGAGGAGTTTCCACCGCCGGTGGTGACGGTGGTGGAGACGCCGTGCCTGCTGGCGGGGGAGCGGAGCTCGCCGGGAACAATGGCTGGTGCAGGATTCTTCTATTATTGCCAGATTCATTCGCGATGGTGTTGTTGACCCCTTTTGCAGTGTTAACTTGTATGGGTAGGAATAGGGAGAGTGTAAAGACGATGATGTGGAGGTAGAAGAAGCTCAAGTGACGAGCTTTCATGGCGAATTATCGTGGGGTTGGCTTGTTACCTTTTGTTTCACCCAATTCATGTCTGGGTTTCGTTTCTTTCCCGCAAATTCCTCTCCTCGAAATAAGAGAGAGAGAGAGAGAGAGGAAACTTCTTTCGGCTGTAATCTAAGATCTGGATGCTACAAAGCTTCCGTCAGCAGTAGCCGCAGTTGTATTTTTTTTTTTTTTCTCTTTCTCTTCTTTATATATTTTATTTTGTTTTACTCCTTTATTTTTATTTTTTAAGTTACGTTTTCGTCAAATGCAATTTTTCTTGTTTCTAAATTTCGTAATTTACGTTGTAATAAATGAAGCCAATTTATACGGAGAGAATATAGCAATATACTAATACTAACCAATACTATTAGTGGGAATGCAACGTGCCAGTCTTCGGGGTCTTCATTTTCCGTTATTCACGTTGTAATTATATTTGAAATATAAATAAATAAATAAATATAATGTGAATAAATATTTAATTATAAGGAAGATGATGGTTATGTAGTGGTAATACTATTAAAAAAAATAAGTTACTAAAAAAATTATTAAAAATATAAGTACGTTCGTGTCCTTTATTCAATAGAGCATGTTTGCAAGTAACGAGGGCAAGGCACAAATTGTACCTTGCTGTCGTCATATTCTGCTTGTATTGTTGCCCCTTTGGCTTTCCTTTGTTCAATAGAGTAATTGCTTGGCAATCCCCAAATTCAAAACGTTCATATTAATACTAGAATAAATAAAAATAATTCAAATTAAAGAAGTTAACGTAAAAAAATTAAATAATTATATTAATTTATTATTATTGCAATTTTCAATATTCTTATAATTAATTGTGAATGAATTTATCATATTTAATAATTTTTTAACTAATGTATTGAAAACACTAATTAGAAAAACTTATAACTTAACTAGAAAAACTAAATCTAGCAACAACGATCATGCCAAACAAATCTGGCCACACACACCACCTCTCCCTTTGGATGGAAGGAAAAAATGGGAGAAAAAAAATTCTATTGATAATTCTTTATGCAAATTAATTTGGAAATTTTTTTTATTAATGTTAATTGATTATTTTCTCATATGTTAGTACTGATTGGTCATTCAATTTATCATTTATTATTTATTATATTATTTAAAATGAATAAAAATTAATTGTTTATAATTTTTAAAAATATTACGTGTCAATATTCTTTTTATAAAATATTATTATATGTATATGGATTATAGATGCAGTAAAGATATAGATTATAGATTTCTCCGAGTAAATGCCGATTAGCATACATGACTACTTTTTGTTTTAGGATTACATAACTACCTTTTTATGTCTCCATTTTTAATTCCGAATATTATCCTACAAAAGTGACAGATCTAGATCACCTGCTAATACGTAATCAAAATAAAAGTAAAAACTAAATTCAACTGGTGTTGAAGAGCGGGACTCTTAGATATTTTTAAAAAGAGTTTTGATATTATAGAATATGATGTAACAAAACTTAATACACAAATTGTAATTAAAATTTTAAGAGAAATATTTATTTGATTTTCATTTTTTGTAGTGATCAAGAGAAATATATATTTGATATATTGTTACGTTTAAATCTTACCAAATCAAAAGTGCATTATTACAAAAAAAAAAAACCAAACTCCTCTCTTCATTCAGCCATTGAAGCATGGTTAGCCAAAACTTGTACGACTATTAAAACTGATGTATCATTCACCTACATTTCAGCCTGGGACGGATTGAAGGGATAAGCTTCGTTCCAGTACCGTTTTCAAATTTTCAATAGAAAAAGAATTAAACATGTAAACTACTACTTTAATTTATATAAACACTAATACAATTACGTGTAAGGCTGTGCCAAGTTGTTGTAACCAGGGAGGGCATTTTTCATACTGTATTCTCGGTAGTTTTTTTTATATGTTCTATTGGGGTAGAAGGCTATCTTTATGCTATAGATTCTTCGCACAGTTTTTAATTAATACTTCCACAATAATTTTCGTATAAAAAAATTATTTCAAAATAATTATCATTTTAATTTTTTAATGTAATATTTATTACTTTTTTCTCATATCTCTCTCTTATAATATTAATAATATAAACAATAAAAACTAAAAATAAATTAATAATGACAGAGTTAAGTTTGTAAAATTATTATTCTTTTTAATCCATTTATTATTTTTATAGGTTTGTATAAGATAACTAGGACAAAATTATAGTGATATGGAGAGAGCAATCAATCGGACCAAGTATTCAAGATAATATGTATATAACACATTTTCTAATTAATAATCAATGCTTAAAAAACAATATTTTAAACTAATAATCAATGTATATGTTGTTTGTTTGAGTGGATCTAAACTCGATCTCCTTAAATAAAATCTTAAGTTAGAGTTTTATGGTGAAAAAATATAATTTGCTGAATAAATCTCAATAATAAATAATGATCAATCAGATTTTTTTTTAGGAATATTAATTATCAAAGAAGTTAATAAATACTTGACAATTGATGAAAAAAAACTTATAATCAATGTGCCATAAAAAGCTTAAAAGAAACTTACTCTTCATTTAAACCATTGAACAATGTTACTTTCTTATAGAATATTTTGTTTCAAAAAGTTAATATCCCACTAATCTAGCAGCAAGTTCCAAATAAGTAAATAAAAAAAAAGTTCCAAATAAGTATAGTTCTTTTCTATCACTCCGTTTAAAAAAAGTTATTTTGTATTACTATAGTTATAATTAACCCTTGAAATCAAACGTTTCTAATAAACCATTGTAGTATTTTTTTTATCATTATAATTTTATTAGCACAAATGCTAAAAAAGTGTCTAATTAAACAATTAGCAAATAAAAACTTTTGTTAAAACCACATTAATAATATATAGAAAATTGCAAAATAAAAATGTTAATAGCACTTTTATAAAATATATAATCTTAATTATTTCATTAATGATATTTTAAAATAACTTATTAACATTATCTCTTTTAATATCAACCAGACAACTACAATACTAAATAGAATGATCAATTTGACATAACTTATTTTTTAGCCTAATAAATAAGACCATCGTTCTATCAAAAATGAAAATATCTTTATGCTTATGGTATCATAAAATTATAATTCGTATCACATACTGTTCGAACAAAAGCATAAAAAGGAAAGAAAGAATGAAAGGCACCTTGACTGACATGCTTGTCCGATCCTGCCGACGCAGTCGACCAGATGGACGAGGTAAGTGATTAGCAAAATGCTAAATATATCATTGCTAAATCCCATGTGATATATTATATCAGATGTATCACCACATCCTTAATTCCTTATAATACCGCGTTAGCGAGTAACTAGAGATTTGGGAATCCGAGGTCAAACACGTAATTGAGCAAAAAGTGATGCATGGGGTCACAACGTCTTCTTCTTTCTGCTTTGTTTCATTGGCCTTAGGAGATTGATTCGCCGACCCTGTTTCTATTTGTGCTGTGTGGGGGACATGCACATTGCACACGCCCCAGGTTAATGCTTTATCGCTTTTCTTTACCTCCCTTTTCACTTTTGTTTGTATTTGACAATCTTATCCTTCCTTGGCCCACCCTCTTAATAGTATCCTTTTCACCAAAACGGGATGATTAAAGTTATGCCTTTCTTCAAAACTATGCAATTTGGCACTTGTAAGTTGTAAGTACGGGAGAGGAGATTACCTTTCATTTTCTTTTTTTTTTAAAAAGAGAGAAGACAATCGAGATTTTCCAGTTTTCAATCAAATATCAGTAGCTTTCCATTTCTTGATTTCCTTCAATTAGACACAATTTTTTTTTTGTTTTCGTATCGAAGTTGAATTAAAATTCCATTTCTGATTGCCATAGATTAATATATAGGGAATCACTTACTAGTGAAAACGTTTGCAATAGATATGAATTATTGAAAATGCAAAGGACCTTTTGTCCTATCACAAGTTAGTGAGTTACCGACAATTCCAATATTCCATCACACCATGCTACTATTATAGTAAAATAAATTGCTTTTTTTAGCATCAAACCACATCAATGTTTGTTTGTCCGAATGTCAATAAATTTGAGTTTTTTTCTCGTTTAGAATTCAAAGATTGAAACATTTGCAAAGATAAAAATAAATAACTTCAAGAAGTTTTTCATGCCAAAAAATTATGAATAGCATTGATGAAAGACCATCTATAGCTAGCCAAAGCACATAACAAATTTTGTAAATATAAATGAATATGGAAATGGGAATAAATAATATTTATTTGTCGCACTTCAGACTAGAGGTGAAGGAAAGGAAAAGATCCCGAATCCCGATTATATTTGGCCCCCACCTCACTCTTATAATAACCCTATCTTGAAATAAAGAACTCTAGTTCCTTCGTTTTGAAATTTGGTGGAAACAAACGGTATTTATAAAGAGCCAAAAAAAGTTTTATATAGTGTTTTATACTTTGATGTTTTGTTTCCTTGCCTCATCGTTGCAGTGATACGATATATATATATGTGTGTGTGTGTTTGGATTGACGTTTGTTGACTCCAACATGGATCAAGTTGAAGCAAAAAATATTAACTTCTGTGTCATCTGAGAATTTTGGACAGGAAAATATAAAATAACGTGGATCACAATATCTGATCCAAACACTGTATTCTCATGTATGTTTTCACTATAAAAAATCGTGCATTACGAGGAGTATGCCAAAATCGCAACAAAAGAGTAAGACATGAGGATACTTTCGTATGCATTTGTTAACTTTAACCTATGGAATCTATACTGTATACTGCACATCTTCTACAATTGTCTCGAAGGCACTAAAATGCCTTGTGATATTCGATCTTTGGAAGTGTAGAAAATCTGGGGACTGCGATGAACAATTTTTTAGCAACAGTACTGTAGGACCTATTTCCAATTTTCCATGGAAAAGGCATCTCCTCGATCAACTCAGGAGAGGTGGGTATTTTAGTACGGACAGTGGTATTTACCTTCATATCTCTACATATCAATTGTTACAGATAAACCTGTCTTTGGACTCATTTTTATTGAGAATGTATTTACCTTATTCATTGTGGATATTTTATGCGGATACTATTAAGGTTTGAGTAGAATTTCCATCCTTATTATAATTAATAATGTTATGGTTTAAAAAAGGGTTTAATCTGTAAAAAAATACTTTAATGATTATATATTTTAATATAATTTTTTTACACTGTTAATTAATTAAAAAATATTATTAAAATAACTGTAATTGTTATAAAAGTTAATTTGATAAGAATGTAAAATTGTTCTTCATATATATGCTATTTTCTCTAAAAATAATAGTCATTATATATATGCATTTGGAGATGAAAATGTGGGTGCACGCAAATTTGCTCCCTAAAGAACAAACCTTTCACGCCGCTCTTTCATATACGTTTCTTAAGTAGGAAGTGAAATTATGAAATCTCTTGAACACCACAAAACCTAAACAGAAGATACGATGATTAATAAGATTTCCTTTTGCCTCTGTTACTCACGACTCAATACAATGAACATAGCTAGTTTCCGGGTCTTTTTCTATATATAGTATAAATATTCATCTTTATAGATCAAAATTTAATAAATAAATGTTTTACTATATAAATTACATTATAATTAAAATTATTGAAAATAACCTAAGTCTTATATCATATCGGTTACAAATAATATTAAGATAAATTATATAAGTGATAAATAATTATCAACTTATGAACTAATCTTTGAAATTAAATTAACCTCAAACTTGCATTTAAGATGATATTTTAAATTTATTAATAGATTATCTATCATATCATTCATGTACTAATCCTAAAAATATTGAATGTGAGAGGATATATGGGGAACAACTCATGTCAAAAACCCCATTG
>CM023951.1:4165734-4278455 GCA_013407115.1 Glycine latifolia
TAAGAAAAACAGTGAGAAAAAAAAGTAAGAGTTTCACTCTCCTAATTATATATTTCAATTAATAATATAAGAATAGATTTGTACTGTTTACACGCACCTATACGTTATTTACGAACAACTCATGTCAAAAACCCCATTCTAAGAAAAACAGTGAGAAAAAAAAGTAAGAGTTTCACTCTCCTAATTATATATTTCAATTAATAATATAAGAATAGATTTGTACTGTTTACACGCACCTATACGTTATTTACTTAATACATGATATTCGTTATTGTTAGTTAGATTTGTAATATTTTATGTAAATATGCATTGGACCCAAATTATTTAAACCCCAACTGCAAACACTTTAATATTATACAAAAAAGATGAATTGATATAGAAAACCTCCCTAGCTAACATGATTTTTTTTATTCAGTGGAAAAATTACAAAACAAACTTAGACAAATCTTACAGTAAAATTTGATCAACCATTATAATTTTGTGAACTAAATTGATTAATAATTTACAAACTTAAAAACTTTATTTTACTGATACAACTTTAGGAACTATTTTATTAATTTTAGTCACCAATTTAATCGATTATTATAATTTTAGGGACTAAAACAGTCATACATTCTTATTAAGAGGAATTTTAATCAATGAAAAGTGATTTGATAATTTTCGATAAAATTTAGTCAATTATGAAAAGAGTGTTACATAAAAATCAATGTTAATATTTATCTAATCATATTCTTTTATTTGTAAGAGGCTAGAAACTGATAGAACTTATTTAACGGATTTGAACTCAATTTTATTCGTAGTATTTATATGTTGGTGTATTTACGTGATATTTGATTCCCATAGTATTATTTAACTGGTTTACTCTATTTACTTTGTGTACAGTAAATTCTTAATTTCTGATTTTCAACTGTTAATTACAAACTTACAATGAGGGCCAAAACTCCAAAAAGCATTACTAAGCCAAAATCTAATAACACGCATAGATGGACCTCCAGCTAGCAAGGCCGTTAAGCATCAACAAACTACACCCTCATAGTGGCGACTCTAGGGCAGTTAAACTTAAGACTTGAGAGTGGTCAAAGTTTGCTAACTAATTTCTACTTCTTCTTGGTCCAATCTTACATTTTACGAAAGGAAAAAAATTAACAAAGGAAAAATAAATTGATTCGTCTTTTATCAAAACTTGTTTCTTTCTAATTAACTTGAAAAAAAGGGGTGTGTGGATTTGAGGTTAAAAAAAAAATCCACGAGTTGTAAAATATTGCTGATTTTTGTTTTTTTTTTTTACTTTAGGTGGTAAAATATATGTTTAATTTATTATGACTCTTTAAATTTATCTTTTAACTTGACAAGGATTTGTTTTTATTATTGAGAACATATTTTATGCTTCTTAATTATTACATTTGATTTTTTAAGGGTATTCATGTTATTTTACAAATATCTGTTTCTTTTATCTCATTTTCTACTTAATCAAACAAAAGAATAAGAAGCTTGTGTTTTTCCTTCTTTTCACTTTTTTTTATCAGATGACTAAAAAATTATCTCACTTCCTATTCATTCTTTCTTTTATTTTATTTTTTTATACCAAACATGGTATTAGGCATTAGGTGAGTGCTAGTTTCGGATTTTGATTAGAGTCATTGAGGAAAGTAATTCTTTCAATAATTGTTTATAATTATATAAACAATTCCTTAAATGTTAAATATCTATCAATTTTAATTCTTAGCTTGATATATTTTACCAGCATCAAGGAATTAATTTGAAAAAAATTATTTGAGAGACTGTGTAACATGATTTTTAATATTTTAGAAACTATTTTATAACTTTATTAATTTAAAGACTAATTAAGAGATAAAGTAATACTCCAGAGACTAAATTGATGGTTTATTCATTTCATAATACTTCTTCTTATACCTTTTTAATTAAAGAAAAAATAGAAAGAAATAAAATAAATTTAACTTCATTTTAATTTATTTTCTTTTTTGGCTCTGTATTTATTATTTTTGTTTTTATGTAAATTTGCGAATAACCTTAAGATTCCAAAGGTGGGGGAAAAAATAGTGTAAAGTTAGGGATAGTATGTGGACCGATAATCAATAATCATGAAGGGAGGGTTCCAGCTGGAAACTGGTGTTCTGAACTGACACCGAAAAATCCATCTTGACCAGAGCTCGTAGAACACAACAGAACCGAAACAGAAAGCTAAGACCATATCTTTCATTTCGTTTTCTCCATTATCAGCATCTTTAAACCGCACCGAACACAGACAATATTAACGTGTCCCACCACTGTACATGCCTGTTGACATGACTCAAAAGTGTTTTGAGAAGATATCCTTCACGTTTTTGGACCAGGGGAGAAAACGAGAGAAAAAAAATAAAGAAGAGTTTTTCACTTTTCATATTTTAGACAATTTAAATTATTAAATTTTATTCGATTAAATGAAAAATTGAAATAATATTTTTTTATCTTTTTAATCTATTAATAAAAAAACAACTAGTGTTCAAACTAAAAACAAACATAAACAAAGTAAAAGAAATACATGAAAAATGAGTTCCCTAATCAATAAATTATCTAAAAATTTAATGTCAAATTTTTTATTATTCATAAAACCCATTTTTTATGTGATTAATGATTTTTTTAAAACGAATTAATTTTTATATTTTTATGTACATAAATTTAATGAATTAAATTTCAAGTTTTAAATTCATTGGAAAAATATTTAAAATCGTATTCAAAAATAAAATATATCATTTTTTTATAAGAATTAATTTATCATAAATTAAATAAGTAAAAATTATATTTAGAAGTTGTAAAAGTTAAGAGATCCATTTAGAACTAATAAACAAGTTAAGTGACTATTCTTATATTTTAGTCGATACTAAATTATTACATTTTCCTTTGCTTTCATGCGTATCGATGGACTATATATGTTTTATTTAATTTTATGCATTGATAATTGAACAATTAACAAGAGCACACAAAAAATAGAACAATGAAAAATATAAAAAGTTATTAAAAATGTCAATATCAATCCTTAAATTAATTTTAAACGTTTAAAATTGACATTTTTTATTAAAATATATTATATTGGAAATATAAAATATAATAAATACTTTCTTTCTTAATAAAATGATATCACTTTTATATATTTAAAACCAGTCCTATGTTAAAAAGATTTGTTGAAATGTGAAGCTTGAGTTCAATAAGAAAATGTATTGAGATGGATTTACGTTAAGCATGAGAAGAGTATAGTTAAAAGGATTTGAATCGGATTCAATTCCTCTGTGTTCATGTAAACTTTGATTTCTCTTTATTTGTATGAGGTGAGACTTTATAGATCTCTCATACTTTTTGTTAAATTAAAAATTAAATGATTCAATATTTTGTATACTTTTTTTATTCCGACAAATAAAATAAAATAAAATAATTGATTTGTACTTTCACTATTTAGTATCATTTTTTAGTACTTGCACGGATTTATATTTATTTTTAACTTGTACTCAGTCTGTTCTTAATATAAAATATTTTTAAAAAATGTTTGTTCCTTTTTATAAGATTTTTTGTAATTTTTAAGTGCATTATTTTTCTATATATCCTTACTTAACTATTAGTTTTTCAAACATTAATGAGAAATAAGTGAATAGAGAAAGAAAAATGAGTAATTTTATAATTATAGTATAAACACTTAATAAATATAATATAATAATTATATTTCTTGTGAATTAATTGCAAGAGTCTTATAATAATTAAGTAAAATGAAATTAGTGATTAAGCTTCAAAGGGCTTAAGTTTTTATTTTTTTAAACTATCCATGTTTGTATTTCTCAAGTCTCATATACTCATTTTTTAACCTTTTTTATTTGTTTTTGGATTGGTAGGCATTGTTATAATATTAGAAGTCTAATATTATATTATAAATGTCGCAATATCCCAATACAAAATGAATGCGGATTGGGCTGAATTTTGTTAGGTACTTAAATGATAGTAATGTTGAAAAATCGGCCTTTTTTAAGAGATTGTACAGTTCTCCACTTCTCCAACACGAACCGAAAATTATTATATGAATGTTATGCACCATTTTGCAGTCTCGATGATTTTTTTATTTTTAATAGCAGTCTTTCTATATGAACTACTAAAACATACTCCTATATTCAAACACATGCAAATAGGAGACTTAAATCGTTGGGAATATGTTTGTAAAGGATGGGATATGCTCATCTCTAATCTAATTTGAGGTATTAATTAGATTAAGAGGCGTATTGTAAAGGAAAGCCAAGTCTCTTGGGCCTCTGCTGATCGATTGTCAAATGCTGCATGCACACCTTTTAATTGGTCCACTTTCCTCAAAAAGCTCATTATTTCTCACTTTACTCATATGGTAGCTTGGAGTCTAAAAAATAATGGATGGTTCTTTATCAATTCTGCCTATGATGCTATAATCAACGAGGGTTTTCATCATTTTTCTAGGATGTTTAGCCAATTTTGGAAGTGGAAATGGTCCCAAACGGATCAAAACATTTATGTGGATGCTGGCTCAAGGTGTCTTATTAATAAATAACCATTGAATTAGAAGAAATATGACTATCCCAGGTGTGTACTCTGTGATGCTTACTATGAAACAACTCTGCATGTTCTTAAAGATTGTAAGTTTGCCTCTGTTATTTGGAGTAATGTAGTTTTTATTAAAGCTATTCAACCTTTCTCTGTGTGTTACCATGTTAAACAGCTAAAGAGAGTTTTTATGGTGTTATGAAAATATAAGGATGGGATTTTACTCAACTATTGGCCCAGAAAATAATTGTCCCACTACCAATACCCTTAAAAAAATTAGGTGCCATAGCAACTTAATTTTCAGCATTGGAGCTTAATTATTGGTACAATACTTTCTTTGGCAAAGGACAAATAAGGTAATCTTTAAAAGATTGGTTAGCTTGAAAGAGTTTTTTATGCTCAAGGAGAAAACTCTTCCAACATATTATCGTTTACATGAATCATGGTTAGGTGGTTGAAAGAAGCTTAATTATTGATGAACCATTTGAACTCAATTTATTAAATATATACTTAAATAAATAACAAAATTAGAGAAAAAGATTACACATTGTAAATATAAGAAGTTTTACACTATTATTTAATCACAAATCATCATGTATGATAAAATTATTGATTTTTATGGTAATTACTTTAAAATTAATATCAATAATAATTTATTATGATTGAATGATAATTTAAAATTATTTTATATCGTAAGTATATGATTATTAAACTCATAAATTTATACTTAATTATAAACTTATAAACAATTAAACGTGTGTTTGAATATATGTTGAAAAAATTGTTATTATAAAATTGATTTTGATTAAAATTCATTTTCATGTAATTTGTATTTAGATATTTTTATTATAAAATTAATTTAAGAGAAAAATTTAATATATAATTTTAGATCCAACTTAAAATCTACTCAAATTTACTTCAATCTATAATCAATTTTAATTTTTTTCTAACAGGAAATCAAACATATAAAATATATCAAAAATAAATTATAAACTCATAATCAATTTACAAACATAAACAAATCAGGCACGAGTCCTAAATTTGCCTTCATATACATATTAAGACGACACCCATAAAATGGCAGCGATGTCGTTTACATCCTTTGCTGGCACGTAGGTGCAGTAATAGTACGGTACGGGGTAGGAAACGTCAACTCGCCTATTGTCGTTAACACTATCTACCAATAATACCAATATACCATACCGGGAATTGGGCCATTGGCTCTGTTGTGGGCTCATTTGCAACGTCTTGATTCTTTTTCTGTGCTGGTGCCCGGAATGTGGGCCTTTTTCTTTAATTCACGAGTGATAACATGTGCTGTTCCACGTGTCACAAAGTAGCATGACGGTGATTTTTCATATGCTCATTTTCCTAGGGAAAAATTTCATGTAGAGACTTGACACACAAGTAGAGTGAAAAATAGGCTTTCAAGGGCAGCACTGAAAGGAGAGATTTCAGAACGATAAATACTTTAAGAATTTTTATATTGTAAGTTTAAATTCACGTGGCTCACAAAAAAAAAATTTAAAATTCACGGGTCTTGCATTTGCTTGAGTTTGGATAAAATCAATGGTAACAATCTTTTTTATTTGTGCAATAATTTATAGTATGGAAAAATCAAATTTCATCACTATAATTGACATGGTAATGCAAAAATTTCAGTATTAAAAATCCCTATTCACGTCTTGTCGCGTTTATTTATAATTGATAATCTTACACAAAAAATAAGTAATATTTTTTAGAATAAAAAAAGTTGTAGTGGTTGTATCATCCTAGAAATATAAGTAAGTTTTTATTTACAAAGAGATTAATCAAATAAAAAAGGAAACATATTTATCAAAAGTAAAAAAATTATAATAACTCAAGAGATTCTTAGTTAACTAGACCAAGGAAACAGAAAATAATACTACTAATGCCTTTTAAAAAATAATTCCAGTTACTTGAATTGGTCTCACAAAATCACCAATAATCTCTCTTTGAAGTGGTTGTACTTGTACAGTTGTAGTGGAATTTCTTATTTGTATACCATCCTAATGCTTACTTTATTATTGACATACGGATAAAAATTATTTAAAATACTTTTATAAAAGTTTAGTTTAATTAAAATTTAAAGATAAATACTCACTGATTCTTTTAAGAACTGTCTTTTTCTTGTACATGTGTGATTCTGACTTTTAAAAAGAAACTAAATTATAAGAAGTATAATTACATCACAATGATAAAGTAACTAAAATGAGGTTGATATTTTAATTTGTACTTCAACTAATTATTTAAGATTATTATTTCTTACTAGTAAAAATACATATAAAGATTTGTTACATTTTCATTAATTAAAAATTATTATATATAATAAAATTATCATATTTTATAATAATTATATTAGAAACATATTAATAATAATTTCTAATTAATGACTATAATATTTTTATATTAATTATACATTTTAAATACACACTTTCAGTATATTATTACTTTTTGTGTATTTTTATTATAATTCATTGTGTCACTTTAAATCTTTGATTTTCTTTTCATTAATTTTTTCTTATTTCTGTTTTTTTTTATCATTACATTACATTACTATCACCTCTCATTTTGTACGTATTTTATTTTGGTAAAAAAAAGAAGAAGCTTCTCTGTCCTTTTTGCATATTTATTTTCTTTGTACGGGGCAAGTCAGCAAGTGGGTATGCGATGTTTTTCCAAAAAGGTTCAAACTTTGGGTGCAGAACTGCATATGTATAGGCACCGTAGGGAAACTCACGAACATTGCAACACGTTAGGTAGCTTCCTCTCCACTATTCAAAATCGGTTCCTTCCAATATAAGAAGTGTAAGAGCCCAGAACTACCAAGCAAGAACATAGTGTCTGTGTTTCAAAACTGTGATTTTGTTATCTGTTCTTCAAAACCATTGAAGATGAGGTGGCTCTTTCCTCTCCTCTTTCTTTGTTCGCTTGGTCTTACTGGTAAGAAAAACAACTTGACTCTTCTCTTCAAGCTCTCAACTTTAAATGCTGTGCAATGTGGGTCTCTTCTCATTTTCTTTATTTCACTGATCTCTAATGACACCCTTTGTATTTTTGGTTTGCATTTTCAGTTACTGGTCAAGAATCCATTGAGTTCCTCAACCTTTGTGAGACAACTGAAGACATTTTACAAGCCTCATCACACGCTGAGCTTCCCTTGGCTGTTTCAGTGAATGGTGGAAACCTCAATGAGGTCTCTTTCAGCATTCTATTGGCTGAAAAATGGCTCAGACACAACGTTCTTGCACACTACCCTGCCTCAGATATCACCACCATTGTTGTGGGTACCACTGCTTTTTGCCAACAAGACCACCAACACAACAACAACCTCGCTGTGGTTCTGTCTTCTTTGAAGAATGTCTACCACTCACTCAAGAGATGGGGTTTGGAGAAAGACATTAAAGTCTCTGTTGCTTTTAATCTGGACTGTTTGTCTCTAAACTCAGTTTCTCTTAACAATGATTTGAAACTGGTCAAACCCCTCATAGAGTTTCTCCAAGAGGTAAACTCCACATATTCTGTGATCCCACATTATAGCTTCTCACGTTTTTCTGATAAAAGTTTGAGCTTGGTCTCTTCCCACTTGGAGTCCATGAGAAAGTTTGGATTTTTCTACTTGAATAACATAAATGTTCTAGCCATTGTTCCAAAAGGGAGAAAAAACATAGCAAGAAAGCTTTCAGTTGTTGATTTTAGCCCAATAGGCCTATTCCCAGTAAGGCCAGCTCCAATGCCAGAAATAGCCAAGTCCCCAATGACTCCTTCCAATGTACCTTTCCCTCCTTTAGCTCAAGTAGTTTCTTCACCCCCTCCAATACTTTCTCCCACTTTTGCCCCTAAAGAGCCACCATTTCCATTTGGTGTTCCAGCTAGTTCTCCTCATGGTTTCTCACTCCCTCCTTGTAATCCATTACACGATGGCTCACCCCAAATATTCCCGATCCAGAAACTGTGGTGTGTGGCTAAGCCTAGTGTTCCTGAAGAAACACTGCAACAGGCTATGGACTATGCTTGTGGAGAGGGTGGTGCTGATTGCATGGAGATCACACCGCAGGGAAACTGTTATAATCCAGACACTTTGGTTGCTCATGCCTCCTTTGCTTTCAACAGTTACTGGCAGAAGCACAAGAGAAGTGGTGGAACATGCAGCTTTGGAGGAACAGCCATGTTGATCAATTCTGACCCAAGTAAGCATGCACTATCTATCTTGTCTTGTTTTTTTCTCAAATCTGTTCTAGCTTTGTGTTATTGTTTTCTTTTTTCTTTTATCGTGCTTCCCTTCATTAATAAAGAGTGTTACTATTGGTTTGCAGGTTTCCTTCACTGTCGGTTTATTCTTAGCTAAGTGAATAGAAGTGGCGTGGCGACTTTCTGTTTTTGTTGCAGATAGTGTGGAGGATTTTATGTTAAGGTGACTTTTCTTTTGATAAACTAGCAATCGGTTTATGTATAATGTATGGACCAACTTAAAACTTCTATATTGGGATCTTGTTGGATTAGCTAAATACTTTCTGGCTTAATTGTTATGTTGTTTCTCCATTTGATATATAGGTAATGGTAGTAGTAAGTTGGAGTTCTGTTCTAAATTACTTACTGATTGAATCCTATTTGCCTACGCAGAGTTTGTTTTATTCACAATGAATTTGACCATCAATTTTCTACTAGAATTGTCTTGTGTTTTAGCTGTAAGAATAAGAAAAACAGCCTTTATTTCTTCTTTGTTACGCTAAATTATTTAATGTCGTCAACAATTGTGATATTTCAAAAGGTGGTTAATCAAAATTTTAACACGAGGAGCATCACGAAGAACATAGAAAGTCCTGTTTAATCAAAAGTTCTGTTCTAAACTTTTTTTGTTGAGACTAAAGGTGTGGTGGTGAAAATTACTCAACTCTAGCTCTCATATTATATAGTATCCTCAACTGCGTCTAGGCAGTTCGCAAACTCTTTTATTTTTAATTAATGTGTTTGGATTCCAATTTGGAATTGAGTATAGAATTAGAACATTGAGGAGTTTGGTGAATGCTGAGTTTTTGTAACAAGATACAAGGAACGTTTGGATTTTTTTGTGGCGTTTTTATTGTCGTTTCAAATTCCTTCATTGTTCATCCTGTCGATTAAAATATTCTTCCTCTGTATTTCTGAGATTTCTTTCCTTTTCTTATCTAAAATGGTTTTTCCTCGAAAACCAAGCTGGGCTTGAATCTTCTGGCACATGAGAAAAATTATTTGAGGGTGCTTGCATTAGAATGTCATTGAATATTTTCGATTGAATTGAATATTGGGTAGTTCTCTACTGAGTTGTTCATTTGTCGTATGCAGTGGTAATAAGTTGGAAATTATTCTTGTTTATAAAAAATGTTGGAACTTGGAAATTATTCTATCAGAGACAGGTTAGGATCATGTGAGTTTTATAATGAATTTGTTTTTTAAACTTTGAAAAAATATCATGAATTTTTTAAAGTTAGGAGAGATAAAATTTACATACTTTTTAAAAAAAAATTGAGGACTGAATTCATTCATATAAGATTTACATGACTTTGAATACATTTGAAAAAATATATAGAAACTAAAATCACATTCTTTCCTTTAAAAAATTTCTCAAAGGTTAAAATGAACTGATACTATGATTTATACAAATTTGAAAACTAGTTTAATATTGTTATAATAATAAATAAATATGGTGTAACATCGTGAAGTTTTGTCCTTAACTTTTTCGATTTCATCATTCATGGTCCACCTGCTGCAGCTTTTTACCGTTTGTTTTATATGTTCTTTTCTGAAAGAAGGTGAAGCAAGATTCAAGAAAATGCCTGCCTAAAAAAGACCTTGGTGGGTAATTATTGGATGGTTGATTGAGAAACTAGAGGCTAAAAAAGCATGAAAAAGGAGCAACGGTTAGCCACAGTATACTCAACGTACTTATTCATAAACAAATATATCATATTATATGTGCAATCATAAGGACCTTAATCAGATTTATTCTCGTGCCTATTCACTGAAATCAATGGATCAAAACCAGTTGACAAAAGAAAATAGGATCGAAACCAGTAAAGTAACCTAAAAACAGCTGTGAATATAATCAAACGACACGGAGCAATAGGCTAGGATGGACCATTTTATTATTTCTGGGCCACACCTTCCAATTTAAGAGTTGGTAAAGAAGCTAAAGAAAGCCCATTATCCAAAGAAGAAAATCAAACCCACGAGAATTGGGCTGTTGTTTCCTGCAGGACCATTTCCATATTTTTGAATCGATTATTTTGAAAACCAAAAGGTTTAAACCAATCTGGAGTATAATTTTATATCTCAGATTGGTTAATCTGAAAGCCAATAAAGTGTGCAAGAAGCAACAGTCTCAGAATTGCTTGACCAAACCACGAGCTTCGTATATAAGGTTGTTTCAGCTATTGCTATTTCCACTCCCCTTAATCACTAATACACTTCCCTTTTGATTATCTTTTCCAAAAAAGGCAAAAATATCCTACAAAATATACTCCCATTTAGGTTGAGTTTTCCTCTTCCAGATTTCAAAACCCTATGCCCTCTCCCTTTCTCTCATTCAAACTTCAAGCTTCCCCTTCCTTTTTGTTCTACCTCTCATCACCTCAACATTCTCCACTTATTGTTGTAGCCTAAATCCACGGTCACCACTCACCACCAATTTCACATTGGGCCATTGGTGGAGAGGCTTGGTTCTTGAAACATTGATGGGTGATAACAATTTTGCAAAGAATACTCTTTGTTTAAGCTTTGAGGGCAGGAAACCAATTTTTGCACTGTTCTTGATTTGGGGCAAACTTACTTGATTGATGAATAAGGATTTTATTATAATCTCTAGAGCAATTTCCGGAATGCAACTCCGACACGCTGGGAACAATTTCTGAAATGTAAGACTTATGGATGATGCAAAGGGGAGTTTATTTTCTGGGTATTTTTGGAGGAAAAAAAATTCAAAAGGAGAGTGTACTAGTAACAAGGGGGATTGGAAAAGCAAGAGCCTTGTTTTTATCAATGGTTTGTTGTTTTGATCCACTATGCTGAGCTTCAAAGCCCAAAGAAACGGGTGGATCAAGATCGAATTACAACAAATACAGGGGTGCACAATGAAAAAACAAAACTGTCACCCATTGCTCTAAGATAAGCCAATAGCCCTGCAATTAACATCATAAATAGGCCATTTATTTCCCGCACTTTCACTATGAATCTAGCACCTTACATTAATTCTTTGTATTCTGGAAAGTCCATTCTAAAATACAAATTTATGTTTCGGATGGACATTACGAAATACAATGAGAGGTAAAAGATATAGATAAGGAAGTGCAGGATTCAAGTATAGATTAAGTTGAGCCCATTGACATGGTCACTTTGAGCCTGTGATTCTACAGGCCTAGTTCATTTTTAAACTTTCTTTCAGTCTTTTCAGAAGCGAATTTTGCCGGGCTCAAGGCTCTATCCATTTAGACCAAAACCGAAAAGGTTCAAACTTCAAACCATTGCGCTAACCTGAATCTCATTTGCAATTTTAGTACTAAGAACTGTGGTTGACCTTGAATAACATAAATACTTACTCTACTAACAATTTTTCAACATCTATTTTTAATTATTAAACGAAATTTTATATTGATTTCACAAATAAAGAGTATTGGAAGAGATAATTACAGCAGAAATAGACTATTTTCCTTGTTTAGATGGGTTGAAAAAAGTTATAAGAATTAATTTTGTATTAGTTAGGTTTTACTATAATTATTTTACCTGTGAAACTAAAAAAAAAAAACTATTCTGCACCCCAATGAAATGAGGAGGGGAGGAATGGTTAGTGGTGTTTTATTTTATTTTATTGTTGTTTTAACTTTTTAGAAATCAAATAATTTTTGTAACATAAAAAATAAAGAATATTTTTTTCAATTAATGAGGTAGCTCTTTTTCTAGGTTTTTGGAATTAAATTTATCAGTTTGAAAATATATTTATTCCTTTTATATTTTTTTAACTAATCCAAACAATGAGAAAAAAATCTGCAATTTTTTCTTTAATATTTTTATTCATTCAAACAATACGTCATTTTCACCCCATTTTTATTTTATTTTTTATCTCTCGTTTCTCTTCACTCTGTCTCATCTATTGTCTAAGGAGAGCATAAATACAAGCCTCTTTTTGAATAAAAAATTGATCATTGTTTTTCTAAATTACTAATAATAGGTAGCTAATCCCCATGCATTTTAGTAATTAATTTTTGGTGTAACTTTGAAATGAAATCAGATGAATGTGATTTATGTATTATTCAATTATAATCATATAATGTTATATAATTTATATCGTCATATCAAATAATTAAGTATAATATTTTATTTTTTGTTATTAATGTCCAATAATCTTTTTGCAAATCTGATATTTTATTTTTAATTTAATGTTTTATTTAAAAAATACTTTTATTCTTAATTAATTTCTATTTTTTTAAATTCTAAACTTAGTTTTTTCTTCTCTGCATATAATTATAAAAATAAAAAAACTCATCATCGTCAACAGTAGAACACTTCATTCCTTTATATTGCGAAACACCAATAAAATTTCTCCACATTCCCGGCGCCGCTTCCTTAGAAACGGTATTTTGCAATATACAGGGACGAAAAAACTAGATTTAGAATCCGAGATAATTATAGTTAATTAGAAATAGAAATATTTTTTAATAAAACATTAAATTAAAAATAAAAATATCATTCAGCTTTAGTTGAAAAAAATGATTTAAACTAAATTATCTAATGGAACGATATAAATCACATATCGTTATATAATTAAATAATACATAAATCACACTTATATGACTTATTTTAAATTCACACCAAATTATAATCTAAACTAAATACATACTTTCTTCTTTCTTTCCCTTATTTTTCTTGTGTCAACAAATCGGTTTTTAGGTAATCTATTTCAAAACAGCAGTGCTTTTAAAACATAATATTAATACCAATTAGGACGTAATTGTAACATTATCTTCCCGGCAGCACTGGCCTCCTTGTCTAATCGAACCTTAATTTAGACAGAATAAATAAATAGACTTATCATACACAGACAGTGCTAACAGAAAATTTCCACTTGTCCTTGACTTGAAAACAGCTAAGCTGCATGCACAAAATTAACGGAGTAATTTATGTGTAAACTCAGTTTATATTCGCTTTGTATATTGAACGCGTTCATACATGTTTTGTGTAATCAGACTCAGAATTCCTTGTACTAAGTTGACTGCATATAATAACTACTATATCCGATTCAAACATTTATTATTTAAGGAATGAATTTTATTTTATTAATAACTTTAGAAAATTGTAGACTACATTGATTTTTTTAACTTTATGATTATTCATGGTAATTTCTTCTAAATAAAATAAGATAAAATATTAATAAAAATATTTTGTATTTTACATAAAATAGTTCAGTAGTTATATATGTTCCACAATTGAGGCTTAAAAACTTTTAATTTTTGTGAAGTAATGTGAATGGTATGTTTTAAAATTCAGGGAGTAAGTGAAAATATGAATTGTTAAGTATTGAGTCTATACATGCATTATTAAATAATGCCGTCCAATCTTGACTTCAAGTTTATAACTAACCAATTGTCTTTTTGTCCTTAAATCCAAACCAATGAATTAGTCAATTAAACTAAGACAAGGGGGAAAAGAAAATAAAAACACCCACTGGTGAGCACCTTTCTTTAATTCCATGGTGAAAAGGAAAAGAAAAGAAAAACATTTCAATCTTCTACGTCACTCTTTTCATGGCAAACTGGCAATCACTTTCTTTCATGTCTCCTTCTGTTTCTGACCTGATCCGTAGAAGTATCTATGGTCTATCTTATTAAACTCTAAAATAGTAAAATGTGACTCGAGAAATGAGCTTCTACACCTAAATTATGTTTAATTAGTGGCAATTAGGCAAGACTTAGCATGCTCGAACCTTGCCTACCACTTCCATTCACATAATTGACTAATACAAATAATAGTATACGTAGTTTAATTACAGGATATAATTAATCAAACTTGGGGTCGTTTTATTGACCTAATGATTTAAGACTATCTTGGTGTACAGATTAGTCAGTCATATATCATTACTTTTTATTCTTTTGGGTTTAGCGGGACGCGTAAAGACACTGATCCGTGATCACATCACTCGTGCATCCTTCTCTTTCCTATTACTTTTTAATTTATTTTTTCTTTTAATGTTCACATCAGATAATTACAAATGCAGGTAGAGACCTTTAAACCTATCACGTACTAGACAATTTTAAAATTGGAAAGTTTGGATTCATGCAGTGGCGGGAGTACTTGATGTTTATACTTTTTTAATTGCGAATGTCACAAATAATTGAGTAATAAATTAAAGAGACATTTTTACTTGTCGTGTTTCTTCTATTTTTCAATTACAAAGCACAACTAGTCAACCATAAAATGATAAAACCACATTCATTATTCTATAACATAACAGCATTGGAAAACGTATATACTTTGACTTTCAGAAACTTCAAAATTTTAATTTGCAAATAGTTTCACTTAAAACTTAAAATTAATATATATTATAGTTTACAGAGTAAATTGTAATATAAGAGTAAAGACCATCTAATGCTTGTGTAAGTTATACTCACTCTTTAAAAATAAGTAATACCCTTTGAAATATTGCATGGAAAAAGACATGTGACTGAAACTATTCAATTATGGGCACTTAGTTTAATTTGGTGTAGATTCAGAACTAGGAGAAAATGTGTAATATTTAAAACAAAATATGAGGTGTGAAAGTTAAGTAAACTCCACTTAAAACCATTTATTTTCAATGATATAAGAATCAGAGGCACATGAACACAACTAACTTCTCAGTTATCTAAATAATTTCAGTTGAATTTTAACATGTTTTCCTCTTATATTTTTCATTGTTAACAATATTTTACTCCTATAAATATTCGCATTAAATCATTGCCTCTAGTTTCTAGCTGGGGTGTTTCCGCGTGCTAAATTCGTTGAAGGTATCTATTATCCCCCCAAACCCCTCTTTTCAAAGGCTTCACACAGAAGAACAAATCTGATTATGTTTGAAAAGCACGAGTCTGATCACGTTTGACAAGGGAGACAAGGATAAGAGCAAAACCCATTTCAGATAAAAGCTTAGCATTAAACTTTTGAAGCAAAGCAAGTAGGCATACTAGGTATATCGAGTTCTTCCTTTGACTTATAAAATTACTATGTTATCCTTTCCATAAATACAGGCACAATTTGTAGCTATCTCTTTCCAACTAGCTAGTAGTCATGTCTTAACAAAATGAATGGCACACCCATTAGCCAAAAAAGATGTGGGGGAAGGATATGAATGAGGGTGGCAAGCCCCAAAAAGATATGAGGAAAAGGAAAAGGAAAATGAAATGAGAAACAAAGGATAATGCCACTTTGGCGTTCACATTAATACGTTGCTACTATTGTGTCCTACTAACCCCGTCAGCCAGTCCCACATGACTATTAAAATGAGTTATTTTTACAATTTTTTATTATTAAAATGAGTTCTTTTTAAAATAAATTATTAGCATTGATTTTTTTATATTAAATTATATAGTAAAACTGACAATTTAAAGATCTAGCAGTCCAAGATAAATCATCAATATTGTTTTGTCACATAAAACAAAATATTAGTTTGAAATTATTGATTTATTATGTCAGCATTTATCAATTTAAAATTATTGATTTGTTGATATAGTTATTCGCAATTGCTAATTTGTATACGTTTAATTCAAGTCAACAATAAAAATTATAGAATATATGAATCAACACTGATTCAAATATACATAAAAACAATAATATAATTAACATCAAAACAACAATTTACAATACCTAAGTCATTTGTTTCACTAATTATATATATATATATATATATATATATATATATATATATATATATTAGTTTTTGGTATCATAATTTTTCCTTCCGAGTAAATCTTTTATTCATATAATTCAAATGATAGGACCCATGTAATCTAGCTATTGTTGCTTAAAATGGAGCTAGGAATAATATTGTTTAAACAAAATAACAATTCAAAACTATTCGTTTATCACATTAGCATTCAACAATTGATTAGACTGTCAAATACTCAAATTATTAATGTAACTCTGAATTTTGATCAAAGCATATCAATGTCAATAATTTATTTTAGAAACAATCCATCTTAATAAAAAATTTGTAAAAATGATCGACGGTCAATCACTCTGAGTTTAGTCTTTAGTGCATTGCCCGTTAGAGTGCCCTTTACATTGGCCACGTGGCAATCGGTCACCGATTGATTCCCTCACCATTACTTTCATGTATTACCCCGTTACTTCATCCCCACATAAACAATTATCAATTAAGATATATGCAAAACCTCATGTTGGATTTTTATTGTGTATATTTTTTTTAACCAACAATAATCATGCATTATAAATAGAATTACTTTTTGATTCAATAAATTAAAAACCTAAGATTAAAAAATCAATTAATAATTAATAATATTAAAAGCAAAATCAAACAAAACTCTTTTTTTATGTGCTTATTTGTCTCTCCCGTCAGCCCAACACTTTACATAAACTTATCTATTGTAGTTGGTTTACGAATTTTAAGAAATAATAAATTAACATATATTTTTTAAAATAAATAAATTTATATTTCTACTTGAATTTTTAATAAATTAAAATTATTAAATATTTAATTCAATACAATTACTTCACTAATTTTAAATTAATATTATTTTAAAGTAATCTTAACGCTAATTAACTTTTCTTTTACCATTACTAGTAAGTGCAATAAAGTATGTGATGAAAAAAGAACAAGAAAAAAAATACTAATAGAGTGAAGGAAAATGCTGTTGAGTACAAACAACTTTTATTTAAAAAAGTGAAGAAGGAATATTATTGTTGGAGAATGTAAAAGAAGGATAAGTTGCAACAGAAAACAATAGTAGTATTTTACAAGGATCCATCCATGAATGGTTAGTAATTCCCACTGTTCATATTTACTTCATAACAAGTGGTTCGCATCAACTAGCGTTACTCATGAAGGAAAATATTAAGAGAAGTTAACGTATGCTTATTCCTTACAAAAATGATACATTTATGAATCTTTGTTATACAGCACTAGTAAAATTCATATTCTTAGTTTTACTCATTATTACTGTTACTTTTCGTCTTTTTATAATATACAAGTTATATTATAAAATATATTATCGCTTATTTTTTACATAAAAAGTATCATATATATATATATATATATATATATATATATTTGCCAGGGATGAAACTAAAAAAAACAGTCTGGGGCAAAAATTTAACGCAAGATTTGAAAAAGATAAATAAATCTTAATATGATGCAATATTTATCATGTTAAAAAAGAAATCATGTTACTTAACTTACTTTACTCTTGACCCTATTGTCTTTGAAGATAGAAAAAGGAAATACATGTTTGAGAGAAGAAGACAAGCTCAAAAATAAAGTAAAAGAATAAAAGGAAATACATTATTTGATTACTTCAAATACCTTATTACAATGCACACGTAAACATTTATAAAACATAAAAACTATTAATTTATGTGTTGTGAGTTTTAACTTTTTTTATCCTGTGGAAAGATTTTTGAGTTTTAACTAAACACAATATAAAGTGTATCATTACTAAATTATTTTTTGTAAACCTAAAAATAACGTGTATAATAGGTATAAGGAGTAAAAGAATAAGGGTTGTGTATTAGTCAAATAAAAAGGAAAGCAAGATGATAATTTAAAAGGGGAAAATATTAGTGTATGCATAAAAAAAAATCTGTATCAGGGGGCGATGGCCCCTTTTTCCTTCAACCTAGTTCTGCCCTGTATATTGCAAAATACTAATAAAATTTGTACCAAAACAATGCCAAAATGTGGTGGTTGTTTTTCAACAAGATATATAGTGTTTAATTTTAATGATTTTGAGTGTTTTTGTTTTTTGTTTTTTTCTTCTTGATATTTTATTTAACATCTTTTAGCTGTTTTTTTTTCTAATCCATTTATATGATGTCTATGCTGCAAAATTTATGTATTTTTTTAATTTCTAAATATGGTGAAAAAAAAATAATGATAGGTACAGAGGTACTCCTTTTGTTTTACACAACAGTAGTTAATAATTAAAGAAAAAATACAATCCATACAAAGTTAATTTTTAGCATACAAAAACTTATTTGTGTATACATGTATATAATATAATGATTCTTTTACTGCATAATCTATTAATTATTGAATAGCTCTCTTTAAAACTTTGTACAGATGATATATTTTCTTACGATAAATAAATTATCGACCATTTTAATCGTTACAGATTGCCTCCTATTATTGGCCTGAGCTAGTAATCTTTATGGAATAGACCACACGCCTACATCCACAGAATGAAAAGCAGAGATCCAAATAAAGGTTAAAAAGAGTGCTTATAAACATATACGTCAAGATCCTATAATTCATTTTCGGTCTATTTTTTTACTTGTTTCTCTGTAATCTTTAATTATATCTATCATATTTCCTGGTGCTTTTTATTTTTTTCTCTCCATTTCTCCTCTCTAATCCATCCTGAAATGATGTGGACGTTTACACTTTCAGTTAAGAAAACATAAGACATTACAGCTCCGTTATTTCTATTTAGCCATAAATAATTAATAAAATATAATTGTCTTTATTTCTCATATTTTAATCACATACGTGTATGAGTATTAAAAATTGTCCCAAATAAAAAAATGGTGCATATTGTCTCACTTTTATCATATAAAATAACTAAAAAATAATGACATCTGACTGGTCATACCTTCATATTCATTTGTTTGTATAACATTGGAAAAAAAACTAATCAGAGAAAGTTACCATTCAATTCGATTTCAACGGAAAGCCTAAACTAAGTAACAGAATCATACAACTCGCAAGTTCTTATTGCACCCAAAAAAGGCAAAGTACCCATATCAGTAGGCTTAGAGTTACATTAAGATTAAAACTAGATGAGTATCTTATAGTGTCATGTGTCATGTGTCATGGAGTGAAGATCTCTTTTGTGACATTTTTTTCTTTATCGATATATTCTAAATTGAGATTTTAGATAATTTTAATGGGTTTCACATGGACCATACTTTTAAATATTTAAAATTTAATTAAATTAATTAAGTAATTAATTTTAATTAATAAAGAATGAAAAATATATAAATATTAATAAAATATATATTTAATTTTAAGTAATTAATTTTAATTTTTAATTTCATTTTATTTATTTTTTTTCATTTTTTTTGTCCTGTCACATAAAAAATCATTTTTTTTAACTTCGTGCAGATCTTCAGGATTCTTGTGAAAGAACCGAATCTTCACGTAGAGATCTGCATTTTCTCTTTGATGATGGATCTAGAAAAAAAGAGATATCGAAGACCCCTCCCCAATATCCCCCACTAAAATTGTTATAATAAAGACTATTTGGCTCATGCTACCACCATTGAAAAATAAATTTATGTAACACTATTTTATCTTATCACATTTATGATCTTATCTCTATTGTATAATAAAATTATTCAAATATATCCAATAAATAATCCATCTATGGTATATATCTAAGAAATATACTGACCAAGAACTCAATAACAAAATAAAGTTAGGCAAGATAAGATCATGGACAGCGGACATTTTATCAAAGGACAGAAGACATTGGCGTCAAAAAGGTCTTTAAGAAAAGATTAGCAACATGACATGCCCAAACACAAAAGCATATAGGGATTCACCCACGAGTTCATATCCTCCCCCAAAAGCCATATCCCATTATTGTTATAAAAGTGTCCCATAGTCATAGATACCAATACAGTAGTAGTAGTATTTTATATTTAATAAAATAAAAATATTATAAGTAGGCAAAGTCCAAATTCCAAAAGACGATAGGTAAATAACACTGGAAACGTCGGTTGCGTTTGGGTGGAAAAGGATCTGAAAAGCCACATCCATTTACGAAAAAGCTAATTCGTAACAACAAAAGGTGAGGGGATATGGATATTCCTTCAACTTAGAAGAACAAAAATAAATTCACATATTCCTAATTCTCTCCATTCCCACCTTCAAGTCGCTACCCTAACTAGATAATATATTTTGAGAAAGTACTTACAGAATTAGAGATAGAGAGGAAAAACAAAAAAAAAAAGAAAAAGACAAAAGAACCAAAAAGGCAAGGTGGACGTTGACTTGTTAGACCTCTCTCGGGTCAACAAAAATGGACATGCCGGGTTGAGATTTGGTCCAGTCACCAACGGAACCGTCACTGTAATCCTCGCCCAACCGCTTCATACACCATAAATCTTCACACGACAGCATCTTCCAGTGGGGTATTCCGAACCTTAAGGGCTCGTTTGAGGACACTTCCGTGGCCACCACACTACACCCTTTTTCCATAGCGAGGTTGTGCACAAACCCACACAGGGCCTTCACCATCTTCACACCCTCTGGGCCTTCGCCTCCCAGCCCGTACATGAACTGAAACCCGAACGGCCTAAACAAGTCCGGCATCGATGGTAATCGCAGCCACGGCAAGGCCCGGTCCACCAACCGGGTCGTTTTTGCGAGAGTGCGCTTCAAGCGCGACGCCCCACGCACCTCGAGCTTGAACACTTCCTTCGAGTTCCACACGCTGACCATGGCCCAGGAGTGCGGTGGGTCCGACAGAAAAAGATCTGGGCCGGGCCACATATCAGCACTGTAGGACCCTTTTGGGACCGCCAAAAACGTCCCCAAGTTTAGTTTGTTGTTCAGAACAGAGTCAATGTCGCGCGGGAAATATTCTGTTGTGGCAAAATAGTGACGGTAGAGAAACTCGGCTTCGGAGTGAGAAAGTCTTATGATTGTGACCCTTGGAGACACCCTTGCTCGGTGAGCAAAAACTGGGTTGACAAGAATGGACGGAGTACGAAACTTTGAATACCCGCATTTGTCGGTGAAGAGTTTAATGGATGCTAAATTGTCGCTTTCCGTTGCCATGTAGGAGTACTCCGCATCGTTATCCCTGAACCAAGCCTCCATTCTATGCACTAGTTTCAACCCTATTCCCATTCTACTGCATCATCAAAAAAACAAAAAATTAATTAACATCTCATTCTCAACAGCATTTACCCTCTCCCTTAAATGTTATTTATCAATCTTATTCTTACCGTTGGTTGGGAGAAACGCGAAGGCCTAGTATATATGCGACTCTGGTGTACACTGGGACATGCTTCACATTAGTGTTGTTGCATATTCCATTTCTGGAGAATCTTCTCCCGCAGGTGACAGTTTTTATGCAACCTCTTATCATTCCTACTATCTCTTCTCCAATCTCCGCTACCTGTTGAATCCACATGAAAAATAATTTTTCATTAAGTTATTGTTTAATCATTTTTCATTAAGTGGATAGTGAAAAAGTTGGTGATAGAAATATGAATGTGTAGGTACGTATATATTATATATATAGGCATTGATTAAAGGTTGGTAAGTTAATATATACCAGCATGAGAAAAGCAGGTGAATGGCGGACCCTGCAAATTGGGTCGCCGAGCATGTCGGTGAAGAGAGAAAGCTTGCCGCTGGGTCCAACCTCGCATGACCTTTCAACGGTTTCTACTCTCTCTCGGTCTTTATTCAGGTTGAACTCTCTCACAACCAACGTAGGTGATAGCTCCTCGCCCATTTGAGAGAGAGTATAATAACAGGTATATATGCGTGGTAGAGAAGATGATAAGATGGATAGCAAAGAAAGTGCGAGGAACTATTGTGAGCGAGGGGTAGAGTTATATAGATAGAGGAGCGATTTTGAGAGTGAGCAAATCGCAGCTTTTTCAAGACTGGTTAACTTGTGCACTGTGCTATAGGCAAGAAACCTAAGCCTACCAAAGCTTCGAATTTGAGACCAGAGCAGAGCCACGAATTTTGGAAAATCAGAACTGTTTATTTAGGAGGAAATAAAGAAAAAAGAAGGGAGCTGTTTATTTAGATATTTCTGCTTCTATTCTTCCGCAGAGGTACAATACAAGTCCCTTGTGGGCTTTAAATACTGAACTTTTTAGCTATTCTTTCTTGCTGTTTTTTTTATAAATAAAAATAAAAATAGGACTAGTATTTTTTAGTTTCTCTCTCCAGAATCTACCACTTCCTTTTGCTTTTGCTTCGAATTATATATAAGGTTAAAATAATTATTAATGTCTTTATCTATTCCCCCAACCTTCCGTCTGTTTGTGTTTTCTTTATCTGCGCGACTTTTTTTTCTTTGATATTGGACTTTTAATTTATTTTTCTCACTCTATGACCGGTACTTGTGATAATAATGACGGAAAAGAAATAAAAAAACGAAAATGAATCAATAATATTCATTGCGAAGCGAAAGGAAGGGGAAGGGGCAACGGTTGGGGAAGTGGCGGCTATGGCTGCGCAGTATTGTGGAGATGTTCCTTCTTAATTGATTTTTTAATAATCATTTATTTTATACGGAAGGACGCGTTGCCATCAATGACCCCATTTGTAATCATTACCTTTAATACTACTCTCTTTCCCCCTACTACCTCCGCCCCATAATGTGTAATGTGTATACATGCATCATATGGAATGAGATGCACATGCATATTTCATGTGGGAGTGGGATGGAATCTAGTATACATCTACTATACTAGTACAGTATTGATCTTTCATTGGACACTTAATTTCAAATTTATCACCACGTGTGTTATTTACTGTGTTGATCATGGATGATAGTATACATATTGGTAGTGTATTCAGGTAGTATTTGGTTGAAATATACTTTAGTGTATTTAATGTATTTGAGATTAAAGTTTTAAAATTTAGTAGTGAATTCTACATTTTTATATTTTAATTTAATTTAAATATTTTATCTTTTTTCATTTTAATTTATTTTTATATTTCTTTCATTTCTTTAAATCAAACACACAATGTTGTGAAGTGTGAATTGCATCCAAAGGATTTGAGTTAGTAGCTAGATAGCGTTACCATGAGAACAATGCGTTTTTCTCATTCTACCAAATATTATATTAATATTAATTGGATAGAGCCGTAAAATTATAATGGATGAATCTTCAAATAATCTAATTACTATTTCCTTTATAATAAAAAAAATACTCCTAAGTACTTTCTGCGGAAACAGGTGTTGTTAAAAAGCAACGTGGCGAAACGGATACCCTCCATTTTATTTATTTGTATTTTGTTGGTTCAGTGCTGAGACTGCTTACTAATGACTAATGAGGCCTTTTACCCTTTAGGGGAGATTTTTTTTTTTTCCGGAATTTTTTTGAAACTTGTCCCAATTGGTAAATAAAAAAAAAAATTTGCTCCTTTTAGGAAAAGAACCGACTTATGAGCTGCAAAGCGGTTTTCTCTTTAGCTGCTGCTGGTAATGATCGTCACCATTCGTATAATAATTAACCTCTGTTTCAAATTGACGGCTAGGATACTTTGTTTACGAGCTGCTAAGATTTTATGTACTTTTAGCTTATGTACTGATTAAAGCCTATGGCTATGGGAAAAGTTACAAAAAGGGGAATTATTTTTAAATTTATAAATAAAAATAAATTTTAAATTAATATTCACAAACAAATAAGTCAAAATGAATCTTACAACTTTCGAATATAAAATCTTAAATTAATTTATGATTTTTATTTTATTAAAATTGTAAAAAAGTAAATAAATTTTAATTACATTTTTTAAGTTGTAAATTAATTTACTATCTGAAAGTATTTTATTTTTTTAAAATAATTATTAAAAGTCATAATTTTTTAAAATTATTTTTAATAAATTTAAATTAGTTTTAATTTATAGTTTTATTTAATATTTTATATTTTTTTATGTTGTTTTATTTAATATATTTTATTTTTTCTATTAATATTAAAGATTATTATTTGTTTTATAAATAAAAAAATAATATAAATAAAATATTTAAATGCACTATATATATTTATTTAAGAAAAATATTATCAAGTGAAACAATATTCTACAACAAATTCTTTTGAATATGATGTCCCACAACAAATTTTTAATTAATAATACTATAGAAAATTATTAGTTTATTTAATAATGTAAAAATTGATTAATTTTTTTAATATTATTTGATAAATTAATATTATTTATTAATATTAATAACATAAATATTAAAAAAATGATTAAAAACATTGAACTAGAAATTAAAATTTAAAACTAATTTAAATTCGTTAAAACATAATTTAAAATAACAAAGTGATAATTAAAAAAATCATAAATTATTTACTTTTTTACAATTTCAGTAAAAATGTAAAAAAATAATGAATTAATTTATAATTTTATCTTCAAAAGTCATAAATTATTTTACGACTTACTTATTTGTGAATATTAATTAAAAATTTATTTCATTTGATAAATTTTAAAAAATAATTGTTCCCATTTGATAACTTTCGTGAGGGAGATGTTTCACTACCCTAGGACGCAGACGCAGCCCTGCGGAGTTTTATTTTTATTTTTTAATTAGTAAGTTACTAGTATTGATGAAGAAATTAAATAAAAAATATTTAAAATTTAATGTAATTCTAAAAAAATTACAGTGAAATTGTGTTATTGAATAGTAGTATGATACAGTCTTATTATTATTATCCCCACTAAACCAATTTGGGTTAATTATTAATTACATGACCCAAGAGATGAAGAATGAAGGCATCAAGCACCAACCCTGTCTTCGTAAATCACAAGATAGTTTGGGATTTAAAAACCAATAATCCGAGGATCGATTAACGCCAATTCGGGAGTGAAGTAGCACACTACAGGAGCTGCGTCACCAGTGATGGCATACGTGTAAGCACTGTTGCTTACAGTATACCAGTTTGGCAGTTTCATGATATATGAGCCAACCCAGAGAGTTTTTTAGCACGCAGAAAACCGTTTTGATAATGATTGGTCATTGAAGGAAGTGGGTACGTCACCAAAATTTTGGGTTATAGTAGTAATTAATAATTAAAGATTCAATCATTTTCCCTTAAATAAACATTGATATTGGGTAACTGCTACATTAAGTACAAGTCGTGGGAGATAAGAAACCGAAGGGTTCATTTTTTTTTTCTTTTCTAATCTTCTTTCTCATTTCTATATTATTAGTATTATATTAATACAAATTAATTTATTTATTGTTTAAGTAAAATATTTCTATATGAATATTTAATCAAATTTAATTACCTTACCACATTATTTTATTCATTAATATGATGTTATAACAATATGATTTTTTTTTTCGGTAAACAAATGATATTTTATTAAATACTACGTGTTGATGTAAAATATACTTAAAAATATATAAGGGAACTCTTATTCCAAATATGTTTCGAAATGGACACAATGTTTTTACCATAATTAACAGAATAAATTTAATTTAAGTAGTAAAAGTATTAGGACAGAAGAATTCATAAAGTAAAATTAATTTATTGATTAGTAAAGTGAACAAGAAATTGAGCAAAAGGGGACGAATTCAATTAAATTATAGACTATTTTATTTTAATTTTTACATTAATATGATCTTGACATATATTATTAATATTTATATAAATTTAAAACATAATTTATATGTATTTAAAAACTTATATATTACAAATTCTAATTGTCTAATAACTTATATATTTAGAAGTATTTATTTTCTTAATAAATTTTAGTTATATAAAATAAAAATTTGCTTTGTACAATATACATGCTAAAATATCTGTTGAAGATAAAAATAATAATAACAGTTTATATTTTACATTTAATCATGTTCATGTTTAATTTCAACCGCGCCAGACTATCCTCAATAGATACATAATATAAAAGGAGTAACTGAGTAAGGACCAAGCTCAAGGTTTTTTTCTCTAAGCAAAAGTTAAAGTTAAAGCCACAAAGGCAGAAACTTCCGAAGGCACCTCTTCAATCCAATACCTTTCATCACCAAAAGAGAAAGTCAAGCTCAAAACGTTAATTAATTATATATTGTATTTTTTAATAATTGATACTATCATTTTTTTTACCCAGTATTTTCTTAAGAGTTGCCGTAAGAATATTTTTTGACATAGTTCCTGATTATCGGCAGTTAAATTAATTGGAGCCGATCGATTCTAATCAGAATATATACTTTTTTTTTCAATAAGTACGACATATTGTAAAATATTGAATCTTTAAAAATGAGTACACCACAAGTTTAGTGTCAAATCAATGGAAAATTAATCAACCATGTTTTTTGTAATAGAAAATATTAGTATTTTTCTGTAATAACTCCAAAAATAATTTTTTTCAAAATGAGAAGATTACCTATGTGAATTTATTTGTTTTTAATCCTTTACTTACCTTGTTCTAAAATCGAAAAATTCGTAAAAGAAAAAACAAATAAATTCAATCTCTTCATTGATTTTCTTTTTCTGTAAAAGTCTTAAATTATTAACTTATCAATGTTTATTATATAAGAAGAGGGCAAGTACTTACTTCTTAATATTTTTATTATATAATTGTTGTTGTTGTTTACCTTGCTGGTTAAGAAAGAGAGTAAGTACAGTGCTATAAAAAATCGTAAGGATTTCAAATTAATATAGCGGATAGGTTATTTTATCAGTTACATCAGTACGTCAGCCTTTAATTTTCTTATTTTGTTTACTAAGCTTTTTATTTTGTTTTTTTTACGCAAGAGTTTTGTTAATTTTAACTTAAGTAACAAGAATGATAGTATCACATTTAATGGTATTTTTCTTTTTATACATTTTTTTATTATCTCAATTTATGTAAGTCTCATTCGTTTATGAATGAGATTTGTTTAATTAATTTGTTAATTAATGAGAAATAAGATTAACATATTTAATGAGATTCACAAAAAAAAATCCTAGTAAATTAAACGTGTTGAAAAAAATGTTAAAAGTTATGTTGTCAATATTTCTTATATAAATAATAATATATAGAAAATTAGTTTAGGGACCCAATTGAAAAAAAAAATGAGGAACCTAATTCAAAATTTCAACATTATTAGTCAATTAGAACTATCCCATATGTGATTTTTTTATAAAAAAAAAACTACAAAACATAAAACAATAATTGATTGAATAATAATATAAAAATATTATACTCCCAAATCATTCTATTTCATTTATAACTAATTTATAAAGAATCACAAGGTTAAACTACTCAGCTATCATTATGTTTAAAAGTCATGAAAAGTAATTTCACTATATTAGCAAATGTCTTGATGTTAAATTTTGTATGAAAAAAAACATTTGCTAAAAAATAATAATTCCACTATATCATAGATCTTTTTGTGTTTAAAAATCCCCACAAAAGATATTAATGATTTAGACAAAAAAAAATATTTTAAGTAAATTTGTATAATAAAAATGTAATGAAAAATGCTTTTATCATTTATTATACAATCTATTAAAATAGTAAATAAAATAAATAAGTATTTTGTTGTTAAAAAAAAAAACTTTGACTATTCATATGAATAACAACAGGCTATCCAGCAGGAACTGTAATCCCTAAATTTTTTTTCCAGCCTCTATCACTGCGTATTATTTTTTTCACACTTTTTTATTTATTTAATTGCCTGGAAGAACAAAACTTGGTTACTCTGTCATCCATTTTTCTTTAATATCTTATGCTATCTCTGTCCGGAAAAAGGTCGAGCAAAACTTCATTATTTCCTGCAAATTTGACAGATTGTCTTCTGGTTTGTGGGTTATTTGAAAGCGTTTCTATATAAAGTTAAAATTATTTGATTCCCGTGTCTATCCGTGTAGGGAACGAATTGAAGTAAAACAAACGCAGAAATGATTCTCAATTCATATATCATGGTGATTAACTGATTATATACAACTTTCTACTTGTACAATGGAGAATATTCATCCAACAAAAATGCAAAAAATATATAAATATATCTTGCATAGGTCATATCAAATAGTTCTGACCACTAATTTATGTAAAAGAAATATTCCGTAATATATAATTTGCTATTGATAATAACTAATGATAATGACAATAGGCGAGAACAGTATAAAAAATAGCAACAAAATAGTGCCATTCTTTAATAATGATAAACTTGCGTTATAAACAATCGCAAAAAAAAAAGTAATTATTTTATTACTAAAAAATATCAATATGTTTTTTTTAATATAAATTTATAATTTAAATCAATTTTTTAGTATAATTGAAATCAGTAAAACCTCATTTTATTTTTTAAAATATTTTTCTTAAGAAAAAATTAACAACTAAAATTCAATTTTTAATTTTAAAACAAAACTAACCTTTTATTACGTTATATCATGACAAAAAAGTGTACATCACCGTCACCGCTTCGTTTGCTTCGCCAGAAGACCAACAAAGAGAAGAATTGAGAACAAAAAAGGATGAACGATTATAGTGATAAAAGGTGAATCTGACTTTTTTCATTAAACTAATATAATTTATTTTTAAAATTACAAAATTAGTATAATTTTTAAAGAACAAGTTGTACTTCATGAATACAATTTTATTTTATTCCTTTTTATGCAAGTAATGTTTGTTACCATCTACAATTACAAGAAATATTTGTGAGATGTTCTATAATGGCAAAATAAAATGTTGTTTTAAAATTTTACAAAATTATTTACATAAAAATAAAAGTAGACAGTACGTATATTAATTAATTGTTGTTCTTTTGGTAAAGAAATTAAAGTAATTCGTTAACTTATATAATTATTATTATAAATGGTTGTTTACCAACATTGCTTAAATATAACTATGAAAAAAAGGTTAATTTTATATTAATCATCTTAAAAGTTTTTTATATTATTAATTGACAGTATATATATTTTTATACTAACAACATATAGAATTTAAACTAAAAAGTAAAAAGAGTAGCACTCACTCGCGAAATTCATCTTTTCTCATGTTAATAATTTTTTCAAAAAAAATATTGTAATTTGATTAATTTTTTTTAAAAAGTGCTATTTGGTACGAATGTTCTTGGTATGAATTTGACAAACTGATTTATGGATCACTTCCTTTTTAAAAATATAAAATAAGTATTTGACAGAAATAAAGTTAGTGTAAATTTTATGAAAAAATATATAAAATAAGTAATAATTTAAAAAAAATCGTTTGCATCAGCGTTTTCTTTAAAAATAAATAAAGTATAAATAAAAAAGCCCATGAACTTTCATTGTTGGGAAAATTGTTAATAGTGAAATTGGTACCTCCAAGTAAATTTGGTGATAAATTGATTCTTAAAAAATAAAAAATATAAATTTAATTATTAAAAATGTGTAAAAAATATGATAAATTAATTTTATTGCTAAAATTGAGAGATTATTTCATAAGTTGTAATCCCTAGTCCTTAATTGTAAAATCATTTTAAAAAATTTACTTGTTCATTTTTATAAGATTATTTTCTATTTTTAAAAGTATTAATTATTTTTTCCTTACTTACACTTAGTTAATTTTTCTTTTTTCAAACATTAATAAAAAAATAATTGAATGGATAGATAAATAAGAAAAGAGTAATTTTGGGATTTAATTGATAAATTTAATGTAATAATTAAACTAATTATTTTTCTTAAGATAAGTGAATTAATTAAAATAATAATATAATTAAAGATAAAAAGAATAATGCTCAAATATCAATTTGTCAATAATTTATATTTTTGATGACTAATTTAATATTGAATTAGAAAGTTTAATGATCAATTTACTTGTGTGTATAACTAATTTGTTAAATTTTTTATACATTCAAAATTTAAATTTTCATCTTTATATAATTAATTTATCACTTTCTTAGCGTGCACTTTTGGAACGAATTTGTTTATTTATACTTCGAAAAATCATAGAAAACGGAAGGGAAAAGAATAAAACGCATGTGGGCCATACCAAGGCGTTTTTCTTCACTAAACTGTGAATAAAAACAGAAGAAATGGATGTCTCACCTCTTAAAGTACAATTTTACCCTCCCTGTGTGTCTATTGTCGTTTCGTGATCATCTTTTTAGCATAAACGACACTATTCACTGAACCTCCTAGCTAAAGTAATTCTGACGGACCATTGCCAGATTATTCCACACCTTAACCACAATCACAATGTTAAAAATAACTCAATTGGTATGGAGATTTTTAATTTAATTAATGGTCTCAAGTGTAAGTTTTGATTATGCATGCAGTTATCTGAGAAAGAACTTTACTGTTTAGAATAATCATATCTAATTTAAGATTACTTTTTTTTAAGCAAGATTTAAGGCTCTACT
The DNA here is from genome assembly GCA_013407115.1 of Glycine latifolia. Classification (NCBI taxonomy): domain Eukaryota; kingdom Viridiplantae; phylum Streptophyta; class Magnoliopsida; order Fabales; family Fabaceae; genus Glycine; species Glycine latifolia. The sequence continues at coordinate 4,196,574 of CM023951.1, forward strand.
CAAATAAATAAATAAATAAAATCAAAGAAGGGCTAGCACGCCAACTACTGCTGGTTCAAACCTTGTGTACCCGCATTCAAGTGCTACGTCTTGACATTGTCTTCTGTGTGTTATTTTTCTCTGACCTTTTATCCTTCTTCCTGGTTTTTCTTTTTCCATAAAAGTCAAGTCATGATAAAAAAAAAAAAGGGGAAAACATTTAAAAAAAAAGGCCTTGCGTATAAATCGTTCTTTTAGTTTTGGTTTAGGACCTGATGAGAAGGCAATAATAGAGCACATAGATCAATTGTTGAAGGTTTGTTTTAGCTTAAGTGTTTTAAGTTCAATTCTACATATATAATTACAATAAATATTTGAAGGACAAATTTTAGTAGTAAGTACGGAAGAAATGGTGGAGGCAAATAGCGATAATATGATAGCGGTGAGGAGTGGTGTTAAGAAGAGAGAAAAGATCATGATCATATCCTATTATTTTGGGAGTGTTGTTTTACAAATTTAATTATATTTCCAAGAATAATATTGTTGGAATTGTTATTACTAAAAATATTATTCTCATAAAAAAACTCTCATCCTTTAGATGAAAATACGAAGATAAAGAAATATGTATAAGATCATTTTTTTTGGAAATGAATTATACTCAAAAATATTTTTAATTACTTTCTAATAAATATAAAAGTATATATTCTTGTTTCTGTATTCTTTAGAATCTAATAAGATTTTATGATTAAATGTTTGCAAAGGACAAACAGTAAGATTAACAATAAAATGGGATGACTAGTAAAATTAACAAATCATATACTATTAATACATTAAACAACTACATACAGCACGATGGAACATGATAATTATCATATCCTAACTTTACCAATTAGACGGACTCTAATTGGGATTTGTAATAGAATTTTAAAAAGGGGGGGGGGGGGGGGATAAAACAGAGAAAAATGGAGCCAATACAGTGCCAGAGATCGAATTTGATTATATTTACAACTACAATTCATATCAGGTACTAATTTAAGAGATCTCGGGTTTAGATGAGCAACTCTCATGCAATAATAGTTGATACATTGTATAGTAGTATTATCCAACTTTATCATTCTCAAGCTTGCTGGTGTCTTGGAGAGAGTAGTATTTCACAGCTGAAGTTACGCCAAACAAAACAACAGCTCCCAGCGACAGTAAGAAACATCTACTTGTTTTCAGACCTAAATTATTTTATTTTATTTTTTTAATATTAATCAGATACTAAAGCAAAGACATCGGCTTAGAAGTAAGATTAATTGTTTAAATCAAAGTTAAAAAAATTCAACCCCAACCAAAATTGGAAGATAATTGTGGTTTTCAAGATTCAACTGTCCTTTCCAAATTTCAATAATGGGTGGTGAACAGAGAGGCATATGCCATATTACATGCACATACCCTCCCAATGGATACTCGGGAGTAGAATAAGTTGTATAAATTTAAAACGACATGATGAGATTCTTGCTCATTGTTAATTAATTAAAAATTAACCATATTCAAATCAAAGCGAGATCCTAACAGTCCACTACGATTTTTCTGACCTAGTTCATTATTCGTGTCTAAAAAATTTCCAAGCTAGATTATTCCATTAGATCTGGAATGAAGAAAAGCGTTTCAAGAGACTTCTCACATCGGTAGTTCGGAATCCCACACTTGTTAAAACAACTTTTTTGCCTCACAATTACTTATTAATCAACCTTGGATCGTATCCAAAATATCTAATCAAAAGGAGACGATGATAGAACATGCTAATGCGTGAAACTAGTAAAAATTCATTACGAAACCCATGACTTACTCCCGCGAACTTTTGGCATTCTCATATTCCATTCCGATAAATATATTTGATTGAGTAGTCTTAGGAACATTAAATGTTGGGTCAATGTAAAGGATCAAGTTGTCACTGTTTAACTCGTTTGGAGTTTGTCGAGTTGTTATTTCAACTCCTTTCTCTTTAGTGTGGCTATTAATCGCAATCTTTCAAGTTTCAAATCATCATTTTAATAAGGTACACTCTAGAAAGAAAAAAACCAAAAAAGAGTAAAGAAAGGCTGGACCACACAACATCGTTCAACAAAAAATCTTAGATCAAACATTGAACTCTAACATACGTATATATTTAGATTTGGAAGGTTTATATGGTCCCAATTAGGAACAAGAACGTGTAGGTCCTTGACACATATCATGTTTATGTGCTTCATCCGGATGCTGAAATAAACAGACAAAGAAAACAGTTAGGGGAAAATCTCCTAGGAAATGATCAAATGTAGAGATCTGGTTCCCCCATTTTTTTTCTTTATTATTTAAAATACAGGTTTGGGTTTCGTACATGCCCTCTTACCTTAATTTTTCATTTATATACTAATCACTAGGTAGCGAAGCACAACCAATAATGTAGGGTCGATACCAAACAACAGGCCCTGTTGTTAGTCCGTGTCTCTTCTTGTGTGGCTACCACATGGAAAATTAGGGTTGGAGGAACCACATTAGCTATGTGGGATCTGATTAAATTAATTGGTTAAACTTTTACTAACCCCACTATGGCGATCGACAGTGAAGCATGAAAGGGGGTTAGGGTTAAACAAATGGCAACAAGTAGGCAGCGTATTCACCATAATCTCGTACATTGTCTTGCCCAGTGGGAAAGAACAAGGAGGACAGTAGTTAAGGCGTGATTAAAAGTTGACAGATAGAAAATTGGGAAAATAGACAAATGGACCATGCATGATTAGGAAAACAAAAACAAAACGCGTGTGGATGGCGCGGCTCGAGGAATGTTTATGTGGGAATTGGGATATCGATTACTGAATTAACTGCCGCTTCTTCTATGTAATGTATACATATTATTCTGCATTTGCTTCTAATAATATAATTTTAATTTCATTATTGTAACAAGGCATAGTTGGCCATGACATGGGACACGCTGCCTATACGTTTCTTTGTCCTCGCTCATTGTTGGAGAACTGAAATTGAAACACAAATTAAACTAAACGGTAAGAAAAGTATCATATTTTAATCCAGTAAAGCCTACATGTTCTCCGGGTTGGCGACACAAGATAGCTACACCTTGACCTTTTTACAGTGTACAACGTTGGAGGGGAACCCATAAATAAATGCATAAAATAATTAAGGCATTGCGTTGCATTTAGAAGAAAAATTTGCACTGTCCCAGTCAAATAGGATGCCATCTACAAATACAAAAATAATTGAGTTGAAGTTGTGACCACGCATATAGGTAAAAAAAAAATGTTCCAAATAAAAACTTAGGTGGTGTACAGCTTTGCATGTTGGGGGGTTGCTTGGCAGAGGAAGGAGACAATGGCAGAGATGGTGAAGGAGTTATCAATTCAATTGATCATGTGTGTATGTAAGGTCGCAGTACAGTGACACTAATTAAGCATGCAGTGAGATGAAAGAGGAGCTGTCATTTCTCTGAACTTGTTATATATTTTATTTATGTGCGTTTCTTAGCAGATTGTACGCTAAGTGTCCGACACTAGGGTGCGGACCTGGCTCGGACGGTTGCCCAAGAAATTTGTGCACCGTGCTTCCCCCCTCCCTCCCTTCTTTTATCCAATCACCCCCATTCCTCTTCTCCTTCGTACGTATCTTTTCTTATCTAATCTTCATTTCTGAAATGACCTTTCGTGTGAGCTTCATCAGATCACAACACGTGGTCATCAGATTGAAACTTGTATCGATGTATTCCTCTATATTTTATGTTATTCATTATTTAAAATTTATGAATTACTAATAATTGCAAAAAAAATTATCGGTATTTATTTCATTTTAAAAAAAAATAGTAGTATATTAAACATGAAACATATGATATATAAATGAACGTGCAGCAAAAGTAACCTTAAAGATCATTGAACAATTAAAAAATAATTAACAACAATATAAGTCATTCTACTATTATTTATTCTATATTCATTATTTATATAGTGAAAGTTACAAGTCTGCGTATTTATTATTTATTGATCTATTAAAAAAAATGTACCAAATACGTGTCAAAATATGAAGGCACTTGTAGTTGCAAGAAGAAAAAAGTAGAGAATATTTATCGGACATTTAATTTTTTACGGTGTACGAATAGAAATAAGAGAGATAAAATAAAGAAGAGGAAAAAAATGATAAGATTTTTTTTGTTGAACAAACAAACAAATTCCCAAACCCTGCATGCCACCTGGGCACCTTATCATGCTCCACTCACTAACCAATACCATCATTCACCCATATGCATGCGTGCCATTGCATGGCCATCATAAGGTTATCATTTCATCATCCTTTCAACTCTTGAAGTGACACAGCGCATGCAACCCGTGCACATTCTATAGACGAGAGAGAGCCAAAAATGAATATAATGACAAAAGGCCTTTGAATATTTTGGCCTCGCTATAAAATCAAATCAGAGAATCCATTCCCAACCCACTCTAGTGACGTGCAACAGAATTCCCACTAATTAATTAAGTTTCTCCTTCTCTATACTCTATAGTGTAAGTTAAAGTGTTTCGATCTAATATAATTGGATTTGCTTTATGATGACAAGCTCGCTCTAATAAATATAAAAACAAAATCAAACTCATCATAGAGTGGTGCCTATCATCATATATTGAATAAATTGGTCAGACTTTTAATACTATTCTCATGCTTCAAAGTGGCATATGTTTAAACCTCAAGATCTCACGCATAACTTGTTAATTGTCACGTATGGGGAGTTCTTTTTCTTTTTTGACGGGGTTGCAATATATAACAGATTACAAGTATTATGTATCTTTTCTCTTCTGTTTGATTCTCCTCACTTGGTGACTAAACTCGAACTGTCGCCGTTTTAAAATTGATCGGGGATGTTGAAAATGTGAGTGGTAGCCACTATCCACATGTTAGCTTGATATTTAATTCAACACGAATTGTTGGTTTTGCCAAAACCACAAAAGAAAAGAAGAAAAAAAAATCATTTACTTTTTCATCACCATTTTGATACCAACCTTTTCAGTTGATTTAAGTAGGCAATCAAATTCATAAGATTATGATTATACATTATAGTGCATATGTATGATGGGAGTTAGATGGTCCCCACAGAGTATTGTTCCATAATATCGGATTATATGCCAAATGTCCCACGAACAAGAAGATCTCGGGATTTATATGTCTTAACCTTGTCCCCAATTATTATCTGGCACTTCAGTTCCGCATCCTCGATCATAGAGAGTGCTCACACGCTCCGATTAACGTACATAATAATAAAGTGAGAAGATAACATGCGGATCTAGTGGTTAGATTTGAGAAACCAGTCTCAACGTACTATCACGAAATTACATATATGACAGGTTAATCTAATAAACGCAAACTAGTATAGTATAAAAAAACTTATATGAAATATATCACGTATTAATAATATTAACGGTTTGTGTCAGTTATTGACTTTCTTCTCTTCCAAAATCTTCTTACTCTTTAATGCAGTTTTGTTATAAATGTAATTTCACATTTTAAGAAATATGTAAAATTCAAGGTCAACTTAACATTTTAAAACTGCATTATTTTAAAACTATCTAAAAACTATTATTCTTTATTGATCACGTGCAAGTTGCTGTAAAAATAGTAACTACATTTTTTTGGTAAACATGCTATTATTTTTTAAATAAGAGTTATAAAAATTCCAAAGAAAAAAATGGTTTAGTAATTTCGTAGAAATTTAATGACACAACAACTCCATGTTTGTCATTAATATTATTCAATTCAAATTTCACAAATATGTTATTATAAAATATCAGTTATTCTTATTTTTTTATTTAAATTAGTTCAAATATTAATTATTCTATTTGTTTCATTAAAATTCTAATGTAAATATATATTTACACTTATGACATTTAAATTTTAGCCTGACAAATTATAATGAATTATTGCAATAATAAATATGACAGCAATAGATTTGTGTTTTCACATAATTAAGGATTCAAAATCTTAATTATTGATTATTTCATTTTTTATATGTTTGATCATTCATGTGCATCGAACTATTAAGTTAATAGAGTTAAAAAAAAACAAGGGACACATCCCTTAAAACAGTGAATGTATGGGAGGACACTAGCATCTTTATAATAAGTAATAATAGTAGACAATTATGGGAAGGGCCAGGAAGATTTGTCGTGAAGCAATTTAGGCTAACAAGGTTCAACCGTTGATATAGTACGTGACTAAGTGAGGAAATTATTCTTTAAAAAGTGAAAGGTACATGAATTCCCGACAAGTGAAGAAGGCTAGGCCTCTTGCCCCTCAAATTTAGTTGGGTTGGAGACCGTGGTCTGTCGCTTTCTACTGAGGTAGGGATCTTTGTCTTTTGGATCTCTCACTCTCACTAATTTGACCTCTAATACATAATCATGCTTAATCCTTACAAAATCATCTATTTTGGTTGCGTTTTTATTGTAATGTTTTGTAAAATAAACAAAAAAAATACTTTTATAATCTTTTTATAACTTATTCCAATAAGTTAAAAAAAGTTGCAAGAAAATTATATATTTAACGAATACATTTAAGGCTTAACAAAATTTTACACTTCCAATCTTCTATTTTTGACAAATTTTATTTCTAACAAATTAATTTAACATATTTTATTTCAATGTTTAAGAAATTTACAAATATTTATCATCCGTCATTTTAATCATAACATAATTATATATATATATATATATATATATATATATATATATATATACACAAACGTTGCACCTTTTTTTTGACAAATTTCATCTCTAATTTTTTTTTTTTGATAAATTTTAGCCGTCAACTTTTTATGTTTGTTAATAAATAAGTGGCAGATAGAAAAATTGACAATTGAGGACAAAATACTTCAAATGGTCCAACCCCACTCAAGTCATTAATCAGATTTATTTCTCTCTAATTATCACGCTCTCTCGATCACACAACTACAAGGAGCAAAGTGGAACCAAGGTTGTTTCTCCTATCTTTTAGTACATTCTCATTTTTTTTCCTTCTATTCATTCCTTTTATCTTTTGCCATTGTTATACATTTGCCTTTGGTCATCATCACACTTTTTTTCAGCCAAGAGGAAATTTGTAGCATTTTCCTCATCTAAAAAACATGTGATAGGAAATTGTGGAGACTGAGCTATTAAAAAAAATATTACTTTTTATTTTAGAAAAAAAACTGAAAGTTCGGGGTTAGGTATCGTAAGCTAAAGGAAAAATTGCTAAAATCTTGGTAGTTGATTATAGATAATATATATATATATATATATATATATATGTTTTTGAATTAGTAATTCTCTAGTTATATTCATAGAAAAAAAAAACTCTGCATTAAAATGACTATAGTTTTTTTAAGTAAAATTACTTTACTTATAAAGGGAGAGAATATGATTTTTCTTGAGCCGTAAAATATACTTAGATATTAATTATAATTGTTTTGTAATTAGTTGATTTATTTGTTCATCATGTTCTTATTATTATATGGTGGATTGTATGAAAATAATTCATGATGAGAAAAATATTAAACGTATATAAAATTATAATAAAAAGGCCTGGAAGATTTACACAGCATTTGGAAGAACTAAATTGCAAAAAATTTAACATGTAAGGGTCAAGATGTAAATAGCAAAATGACTAAATTACAGAAATATAAAAGACGAGGGATTAAATTAACAATAAGGAAACTTTTTTGGGCCTATGTTCCGGCCTGTGGCTCAGCCCATAGGGTAGACAAGGAAAAAATAGCAGAGTACTTGCTATTTACACGCATATTGTCTAATTACTACACCCCAATTCTCCTTTTTTATATTTTAATTGCCATTATACCCTTTTTCCTTAAAGAGATACATTCCTTGAATACCCTTTTTCTTTTACAGAAATGTCTATTTGGAATAATAAATATCTATTATGGAAAGACATTTTAGGAATAACATGATGAACGCTGCTTATCTTACCCCCTTATGTTTATTTATTGTATTTTTATCGTATCATTAATAATCTTTAAATTTTATTTAAAATCTTATTTTTAATTATATCTTTATTGTTCTTTAAATCCTAATTTTGTAGCCCATGTTTATTATATAATAATGTATATATTACATATAATATTGTGCATTTTCCTTCACATGACATTATATTTCAAGGTATGTCTAATCTTTATTAGTATTATTATTATTACTCTAAAAATTATACCAAAAATAATTTATGGTTGATTGACAATATAAAAGTACAATGCAGAGCCATTAAAGTTGTTAAAAAAAATACATTTGGTAAAAATGGAAATATTGATTATTATTGATGTGGTTTATAAATGAATCATGTACATACCTAGCTCATTTTTGGACGTCTCTTGGTGGAATGACGAATAAGCATGACAAATAAACTTGTACTCGCAAGTACCACCGAGCCTTGACTTTGTTTGGGTGTGGATATAGGTATTATCCAAATTGTTTAAACGGACATGAGGATGAAGAATAATATCAAATTATACCCGTACCTGCATATTAATACATTTTTTTATAATTTTTTTGTCACAACATATATATACATAACATATATATTAAAGATTTTATTGTTATAATTTTTGAAAATATAAATCAATTTCCTTAATAGTTAAATAAAACTTTAAATATACATTTAACTAAAAATATAATTGATTTTTTAACTTTATTTTATTTTTTATTCACTATATTTATATATTATTTGGATTAAATAAAATAAAAAATTTATTTAAAAATATATAGTAAAATAAAATTATAATTAAGAGTGGAGTAGATTATCCACATGTATGCCCACGTCTGATAATACCCGATGAATTTGGGATTGAGTATTAATTTTTAAACCGTATCTTTTTATATTCGTACCTATACAACCTTTTACAGAAATGGGAACAAAAAGGGACCAAACCTGTCTCCCACACGCACGATTACCATTCCTAATGACGAATGCTACCAACATCACAAACTTTTATTAATATTATTATTATTATATTTTTTTTATCAACAAGAAATAAGAAATAAATATAATAATGTATATATTATATGCAGCATTACACGTTGTTTTCTTGCTACGTGGCTCATAAAAGTTATTCTCATATATAACTTATTTATATGAATTTTTATTACACAGTTATTTATCTTACTATTTTCATGTAAATGTTGAGAATATTTCCATGGAAATGAAATAATTTTCCACTTTTTTCTTATTTTACCTTATCTAATTAATTAATTATTCAATATTTTGGTTTTTAAATTAAAATAAAATTAAAAACATTCCAAAAACTTTAAAGTATTCACCAAATATATGTGATGGAAATAATTTTTATAGTAATAATATTTTTAGGAAGATTATTTTCAAGAATATAATTAAATCCATGAAGCAAATATCTAGTAATATTCGTGATTTTTTTAGATTCTTATTGTTTTTTTTTGTTATGGGTTAAACAAATGCCTCATAATAAATTTTATGCGTTTTTTACAGACGATATCACGTGTTAATACTAAGAATTAATTGTGGTATTATAAATTTGAATTCTCATTCATAAATAAAATGTTTTAATTACATGTTTATTTTTTATATTAAATGTAGTAATAATATACAAAGAATTCAAATAATTTAACGTATCAATACTAATTAGCTTATCTAATTTTAGTTTATTAATAATTGTGAAATAAATTGTCAACATTATTCTTACTTTGCGCATATTTTTTTTACAACTTTATATATATGTATATATATATATATATATATCATGTATTTTATTTTTATAAATAAAATAATAAAATTACTGTGCGAGATGTTTACTATTACTCACTCGTATTGGACAGAAAACGTGCAAAAAAGCCACGTACGCAGTGTTGGATTGGAAAGAGGTTGGTTGGTGAGTGTCCGTGAGTAAGAGATTGATCACGTGATCTGATTGGGTCTGGTCTCTGGTTGTGGAGGAGCATGGGAAGTTGGGAACTTTGTCTTCCGTATACTTAAAATGTGGGGTTTTGTGGCCCAAAAGCTTTCTAAAGAAAGAGGGTCAGTCGGGTCAGGTTCACACTCTGGGCTGGGCAGGGCAGGGCAGGGCGCCAACACCCACGTGACATGGAAAAGACGCTAACGCCACCCGTCTTCGAGCATTAAAACCCGCGAAACTTCCAAGCAGGTAAACTCTACACACCGCGCTTACCCTATTTATTTATTATTTTTTCAAAACGTACGTTTTGGTTAGGGTTACACGCCGCATTGCTCTCCGCTTCACAACACAACACCATGGACCACGTTAGGGAAACCTCTGCTTGGGTCGCTAGCCGCTCCTCCCACGTCCTCGTTGACTCTGCAGGTTCACTCCCTCACCAATGTCGTTCATTCTTTTTTCGTTTCGAATGCTTTCGAAAATACATAAAAAATAAGAATGCCTTTTTGCTTCGCTGATGTCGTCTTTTCAGGAATTGAGAAAGTGGTGAGCACCATTGAGTCCATTCCCAAGGTTGAGTGGGATTTCGAAGGGATTCACTACTTTGATAATGGACCGCTCACCGTTCAGTACTTGTTTGTGTTGGACGCTTTAAATTTTTGCTTCTGGCCTGGTACGCTGCGTTTTTTCTTTCGTGTATATACATTGTTTTCTGCCATTCTTAATGCCATGTGAAAACTTATTCAGACAGGGTTAATTAATTAATTACAGGCCTTCAGTACCTTAACGACGGTCCTAATGGTTCCCTGTTTTTTTTTTTCTTTTTCATTGCTATTTTTCTGAAAGATAGTTCAATTTATCTGTCTATCTCTATCATGTTCCTATTTTATCGGTCACCCTGAAATGGGTTCATATATAATGAGAAGGTAAACGCGACGTGGTTTCTGATGAGTGGAGTTTTGTCTCTGATTATTGATATATGTATGTGGATTAAGAAGCTCTCGGTGTTACAGAATAAACTAGTGAATATACCCGCAGAACGAGCTGTCGACCCTTGATAGATATGAAAGTGTTATGCGAATATGCATGAGGTGGCAAATTTGGATTTCCATTTCTGTAACTTTGTATGTCACATTTTTAAAAGCATTTGATTTGGTTAGTGTGTATTAGCCTATTATATAATACGGCAGCTTACAAACATATCCATCATCCTAGCTTTCTTAATTATATATCATTATTGAAGTTATATTACATTTCATCACCTTTGTACGATATATTTGAATAAGAAACCATACTAAATTTCTTTTTAGTTCTTAAGGAACGAAAAAAATATTTTGATAAAGTGCCTCTGTCAGTTTGTTTTTAATATACAGGGGAATAAGATCAGCTGGTCAGTTGACATTCTAATTGTCAAAGACATGAATTAGTGATTAGTAAACATGTATTTATCCCTTGTTAACTTTGCCATCCTTTCTATTCTTTTTCAACGGTCACCCTCTCTTCTCATTTGCTAACAGATAAGGATTTGAATTATGATGATTTGGCATCTGGGCTAAAGGCAGCTCTTCAAAATGATAAATCAGCATTTGATGCTGATCGTCTGCAAAAGTACACTGGTAATTCTGGTTGGACCTTGTACTGCATGCATACAAATTGACATGATTGTTAAATTACATCCATTCTCATCCACACATTTGATTGGAATTGACACATGTTTCAAGATTTCCATATATTCAATTCAGCTCATGTTTTTATTATCAATTGAAAGTTTGAAACAAAGGTTTGCCAAAATTAGTTAAGGCTAGATACTATATATAATTGATATGGGACAATATTGCATTGTAGGAAAGTAATGGTGCACATATGCTAGAACCAAATCTGGAATTTGTGTTTAAGCTATAGTATTTTCCAAATACATGTACATGTCTACTTGGACACATGTTGATGTGCTTGTTTCAACGCTTCCAATGAAGAAATACTTTTCTACAAATAGCATATTGACAAAATCAACTCATAATGTCTAGGTCCACAACTGCGTGAGCTTTTGAGGTGGCCTAGACCCCTTCCTCTGGAAGATGAACGAGTTAGGTTACTACATGAGGTAAAACAAATCATTACTGATGCTACCTTTAAACACAACTGTATTTGTCATTACTTTTTTTCCAAAGTTCCATTATTTTTGTTGGTTTTTCAATTCTGTGAACTTAGCTATGATGATGAGCATGTCTTGAAGTCTGATGGCCATATGTGTAATACTGTTCACTCTATTGTTAGGTTGGGATTGAATTGGAAAGAAACTTTGAGGGTAAAGCATCCAATCTTGTGGAGTGCTGTGGAAAATCAGCCATGAATCTTGTTGCTCTTGTTGCATGCCATTTTCCTGGTATAGCTTTTTTTTTCTTCCTGTAGCTTTTATTACTCAAGCTCTGTAATATATAATGACCAATTTATATATACTTATGTTTGAAGTTGCTATGAATTGTATGCAAAGAATTTTGTTTGTTGACTCCAATATTAATTGGTTCTAGGTTTTAGAGACCATACAGTGTACAAAGGACGCCAGGTATTTTTATATAAAAGGGCTCAGATATTTGCAGCAGATTTGTTTGGTGCATTTAGGGGCCAAGGATATGGTGAGTTCAAAGACATTGGCTCTCTAACTATAATGGCAGACTATATTGTCCCAGCTGTGCTTCGACAGCTTGGTGTTTTAAAATATAGTCCGACACTTGCCAGTACTATTGAGGCCAGTGGAGAAATAGGTCCAGGGACTGAAGAGGAAGTTGAATTGCGTGCTTGCTCTGTACATGCAGTGGAGAAAATGAGGGAGCTAATAAGTGTAAAGTCAGGAAGACAGGTTAGTTCTTTTCTGTGCAGAGTATCTCCCACTCATGGCCTTTTTGCAATGCATGTAGAGTTCCATTTCTTACAAGTTTATTTAAAGTTCAAGTGTCAAAAATTAATAGTTCATTGGTGATTCGTGTTGTCATATTTTTAAAAAAAAATACAATTGAATCATTTTGTTAAACTATCTTTTCTCTAGAAACATTACACACATAAAAAGGAATGTTGCACAGTTTGGCTGTTATAGGTGATGTGTTTTGTGCACAAGTTGTTCATTTTATCTGAAACCGAAAAGCCTTTCTGACTTAAATCCAGGTGCTCAGTGTGGAGCTGGATCTTTGGCTCTGGGCTTCTGGTGTTCAGTCCACATCTCTGCAGCACCACCGTACACTTTCAATATATTACTGAGCACATGATATATAGTAACTTTTGGCTGTTTTAAGGTAATTATTTAGGATAATGCGTGAATAACTACCTCCTTTTGCACTAAAGTTTTGGAATCAGCTTTTGTAATTTTGGAAAAGTGATACTTAACCAGGTGGTTTCAAACTTAATTTTGAATAGCCATTGTATTGGGATTTTAGGACCTTAAATAGTTTACAGGGTTAACAATTAGGTTCATGGTTGTTTTACAATGGGAGGTTGTTAATATTTACTTCGTTAAATATAACTGTTGGGATAGCCAAGGTTGTAAAAGTGGTGGGACCTGTTTTATCATAGACTTCATACCTTTTATCTTGTGGGAGGGTGGAGCTTTTATTTTGTGGGGACTGTTTCTTACCGAGTAATAAACCTGTTCTTGGTAGTACCAAATCAGATGGATAGTCAATATCATTTGAGTACAGCTCGCTTGTACGCAAAACTTGTATGCAGGTAGTGTTGCCTCTCTCATCATCCACTTATAGAAAATCAATTCAACAAGGCTTATATCAAATATTCGGTGGACTTGAATGGGTGTAGTCGTGTAGACCCCATTGCTGTAAGATCATTTGACCCCTTTTTATATCCCGCCTGATGACTAGAAACAACCTCCGTTTTCTTTCTAGAAACCACTTCCATTTTTTTTGTCAGATTTTGCTTTATAAACCCCATTAATCTCCAAAGGGAGGACCCAAGCTGTATATTTCAACAGCGATTCTCGAGAAGTCTGATTAGCGCACCAAGATACTGAATCTGAACCTCTTCCCCAGTCTACAAATCAATAACTTGATTTTGGAATAACTAGTGAATTTATTTGGTTTATGATTGCATTGGTCTTTAGAATCAGCTTCCTCTTTATTTCTACTATGCCCGATTGAGGATTTCGATTTATAAACATAGGAATGGCATGATATCTATACGCGCTCTATTGGAATTTGATACAACTTTATTTGTTCAATTCGATGGCGCTTTGACATGGTGGATGAATTTGGAAACGATGAACTTGGTGTAGATATTTTTATTCCAAGTTTGACATCTGAGAAGCGAGGCCGATTTAAGTTAGTAGACCAATCGTTATGGGGGTCACTCGCTACCTCCATCCCCCAATTCAGTGTTTTGTATTTGGTCCAGAGGGAGGGTATTTTGTTGGAAATTGAGTCCGGTTATGTTTTTCCACATGTTCTACTAACTTCAAACAACTTATGCAAAGCAACCATTAAGAGAACAATTAAGGGCTAGTTTTTGTTTTTTATTTAATAATAAATGCTTGAAAGTTTTATTATAGTAATTAAAAAATATATTTCTTTAAAATTTGTTCTTTTTTTAATTACAAAAAACTAGTATTGGTTGAGAAAAAATTGTAAAAAAGTTTTTTTTTTCAGAACTTATTCAAATACTCTTGGAGCACGTGTTTCTTTTTTTGTTTCTGGACTAGTGGTTGATTGATAATTGATGGTTTTGTTTTCGGAATCTGGTCATTGTAAGCATTTGTGTTTCAGAGGATTCTACATTCTTTTTTTTTATTTTTTTATGTTGAATGATATATCGGTTTACAATATGCATCAATGGACTAAAGTGACTATTTGTTGGCCACTTGCGTCCTTTATCACGAGTTCAAGCGAGGATAAAAGTCTTTTTTTAATTCAGAAAAGTGACAATGAATTTTCATTCTAACCTAAAATAATAGACACGAAATTGTCCTTTTGTATGAAAAAAGCAAGTAGCAGTCACTTGCAAGGAGAACTTTATCTCACTCAATTGAGACTAGTTGGGATCTAAATTCTAAAGTGGCTTCTAATTACCGAGGTTTTATGGCTCATATGAAAATGACAATGTTGATTTTTCCGGTAAGCCTACATATGGCACCAAATTTGTATACTGGAATTCAGGCTGCATCAGGAGATTTATGTAAGCCTTTCAGGTTCACTTCACTAACAGTATTTTGTTCAAATAATGATTTCAAAGGGTGTTCAGTGTCAGTCTGGGCTAGGTTGGGATTTTTGTGTGGCTAAACATGCATCAAACCAAGCTAAGGTGAGGATGATACTAGATACAAAAGTTAATGTCAAGGAAAACAAAATATTTAATCTTATAAGTAATGC
Source organism: Glycine latifolia (assembly GCA_013407115.1). Classification (NCBI taxonomy): domain Eukaryota; kingdom Viridiplantae; phylum Streptophyta; class Magnoliopsida; order Fabales; family Fabaceae; genus Glycine; species Glycine latifolia. The sequence goes on from CM023951.1 coordinate 4,211,850, forward strand.
TTAACACTAATGTAAAAGTTTTTATTGGCTATTGATTGAAAGATTAAATTATTTCTGTTAATTTTGTTCATGTTGGAGTAGACCGCAATTTTTATTAGAAAATTTAATTCACTTACAATTTAATCGCTAAGTATTGTTTAACAAGTTGATGAAATACTGATTTCTCCAACTACAGTGAACAAACGAAGAAATCTTGACTTTTTCTAGTGACTACCCTACTGCGATATCCTTTTTTCTCGAGGAATTCCAAATTTTCTTCCTACATCACACTAACAGACAACAGCTCACTGTTCAATGTTGGGGCTTAGATAAAATTGCACTGCGTTCATGCTTGAACAAAATTTAACAGTATATAACGAAACACAATAACACAATTAGAAACACTCACAATTAAGAGATCAGCATGCTTGATGCCCTCAAACAGGTAACTCAAGTAGGGGTTATTTCCGGATGCTACAGATTGAAAAGAAGTTCAGTCTGTTCCCGAGGCTTCTCCCCATCCATACGGGAATCATTACCTTTAGACCGTACTCAGCATTTCTGTGCCCAAATTCTCTAAGCTGATACAGTTCCACTTCCACCAAATAAACAGTACGTGTGTTTTTAGTGAGAGGATTCTTTTAATGGTGTCCACGTACCTTCACTTTTAGAATTCAGGTGTAAGTTAAAAAAAGTGGTGGTTTTTGACAACTCTACTGGCAGGTGGCAGCAACTTTGTTTCATCATTTTTACCTCCCTTGTTCTGTTTTTTAGTGGGTAGGACCACTCACCATTTTAACTTTGGTACATTATTTTTTCTTTGTTTTTTTTTTTTTTACTTGGGTTAGATGAAGCCACTTATAATTTATAACCATGCATAGTACTTTAGCTTAGGTAATTTAAGGTAAATTCTCAGCCACTCATGAGGGAATAATATCGTACCTCATATCGACCATCAAATTAATCTTATGAAAATTACTCCATGCGTGCCTGTAAGAATCACATTCACATCAATTTTATATATACGTAAATCATAAATTCAGAAGCAGAATAAATATATTCGTATAAATAATAAAAATAAGCATATTTAAATAATAAGAATTATACAAATATGAAGTGATACGTGTATAATTACGTGTGAATATATGGTTTTCTTTCGAAAATGTTTGATACAATAGTCTAATGAAACAGAATTTCTGTACTTGAGAATTGAGATGCCGATTGATTTGAAGAAGAAGGGCAACCAAGCAAGTTACTTTATATTAAGAGACATGGGGACCTTGCCATCAACATCATCATTTGTGGGTGGAATCGTACTCAAGCTAATCCAAATGTATGTTGGTAGTGCAGGGCCCCACAGATCGGAATCTTTAGGATATTGCCTACATTTTCACTATGATTTGAGCTCTTTGTTTGTATTATGGAGATAAATATATTACGGCTTTCATTTATAGTTAGTTTCACTTCATCACATATATATCATTAGTTTTATCTCAGTTCATACGTCACATTAATAATGTGTGTGTCTACAATGTATAAAAATGTGTTGTGTAACACACTCCCCCTTCTCATTTGAGATGGAAGTAGATGAAACTATTTATCAGTGGATCATGGCGTAATTCACATTAAATGAAGGTTAGATTAATATTTTTTAAATATAATTTAATTTAACCATGTTGACAATTATATAAGATTTTTACACTATTATATATTTAATAGTAAATCGTCATGCTATAAAAAATTGACTTTTTTAATGTGTTACGATAATTTCTAATTAATTGACAGCTTAAATTGTTTTCCACTAAATATTTTAAAATTGAAGTTGTCTAACTAACCCTGACTAAAAAAATAGGGTTAAACAATATCATCCTAAGTAGCCCATTAGAACAACTGTATTAACAGTTGAACCCACTTGTTTAAATTTTTTTATACACAAAATTTTGAGTAATTATATGTTTTTTAAAATTTTATTTAGTTAAAACGGCTAGAACTTCATATCTTATAAAAAAAATTGAGTTTAAAACATTTATTGGTATGATTATTATTATATTTTTAACTGTTATAAGTCTGAACTTAAAATATTTATTTAAAATACTAGTACTTTTTAAACAACTCTATAAACTTTTAAATAAGTTAATGGCCTAATATGTACGTCAGACTAACAGACTTATAAAATTTAACTTAATTCATTTTCATCCTTATCCCTGGGAAAAGACGATTATCAACCTTAACATCTGGAATGTTATACGCACATTTCATATATCATAGGTAAAATCATGGCATGCAGCATAATTTCAATGGCTTGGACGGTGCATACGTCAAGAAGCAATTTTTGATGTTTATGGACCCCTTTGGAAAGCTTCGATACAAAAAATAGTGACTCCAGTTTTACAAAATATGGTTTTATATTTTTTTATTTTACCCCCTTTGCTTGAGCTGAAATTTTGAATGGACGTGTGATGGCGAAATTCCATGTTCATGTAGAGATTTTATATTTATGTGGTAGAGAGAAAAGAATCTCAATATCACATCGACGAACAAAAGTTACAAAACCTCCCTGTAGAGTCTGAAACAATAACCCAGAGGCCAAAATAAATAAGAAAATCCTATAGAGGTCCGAAACAATAAGTTCACGTACTGTTCCACCCAGACCCGAAGTAACGAAGTTGTTATATATAATGTTTGTTTTGGATAGAAGTGTTGAATATTTTTTAATATTCTAAAAGTGGCTCATGTTACTTATGTGTTGAATGTTTGTTTCTATGAGTTTACAAACAAGCAAGATCGATCTATGAATTAATGTTGTTTGTCAACAAAAAAAATTATGAATCAATGTCCATGAGATTGGGCCAAGTAGCAGTAGGTTTCATGATTCTTTTCTCTTCATTTTAATTATTGTAATAATTTTTAGAAATTATATTAAATTTTGGATTTGAGCTTATAAGAAAATTTAGTTTTAAATGACATTTATTTACTAAGTTTATGTAAGAAAATGTGGGATTGAAGCTATAAAAAACATGAGTTATAGGCTCCTGCTAACGTTCAATTATTTGTCTTGTCTAATATAACGCTCAAAAATCCTTCTCATGTCATTAGGACTGAGTTTAGTACAACTAGGGCCTAACCTCACTTTTGTGTTGGACCAATCCAAATTGTCAACTACAATACTAAAACCTTAATAATTAATATAAGGAACAAGAATGTTCTTTTTAATTAGTGAAAGTAAGAAGGTTATTTGGGAGGGGCTAGCTTAACCACATGAGAGTTGGACGATGAGATCAAAACTTTGTTTCTGTCGCTAAAGTCAACACGGTGACTCAGTGATCAGTCAGCAGACAGAGGTTGCCTGCAATTTAATCCAATGCAATTGCAAGCGAGGATGATAGGATAAGAATTCTTAATTATGAGAAAAGTACTAATATTTGCACATATATTATCTTTGTAGACACCTTGCGTGCTTTCACTTTACTAAGGCATATATTCTGGTATTGAAATACCGCATTTCATTTTTTTTTTAATAAAAGTACTATACTATTCTTTTTTTGAGAAAAAATGTTGCCTCCTATGAAAAATTATTAAGTACCAGTTCTATCATAAACTCTAATTCTAACAATATCTAATTAGGAAAAAAGAAAAATAAACTCAAGGAAAACGATAAGGATGCCACGTCTGTAACGACAAGGACATGTAACATAACATGTTCATTTCATGCTTCAAGTTTATAAGTGCCGCCTCATTCTCTCTTTTTCACCCATAGCAACGGACTCACTTCGCATTGATGGCCAAGGAAGAACGGTTTCAAGGCACCTTGAACGTGAATTTTATTCTCACATCTCATTATCACGAGAATTTAAACACAATATGTATCATTGTCTTTATCTCATTGCCAATTTCAATTATTTAGTACTGTAGTTAGGAGATATTTAAAATATTTTTATTCTCAAAACAATTATTTATTTCTTTTATCAATCATTTTGTATTTTAGTATTTTACGATGCTCCGTAAAAATTAGGGGCGCATGGATGATGGATGGATGCACAGCATAATTTTACCATTGCTTAAGAGAGAGAGAGAGAAATAGCAACACAAATAATTCAATTAACTGCCGCAAGATACTCCAAATTAGAAGTTTGTTGACAAACTTTGATTGGTAGTATCTCCATATTTTTTGTGGTAGAGTTGTTGGGGAAAAAAATTCACCAGAGAGAAATTCCAAAGGTACAAATAATTCACTTGCTAAAGGCATTGTTTAAATTTTTTAAATTACAAATAATCCCCCAAAACTTTTAATCTAAAATAAAAATACTAAGAACAAGTTACATAAACACCCCTCAAATTTGGACATATTACACACGTATCCTCTATCTTAAAATGCATTTATTTTGCACTCCCTTGACTGAATTCGTTAATTAATTTTGTTAGTGTTTTTGTGAAAAATTGAAATTATCCATCATAGTTCTGAAATCTCTCATTTTCTTGTTCCAGCACATGTTCTGAAAATCCTAAATTAGAAACCCCCAAAATTGTTATGTTAGGATTTGATGATCACCATCTTCGTCTACTTGGGTGAAAAGTAAATTTTTTCATTGATTTCTCCATGATGATGTTTGATTTCTGCTAACTGTAATTTGCATCAAATTGTGAAATCTTTATTACAAAAACAAAAGAAATCCACCATCAATAACTCATGAATGCATGAAAAAATCAAACAAGAATATGAAGAAATTGATTTTACTAACAAGAATTAAACAAAAACCAACAAAGAAATGAAAAAAAGAGATACTAGTATAAATGGAATCCTAAAATAATAGGTGATTGAGTAAGGTCAAATAAGGAGGGAAGGATATAGACTTGTAATATGTCTAAACTTGAAAAAATATTTGTGTATTTTGCTCAAATATTTATTGAGATTCTAAATTAATTTTAAAACTTTATGTACATCTCTAAACTAATGTTTTAATTGAATATTTGATCATATAATATCTTTAGTTGAACCTCTAGAATTTTTGAAAACGTCATAAATTAATCTGAGAGTCTATTAATTAAAAAATATTTATTTAAAGAGCTACTTACTTAAAAGTTCTCACACAAAATTTACCGAATAATTTAACATAATTTCCTTCCACGTTTACTCTTGAAAAAATACAACAGTTGTGGTGCAACCGCGAGTTGGTGGTGCCATCTAAGTTTGATCACGACCACAGATTCTGACTTTTGAGGTTCACGTGCGGAAATTTCGATATGCGTTAGTTGCTTCATTGCTTGTAGTTAGCTAGATCTGCATGTTGTGCATTTGGCAATTAGGCGTGGAGAAGATGGTGACTGTACGTACTTGCAAATTGAAATGGTTTTGTTTTGTTATAAAGATTTGCGGCTTAATGTTAATGGTAGTGCCCAGTGAGTCGATCTGGGACCTGCGAAAGGAGACGACGAGGAATTTGAAGCCAAAGCAAAGTTTGATACGCAGCTTTCCAATCTGTCTCAGATCTAACAAGATAACTATGATGACCACTTCAGTTTATATTATTTTGAACTCACTACATGTATAGATACAGTGTGTGTTTGGTTTTGGTTTGATGATAAGTTCTTATACATTGAACTCACCATTTTATTTATTTGTTACTTTAAAAAATTATGTAAATCAACTCACTGCCAATCCAAACCCATACGTAGCCAAGCAATAAATAGGATTGCAATAAATAGTATTACACTATCTTTTTCATTTGGTGAAAGTAGGGTGAAATTAGATTAACTTATATTTTAATATATGAAGATAGTTAAAAAAAATTAGTTTTTAAGGTTGTTTAAAATTTTGTATATATTTATTTTAAAATATTAATATTTTGTGTTTAATAATTATTTATATATCTCAAATGGTAGACTAATTCAAAATTTTCACTAAAAATAAAATGACTATATTTTAAGATAATTTATTCCCACGATACAAGAATAGATGTTAGCAGTACTATAAATCAAATTAATATTAAAAAATTTAATTTATTGTTTAATTATAAGTATATTTTTATTTTGAAAGATTTTGTAAATAATATTAAGAATAAAAATATTTTTTAAGTTAGCATTAAAAAAAATATTAATTAATTAAAAAAATTATCTAAAAAAATAACAACAAAAATACTTGCTGGTGTTTGCAATCTGAAGTTCACTTAAAAACTCTACATATAATAATTTTTTCATACTTATAGCAAGTGCATAGGTGTAATGGTTCTATTAATATTGGTTGTCACACTTGTGTAAGCATGCATGATAATTTTTTTTTTACATTTCTTAAATATTTATGTCAAATAATAGGCAGATCAAAATTGAGTAATTAAAAAATGGTGAGCTGAATGAAAAAGAAAAGATAGAAGAATATTTAAATTTAAATTGGAGAGAATATAAGAGAAAGGAAAATTTGATTTTTGCTTTTGAAAGTAACATTTTCTCTTTCTTTTGTTTCAAAATTATCTTCGATCAAATATAATATATAAAATACTTTTTTCTGTAGAATATTATAAATCGTCCCATATTTTCTTTATACTAGTCCTACTCCTTACTTAATAAATAAAGTATTGAATATATTTTATATTTTTAAGACATTAAGTGTAATTTTTATATTTAATATTTACTTTATAAAATAGAGGAAAATATAATATTACTTGTATTGAACTCTCAATATTTTTTTCCATAAAATAATTATTTGATATTGCAACCCGAAGATTAAAACCTAACCCTGTTTTTTTATATTATTATTTATAAGAATGGAACTTAGGTATTATAAAGTTTATAACAACTTGTACACATTATTTAAATAGCTAAACTACCTGATAAAACCTGACCTTGTTTACCAATGTTTACGCAATATTCATATTTACTTTTCCAATGAATTAATGAATGCGGAAATGTTTCCTCTAAAAAAAATGAATGCGGAAAAGCATTGAATCCTCATTTTTGGAAAAATACAATAAACAAACGAATCAGACGTTGCTTAATCAGCTAGACGTGTATCGGTTTCTTATTTTATGAGAAAAATGATACGACATAAAATAACCCCACGACAATGCTTCCACTCTTATTTTTAGATTACAGGGTCGGTGGTTTTGCTTTGTACATAACAATGTAAAAAAACTGATAACAGTACTATTCGAACATTAAAAAATGAAAAAGAAAGAATATGGTCTTGGGTTATCAATGAGTAATGACATATGTCTAGGCCATGACAAATAATCACGAACATATAAATATTATTTTAACTTTGATGGAAAATATTTGTTTTGTTTTGATCAATAGTATGAATAGGAATAGGATATGGAAATCATGTAAACTATTTAAATGAAGACGCAGATGAGTATTAAATTATATGCGTATATGTTATTATTGTTATAATTTTCAAAAATATAAATCAATTAGTTTAATAGTTAAATAATTAAATAATAAACTTAAAAATACAAATTTAGATTGAAAATATAATTGAATTCTTAAATTTTTAATTTTAATTTTAATTTTTTTATTTATTATATTTATAAAAAAAAAGTATAATCATATCTGATTCCGATAAAACCCAACAAGACTAAAAATGAGTATTACAGATTAAATTTGTCTCCTTTATATGCATTATTGTACTCATCCCACCTTTTATGGGAACGAAAATGAAAATAATCAAATCTATTTTTAGTCATACCTACTATATGTCTATAATAATCAACATAGGTAATATATAGAGAAAGAATCATCTTACACATAACTCTTTAAGAATTATTTTTTATTTTCACCATTTCATTTTTTATTTTTTGGAATTTAATGGTATATACACGGAAAGGATCGATGTTCTTTTGGACATTTAACTGTGCTGTAAAAATGAATCTCTTGATTAAGAGAGAGAGAGAGAGAGGCAATGAAGCATAGCGCGGTTGGCATTCATAAAACAGAGGGACAAGTTGATGCAAAATCTGTGTGCTGCTTGTTGGGGAGAATAGAAACTAAAAATAATTTGACTTTCATGTAATTTAAATGTCTAAACTGCTACGCTAACAATGCTTGTGTTTCCTGATCTTACGCCAAACCCTCAATCATTAGTGCCTTAAATATTATATCTATTTGGCCCTCTCCATTTTACAACTGTTTTTTTATTCCCATTTCCCACGTTAGCACCTTGCGGAATTATTTCTTTACAAAACTCGTACATGTGCACGTCATTCCATGGTCATTGGTAAGATAGCCACTAGTTTACGAAGCCCGTTTGGTAATTTCTTTGCATTTTATTTAAGCACGAATTCACTAGTATATATACTTTATCTGATTTTTTGTAGGATATCTTTTGAAAAATTATCTTAATTTGTAATAGAAAACTTTTAAATTATTTACTATATTTATAAAAATATCATTAATTATTTAACAATTTCTTAGTTAATGAATAAAAAATACAGTAAATCAATTTTTTAATTCTCTCCCGATCGTTGGTCAAAGTTATTTTTATTTTGCGTTAAGTGTAAACGAAGTGAAGAATGGAAAGTGCGTTCACGTTTCAAAATTCAAATAATACAAGGACTGGTGAGCTGGGCTATCGAGTTTTCATCAGTTTTATGCTGAGTTGATCGGTTTATACTGAATCAATTGCATAGATGATCTACTAAATGATCAAACCTCCATTTTATATAACACTACTCTTAACCGAGTTTATGATCCAAATCAGGCACCATAACTCTCCAAGGCACGAATCCAACCCAACTGCAATCAGAGTTCACCCAACATAACGTGAGATCTAAATTGAAAATTGGAAGATTTTTGTTTTACATTAAAAAAAATAATGTGAGGCCTTATAGACAAACGGATCCAGAAATCTTTTAGAGGAAATTATTTTTTTCTCCCTTTGTAATATTTTAAATGTTCAACTTATAATAAATAATAATTTTTAAGAATATTTATTATTTTTATACATCAAATTAAAATAAATTTTTATTTTAAATATTAACAATTTTAACTCTTTAATTTAACCATCATTATTTTATACCATATAAAATTAATTTGACACTAACTATCTTAAAAACATATATGTATATAACAAGAAATACTAACAGTCCTAAAAAAAATTAAGTACCAAAGGGGGGGGGTCCCCCTTTTTATCCGTCACTCCGTCACTGCTTATAGACAATTTGTATGATCTGTTTTTACTTTAAAAAATTAATAACAAATGTTGATAAACCTAAAACTTAAACTTTAGTTGTGGAACTCGAGCTCCGCCCTTGATTGCAACATTTGGAGCATAAACTGTTGACCTACATCTCAGGACCAACAACTTATTAGTTTCTATTTTATTTTGATCATTGTTATTTTATTTTACTCCTCATAATAAAATTCATTTTTTACATGTAATATGTAAATAATTTGTTTTCAATCATTATAAAAAAATTTAAAAAAGACTAATTCAAAATCAACAAAATATTATAAGGACTAAAATAAAAAATAAATATATTACAAGAATAAAAGTAAAATAACAATAAAAAAATTATAAAGACAATTTAAAAAAATGATAGTTTTATAAAACCAAAACAAAAAAATAATAATAATCCTATCTTACAAATACTAAGAACATATTTAAATCTTATAATTTTTTTTATCTTCAAAGTTACACATTATCATGGATTTTACTTCTAAAATATTTCTTTTGTGAATTTTACTCTCAATTTATAAAATATCACTAGCTAATTTTATTCCAACACATTTAAATAGCTACAATTAAGACAAAATTGTGTTGATTTTTCCTTTAAACCGTTACAATTAAAACATCTCACGACCTTCTGCAAATTAGGAGATAATTTGCGAAAATAAATTATTTAGGAACATTTTATATGAGATTGTAAAGTTTTGACGACAAAAAGTGAAACTTTTATTATTATTATTTCACTTGTTAAAATGATAAAAAAGAATTGATATATTGCTTTCATCTTTGTTCATATAATCAATCGATTACAACAAGGTAAACATGCCGACTCAAATATAATAAAGGCTTATATATAGTATTAATATAAATAATCAAGTACATATTAGAACTATTACAAATGCTAAAACACTGTATTATAATAAATGTCATGTATCAACCAAGTAATTGCTACATATAAAAATTATTACAAATGCTAAAACATTTTATTACGATAACTGTGAAGTTAGATTCACATCTCTCACTTGAATATATGAGAAATGTATTCAACATTCTCTATACATTTATGTGAAATATATTAATCTAATGTAGCAATTATAAATAAGCACTTGAAAATTTGTGAGATTTTTTTTGAAACATTCATCATACATTTATACAATAAATCTCAAACTAATGTGATAATTATTGACAAACACCCAAAATTACAATGTTTATTGAATATATTTCTCATACATTCACACGAGAAATATGAACATCATGTGAATCTGATGTGATCACTGCTAAGAAATACCTATAATCTGATGTGAATATGATGTAATAATTACTAACAAACACTTAAAATTAATAGAGAATAATGAATATATTTTCCATATAGTCATGTCAAAGATATCAATATAATGTGATAATTACTATCAAACGCTTGAAATCAAGATTGTTAAATACATTGTCATACATTCACATGAAAGATGTCAACCTAATATAACAATTATCACGAATCACCTGAAATCATGAGATTTTGTTTAATACATTTTCCATACATTCACACACGAGAGATTTCAATTTAATGTGTCAATTATTTATAATCAACTTAAACTACAAGATTTTATTGAATACATTGTACATACACTCACACAGAAAAATCAATCTAATGTGACAGTTATCGATAAACACTAAAATCACAAATTTTTTGTTAAATACATTTACACGAGTTATCAACAAATACTCAAAATCGTGAGAATTTATTGAATACTTTCCCCTATAATCAGAGATATTAAATTAATGTGATAATTATCGACAAGCATCCAAAAATCACGAAAACTCATGTAGATACATTTCCCATTCATTACACGAGAAACGCCGAACTAATAAGTACATGCTCATTCTATATCTAATTATCATCATTTTCTACAAATACTTAAACCCCAGAATTATTACACATAACTATTCTACAGCTTAGTCCGTAAATTTTTACCAGAAATTTCAACTACCCCGAACAAATATTCTACCCCCTAAGTGCCAAAAATAGAGCACACCCTATATTCCTCTTCTTTATTTTAGTTTTTTCCTTCTGGTAATTAAGAAGGATATAAATATTAGTAAAATGTAGAAGCATTATTATTGTCTAAATTAAAAAAGGCAAGAAAATTTGGAACAGCATGGACGAAACGAAACGCAAGTAAGAGTATAATTCAAGAGGTGAAAAGGACAGGCACTCATCAATATCTGAATTGTGTGAAGGCCAAAGAAAATATTAAGAATCCAACGGTGGAGGAACATCCATCCGCGGAGACACGGAGCCGCTCCCGCCCAAGTCCTTGGAATCTCACCCTTCCATACAAACAGAAAAGAGGCAACTAGCACACGCATACAGACACACTCACACTCACTCTCACTCTCACTCCTCAACTAACCTAACCCTAGTTAACTCTCAACTCAACTCAACCCAACCCCTCTTCTCTTCTCTTCCTCCTCCCGTCCCGTTAACGTTTATTTATACCCCAAATGCACATCCTCTCAAGTTCCATTCTCCGTTTCTCCGCCTTCCTTTCCCCGTTTTTCTTCTCGTTATTCTCCTCTCTCTCTCTCTCATGTGAGGGTATTTTGCAAAGAGTTTTCTCAACCACAACAAAACACAAACCACCACTCTCTTAACTTGAGGTTTTTTTTTCTTTCCCCAAAGAGGCATGAGTTGCAACGGGTGCCGCGTCCTTCGAAAGGGTTGCAGCGAGTCTTGTATCCTGCGGCCGTGTTTACAGTGGATCGATACGCCCGAAGCACAAGGCCATGCCACTGTCTTCGTTGCCAAATTCTTTGGTCGTGCCGACCTCATGTCCTTCATTTCTAACGTCCCCGAACCCCAAAGGCCCGGTAATTAATTTTTTTACTTTTTAAGTTTTAACCTCACCTCAGTTACATCACTCTTTCGTTTTCTTTTTTCATCTCTGATATTTTTCTTTTCTTTTATGCAGCTCTGTTTCAATCTCTGTTGTTCGAAGCGTGTGGAAGAACGGTGAACCCTGTCAACGGTGCTGTGGGACTTTTGTGGACCGGAAACTGGCACGTGTGCCAGACAGCGGTTGAGACGGTGCTCCGCGGCGGCACCGTCAGGCCCATGCCGGAGCTTCTCGGCCTAGACGCTCCCACTCCCACCGCCGATGACGCTTCCGAAGGAGAAGTTACCTGCACCGACAAGTGGAGATTCCGAGATCCGAACCCGAATTTCCGGTTCCCGGGTTCGAGGTCCGATAAGGGCGGTAAACGCAAGCGATTTGAAGAGCTCGCCAAGCTTCAGACGGCGACGACGGATCTCAATCTTCGGCTGACGCCGAGTTTTCTTCAGAACGCGGCTAGCTTCGGCTGCCGGCAGGAAATTCGCTGGCCGAGATCTCCGTCGATGAACTCCGAGGAGTCCGGGACGACGACGGCGTGTTTGGAGAGCGGGATCGGAGATCACTGCGCTCCCGACGGAGACCGGAAATTGCTGAACCTTTTCATTTGAGAGTTCTCGTTCTCTGAGATTCGTGTTTGAGGGTTCTTGCTGACGCGTCTTCTTGCCTTTATTTTTTTTTTCTAACGCTTTATTTTGAGAAAGAGGTTTTCCCGGAATTGAATCCGGTGAGATTTTGTAAGAATACCGGCACAGGATTTTTCTCTCTGTTGTTCTTTCTAGACAGGGAGAGAAAGATGAGGGTTAGTGGGCGATATTTTTTTCCTTTTTGATATCAAACATGTTATGATGGTGGGACATGAATGATGAATATTAAATAATTAAATACATAGTTCTTTTATTTTCATCGATATTTTTACTAGAGTAAAAATTGGGACTAGAAATTTATCTAACCGATACATGTTTGAAATACGGTTTTAATGGTAATTGGTAAAATTTTAGACAATGGGAGCTTAATTTGAACGAATTAATAGAGTTAATAAGGATGATGAATTTTCAGCTTTTGATTTATTAGCGTATGGTTTTACCAGCTACGCCCGTAATTAAAGAATTTGACCTGATCCATTCATAAACGGCATGGGAGCTGTCTGATGACTCAGACTCGATCGGTATGTCGTTGTTATTTACCTGCCATTCATTCAAGCCTTCAACGTAGTACAATATTGAATTGTTTTTGCATCCATTTAGTTTTGTGCTTTTTTATGTATATAATGAATAAACTAGTATCTGCCGTTCAAAATGTCAGGATCTGATAGCTTGTGATAATATAATTTAGAGTCAAATTCCTTCAGCATAATTTATTTGAACAATTTCAAATCGAATTCTTAATTATGATATAAGCCATTAATCAAAGCCTTATGCATATATTTTACTTATTTAGGAGGACTGGAATGATCATTTAAAGCAGCAGGTTTGACTAATATTAAGAATACGAGAATAATGCTGAGATAATAAAATGTGTAAAATGTTCAAGGTTTGAGAAGCAAAGATGTAGTATTAGTTTGAAGTTTTGAAAATCTTTATGGACAGTGGAAAAACAAAACTTTTTTGGTAAGGATAATTTTTTGAAGAATCCTAGACTTTCTGAACAGTTGAAATTACTCTTAGAACTCTCATTTACATGTAAGTGTGCAATGGGGGTACACTAATATCTTCTTGTTTCGGAATCATCTTAGGACTCCAGCCCCCGCCTTTGATTGTGGGGAGTATGATAAAAATTGCACTTGTTGCTGCGCAGAATCGAGAAAATATAAAAATATAGTATTTGGATTTCTGTGTTTATCCAGCGATAAGTAACGAATAAATTAATCAGTAAACGGGGAAGGGTCGGAAAGAGAAAGAAGCATAGCTTGTTTGTTAGGTGGCTTTTGGAGTACGCTAGGAGACGTACAAATTTACAATGACAGAGTAGGAATCGAGGAGCTACAAATAAAACGGGTGATTGCTTTTTGTCGTTGCTCGTTTGCCTTTACCATAGACATAGCCAAAGAGCACGTCTCGCGTCACCCTCTAGTTTTGGTCCTTTTCATGTGTTGTCCAATTCTTACTAGGTTAAGTTTAAGAGAAATAGTATTTATACAATAATTTTATCTATTTTTTTTAAGAACCATGACATAAATAAGAAGAGAAGAAAAAATGTGAAATAAGATGAAGAAAAATGGAGAAATAAATAATATTATAGTATTTTTAGCTCAAAGAGTTACTTATATTAAGATATGGTTATTTAGTTTTTTTTTTGTTGGATTGCTTAAAATTATATATAACATGGTATCTTGAACTCAACTTCATTAATTAATTTGAAACAATCATGTGTAAATTGATATGCATGTTTTATAATAAATATTTTGAACTTGAGTATTGATGATTAAAAATATACCAATTTAAAATTTTATACTTTAATTCATCTTTATTTATTAATTGGATCTTAAAGAAGTCCAAAAGAGAAACTAGCAAACAAATTAAATTAGATATAAACTACTTGTTAATTCAAAGTAATACTGAATTTAATCTCTTGAATACAATTTTGTATTTAAATCTTGAGGCGAAAAAAAATAATTAAAAGAAAAAATTTCACCAAAAGTGATCAAGTAGATTTTTTGATGAAAATTAATCATTAAAAAAAGATTATTTATTAACAACATTGATAATAAAAAAAATTGTTTACACGAGACCCTTATAAATAAACCACATAATTAGAATTTGCATTGATGTTTCTTTTGCTAGTTATCTTTCACAATTTTTTTTTAATCTACTTCTAAGCTAATAACTTTTAATATTTACAACAATTTCAAATTTAAGTTTCTTTTTAAATTCTCTGACTTATTTGTAGTATATATGAAAAAATGTGTTTACATTATTACTTTTTTTTTTCAATTTGATTCAATTAAATATCTTTCTAGCTTTTGTTTGTCTTCCAAGTCTGGAGGGGAGCTTGTGGGAGCCACTTCACCAGAAAGCCACTAAAATTACAATATTTTGCTAAATAACAGATAATCCAATAATAAGAATGTGAAGAAAAGAAAGTAAACGAAAAACCATATGAGATGAGGTGAATGGAAAGGAAAGCAAGTGCAGCGCAAATGGCTTTATTAATTTTTCTGCAATGCTGCGTCTCGCCGCATTTGGCATGGACCCCACGGAACCTTCCCCCATCAAGCAATGAGGTTCCACATCCACACACACCTCTACTTCCACTACATAACATGTTCAACGTCTCTAGCTAGCTACTTCCACCGGGAAATGTAAGGTACGTTAATGTCATTCCACCTCAAATTCTATCGCCTCACCTAGCCTCGTCTCCTCCTACGTTGGAAAGTTTAGTGACTTTCTTTCTCTCCAACACGACCTCACCTAATCTACACCCATTTATGACATCATGTACTTCACACTTGTTAGTCACTATTCACTCTTCAGACCATTTATATTTAGGATTAATTATTCACTTTCCATACTCAAATATCTTCAAAATTTGTTATACCCAAATCCAATTAAGATGTTTAATACTCTTTAGTCTCTTTATCCTTTTTATTAAAAAAAAATTATTCACTAATTTATGTTTATTAATAATTAGTTAATTTAAGGAATTAATATTAAATTTGACTATAATTATTATGTTTTTTAAAAAATTATCCCCTTAAATAATCAATGCATAAAGAGAAAATACTAGTGATAGTAGAGTTTTAATTTTTAAAACTACATTCTTTCGTTTTATAATTCTCATAAAAGAAAGAGATAGTTTATAAAATTTATTATTTATGAACTATAATTATTCACGGTATTTAATTAATGTAAGAAATAATTTAAGAAGTCTTATAAAATAGGACAAGAAGATTTCAAATTAATGTCTTATAAAAAGAAAAAAAAACAAAGTGAATACTACCTATTGAAATACTTCAAACAAGTAATTTTTTTATAATTTTGAACGGCCAAAATATAATAAAATAATATTAATAAAATTAATGTGACGTGATTGTTTAATAGACTAAAGAATATTTTTTCTAAAAAAAGATTAAATGACCAATTTGGATTAATTCGCAAAGAACCAAAATAAAAGAAAATTATGAAAAGATAATAGACCAAAATAATATTTTAATCAAATAAAAAATAGTCATAATAAATCTCACAACGTGTTCAAGCATTTCAATTAACATCCATTTTTTAGTAAAAAATATTAGGTGGGATAAATTTCAAAGGCTCACCAAACATGTCTCAAAACTCACTAAACAGTAAACAATTAAATGCTTATTTGAATTGTTGATCCCAGCATACTTTTAAGTTCAACCTTCATTTTCAAGAAACATTACACTTCTTTATTCTTTTGTGATGAATGTGCATTGAACTTCATGTCACCACACCTCAACCCACAAAGCAAACACACCCAAACATTCCTTGTGGTAATTACTATAAAAACCTTGACCATTGCTGACGCCTGAAAAATCATGAAACAATCTTTCTTTTTCACTAACTATGACCAAATGACTGTTAATCTAGAGCTTTTACTATTTTTTTTTTGTATTTCACTATTATTAAAAAACTTATCGTGTTCACTATTTTTTTTTTTAAATCTCACTTCTCTAATGCGTTCATCTCACTTTTTTACTTTAAAAAAAACACTTCTCCGTTCAAAAGTCGTATCGTTTTTTTTAAAAGAAAAATTAACTTCCATCTCTCTATTTCCCAAGAGATACAAATGATAAAAATGGAAGGAAGGAACGAATTTTTGTCATTTTTAGAGGCTCAAAGGTTGTAGGTTGTAACACCTTTAGTTTTGACATAATTAATATCAACATTATTGAATATTAGTATTAATATCGTCACTACATGTATGTGTGTGTATTATTTTTTGACGATTTGTGAAAAGTTGTGTGCAGGTCTATATAGGAAATTCTAAGAAAGTTGAATCAAACTCCAGGTGACCAATTATATTTAGATTTAAATTTTTGTAGGTTTCAAAAAATAACTGAAAAATCAAAAGGATAATTACAAAGCAACATAACGATGAATAGTTAATAAAAACAGTCAAGGTACAAAATAATTGTCAGATAATTTTAACATATGGTAAACTGATATTTTAAGCATAAAAATAGTTATAATATTATTTTAGAACTTTTATTTAATCTAGATAATGCTTATGAATGTTATGTTGCTGTTAATGTTTTTAGTTGTTGCCTATGGTATATTTGGACAATGTGATGTTGATGTTAATGCTGACCTTTTAAAGTTAGTTATTAATGTAATTGTTACATGTTTAGAATGGTCATTTTAAATCATATTTAAACATATAACATGATTTTATATCAATATTCAATAGTTTAGTAGTATAATATTGAATAAATGGTATTGGTCAAAGAAATATTGAACAATTGATATTGAATCGAAAACTGATTGAGTTAAATCAATTCTAAGTAACATTTCCATGCATAATTTTTTTAATACGAAGTTTTACTTTTAATTTGCTTTTAATAGAAACAATAAAATACAAATCACTCTGATTTAAAATTGATTTTAACAAGAAAAAAAACTCCACATTTAGTTTTAGAAAATGTAAACAAATTTTAATATATCTGAAATGACAATCCAAACAGACACTAACAATGACTTATGTGGCTATCCAGAAAAAAAAGAGTTAAATTAAACAGAGTAACAGACACAGTCGCACAATTACGTAAGGATATTATTCTAGAAAGAAAGGGAAAGAAAATCTGGTGTCTTCTCAAACGAGGTAGAGAATAAAGAATAGGTGCATATATGGGGCTGGCACGTGGACAAAAACATGGAATATGAAAAGTGGATGTGGCAAGCAAAATTATTCGAAGGAGGACAAAGAAAGCAAATGTGTGACGCGGATTTCACCAACGTTTCCTTTCAACAATTAATTTTGGCGAACACGACAAATTCCAAGCTTCTTGGTGCGGATGCAGTCTCGCTATTGAACAAAAAGATATCTTCTGGGTCAAGTTAAATATCCTTCTCTGAACTCTGAACTGTAGGTCCGGGCTCGTAATTAAATATTAAATAAAAATGTTTTCGTAATTTTGATCTAATAACTGCTATAACAAACTAAAATTCTCCAATACTAAAAGTGAACCCACTGGACTGTTTTGCTTATAGTTTTTTCCCCCTCTTCCCATTTTCTTTGTTTTCTTCTAAAAAACATAACAACATAACTTATTAATACAAGTTTTACTTTACATGATTAATTTTTCAATTTTTTTATAAAGATTAATTTTTCAATTTAAATTTGGAGTTTGTGACTTTTACATGAAAATAATTTCTTTCAAAAAATTAACTTTATCATATTACAAATATTGTTAACTCTAAAAAAATACTTTCGTTAAAAGATATATTACAAATTTAAACCTTACGTTATGTTGAGCACTTATTTCAGGTAGCTCTCAGCTTTGTTTATAAGTTAAAAAATTTGTCCATTGTTTTATAAACAAATTTTTTAAGTAACTTTTTGAAAAATAATATTTTTTCAAAACACTAACTTTTAATTTATAGTTTTTTATAAAAAAATTATTTTTAAAATATTTAATTTTCTTATTATCCCTTTTAAATATGTCTTCTTACATTTTTCACACACTTCAATAATTAATTTTACAAAATATTTTTAATTTAACAAACTAGCTTAGAAGTTTCTTATTTTTTTTTCAGCTAGTTTAAAAGATAGCCTTAATAAAAATATGCTTTTTGTGTATAGAATATAAATCTTGTGGGAAAATGCATGATTATAATAATAAAAAATCCAAGAAAAAAATAATATGAACTTTTCTAACCATTACAATTAAGTTTTTTTAGATTCGTTATAAAACTAATTTTTGATCTAAAGGATAATCACATGTAAATTTTGTTGTCTTTTCACAAAAATGTGATACACATGAATCAAATTGATAGTCAGTGTGTTGTAAACTAAACCACGAATATAAAGAATATTAGCTTTCATATTATATATATATATATATATATATATATATATATATATATATTATAGAATAAATTTGTTTTTATTTAAACAAATGTTTGATTGTTTTTATGACAATCTTTAAACTTTAAAAAAATGATAAAATATATTTTTGAATGCTTAATAATTTAAAATTATTTAATTATTATAAATTTTTTGTAAACTACTTTTTATTAAAAAGTTGTATATCTTTTAAAAAAATACAAACAACCGATAAAGACTTTTAATTACATGTTTAATTTAATGTTTCCTTGCATTTTACAACTTGTTTTGGAAGAGAGGGGAAAATTAGGCGAAAAATGCAGATAATGGTCCTTTTTCTTTTATTTAATTGAATAAAATAAAGTGAAAAGATTGTCTTTCAAAAAAAAAAATATTGTAAATTTTCTTTTATTTTAGCTTTAATTTATATATTTTTTCTCTTCTTTAATTTTCTTCCTCTCATACAGAGAGACGTTTATAGTTAGGAGAAAAAACCCAAAAAAATTAAAATGAAAGAATACAAGAAAAAACACATTCTTTGTTTCCTTTCGCTTGTCTAACGAAATGTTTTGTTCAAGACAGGTCTAAGGAATATATAATATAAATATTTGAATAACATAGCATAGAGATTGCTATTAGATGTTTTATTTAGAGAAAAAAATAAAAATTAGAAATAAACTCTTTGCATTCAATACTTATATTTTCCAGTTTTTACATAAAGAAAATTTTGAATTTTGATGAGTTTTATATGAAAAATATTTTAAAATTAGTCTATACTCTTTAGTCTTTATTAAAGTTAGAAATTTCTCATTTAAAGATCAAAACAAAAAATAATAAAATTAACAAACCAAATAATCTCTTATGTGGATGCAAAATAAGCATTATGCGAAAGGAAAAAAGCGAAAAGAGTAATAAGATGACAACAAAATATTCATGTGAACAAACTTTTTAGTGTAAGAAAAAATCACAAAACCTAATTCAACATAATATTTCTAGTATGCAAGTGGGATTACAATGCGTCTTTTTCTCTCTCAATAAATCATTCAAAGAATTTCACACTCTCACATAGTTGTCTCTTAATTCTCAATATATACGATAAAAATATAATTCTATTTCTCTCTAAGAGAAATATAAGAAACTCTTTCACTTTAGCATTTTTTTTCTTTCTTTCTAAAAAATAGTACTTTTGAAATGGGATCGAAGATAAAGACTATTCAACTCTTCTAATTTTTTATTATTTAATATTTTTATACGCAAATTAATAAATATTTAATTGATATAAAGTTAGACGAAAATATTCTGTTTATTTTTTACAGTGTCAATGAATGAGCTTTTTAAGCAATCCTTGAATGAGATAGTGTTCATTTTTAATACAAATTCCACTAAAAATGATATTAACACTCAACTATTTTATTTTTTATTACATTATAGTGATTATACTATTTTATATGACATCTACATTTTTTAATATTATCTCTTTCTCTTTCTGAGTACGTGTTTTTAGACACGTTAATTTCCATGAAGCTTTTTTTGTAAATGATATGATTGAAAGATACAAATAAAGTGAAAATTAGATAAAAATACGGTTCAGGTATATATATTATTTAATTTATTATTCGTCTTACTGATACGATTATGTGATCAGCGATAATTCGGGGTAATGTTTGGAAATTTATTTAGTATTTGCAAGTTGTGCCGACCAAGTTGCCACCTTGGGTCTACCTGAAAGTGAATTAATGCGGATGTGACGCTGTCACACTATAATTTGCTGCTCTAAGATTCCCTTCGATGTGCTAATGTAATGTTTGGCTTGGCAGTGACCAATTAATATAATTATCTTATTCTTTTTTTAGGAATGCGATTTCTTGCAACTCTTGAATGGCTATGTTATCTGTATCCAATTTCTGTTTGCACGCAAGGCCAGACATTGGTCTTTTTTCCTGGACCCCCAAAATATGGCCCTTCAAATGATTTTAAAGTCGCTTCTTCTATTCCACATTCCAACTCCACAGGGTTGTATTTTCCAATTTCTATTATTATGATTATGATTGGCTGGCTCTACTCCACCAGCGTCGTCGAGGTATAAAGGTACCACGTCCTTACATCCAAGTTGCGACAACCACAACAATTATCGATGTATAATGCTGATTATCCAATTGATTTGATATTTCATTTTCTATTTAACATAACATATGCTCGTGTAGTATTAAATAATGAGATATAAGATTCATTGAATGATTAAGAAAAAAAATATCATCCGTTCAATTCCTTTTATTAATAAAAATTAATAAATTAATAATTAATATTTATTGATAAAAAAAAATCTAATAACGCTCTTAAATTTTGAATAAGTTCCACGTTAATATTGCCATTGCAAAAGAAAGTAGCCTAAAATATGGTACTTGTGAATTGTGATATTCGCAAAGCTTTGCATATGTTTCTTTCTTAATCTGCGACTTTGCATCGTGCTTATGGCTGTTTAACGAGCATAATTACATGTTAAATCTGAGGCGTGGGATTAACACAGGGACTAACATTCACGTGTCCCCTCACCGCATCATGATTTCCTTGTGTTGCCCAACTCTCATTATATCTTCAGTGAGTGATGATGATAGGAGCAGAAGAAGAGAAAACTTCAGTACGCTCATAAGTAACATGCACCAGAAAATTTAGCCATATAAGATACTATTCTAAATTTGTAGATGCGTGCTCTCAGAGCAATGTGGGGTAATATGACCATATATGTGGGTTGACAACTTGACATCAATTCTAATTGACGACCACCCATTAGCAATAGAATTTTTGGTCCCATTTCATGACAATAGCCAACCACGCTTAAAAGGTAGGAAAACTCGTTTCTTAGCTTTTTCTTTTTTCCTTCCCCTTATTCATATCATCATGTGGTACTAGTGAGTCATACTTTGTTTTTAACATTGATCTTATCACATTTTTTTATGTTTCTCTCGTCTTTTATAAAACACTTAAAAGTTAAAAAAAGAAGTCACAATAATATAATGTTCAATATACCCTAGTGTGATCGTTTACATAGAAAATTTAACTCATTTTATTATTTGGTGTACACTAAATATTTGATAGAATTAAAATTTATCGTATTTTTATTTTATCATTTTTTTATCTTATTCTCAATATCAAATATATCAATCCAACCTAACTTACAATCCATGCTTAATCCAACTCAACTTTATGGTACATTGCAAGTTGGGTGGCTTGAATAAAGTTACAAAAATATTTAAAATAAAAAATACATTAAAAATGATAACCCACGATTAACTAATTAATTAATTAAAATATATAAAAAACAAAAATTATTTCAACTAATCAAAGAAAGTTTCAAAAGGCAGAGTATTGGTATCTTAGAGAGTGAGCTGTTACCATTTTTCCTTAGATAATATGTAACTAAATTGTAAAATTAATTAAGTAAAAAATAAAATTTAAATATATTTTGATAAATAACATCAAATAAATTTAATATTATATTATACTAAATATTTTTTTATTATATGTTATTATACAGACTTCAAACTAAATTGCAACAATTTAAAGTAGAATATAAACTTTTTATCATTGCAAAATATATAAATTTTTATTTGTAAAACTTAAGACACCGAAATTAATTAACTTAAAATCAAAATAAACGTGACAAAACAAGACATAAATATGTTAAAAAAAAAAGACAAGTCATAAATACCACTAACATTCAGAAGGGTCAAGATTTATAGAAAGGGGTGCTAAGTATGACAAAATATTTTGGTTCTTTTGGTAATGCAAGTGGATATGAAAAAACATTTTAAAGAAATCTGCGAATCAAATTAGTAGTAGTAAACGACATTTTAGTAAGCTTTTAAAATTAATTTGATGAAAATTCTATGACCGACTTTTGAAAGAGTACTTGAAAAATAAGATGTGGATTTTGTGAAAATTTACACATAAATCTTTCGTACTGATAAGCACTAATTGTTAATTTTTTTAAGATATGAAACCATGAGTTGTTATATAACATTTTGAAAGGAGTTTCTAATTTCTAAAAGAATGTTTTGAGACTTGGAAGAACAGTCTTAGCCCTAGAACCTATTTTCTATTGTCTTCTTTCAATCTTTCTTGTTCTTTTGACTAAACAAACAATATTTTAGCATAAAAAGAATTAGCGGTTAGCTAGGAGAGAATATAATATATCCCTATAAGCAGGCATACTCAAAGATAAATGATACCACACCTCACAAATATGCTTCAACAAGAAGAAAGAAAAAAGACAAACAGTTACCCAATGCATCTATAACGTTCCTTAATTCATCAACTGGTTTAATTAGCTAGTATATTTTTTCATAAACCTCAACATGACTGCTTACGAGAAGTATATACATGGCCACATGCCCACATTGGATGGTTCTTAAAGTACTTTTGTGAGTTTTGTTAGCTTGGTGATACAGCTTCACCAAAAAAAAAAAGCTTGGTGATACAGTTAAGAAAATACTACTAATAAAAAAATTATTGAATATAAACAACAACCTTTTAATAGCCGCCATCTTAAAATTTTCGTATAATTATTCTTTTGCTGCAGTAGAAAAAAAAAAGAATCTAATTAAACAAACACCCAAGGAACCATTCCTCGCTTGAAAACATTCAGAATATTGGTGTTATTTCATGGATCAAAACAATAAACTCAAATATTCCAAAATTGCCAACCATAAACACTTAATTTTAATTTGTCCGGAATATTTTTATTTAATTAGAAATACATAAAAAAAATGAAGTGAAACTTGAAAGTCTCTAAAGTTATTGGATTGGTAGAGCCTAGTCATTGGGCTTTGCGATGGTTCAGTCCGGAACACATGTTTTCTTTTAGAATCGGAACAAGCAACTTAAAATTTAATGAAATTACACTTAATATTACCCTTTTCATAAAGTTGTGTATTAGTTTCTTATGTTTCAATATGAATCAAGTGACATCAACATTTTTGTGATACATCAAAAAAAGAAGAAAGAAAAAAGACCGAAGCTAAATTTTAATACGGATCACAACCATTATGTCTGGCTGCTAACCCAAAAGGAGTTAACTGAGAGGGACAATGCATCCAATGGAGGAGAAGTCTTCATTTTGGCATCATATTAGCAGGCCAATCAACAAAAGCCCGATTAGAATAGCTAAATTTACTATTTTACTTTTGTGATAAGTAGTTGTAGTTTCTGGTCCTAACAGAACTCATGCTAGCCATGGATAGGAACAAACTTAAGATAACTTGAGAAAGGAATGAAAGAAGCTTTGATTAGCATAGACTGAATTAGCTTACATTGAGTTTGTTATTACAGTTGGTTATATAGTTAGTTACAAGAATAACCATGTTAGACCTCTTACATTGTGTACGTTAAAGGCTGCCCAAGTTATGGGCTTTTAACCCTGAAGCATTGGTGTCATGGTGCTTCTTAGCATTTGTTTCCTGAATTTCCATTATTGAATCTTGCATCTCTCATTATATTTTATTATATTTTGAAAAGTTCATTCCAAAATGTAAACTTATATTTCAATGTTAGAGTCTTGTAAGTTTTGATCATTATGATATAACAGTTGGTGGGTAAGGCAAGGCTCTTTTTACCAAGGGTTGGAATTCATTAAAGTTGATATGCATGCATGCATGTTTTTTTTTCTTTTGACGGGTATAAGACTCTAATGTGCAACTACGTGCTTTTCATTAGCTACCAAAGCAATAAGTTGAATTTTGATTTGATTCAGAGTCTTTAACTCATTGTATTTATAATTTTATTTTGGTGCTTGGGTATGATGAACTGTATGACATGTGTTTCACAAGTCCATACAAAATCACACAACAATGCAGATGGAACACTAAATTGTTGGCGTTCAAAGAAACCACAAGGCATTATAAGAAAAGATTATGATCATGCCGAAATAGCTATGTAACGACTATCTTATTTAATTATGAATCTGAAGACCAATACAAAATTTTAGCAGTTTCCATGATAAGGTGAGCAGCAAGCTATGCAGTGTAGAACTCGAAAAAATTACTGTTTATCTTTTTTTCAATTTTCATTGAGACTAAGACCTTGATGTTACTTATCGAGTTGCACATAAAGTAATAGTGGAATTTGTGGTTGGTTCTATAAATTATATGGTTTTCCCTTGCTTCTCATCTTAGATATTTGAAGTTTATGTAATTGCTCGTGTCTTTGCAAGGTATTGTGCTAGCAGAATCTTTGTAATAGCCATTTACACCATATTGTGAATTAAGCCATGGGATGAGTATCCTAACCATGCCCAAATATCTTTGAATATATTTGGAGACTCTTCTCGTTAGACCTATCAATACAGGCCAATTCGGCTCATCCGATTTGGTTAAAAAATGAGTCGAGTCGGACTGACTCACTTTAGTGGTGAGTCAATTTTTTGTCAATCCAACTCAACCTGGGTAGATTTGTAAGTTATCTGGGTTAACCCGTGAGCTGACTCACGGGTTGACTCACTTTAAATTAAAAAATCTTTAAAACCACAAAATAAGTGTAGAAAAATACAAATTAAATCAATCTAAGTAAGTTTAAATATTACAAACTGCATCAAACTCAAATTCAAACTAAATGTGCATGAAACTTAAACAAACTTAAATATGTTTAACAATATTAAAATAGTAAAACACCAATCTAACTTCTCCAATATCAAATTCTCATATCTCAATCATTAATATTAACTTGTCTAGGAAGAGTATTGGAATTATGGTTTAACAAATCAATTTCATCTTTGTCATCTTCATTTTCTCCATTATCTTTTTTTTTTTTGTTCAACCCGTGAGCCAACCCAGCTCACCCGAGTTTAACCCGGATGAGCTGCGGGTTAAGTGAACTGAGTCAAAATAATCCGAGGTCCTGGTGAGTCAGTATTTTAGCAACCCAATTCACCATTTTAGGTGAGCCAAAATGAGTTGGCCCGCGGGCTCAACCCATTTTGACAGCTCTACTTCTCGTAACTAGATAATGCCTTGAAAAAAAGAGATCTAGTCTAAAAGCATTCAAGTATGAAAGCGAAATATTGTCTTTTTTTAGGTTTAGTATTAGTTATATAATATCATCGTATTTGAGCAGGATTACTCGACATTCGAGTCAATAAGCCTTAGACTATTTGACCCAATAAGAACCTAATGGTATACAACCTCTCAGCTTCAAGTGTGTAAGTACAAAAGAGAATTGAAAATGAGAAGGTCCACATTTCATTGGAGAGATACACAATCCCTCATAGAGATACAAAGACCAATGAGTTTTTCTATATGAAGAAGGTTACTTTTAAAATGTTTGATGTAGTTAACCAAGTCACACTTAGTGTGCATTTCACTGTTTTTTCAGTAGGACATTGGTATTGCAAATTATTTCCTCCACATTATTCAAAATAGGGTCAACGAATTGAATAGTTACAAGTTGATAATCGAAAGGGGAGAATTTATGAGAAAACAAAATTGACAAGAAAACAAAACAGAGGAATCATGGCAATTGAGAAATTAAATACTTTCAGTGCTAATTATTTTAAACACAGGGTAACTAATATACAGAACGAATTCCCCTGACTTGATAATAATCTGTTCTCCCTTCTTAACTTAAGTTGTTTGTCGTAAATTAAATGACGGAACAATCGGTGCGAATGTTTCCATTCTGTGCATTCTTGACTCCAACTCGGCCCAATTTGGTCATAGCAGCGGCGAAGTTGGCATGGAAGATTTTGCTGCTACTAGCAAATGCATTTACTGTGGCCTTGGACCTTGAGTCCGTGAATAGAACTTGGTCTGAAGAGAAGAGGCCCTTCCCTTGCTGAAGATTCTTGAAATAAACATTGTCGAATGACCGTGGAGTGGTTGGGTCCATATCGATTGCAATCCTTGGATCCACATTCCTTGGGCACATTGACTTTAGCTGTGTTGCGTATTTCTCGTTCAGTGTAGGGTCCACTCGACTTTTGCTCTTGAAATTGTATACTCTGTTCGTGAATTTCTTGCAATGGGAGAATCCAACAGTGTGAGCACCTGTAGTGTGAATCATTTATCAAAAAGAAATCAAACTATGATTACCTTGACTTTTCTTTTTCTTCTTCTTTTTCATTGAACCTCCATGATATCTCTTTTTGAGTTTTTTCAAGAACGAAATTTCATATATCCGTTACGAAAATAATCCTACACTAAGTTATATTTATGCAGTCAGTATTTTGCATTCTTGTTTAATAAATCAATTCAATAAATAAAAATATTAAATAAAAATATCAATATCTTAAAAATGTAAAGAACATTCAATACTTCTCATATAAAAAAAAAGTTGAGAGATTAATAAGAGGATTCAAAATTATTCTACGAAACCTTTTTCAAAAGATTACTTTCTGTCCAATGTTAATACTAAGTATAAAATTTATTTATAATTATGCATTTAATAAGAATAAATGCCATACAAATATTTACTGATTTTGCTAGTAAATAATATTCGAACCTAGAAATTTATTTAAAGAGTTTAAACTAGTTAAGAACATGTTGATTGCATGAAATTCATTTGATAATAAAGATCATGTTAAAAAAAAGATTAGATTATATTTTTTAAATAACATACTAAGACATGATTGGGGGTTGAAAGATAGTGGATCAAATTTAAATTCATAAAATGTACCCGTTACTTTGAAACCCAATAATGGGATTCACTGGGGAACACAGATCATGCGTGAAGAGTGAGGACACATGTTTAGAATTCAATTATTTGGCTGGCACTCTTTTACTGGAAAGTGCAGAGGACGCGCATTACCTGATAGAGCTATCATTTCCGTTTGGGTGAGACCGTTGGCCGCAAACAGTGAATTCAGCTGGTTCAAGTTGAACTCTGGATGGGGCAGCCTCCCGTTTACATCTGAATCTTTAGATCTTAGCCCATCAAATCTTCCCAATTCAACCTCGTAGAAAGGCCCACCGGCCTAAAGATGCAATTGCATTATAATTCAACAAAGATCCTAATTATTCACATCACAAAAAGCAAATGTTTTTCAATTTAAGTAAGACTAATTCATGAACAAACAAACCAGTGCAATAACATCACGGGTTGCCAAGGCTAAAATATCAGCACATGAAACTTTGTTCCTGCACAATGGAACTGCATCAACTGCTTCTTTTGCTTTAATCACTGTGTCAAACCCATCTCCAGCTAGTGAAACATTATCTGGGTGATCCTTCTCTGCTTTGTTGTTTTTTGTGGATGCAACCAAAACCGAGGCATCACAACCCTGTGTAATATTACAAACAAAGCATAAATAGAATTGGATTTGTTTAGCTAGAAGATACTGTGATTAATGTGGGGATTTTCTCTTTTACTTTCTTTTTAGCATTTATATGGCGAATGAATCAAATGCATGCAATTGATTGATTACCTGCACGAAGCAATCATGGAAGAAGAGACGAATGGTAGCAGGAACCGTAACAAATGTTTGATGAAACTTCTTTTTGACTGCTTCTCTGACAATGTTTTCAACATTGGGGCATGTTTTTGCATAGTGGTGTCTACTTAACTGGGCCGAAGTAGGACACGAATAAAGGCACAGACTCAAGAAAAATAACCAGACAAGTATGAGGTTAAGCTGAGCCATTTGCTGTTTTTTGAAAGTAAAGGAGGACTACAAAATGCAGAGGGGGGAGTGAGTGAATAATGCGAGTGATGGCTTAAGTGGAAAAGTGCAAGGGGGGGTTGAGGGGAATATATTAGTACATTACCATACTAGCTATGAAGTTGTCGGGGTCACGAGCCAGTTGTATTAGAATCTTTTAAACTATTTTTACAGCAAGAAAGTTAATCTTGAATAATAATAGAAGAATGATGCTGATGCACTTTGAAAGTGACACTCAAAGAAAGAGACCGACACTAGTAGTGAGGTTGGTTCGGTTCTGTTCTGTGTCCACCTTCATCTCAATTATATAGTTTTGTCCAAGTGAAATTAAATTGCTTTGCGTAAAATTGCATTTAGACCAGGGAGGGACCTGGTTTGAATCCTAAATTCCCAAATTCTAAAATTTTGTGGACCAAAGTTGGTAAAGTGAGAGCAGAGTATACCAAGAAAAGTGAGTGAGCAGGGGCTGCTAACATTTAGCACACCAAGAATGTGGAGTGGCATTCACGTTAAGCTTGTTTTTCTTGCCCTCCTCAGGTAGCAGAAATAAAGTGCGTTAGCCAGTTTGGTTGCTTTGGGGTCCTATATGTTTGGTTCCACATTCCTTGAGTCATTCGCTACATGAAAACTATCACCAATGCTAAAATTCCTTAACATAATGAGTAAGTATATAATTCTAATGTGACTTCCATTGTTGCATCTTTAAGTAATTAACGTTTTGTTGCCTTTACTAAGGAATATGGATAGAATTTTGTCATATCGTTATTAACTGTAATAATAATAAGGATAAAATGTTTTTAACTTAATATTGTATTGTTATTTTATTAATATTTAAATAAGAAAAGTCATATTTTTTGTAATCATACATCTAAAAACATTTTATTAGTATTTTATAAATAATATCCATTATGTTAAAAAAACAATACATGCTCTCAAATATAAATTACTTTATTAATTTATATTTTTAATTGAAATCAACTTTATAATATTAAATTTATCTACTATTAAGTTTATAAGCTTTAATTCAAGTATTGAGCAGTAGTCCAATAAAGTGCCGTTGAAATATACTTTTAACAAAGAACTAGAAAATTTTATTTCAGGTTGCTGCTGGTGGGAAAACAGTAAACCAGAAGGACAAATTTTTTATTGAGGGGAATTTTTTATAAAAAAAAAATATAAAAAAGATTATTTAGAAAATTTGTATGACGCGTCAAAAACGTGAGCCAATCCGTGAAAATTTGTGTTTTTAGTAGGAGAGCCACCGCACACGTATACATATGTACATCACGATGAATAATAATACAGGAATCTTTACTCTTATCAAGAATTTTAACATTTTATCTTTATTTGAAAGTTATTCTGTTGCTAGCAGAAGTTTAGTTTGACTGTTGAGACACGGGTCCCTTATACTGCATGTAATGTCACTTTTTTGTTGGATATAATTTTCCTCTTTTCTATTATTATGGTTACCTTTGGATGGAAGTTTCTCTAGATCACTTTTAAAGGAATAAATTAAGAAAAAAAATGAAATAAATTTTTTTATAAATTAAAATGAATTTTTTATTTACTTATTTATAGATATCATTTCATCTTTTAAAAAAATATATTGTAAACTTTTAAAAATTAGTTAATAAAAAATTTATTTTTATTTTTGAAAAAAATTATCTCATTTTTTTTTTGTTTTTTTTAAGTATTTCTAAAGAAATTTATCGAAACAAATCCTATTTTCATTATTGATAGTAATATCTTGTGTTGCCTTAAAATTTAAAATCTGTTGTGAGCATGTGAGTAGGGTTGTAGAACTGGATCGGCCGGTCAGATCGGCTGATGAATTGATTAGATATAGATTTGAAATTGTGCATTTTTTTTTCATAAATTATCAAAAATGATAGGTTTAAAAAAAATACAAAGATAGGTATATGATTTTTGTGACGGTTAAAAAATAATTTTACATTTCAAAAAAAGACAATTTTATTTTTTTTACTTTTTTTAAAATTGTGTCAGTTATAAAAGAGTCATCAAATGGATATTTGTTTGTTTATTTATTATAAAACAAAAAGCAAGAAAGTGAAATTATTTGGAAGCGTCGTTTTTTCGTATTAAAATCGTCTTTTAAAAAATAATTTATCTATTTTATAACTTTTTTTTATGTTCTATCTATTTTGATAATTTATGGAAAAAAATTACATCATTTTAATTAAAAAAGTCTACCTTTTCATTAAAACATATGAACAATTAGGTTAATAGGTTGTTAGTATTTTTTTCAAAATTATTTTGTTGACAACTTTGACTATCTATAACAGGACATTTCATATACAACAAAGTTCTTTTTCTTTTAGATATCAGAGGGAGGATAAAACAAAGTTTGTTGGTAATAGCGCAATAACAATGTGAGCAAGCACTTTTATACTGTGCTACTGGTATACTATAAACCGATTAGTTTGGATGGATAAATTAATTAAAAATTTATTGAATAAGTAATAAAAAAACAATTACTTTGAATAAAAAATTATTAATTTTCGTCTTTAGTGGGTAATTTTGACGAAATAATTTAACTTAAATTTTTTTACTCGGTTTATCACTTATTTCACTCAAATCAAACAACTAAATATTTTATTTTATTTTTACTATATTTTTTTATCTCTAATTATATCTCTTTTATTTCATCCATTATATCTATATTGTCACAGTCAAATAATAGGAGTGTTTTTGTCTCAGTTTTATTCGATTTTTCATCCAAAAATCACCTACACCAAACTTAAAAAACATATATGATTCGATTTTGTTTAATTTTCATTTAAAATAAATTTCAAATCAAATTAAATTAATATTTTGTGGTTTGATTTAATTTAATTTTTTGTTGTTTTTACAAAAATGTTATTTCACTAAAAATTATATATATTTTTTCATCTTTTAAATTAAATTATATAAAAAATTATTAACGACAATCTATGAAATTTATTGATATGTTAAATCTTCTATAATAAAAATATGACAAATTTTTATCCATTTTTAAACTAAATATTTTTAAAAAAATTCATTTAAAAAGAAAATGATAAACATCATATAAAATTCATATACATGATAATATGAAATACATTATGTAATTCAAATGATACACATAAAACATATAATACTAAATTAATTATAAGTATTTTGGTTTGATTTAGTTTTAAAAACACAAATTGTAAATCAATTGGATTGAGGAAAAAATCATCCAAATAAATAAAAAAATCAATTTAGTTCATTTTTTGTTTTTTTTAACGATTTTTGGTTTATATTTTAAACAGGTTTGTATTTAAACACCCCTACCAAACAAAATATTAAGTGTAACTAGTTTTTCTAATAAAAACTAACAAATTAACATTTTTCAATAAAAACGAAAATAAAACTCTTCCTTTTCGGTGTAAATTTATTTTTTCAGTTTTTGGATTACATTTTGCAAAAAAATAAAAAATCTGTAACCGTGCGTCTCTGGTTTTTAGTCAAAATACAAAGGTGTTCATTGAAAAGAAGAGTGCAAATAGTTGCGCCCATTATTTTTTTTCCTTCTCGTTTTAACCCAAAACTGCCATTTGTTTTGAGTTCTATTTAAATCCAATACCTAGTGTAACACCATTGATTGACTGATCATATAACTCAATAAACTTATAAATTATTTTTTTCATTACTATTTTTTTTAATGTCATGAACATTTTTAATTAACTCTATTAATATTATTGGATGATCATAAAAATATTATGCTTAATTAAAATGAACTTTATACTTGCTGTGGAATTAGTTTACTCAACGATGGTCCTGGGTAAAATATGGACCCTAGTCCCTAGATGTCACTCGAGTTACATTACATGTTATTTTTTTACATTACATTACATGTATCTTACATCTGACTCTCTCAGCTCTTTTTGTTTGACTTATATACAATTATATTTTAAATATTATAAAATTTTCTAATATATATCTTTTATATATATATATCGTATTAATTATATTCTTTCTAATGTCACAATATAAATGGTTAAGGATACAGTAAGAAAAATGTAATGTTTTATTGATATTACAAAATACACTTAAAATGGAATAATATATTTTTTACTTAAATGTCAAACAAAATGGGAGGGAATAGGTATTTAACTATTATGATTAAATGTTTATTAAAATTTTCTACTCCTATAATAGATTTCTGAATCCATTTTTCTGGATGATATATAATGTAAAATTTTTTTCACCTACCTTATTTTTGTATTTTTTTTAGCAAACTTATTTTTATTGTATTGCATCATTTATTATATGTAAAAAAAATTATACACACCATCATCCAATCATAATTTATTATATATAATAAAATTATTAACTTTTATAGTAATTATTTTAAAAATTATATCAATGATAATTAATGATTAAATAAGGTATAAAACTGAGTGGATGACCATTTAACTCATGTTATATTTGTTTTCATCCATATAACAAAAAGTCGGGTTTACGTTTTTTTGTTTTTTAATGTCGATCATCATTGTGCAGTTAATTAACCCATTTATGTGTGTGGGAGTGGAAGGACTATATGGGGGAAGTGAGCTACATTGTTGAGGGGCTTAATTTTGTAGGGTAAAATGCTAAAATGGTCCTTCATTTTCACCCAAAAAGTTAAAGGGTTTGTTACTAACATTATAGTGATAAATGATCAAATTAGCATCGATAACACTGTCGGTGGATATATTCTTATCATAATAGAACCTTTTGGAGGTGATTTTGAACTTTTGGATAGGTAACAACGGTCGTCTGCTGTTTAATTGTTCAAATGCACTTGATCATGATAGTTAAAATGAATTACTTTTACAGAATAAAAAAGGTTTATAAATTTCAAAAACACGTGACCGTGGGATTATTATAGTGTATCGACACGCGTACGTTCTTAACCTTTTTTTTTTTTTTTCTTACGTGAAATGCACTTAATGCAGAACAAAAAAGAAACGCAGAAGCGAATGCAAATGCAGATCCAAAGATGCGTATAATGATTTCAGAGGATTCACTTTCCATATGATTAGGCTTATGCAGTTATGCATCCAAACTGTTGGCTATGGCGAGCTGGAGAATATTCCACATGACAACCAAACCACCAATAAATAAGTAAAAACATAATTAATTAAGGATATATATTCTGAAGTTTAAAATATATCTCTCTCTTTATAATTTTCGTATAAAATTAATTTAGATTATATGCACTGTTATTAGTGTACAAAAATATATTATCAATCAATTAAAAATTATGGCAAGTATAATTTTTAAGATAGCTATTAAAAATAAAACAAAATTATGACAGGTATTTTAAAATAATTAATAATTATGTTTTTATTAAATTTCCTATAATTATGAACATGCTTTAATCTTACACTTTACTTTTAATAAAATTTTTTATTATTTTAAATTCTTTAATGAATATTCTTAAACATTAATTGACAAAAATCCTCCCCTTAAATAGAAATAAAATGATATTGTTGGTGATGCGATCCATATAGAACGTGACGAATTAAATTAAAGCAGATTGTGCATCCTGTTCCCTACATTGGTCCATTGACTGTGGTAATTGCGATTCAAAAATGCAATTCAATTATCATGGCCTTCTAACTATATGGGCACCAACCTGCAAAATTATTGGGTGTTCATGCACGTAATATTATTCTTAACTCCATTTATGACTTTTCCACCTCTTTTACTTCCTTTATCCCTCAAACATGGCTGCTCAAGTGGAGTCCGTTGTTTTTGGTGTCCAGTTCTTTTCCGTTGTGGGGCAACTTTTGCTGGAATGAAGATCTAACTTTTCGGTTTCTTGGAACTTTTTCGATAGTGCTTTTGCTTTCATCTATTTTAATTGTCGTTGTCTTGCAGCAACAAACTTTTCGTGTTGGTTTTTTTTAAAAAAAAACTCCCTAGTTGCCCCTTGCTAATAATATTTCTTCATATATACTCAGAGAGACGCACACATTGTGTGTGTATTTGTTTCAATTTATTTTTCTAAGCAAAAAACTTATTTTTATTCTTTTAAGAAGTTTCAAATTAAAAGCAACATGTTTTTAACATATACTAATTTAAATATATACTAAATTGATAATACGTACATTCAGATATTTTTCTAAGAATAAAGGAAAAAATATTTTATGAATTACAAGTAATGTAACTAAATGAATTATTAGTAAATATATAATAATTATTGAATATATAAATTAAATGATTATATCACACCAGGATTTGTATAATTATTTGATAGTATAAAATTATAATGCCTTAATTAGAAAGGGCACGCGTCCTAGTCTCCTTGGCACAATGAAATTAAAGATCAAGATATTTCAATTATGTTAAACACATTGTTATTATTAGTGAAAGTATTTACAGATTACAATTATTTTAGTGACTTGATAAAGTTGAGTAAACAGTGATGGGATAATATTATATAATAAACACGATGCCATTATTACTAAAAATATTCTTGAAAGTTTGTGACGTCTGGGCTATCAATTATCATGCACATAGATCCGTCTCTGCTGGAAAAAAAAGTCTTCAGCAACCGAATGGGTATTGGCTGATTCAATCGGTCATTTTCTCTTAATAGTACTAAAAAGCTAAGATTAGTTGAGATTCAATTTCAAGGTACTATAAAAAAAATAGTATTAAAACAATCAATTTAAAGGTAATTTGTTGATAAATATTACTTACCCGTTCCATTATAATTATCATGAAAGAGAAAAAATAAATATCCTAAAATAATTATTTTTTAATGTAATGTTAATTATATTTTTATTTATATCCCTTAAGATATTAATTCAAAAATAAAAAAATGTTTTTATTGAAATACACAAAATTATACTATTTTTTTACACAAAAAAATTATAGTACTCATGACATATTTTAAGCTCTCTTATAAATATTTTCTCATTTTAATTTATCAATCAATATCCTAAGTGTACTAATTAGTAATACTCTAATATTAATAGTAGAAAACAAAATTTATAAATAAATTAATGGTGATATAAAATTAATTTTGTAAAATTAATTTTCTATTTTGGTAAAGTATTTCAATTAATTTTTACTTTTTTTACCACCTAAAAAGCTTGTCTGATTATTCGATAAATAATTTTTTAAAATAATTTCTAAGTATTTTCTAACATTTTTTGAAACTCTAACTTTTAATTTTTTATATTTTCTTTCAGATATATTTATTCATTTTCTTATTAAATTTTTTAAATAAATCATGTTTTTTTATTTTACACTTTTTAGTGAATTTAAAAACTAATTTTATTGAATATTTTTAATTTAATAAAAAAATTCAGTTAGTTTTATCGAATATAACTTTTATCATATTATTATTTTTATTTATTTATATAAAACAGCTTAGGACTTTTATTATTTTGGAAAAGAGAGAGAATAGTAATATATAAATTTTTGAGGTGAGCCTTTTTTCAATGTATAAAAGGTAAATTTTTAAATTCATCCTTAAAAATATGAAAAATATTTTGATCTCTATAAATAATTAATTTAATTTTAAAAAATAAATGTTAAATACTTTATTCTTTCATTTTTTTATACTTTTAACGCATATTTTTATATAAAAAAATGTGAATCTTACAGTAACTTAATTAATCCAGATAATATATATTATTAGTAAGCTATACCAATTTCTGGAAATATTAATTCAATAAAATAAAAGGTTTAGCATTAAGTAATTATTATATTTTCTTTAAAATCGAAGTGTCTCTTTTGTTTTATTAATTTGGACATTTACTAGTAAAAAGAAATCACCAATTATCTGCATGTGAAGTGTGAGTTGCCAAATAAAAGACGTGACCATGAGAGTGACTTGCCAAATAACCGCATTAAAGTTGGAACACTTATTGAGTGATGATTGACGTTAATGGTAGTATAGAAGATGCCAAGATGAAATGACTTTGGACCTTGAGAGGGTAATGAACAAATATATACTTATAATTAGTCTTAAGGGTGTTCACGGATTTAGATCATCCGTGAACTCGAATTGATCTGAATTGATCTAAGCAGTTTGAATTGGATCATTTATGCATCTGAATTAAAATCGAACCAAACCGATCAAAACCGTTCATATACGGGTTGAGTCACGAGTTTAGATTTATAGATCTATTGACCCGATATGTGAACCCATAATAAAAATATAAATTTTATTATTTACTTTAATATATATATATATATATATATATTAAAATTTATAAACTAAAAAACTAATTTAACAATAAAAAAAGATGTGGTACTATGTGATACTTTAAATGTGAGTTTAACTATTTAGGTTTCATTTTCTTTCTTATATGCTGGGTGTATAAAAAAATTGTCGGTGTAGAAAACATAACCCCGTTTCCCTAGGTGTTTGCTTTGTCCGAACCCACTAGCTTAAAGAAATTTGAGGTTCTGTAACTAATGGGCCCAAATTTAAAATCTGTTTCTATATCTGAATCCAAGACCTATGCAAATCGAATAGTCCGCAACGCGGGCTTTGCTTTTCCATTTGAGATTTTTTGTTTTTTCATTTTATGATAGTTTTATCAGCTTTTTCCTTTGTCTTTTTGATAAATTTGGCTCGTCGACTGCTCCTATTTTTTCATAATATTTTGAAACCTAGTTCCCATTGAATTCATTTTGAGTGTTAATTACATTTTAAAAAATCCTTTACAGTAAGTCAATAATGTTCTCACGTATCAATAAAATATTATTTTTATTGTTTTAGCTTTATCCTTGTATTTCAGTAAAGTGGATAACATATGCTGTGTAAGTAGAACACTTCGTTAAAAAAATCAAATAACAAAAAATCCGTAAAAATTAATAATTAAAATTTAGTTTTATTTTTCTTAATTTGTGAACTTGGATAGAAGTAAAAATTGCTATTTGGATAATCAGTGTTTTCTTATAGAGAAAAAAAGTACATTTATTTACAATATAAAATAGTTTTATCTTGTTATCCAAACACTAATCATAAGTTTATTAATCTTAATAATAATTATCCTAAAATTCACATTAATTTTTTTTAATTAATTATTGGCTTACAATTCTTAATATTGACAATACATATTGATATATAATGGTTGCAGTGAAGTTAAAACCTATAACATCATGCTTAATTGCTTACTAACCTACTTCTACCACTAGGCCAATTCAAGTGATTTTAAGTGTGTTATCATGAGGGCGAATTTTTATTATTATTATTTTTAGAAAGTGTTTATCAAGTCTCGGACACATTTTGCAGTATTTGCACAATTTCCTTTTTATTTCTTCATTATTTACCTTTTAAAAATCAATCCCAGTTACAATAACTACTTAATATATACAAAATGTGAGACAAGAATAAATGTTTAGGACATTTTTAATTCGGAATAAAAATAGTGTCAAAATGCTCAGGAATATAGATATACCTGGAAAAAAGAGAGACATAAAAAAGAAAGAGAACAAAAGTGATAAATAGCAAGATATAAGCAAAAATAGGACTGTAAAGTGCAAAATCTGTAATTTAATTTACAAACAAGTTTTGGCATCAGCATTACCATACTTCCCCCTCGATTTTGCGTTTTACATACTATTTTTCTCTGGGTTCTTCATAGTTCATAGTGATCAAATGTCCAATTCAAGTGGGACCAAACAATAGCATAAGCCCGTGCAAATCTTTCTTTTCCCTTTAGCACACCCATAGCATAGGATCCACTGCCCAATATAAACGCACCTTTCTGCCCCGGCAACGCGTGCTTCCATTCCATGTCCATCTCTCTCAATTTCCCGGACTTTTTTTTTATTTTTTTTTATCCTTATACTGTATAATTCATATTCTAAAAAGAGAGAGGCCCAACCTAACAAGCATATGGTCACCTCGATAAGAGCGAACATACATACATGTATCTAATCTGTATTATTCATTACCATTGTACCCATATATTCCCATGGGATGCATGCAAGTTGTTTTATAAACATCAACTTACCACACCACACATGGCCAATTAATGTCTACAATCATTGCGCTGGGTCTTTGTGCCGAGTCATGCTAAAATCCCGTCAACACCATATTGCACCACCTATCTCACATATAGTAAGTGCAGGTACAAAACATTTCATAATTGTTAATTCTCTCTTGCTTACCAATGTAATGGAAATATATAGAATGAATTATTGTCATTGTTACGATAAACCTATCATTTGTTGCTTGTCTTTTTTTATTTTAATTTTAAATAGGCACCAATTAATCGTACGGTCAGGATAAACTTGTCAGCGGCAAAGGAGATGCCATGCCACCCAAGTTCTTTCGTATAAGCAGCAGGCTTCAATTGCAATTTGTTTATTGTTACTAAAATGGAGATCTGAGACACAGAAACTAAGGTGCATGTGATTCACCTCAGCAGTCTAAGCTGTTTTATTCATGATTTGTCTCGTGTAAACCAAGGCATTGTGATCCTAAACAATTATGAAAACTAATAATACTATATAATGAATTATTTCTTCTTTTCCTGACAGTTAATTTATTATACCCGCGTTGCTGGACCCGTCTCAAGCATCTCCTCCATAAAACTTGAATCGCATTGGTCAAGGCACTGGGGTTTGTTTGGCATGCCTCAAACCTCATGCAAATAGCACTTTGGTTTCCGTGTGTGTCTTTGAGAGAGAATCTTAAATTCTACAACGGTTCAGTTGTATTAATTTAGTACTATTTAATCTCCAATAGTATATATAGTAGTATATACTGACGATTCTGATATGGAAGTGTGAGAACAGAGTAGCAGAGTGTTTGTCAAACAAACAAGGTTGTCTCTGAAGTTGTGGCGAAAGGAGGATCTTCTTGCCTTTGCTTGAGAGATTTCTTTTTTGTTGTCTTCTTGTACAGGACAGAAAGTATTATGGTATCTTTCGGTTCATTCTCACAGGTCAGAAGCTAGATTCTATTTCTTACAGCTTTTTGTGTTGGAGTTCAGTGAATTTAATTTGTGTCTGTTAATTAGGGGAAGGCTCTCATAAAATCAATTAACCCAATGCTCATGATAGAAGTTCTGTTGCAAATTATTTAAAATTTCACCTGCTTGCAAAACCTTTGCTTTATACAAGTCATTGAGTTTTTGACATTTGCATAACTTCAATGAGCATGCGAATGTTAATTTTGTTTAGACTTTAGAATTTGATATCATGTCATTGGTGTGATAATTTATAAGTCAGGTTGTAACGTTAGATTGAAGCCTGGGTATATAACCAGCTCCCCGTGAAAAGTCGCTTAAAAGATTGAAGTTTGGTGTCTAATATACGAGGGATATTGATATGCGCCTAGCATATGTTATTTTCCAAGCCATTAGAAGCATGAAATCATCCATAATTGATCAAATTGCTCATTATCTTGATAGATGTTGATGATTATGAACCTTGCATGAATTATAATTAAATTGAATGAATTTATAACAGGAAAAGCCTTCAAATAGAGCAAGTCAAGTCCAAGAAGGATCCCACGCTGTCAGCGTGAGATCCCGCGCCAACAGCGTGGATAGGAGCCCAGAAGTGTAATCTCCACTGGAAGTCCACGCTACCAGCGTGGAGATCCACGCCGTCAGCGTGGTAATGTCAAGCTTCCGCGCCACCAGCGCGAGACCCGCGCCATCAGCGTGGCAAGTGGCCTGGAACTCAAATCCTCACTGCCAACCCACGCTGTCAGCGTGGTATGCCACGCCTTCAGCGTGGATACTTGGAAGAAGCCGCGCCATCAGCGTGAAGACCCACGCTACCAGCGTGGATACTGGCCTGGAAATAGAAAACTCACTGGAGGTCCACGCTACCAGCGTGGAGATCCACGCCTTCAGCGTGGTACTTGAAATCACTCCCACGCTGTCAGCGTGAGATCCCGCGCTACCAGCGCGGGACTCTGCTGACAGTGTAAACTTAAATGCTGCTGAGGGCAAATCTGGGATTTCACATGTTTCTTATATATAGCTTAACTCCAGCATTGAAGGCACGAATCTACCACTGAAGACACACCAATACTAAGGTTTTAGGGCTTGGGAAGCTTGGCTAGGGCATTTGGAGTTGAAGGTTCCAAGTGGAGTTCTTGCTCCACCTTCTTCTCCTCATTTTCTTGGCTGGGCATGTCTAATATGGTTGTAACTCAGCCACCCATTATGAGGTTTGGCTAGTTTATTATGTAGTTAGGGCAAAGCACTTAATGTAACTCCCATTGGGATGTATTGAATGCTATTTTCATTTATCAAAAGTCATATTTACTACACTTTGCTTGTATGGTTTATCTCTTCTTGGATTTGCGCACTCTAATGAAGAACGTAGAGTTAGGGTTCACAATAGGAATATTGGGGCTCTATTCTTGGAAATAAGTGTGGTGACTTGCTAACATCACCTAAGGAATTAGGGATGGGTGCTTGTAGTCTTGAATGTGTTGCTTCATGCTTAACCCTAGGAAGGTCACTAAGGAATTAGGGCTGGAAAAAGGGGTTAAAGGGTTATTTGGCTAAGGAATTAGTGAATAGCTAAACTTTTGGTGAAACACATGACTGATTGATTGAGATATGTGAATCTAGTAATTAATATAATTCCATTGGGAGAGAGCATTGAGTGTGAGTGCCCTAGCTACTACCGTCGCATATTATATTTCATTAACTTACTTGTCCATACTCCTTTTATGTTCATAGTTTAACTTCAATCCAACAATTACACACACACAAATCAAACATTATTCCAATTTGTTATCCAACTTATCGATACGAATTAAAATCCAATTGGTCAAACAATCCTCGTTGGGAACGACAATCCCTTATCACTTTATTACTTGTACGATCGGTACACTTGCCGAACCATAACAGATATGGTTTGGCATCATGCGAGGCATAAGCAATCAACCTTAATTCATGATAAAAAAAATATCAGTTGTTATTTGGTATACAAAAGAATTGCGGGAATTACTTCATTTTTAAAACCTTCTAGAGTAATAGAAGCTAATTGTCTAGAGAAGATTTAATAAAGAAAAAAATACAAGTATGAAAAGAGACTGAAATTTAATGTTGGTAGCAGGTACCAAGATAAATGAGA
Organism: Glycine latifolia; assembly: GCA_013407115.1. Lineage (NCBI taxonomy): Eukaryota > Viridiplantae > Streptophyta > Magnoliopsida > Fabales > Fabaceae > Glycine > Glycine latifolia. Next base: position 4,253,599 of record CM023951.1, read on the forward strand.
GAAAGGAAGTGAGTGCTTGGGCTAAAATGTCAAGCGAATGGGTTTCTGTAGGGTCATGAATCTTTTTTAAGAAAAAAAAACTCCGTATCCTTCTACAGGGAGTCGGGAATTAATTTGTTGAAGTATATTTATTTAAGAGATTAACTTCATTCAATAGAATCACGGGCCAGGTGATCAAAACTATTCGCGTACTTAAGAAACATGATTATTTGTCCACCATCCTATAACATGTTGGTGGGCCAAAACTCCAATGATATTACATTAATAATTTTTTAACTGGGCGTATGAAAAGAAGAGAAAACATTGCGTTGATTATATATTAAATATAATACTGCATCAATTGGAAGGATAATGTGAATAATGACATCATGTCTAGAAAGTTATTATGGTAGGAAAATTCGACAAGAAAAAGGTATCCAAAGATTTTTTCTTCTTCTTTTGTTGTTGTTGTTGTTGAGAGTTCATTTCATTTAATTGTGATCCAAAATCTTGGAAGGAGATAAGCAGCTGAAGTTGATGTCAAACATTTTTCATTGATCAACTACTTTCTAAGTTAGGATTTTCCTCATTTCAGCTTAACAGTGGTAACTAATATGAAGGTGGAGTAATACCATAAAAATGCATGTCTGAACATTCCAACAAAAGAAGTTAAGGTACAGAAGCTGGACTGATCTCCGATGGAGAAGCTTATTAGGCCTTGCGAGAAAGAATACATGAGGATGACCATGCTAAAACACCAAGACACTTTCAAAGAACAGGTACTAAATCTCTTTCTGTCCTTTTGAAGCATTTGTCCTCAATCAGTGTCAATAGAGTCTTGAGTGCCCAGAGAATGTTTACAGGTGTACGAACTTCATCGTTTGTATCGGATTCAGAAGATTTTGATGAAAAATATGGAAGCCAGAAGCGGTATTGAAGTAAACCAACGAGGATGGAACTTAAAAAATGTGATTAGTTTAACTCCAAATGGTAGTCATAATGGTGCACAGAAAAATCCTATATTGAACTTCGATCTTGAAAGTCCTGCTAAGGAGGACAATGCAGAATCTGTCAGCGATGGAGTTCTAGAGATTACAAATGAAACTGAGATTGAGCTAACGCTAGGCCCTTCAAGTTACGAACGTAAAATAGTGGAGACACCACTGACTTCAGATTCGGCACATAGCTTGTCTTCTTCTTCTACTGGATCTAGCCTTATAAACAAGACAAGATTGAAGACCCATCATAGGAGTTATTCAACTATAGAAGAATTAAGTGGAGGCTTAATTGGCCTTGTCCAGGTGCCACATTCAACCGCAGGGTGCCAAAGTGGAATTAGAAACAGTTATGATATTAAAGAACAATCAAGAGATGAGAGATTGAACCAGCCACCTTGGGTTTTTCATGTATTGAATCTGAACACGACCTAAAAATATTACAAGGTCATTGTGATGTATATTTAATTAGTGATTAAGATTAACTTTGTAAGTTGTGAATGATGTTTCTGTGAAATTTTCTTCGTAGCTATCAAGTGTGACAAGGTATGATGATGTCTTGTATAGAAGTTACTTGTTTTCATGGTTAAACAAACCAATTATAATTCCGGAATCACATATGACTGATATTTCTTTGGTCTTGTGACTATTTAGATTTACATCATAATCTTTACCTCCGAAACCATGAAACATGGAGCGATGTCTGTGAGGTTATTAGGCCCTTGGTTAGCCCTGTGCCTGAAAGAAAGCGATATATGCTATCCTCCTTTATTAATCAAATCATTTAATTAGGTTCCAACCTTGAAACTCTGCCTTTCAAGAAAGCAACTCTGGATAGTATTCTGTCCATAATGACAAAATTCATCTAAGTATCTAACCTTGTCACTGATAGTCCTAACTAACAGTGGGGTGTTTATATCTCCAATGCAATTGAACTCGGACAGCTAGCTGATTTATGTATATGTTTGGATTATAGTTAGGATGAAGTTCGATCATTTTGCAAATTGAGTTTGTAAAAACAACTCTGTTTACTTCCATTTCAAACTGATATTTAAGGCAAAATAGTAACAAAACCCAGTTTAAAACTAAAAATCAAACAAGAAACAGCATGGTTTTTCAGTCTTACTTTTCGAACATATTTTTAGGCCTTCAAAATGAAAATCAAACATGCAATCCTGTTTTCAAGGAGACAACACGTAGTGACTGAGGATGCTTCTGTCAATGTGAAAAGGAAAAAAAAAATTCAAGGTTTTTTCAGCTCATGCTCCAATTGTACGGGTTTCATATGCAGATTGGTGAAAAAACTGTTAGTTGTGGGAGAGAGGTCATTCCAAATAGTAGACATGTGATAATACAATTGTTGCTTACGGAAACACATTAGGTAGGTATGCAAATTTTCTTCTCATTAATCTAATTTTATTTTCCACAATGATTCATGAACTTACAAACCAACAAGAAGTAGGAGATCTAGTTCCTGCCTACCATCAGATGAACAGCATATTCTCTTCCAAATATAAACATCTATTAACATGTTCTGGTAAGGTTTGTCCCAAAACATGTTTAACTTACTACATTTCATGCCTTTAGAATATTCGTGAATTGAAACCGAACCATGATCTCTTTCTTTTCATTATGATTAGGCTTTAGACATCAACACCGACAATGCAAGGCTGTCATTTGAACTATTAGTCTACTATTCCCTTTACGGAAGCTTTTTATCCCCAAGGACTTAAATAATTTATACATAGACCCCACCAAGTACTAACTGCTGTTATCAGATTTTGTATTCTTCCAGTGATTTTATGGTCCATTTATCTTTAGGAAGACATGATCTCACTGTGAGAAGCAACTGACCCACTTAAATTTTATGATCTCATGTTTGAATGTGAAAGTGCTCTGGGTGTATTTACACCCTTGATTGATGATTTTTCGAGGGGGCTAATGATCGTGATTCATTGTCAATATTGTGCCAAATGTAATCGATTTCCATTCCTATTTTTCTCCTTGATCAGAGATAATAGTACATAATGAATTTTATATGGCTGTTACTATATGTTTACAGAATTATTTTCAGTAAGAAGCTGTGACACTTAGAATATCCGAATAAAATGAAAATCCGTTCTACCAATTTTTTTTATAACAATCTGACTTGTCCAACATATGCTGGTATCTGTATTCTTAACTGATTTATGCAAGACTGATAGGAAGAATTATGATTCTTGCATGCATTACCAATGTTAAATTTAGTTTATTATTCTTGTAATACAGCAATATTACTGCCATTCACCAGGTAGACATCAATCCAAATCTAGAATTATGATTCTTTACAATATAGTTCGCACCAAAGGATCATAATCTTACAATCTACATGGTATCACATAAATGAAGCAATAGACTTGGAAAGACTAACCCTGTATTTCCAAACCCCTGAATCTAAGGAAGAACCTTTAGTCTGCACACCAAGAACTACCAACGGCCTCAGGAAATGGAGTGGCGTCGATTCTTATTTGGTTTTGTGCGACCTTTGGCAAAAGGCGAGACACCATCGGCACGCACAAAAGGTGAAAGCCTCCCAAGTTTTTTAGACACTGAACTCATGAATGATCTTCGAGGCAAAGGAGGCTTATCAGCAGAAGGTGAAGCACTTACAACAGGACTATTAACTGTTGATTTAAGCGTGGAATTTTCAATCTCTTTTAGTCTCATTTTCAGTTTCACTAACTCTAATTTCAGGTCTTCATTTTCTCTTCGTAAGTTGGAGAGCTCATTTGAAACTGGATGAAGATCAGTTGAGAATACGTTCAATTTGGAATCAACCGAAGATTCCCCACTTCCACTGCCATTCATGGCTTCGCGAAGCCGTTGCTGTTCATAATAGAGAACTTGAACCACTGTTTGGACAGGTAGCCGGTCATTTTGAGCAGCATGTGCACATGCCTCTCGCGATAACTTCTGGCAGTCCATCACGCTGCAAACTTTCTTTCTGTCCATGTCACTTAGAGCAGGATGAGCCTGAGAATCAGCAGTAATTCAAAATAAACTCAAGTCTAAAAAATTCTATATCAAAATAGTAATACTATTAAGTCCTTGAATTTGATGATAATACTGTCATAAATCCAATTTTGTAATGTATATGTAGCAAATGAACTATGATAATGTTATATCTAAAGCCAATTCAATTTGATGAATAGTGTGTTTGAATAACACACAAGAATAATTTCTATCCTACAAAATCATGGTGATGCCATGAAAAAGTAGAAGTAATTATTTGTTACTTTATTTTCACTATAAAAAAATAATTGATTATTTCTTTCCATAAGACTAATTTGAACACACTAAAAGCCTGTGAGAATATGCTGTAGGTTTGGAGAAATTATTAATGGTCCTAGACTACTACATGCCTCAAATTAATTCTTAAGTGATATGGAACTGAATTTTTCAATTTACAAGAATGCTAATAAAACTCAATTATTTGTCATCTGGAGATTGTCTTAGATCAAGATAGTCCCAAACCATATAATAATTTCTCGAATATTTAATCTTGGTTAACGAAATGTGTGTTAATTCGGTTGTTCAAATAAGAGGTATCAACAATACAAAAACTAAATATCAAATCTGCGGTATGGTTAATTTGATATAGAAAAAGGATTGTAGTCTGCACCTTAAGAAAGATGTCTATGGCTCTATACATTCCATCTTCTGTTGGCCTTGACTGTTCAGGAATTAATTCTGCCAAAATGGTGAACTTTGGAACCGGTAAATTTCGGTCGGTGGCTATTTCAGCAATGTAGTTTTCCATTAGTTTTCCAACCCGCTCCATATCACTCGGTGGAGGAGAAAAATATTCATCATTTGCATTGAAGACTAAGTGGCTCCCCGTTTGAGATTCTAGGTAATTAGACATTATCCTGTGCACCGTATCCACGTCAAACAATGTGTCCCCAGTGACAGAATAGGAAGGAATGAGAAGATCATCTAAAACAGCTTGTCCTAACTGCATGGCCATCCTCTTCTCCAAGTCAAGCCTGCAAGCAACTGTAGTCTCAAGATATGTTGCTGCCCGAAGCAGCATAGAAAGAAAGCTTACTGACATTGCATTCTTCTCCCTTGGCAAAAGGCTCACTATTGTCTCTAAAACAACCCTCTTTTCATGCTCTTGTCGCGGCTCAATCTTCTTCCTTGCCTTTCCGAATACATCCTGTTCCTCAAAAAAAAAAAACAGAGAGATAAGAGTTAAGGACTGAATCCATAAAATCATATTTAGTTATTTACTTTTAACATTTCCATCATTTTAGAGAGGGATCTCACCAAACCTCGTAGAGATTTCTGTGCATAGAGCATTAGAATGGGGCCAATGGCATACTGTTTAAACCCTCTTGCCATCATTGCAATTATTACTCTTTGGAAAATGTCAATTCTAAGCACAGTCAAATCTTCAGCCCACCAGTCAACTACTGGTCTCTGGTTTGATGCCATGGAAGACACAACTCCCACAGAACCACTGTCACTTCTTGCAGATGAACAGAATTGGCTTTCCTTACATGCTATAAATGCAATGGCATCTATGCATCTACTCACCAACTTTGCTCTCTCTGCTATTGGAAGGAGATTCTCTGACATATGTAAAATAGACACAGCACCTGCAATGGTCTTGAGTGCCACTTCATTCAAGTAAGCATCGGTTCTTCCCACCAAGTTTCCAACAGAATAGTCCTCTGTCATCTCAAGATACTCAGCCACGCAGCGCAGCGTAGCTATGTTTTCAACGTTTATTTCGAAGTTTATCCCGTAGCAGAAGTTTGCTGCCAGTTCAAACGCTTCTGCTCCACCAGGAACTTCAGGGAGTTCAATGAATGAAACGTTTGCATCATTAGATTCTGAGACGAGTTTCCTCATGTATCCACACTTGGAGACTAATGGAAACTGCAATTAAAGTAGGAGATGTGTAAGAGAATTGAATATTAATTGATGGTGAACATAACAATAACAATTTTATACACTGAAATATTGCGTCCATATACTTTTCTTGCTTCCTAATTCAAGTTCAATTTTTAGGCAAACAGCAAAAAGGTGGGACAGAAAAAAAAAAAAGGCTTGTAACAAGTAAATAGTTGATTAAGATGTTCAAGTTAAAGAACAGACTTGCCAGGGACTTTAAAAGTTCGGTATAAATTCAAGTGTTCAGCGAGCTCTACGCGCTTGAACAACAACTAACAAGAGTAAGAAATCGTTAGTTTGTTGCCATGCTCTTGAATTATTCTGAGACTAGTCATTAAGTTTGATATATGTACCAAAGAGTCGTATTTGAATTGGTTCGCTACCTTATGTAACGAAAAGGAAGCTTCCCCAACTTGAACGTTGACATCACTTGGAATCTCCTGAGAAAAAATCCTGCAATTAAGTAGTTCAACTCATGCGTTTCAGTTATGCTATCCAACAGAAGGTAGCAACGTACACAAGAAAAGCAGGTTATGTACATTTGACATAAGAGCCACCAAAGCATTAGTTTCATTCAGAGGACAAGAAGCATACCATTCAGTTGTTCTCTTCATGGCACTAGAAAGAAGCTCCTTCTTCTTCATAGACAAGTCACTACCAGCAGGTACGGTTTTCTCTTGACCACGATCCATCATAGCTGACACAGATTTCTTTCTAGCTCACGCACGATGCTTTTTTCTATGTTACAGTTGATGGTGAAGCAGAAAAAGAAAGGAAATAGAATGAATCAGTAATTGCATAGGCTCAAGGTAATCTTTTATATCTGTTGATTCCTCGTACATTTTCTGCAAGCAAAGGAGTACTGAAACTGAAGGCTAGATAAGAGGTATTTATTTATCCTTTGGAACTTTTATGTTTTTTTTTTTTTCAAATAAGAACTTCACCCATGAACTTGAAAAATGTTGTGGAATAATGAGGATAGAGTTAGAACCTGAACCTCAAATCAGTTAATTAATCCAATAAACGATCAGCCTAGTGAATTCCCAAAACAAGGTATTTTGTTAATGAGAAAAGCAACTCTATGGGAGGGTAGAGGAAGGAATATGAGGGGTAGTATCGACATTATAAAATAGGAATATGGGCAAATTCGAAGCATGAAGATGTAGTTGATGGTGGGTGGTGTGTGCTTAGGGAGTTTGTGTGGAAAGGATGAGATCGTTGCATGTTGATTGGCGTCTAACGCCGTTTGTTTCCACTTGGGAAGTTGAATTTCTTTCTTTCTTATTCCCATCCACAAACTGCAAAGGTGCCTGGCCCATTTTTTAATTTCGTAAAATTATAATTTTAGCCTCCCTATATAATATGACATTTTTTTCTACAACGAATAATTTAATTTAATTTAGATGCATTTAATTATTTTTAATATTTCTTATATTATTATTTATTTCCATTATAATGTTTTAAAATTAGTAGAAAAGTATTTTAAAGATAGAAAGTAAATTAACAATTACTGTTATATTTAAAGATAAAAGCAATTATTTTAAAATTTTATCTTTAATTGTGACCATTATTTTCAGTTTAGTTTTATAAATTATTATGTATTAATTATAATAGGTAATTATAAAAATGATAATTGTTCTCACTTCTCACCAAAATCTAATTAGACTGAGAACTGACTCAAACTGAAAAGCAGCTCATTATTTTAGGTTTAGTAATGGTAGAAGTGCCTGGTATAGTAATGGTAGAACTGCCTCATTCATTAAAACCATTAGGGTCAGCCTTGTGGGGGTTGGATAGTATATATGAAGCTTTAAATTTAAACCCAGTATGATTATTGTACACTAAAGAACTGCCTCATTCGTTTATGAAGTTTTTATATATTTTAAAATAAGGTTTATAAAGTTGCAATACATATATTAAGTGGCCTAATCTATATATATCTATTGCATGTAACGTAACTGTAAGTGCTAAAGACGTGATCACTGTGCGAGTTCCTCACGTTCTTTGTTTGACAGTAAAAAGACAAGAAGTCTCTGCAAGCTGACCCTCTCCCACGTAAGAATACTTCTCTTTGGGCCTATCATGACAATATAGATAGCTTTGGGCTGACCTAAGCCATTCCTGGAAAGGAAGCAGTAATGAAATTGATCATGACTAAATGGAAAATAGATAATAAATATATAAAAAAATTTATAAAGAACAAATTAAAAACAAGTCTTATATTATCTAAAAATATAGTATTTAGTTTTTAAAATTTTATTGTGCATCGTACAGTATATAATTTTGAATTTAACAAATAATTTCACATTTAAATTCACATATTAATAAATCAACTGGGTTTTTAATTAAATAAATCGACTGAATATGTGTCAATGGTTTCAATTTGAATTGTGTTCGATCTGCCCAACTTTCACTATGGCTATGGGTTTTTATATTGTTAGGTGCTGGGTTATAACATCATAATGAAGTCAGCTAGTCAATCAAGATTTATGTCAAGCAAGATTGTTTATGCTTGAATCTCTGTTGCAGATTTTTCTTTTTTTGAACAAAATCTTTGTTGCAGATGATCGCTTAAGGAGAGTAGTTTGGAGTCGGATTAGGAGATCGAACTTGGTATTCTAACCATAAACTTGTTGGTCCAAATCCAAGATTCATATTTTTCATTACACATACATTTCCTAAAAATCAGTTTTTAAAAACTAGAAACACGATCAAACACACTCTAAATCTTGAGTATCTGACACAGTTAGTAGTATAATTAAAGATTAAAATTATTATCTATTTAGGATTTAGGGCTTGGATTGGATATACAGACAACTAAAGCAACCATATGCATATAGATTTGGGTACGTATGATATTTATCCAGAAAACTTATGTGCTGGCAAATAGGTAATCAACATAGCAATCAACTTGGGAAGATGGTAAGTCCCGAGCCAGTCCCATAATCACCCTTTAATTTCCATAAGAAACTACTGTGCTTTTTGTTTATTATACTTTATACTGTGTTGATTTCCGAGGGTGCTAGGATGTCTTCTACAATAATTGGTGCTCTTGGTAATAATACAATATTGATTTCGTACAGATAAGAGTGATAATTTAGGCTCGTGTTTTCACATCATGTATGAAAAGGGACCCTTTCAGAATGCAGACTAATCACCAGAATCTTGATTTATATCAATTCATATAAGAGTGGTTTCTCTATCTGACCTCTATGTTATTTGGATTGGATTCAAACTCCGAATATTGCAGGACTTACATATTATCGACATCCATCAATTAGAGGCTGTCCCATAAGCCCCATGCTTTCGTTTTCAATCAATCCATGCCCTCTACTACTTCGGCAACCACTCTCCACCAAATTAAAATCAAAACATTTATGACCCGTATGCATGGCTTTAAGAGATCTTGATTATCGAATTGCTTACTCGTTATGGTAGGTAGACGTAGATCCAAAATGGTGTATGACATTTCGTTCATTCTAATCCAAACTTAACATTTGATTCCCTTTTATATGGTTTTTTATGCGGTGAAGTTGGAAGACAAAGGCGCAATAACCCCTACGGGTAATCACATGTTTGCCAACCAGCTAGCACTATACATGTGCTATATTCTTGTCAGATCATCAGGTGTATACTTTAGTCTTAAATTTGTGTGAATAGTTTCCAAAAATATGATTTTGATCCTAATATATTCTTCTGAATTGCATCCTTGTACTGGCTTTTAAATTATATCGGGAGCCTTAAGTGTTCCCATTTTTTTTTTTTTACATCCACATATAACATCTCAAATGGAGTGTTTATATGAGTTATTTAACTTTAAGCAACATTAGTTATATTTTTTTTTTCACTAGACATATAAGTGAAGTTGGTTATATAAATAATTAATATTTAACAACATTATATCATAAATAACATATTTTCAAGCATCATGAGACCTATAAAATTAATTTAAGCACTTATTTTTGCAATTTTAGTATTGTAGTAAATTTTCATTTGAAATATTTAATTCTATATGAACTTGTAAGATCCACAAAGTTATGATAAACAACTATATATGATAGATGCTCTTAGAGCATCTGTAAGACTTGTTGCTTAACGAGTTACTTATTTTTAGACATCATTACTTTTTTTTTTAACATTAGAGGTGATCTATCTGTCATAATGAGTTGCTTAAAATTAAGTTAAGTTGTTTATATAAGCAATGATTGCTTCTAGGTTAAAAAAAATATTTTTTGTTATTTAAGGATCATTTAAGGGATTGAGCGATTCAAGAGTTGCTTAAAATTATATCATTAGAGCAAAATATATTTGAGTCGTTTAATAATGATGTGGCATTGTAAAGACAAATTAACATAAAATAAATAACTCAAAATGGATTATTTAAATGATATCCTTTAGAAATGTTCTTATGATATATATATATATATATATATATATATATATATATATATGAATAAGTTTCTCAATAAACATTCATGAAAGAAAAAAAATAATAAGATAAAGAAATAAGTTTTCTAATAAATTAAAATCAGTTTATTGAGTTAAAAATCAGCTTTTGAAAAAAAAATTAAATGAGACTTTCTATAAAAAAAAACTGAAATACACAAAATGATTTTTTAAACGCATAAAATGATTTTAATATATAGGAAAAATTCAATCCATTTTATTTTTTCTTATAAATATTTATTAGAAAATCTTACTTTTTGTTTGTTTTATCACAAACTCGGATATCTCTCCCTGGATCAAAGATTAATCACAAATGTCTCATAGAATCAAAAACTAATCCCATATCCCATTGAATTAAAGATTATTATCAATTATAATTTGTATTGTCGTATTAAAATTTTTACACACAATGGACATAAACCACCAGAAAATCAAATCTTCCCGCATTAAGAGAAAATGGTTATGGGAGACATCAGACATGAGAAACTGTCCCCATAGCACGTGGGATGCGAGCAAATTGTTCAACTTTAACCACAAAATCGAAAAGACAAATAGAAGGATAAATTATTGGAAAAGATAGCTTGCAGTCATCCGTTTGATTGATTCATTCAAACAGGTTTGTTCCATTATCTTTCGCAATTCGCATCAGTTAACTCGGACATTTGAGTCTGGACGAAAATTCAGACAAACCGAACAATGGATTACAACATTCTTGATGTCAATTGAGAAAAAAACTTAAAATTTTGATAGAAAATTATATCCATTATTATCTTTATATTTCATATAATTTTTTTTAGTCTTTTTCTTTCCACTCTTTATTTTTTCCTTTTTTTTTCTTTTATTTTTTTTCAACCTTCTTGTATTTATTATTCGATTCATCTATTATTTATATAAATTAATTTGAGTTAAATTGTTATATGTTCATGTTATGAAATGAAACTCGAAGTTAGTTTGAGAAATGTTGATGAAATGGTCAAAAATTTGAGATTATATTTGAACTCAAAGTCAAAATTGTCATATTTGAATATGCTAAGATGGTTAAGTTATGGAAGAGATGAATTTGAAATAAGAGTTTGAGTAAAAAGAAAGTTGGTTACAGATTTACAGTTATAATAATCAAGACAGATATCAAAATGGCTGAAGTAGGTCTTTTTTTTCTTTTGCTTTGTAGGGTGCTGGGCACTTTTTTGGGTTGATTGGTGTTGCTGGTGGAGGGGGTATTTGTTATTTGGTCTCTCACCGTAGTTGGTTCCTTTGGACGGTATCTGGTTTTGTATCTTTTTAGTGTTAGAGTCTTTCACATCTTATGATTTGCTCTTTGCACCTTTATTAATAAACTTCTTTTGTTGGTCTTAAAAAAAAAAAAAGACAGATATCAAAATCTTATTGAGTCAATTTGTTTAACATTTGTCTATATAAGATTTTTTAACCATTAGAGACAAAAACCTAAAAATATTAAAAATGTGTTTCATTGTTTGTTATGGAAACATTTACACAAGTACATAATAATAACTATCACACTTTCCATAAAAAAAATAAAATAATAACTATCACACTTCAAGATGCCTACTGATTTAACGAGTCGAGTGTATCTTTTCAATTTTTTGTCAATAAAGTCTTTACTATTTAGGTCATTTATATTGCTTTCTAATTTACATTTATGCAAAATAAATTTACAGATAAGTCACTTTCCATTTCACATTTATTTTTTTTACCTCTAGCTTCTTTTAATTTATACTTGCTCACGTATCAAATATAAGAAGAAAAAATATTTTTCTCCATCTCAAATATAAAAAAATTTCAACTAATTTTATCTTATTTAGTGTTATTATTTCTAATATATTTTTCATTTAATTGATGTTTAGTTTCAATGACTTTTTTTTATATCAAGTTCTAATGAAAGATAAATTTTAAAAAATATTTTTTAATTAAAATTGATGTAATTAAACATGATGAACTAATTTTTTTAGTTAGTATATCATATTTTTTTCCTTATACTTAACACAAGAAAGGGAGTATTCTTTAAATTCATGTATTACATTTCAAGCAATTTTTGTTGGAAATGATTTTCTAAGGATATGATTTTTATCTTTAATCTAATGGATCTTTAAGCATAAGCATTATGGTCACAAAAGCATGCATATTTTCAAGAACAATCCGTTCTTGAGCACATATAATTTACAATTTTACATCATGTTGGATTATTAAGGTCTAAGGATAGGATAAATACATGGATTTTCAGTGAGGCCAAAATTTAGTTTATCAACGGATCAAGATGATTTCTTTTATATTGATTCGTTGGATTTATTTCGGAATTTATGTGACAGTAATTTGGACTGAAAAACAAACATGTGATGCACTGAATAAGTTTAGGAAAAAAAATCGTCTCAATAAGTCCCACAAGGCACAAACACTCATCACAAACGGCGTGTCGTTTAAAGAAGAAAAAAAAAAGTAAATGAAATCTGAAATATCTAGCAAAGTATCAGGCTAAACGAAGGGTGTGGCACACTCACTGGCAAGCTGCTTCACCTTATCCAACGCAACCCCCTAAACCCTGCCATCCATGGTGTCAAAGCCGATACACAAACCCAGGAATCAACCATCTTAATGTTCGTAACCCAAACAACATTTCCCACCATAGTAACCCTCATCCGCTAATGGAACTCTCTTCCTCCTTTCTACTCTCCCCAAAACCATGCTCATCCCCGCCACCTAACTTCTCTTTCTCATCCTCCCTCTCCCCATTTCCAATTCAACTCTTGATCAGAAACGGAAACTCCAAATCCCCCCGAAATCCCCCTTTCCGAATTCTCGCGGTGGCCTTGGAGCCGCAACAAGACTTCCCCAGCGGGAACAGTCCCCAGCGTCTCCTCAAGGAACTCGCCGAACGCAAGAAAGCAACTTCCCCAAAGAAGGGTCCCCCAAGGAGGTTCATTCTAAGGCCCCCAATAGACGACAACAAATTAGCAGAAAGGTTTCTCAACAGCCCACAACTTTCTCTCAAATCGTTCCCTTTATTAAGTTCGTGCTTGCCCTCGTCGCGCCTCAACAATGCGGATAAATTGTGGATTGACGAGTACTTGCTCGAAGCGAAGCAAGCTCTGGGGTACTCTCTGGAACCCTCGGAGACGCTTGGGGATGATAATGATAACCCCGCGAAGCAGTTCGACACGCTGCTGTACTTGGCGTTCCAGCACCCGTCGTGCGAGAGGACGAAGGCGCGGCATGTGCGGTCCGGGCATTCGAGGTTGTCTTTTCTGGGACAGTACGTGCTCGAGTTGGCGCTGACGGAGTTTTTCTTGCAGAGGTATCCGAGGGAGTCGCCTGGTCCGATGAGGGAGAGAGTGTTTGGGTTGATAGGGAAGAGGAGCTTGCCTAAGTGGATTAAAGCCGCTAGCTTGCACAATTTGATATTTACGTTTGATGATATGGATAAGATAAGGAGGACGGAGAAGGAAGGTCCTGTCAAGTAAGTTCTGTAACATAGCTGTGCAATTGTGCCAGACTGTTAGACTTCTAGTGATAGTAAATAATACTAAATACTCTCTGTCAATCTGGAATTGTGTTATTTCTGCTAAGAACTATCCCGCAGTCAGAATTCTATCATGGTATGTCCATGTTAGGCAATGAAATAAAAATAGAAAATTACAATATGACTGGTCTATGACTCTATGAGCATTACATGTGATGTGACTGATCGAATTGTGTTGATTTATTAGGTTAACGGTTGGCGTGTGTAGTTGTTGTCAGGAATTAAGGTTATGTTGTTATTTGCTTTTAAGGTGGTTAACTTGATTTTCTGTTTCCTCTCTTGGTATTCTTTTTTGAGTGATGCTTAAACATACAATATGACGTACTGGTATGTATGTGCTTGGGATGCGGAAGAATGGATAATTCAGATTTGAAAATTATGTTGATGTTGTATTGGCTTCAAACAGAATGATTGACTGAATCCTTGTATGCTTAGGTGCCATTTCCTTTTTTCAAGTTGGAAGTTGTTTGATGATTAATGAGATGCTTTGACAGAGTAATAGGTGCTTTGACTGTTGCCATTCTCAAAACTCCGTCGCTTCCAATCTTTGCAAATTACAATCAACTCTTGGTAAACAGGTGGATTTACAACAAAGAAAACTCCATTGAACAGAGCACTCAAAGAAAATATAAGAAGAGGATGAGAAAACATCTTGGTTTCTATTTTTTGGTTTTGAAAACATTTTTCGAAATTTAATAAATTTTGGATGAGAAATTGATTGCCGAGTAGTGTGGAATTGTTTTAAACAATAGTTTTTAAAACAAAAAAAAAGTGAGAAGGGATTCAATCAGACCCTTACCTTTCTAGATAATTTTTTTTATTGCTTTACGGTTATTAATGTATGACAGATCCATTTTAATCAATGAAGTTGGTCTCGGTCCAATCTATTTCTGAAATGAATTGTTCACTGCATTTTCATATGTGTTATTCTATGCATTTTCAGGTCAGTATTTTGGGCTTTGTTTGGGGCTATCTATCTTTGTTTTGGTATGCCAGAAGTGTATCGTGTTCTTTTTGAAGTCTTTGGAATGGATCCAGATGCCGAAGATTGCCAACCCAAATTGCGTAGACAACTTGAAGATGTGGATTATGTACCTGCTGAGTTTGAAGGCAAGCTAAGCTGGCAAGATATCGTTGCATATAAGGCAAGCTACACATATCTTCTGCTACAGTATTATTTATTTTTGAAAAAAAAAAACAAGTGCACAAAGATCAATATATCATGCACATAGCTCAGACTTAATCTATTTCCATTAGAAGTTCAGCTGGGTTTTGCTGCATTATTTGGCAAATTTTGATACAAAGTACTGTCCTACAATAGAATACTTTAGTTTTAAATGATGACACATAAATGACTACTGTTCTTCATTCAGCCTCCTGCAGATGCTCTGTTTGAACACCCAAGGCTTTTCAGAGCTTGTGTTCCCCCAGGAATGCATCGGTTTAGGGGCAATATATGGGATTATGATACAAGACCCCATGTTATGAAAACACTTGGATATCCTTTGGAAATGACAGACAGAATCCCTGAAATTACTGAAGCCAGGAACATAGAGCTTGGACTTGGATTGCAGGTAGCTCTTCTATCACCTCTCATTCTACTTTTTCCCTTTAGTGTATCAGAATATCAAAAAACACAGATCTGGCTTGATTTGCAAGGGCAGGGCTATTTTATACCTTGAGTGTGTCTCTGAACAAGTTGACAAACAAGTCTTTATGCTTCTATTTATCCCTTCTCAGGCTTCACATTAGATGGCATCAAATCTGTTTAGTGATAGTGAGGATTGGTTTGTTTGTCTGAGTTGCAGAGCTATTTAGCCTACACAGTGACACTTTCAAGTTTTTTATGAGGAAATTAGGAAGGTAAATTTAAAAGAAGCTGAAATACTGAGAACTTGCAACACATTTGATAGTTAATTGTTCTTGCTCTGGACCATTTTAATTTTATGTAGTTTATGAATTGCTTTACTGTATTTTGCTCATCACTGCACAGTTCACTTGATAAAAACGAAGTCCTGCCTTAAAGTTAAAACCACCCAAATACTAAGCACATTAATGTATTTGTTTATCAAGTCAACTTGGCTCTTAGATCCTACCGTGGAAGATGTAAAGTCGAGTCAGAAGTTTGAAAGTTCCTTGGCTTATGTTATAAGTTCTGATGTTGAATGTCTTATCTAATTGCAGCTTTGTTTCATGCATCCATCAAAGTACAAATTTGAGCATCCTCGATTTTGCTATGAGAGATTAGAATACATTGGCCAAAAGATACAGGTACTATTCTGTCTGCCGTTCAAATGACAATTTGACTGAAGTTGTGGAAAGACTCTAGTTTCATTAATGGGATATATCATATTTTACTACTCAATTTCTATTTACAATCTAAAACTTTCTTCATCATTGGATAATGTATAATTTTTTAATATTATTATTTATTATTTTCCTAAGGATTTGGTGATGGCTGAAAGATTATTGATGAAGCATTTAGATGCTCCGGGGTTATGGCTACAAGAGAGGCACCGTCGTCTTCTTATGAACAAGTATTGTGGAAGATATTTGAGGGCCAAACATCTCCACCGGGTTATTATATTTGATGATAAGGTTCAAGACACTTATGAGCATAACCGGAGAAAGAGAAACCCAGCCACAACAGCTGTTCAACAAGCTCTTCATGGGCTTTCGTATCTTGTTTATGGGAAGCGTGATGT
This sequence comes from Glycine latifolia, assembly GCA_013407115.1. NCBI lineage: Eukaryota > Viridiplantae > Streptophyta > Magnoliopsida > Fabales > Fabaceae > Glycine > Glycine latifolia. Next base: position 4,270,197 of record CM023951.1, read on the forward strand.
GAGGCGTCTGATGTTTGAGGTTTTTGACTTTGAGCAGATCCAGCCTAAAGAAGTAGTCTAAATATAGAGACAAAACTGACAATAATAAAAGTTCTTTTGTTTTTCCTTTATTATTTACCTCTTGTTTTCCTTTTCTATCCCCATGATTTGAGCTTTTTTCATATTATGATTTGATCTGCCTAGTTGTAGGTGAATTGCTGATTCTTCTTTAGAAGTTGAGCTTGTATATAATCGTTGTATTTATTTTTTCTGATATTGCACGCCCTAGACAAGTAGACAACCCAACTATTTGAGGTATTGGTATGGTTATTGGTGAATTAAACTCAACATTTTCACTACACAAATGAGAAAATAGTTGGGATTTTGTACTTTTGTTTATTCTCCAAGTTATGTTTTTTTTTTTGGTATACAAGGAAAGAAAAACAGAACAGGAACTAAACTTTGGGGAAAGGAACCCCAGTCCCTCCATGTATGATGATTCAACACTTGCACTTACATCTCAAATAGATTGACTCTCCTTAAGTTTGCACTTATTATATCTAACATCCTTCCTTTTTTGTCCCTAAAAAAACCCCTAATTTTTTAAGACATGTTCACAGAGCACCCCCTTAGATTTGATCGCTGTCAAGTGAACTAACAGATGTAATGTGATTTAACCATGAGTTTTAATAAAAATATTGCTCCCAAAATGTCCACTTCTTCTAAAAGTTCACGCTAAATGAGAATATAGAGGACCAAAAAAAAAATTCTAACTCCACATGAGTTCCCTCGCTGCTGTGCCATCAAACCATTTTTTTTTTTTTCATTTTACCATAAAAAAGAGAAAATAAAGAAAACAGAATAATTTAAGGGTTTAATGATTTGACCGTCATTCAATCCCAAATTAGAGTTTATATAACTTTTAAATAATTATCATAAATATCAATAATTTTATCATAGAATGTTGGGTTGTAACTGGATGATGGTTTAAAAAATTTTACATTATCCAAAAGAAATTAATGTAAGTGACAAATTAGGACAGATTATTGCCTTTGGTGGTTTGAATGGATAGTTAGTGCTACTGATTTTAGTGTCAAAGTTGTGATCGAAGACTTGCTGAAAGTTCTTTTGGTGATGTTTGAAACAGTATCGACGCAAGCCATCGATACCTTCTACTTGGGATCTATAGTGTCGACGCTGCAAAGGAGAGTGGAACTACTATATCATCGGAGCAGTTCACGTGGCTCCAGATTTGAGTCGTTAGAGCAGTTCACGTGGTTCTAGATCTGCATAACAGGTGCGATTCATGCGGCTTCGGATCTAAGTCACTGGTACGGAGAGGCGAAGGAGGTTGTTGTGGTTGTGGCTGGATGAGCAGAGAGAGAAAGAGGCGTGAGGAGATTGAGAGCATGAGAAGGATTCCACGTCAGATGAATTAGAGGTTAGCAACCCGAGGAGAAGGAGGACGACGACGATGTTGTTTTGCAGTGTAGGTCCGGAGGAAGGATTTTAGGGATTTGGACGAGGAGAGCAGGGGAGGCCTTGAGGGAGAAGAGGGGTAACGTTAAATGAATCAGGCAAATATGGATTGTCGCATAATTAAATTTTATTTTATTAAAGAAACTAACGGAACACATAAATGGACAAGTGAACTCAAAGTAATGTGATTAAACTGAGGAATATCAAGTGTAAACTCAAATCATATTGGGATCATGTAATTTACTGGAAGTTTAATTATCTATAAAATGAATATATATATATATATATATATATATATATATTATGGAATTCAATGGGTCAAGAATATGGTGAATGAATTTATTCCCATTATCACTATAATTTACTAATAGTTGTTATTTATTAAATGTCATTAATATTTTGTTCTCATGATATCACTATGATATATTGTTTCCACGATGACAAGGGTTGTTGTATTTTTAAGAAGTTTCAAGACTTAATAAGTTTAGATTAAAATTAGAAAACTAATCCACATATTCTTTTTGTTATATAAAGTTCATTCTTCAATGTAAGGAGTATCAACCTTGTTTAGATAAAATATTTTAAAATTTTAGAAAATTTGAAATTTGGAAAAATTGAAATGGATCAATTAAAATTCTTAAATTTTTAAAATTTCTTGTTTGGATAAATTAATTTAAATTCTTTTAATTTGAAAGTTCTTATTTGAATAAAATAATTTAAATTTCTTATATTTTGAATTCTTTGTTTGAATTAAATAATTTCAATTTATTATATTTCATTTTTTTTATCCAATTATATTTTAAAAATATAAATGGTCGCATAAATAAAAAAATTTATTTTATAATAATTACTTTAAATCTCTCTCTCTCTCTCTCTCTCTATATATATATATATATATATATATATATATATTCTTGTGCAATTATATTTTAAAAATATAAATTTAGAGCTAAAACATAAAAAAATATTCCAACAAGAAAAATTAAAACAAAAGAAAGCATATATAAAATATTTCATCTACATTTTATCATCATCAATATCATTAAAAATATAAAAATGATAATAGTTTGAACATTATTGATTTCAGCATATAACTTAAGACATCAAAATATTTTGAAAATTTTAATTAAAAAAAAGTAGTCCCTACATAAGCCAAAAGACATTCTCACGATCTATCCATGCACATCAACAATTTTTTGTTTTTACCAATTACCCTTTCTCTTGTAAAATTCTACAAAACTTAAAAAATGCCTTTTTAATGACCCTTAATTGTTCAATGCAATCAGTTCCTTAAAAAATGCCTTTTTAATGCCTTTCTCTTGTAACCTATGATTGAATCTTTTGACACATTGAGTCATGATTTGACGAGAATCACATCTTCTGTCACTGAGAATATTGTACGAGTTTTTTTTCCACTAGAAGGGTGTTTTCTCTCATCTAGTTGAATATTGTCTACATCGTTTGATAATTGACCTTCATTACTTGAGGGCTCAATATTGGATAAAGAAGACATATAACACGTGTTTGGGTTGGTGGGGGTGATGATTGACTACAAAATTGTGGATTTTGAGAACTACCACTGATAGGTGACTCTACATTGGATGAAGGATGCATACATCACATGTGTGGGGGTGGTGGATACATGACATATTTTGGTGGACTTTGAGAATTTTCACGGGTAAGCGATGATGGTCGATACATAACATACTGATGCAAATTTTGAGCATTTTCACTAGTAGGGGGTACTTGATTTAGCAAATAACTATAGTAAGACTGCAAATTATATTGGTTGAGATCCATTTTAGAAAGGGTAAGAAAAGATTGAGGCTTAATAGAAACAAGAAAAAAATTAAGAGTGAAATGCTTCTACACACTTCTACAAATTTATAGAGTGAAAATTTTTAGGGTGAAAATTTATAAAGTTATTTTTTTTCCAGTCATTCACGCTACTCCAAAACCTTCCCCTTCTCTTTTCTCACGCTAGCTTCCTCCTCTCACATCTCCAGAACTTCCCTTTCTCTAAATTCACGCTTCCTCCTCAATCCTCATGCTTCTTCCTCACGCTTCTGCTTCCCCATCCTCGTTCACGCTTCTGCTTCCCCTTCTCCATCCTCTTTCACGCTTCTGCAACGACCAACTACAACATAACTTTTTGGTAATTTTTCTTTCTTCGCTTTTTCCATTTCAGGTAGTTGGTATTTCTGTTCTGTTTTTGCCTTCTGATTTCAGTTGGTTTATGTATTGAAAAATAATAAACTATCCTAAGAAACAGTTTCTTATATTAGAAACCCGAATTTAAGGGAAAGTAATTCCTGTATCACATAGATTGTCTCCAATAGAGAGTTTCTTAGAAGAAACAATTCCATAGGCTAAAAAATGCAAGAAATACCTTCCATTAAAGATGCTCTAAGCTTGTTTTACCATAGTTCAAAAAAAAAAAATACCAAATTCTTGTTAAGGTTACATAACCCTATGATACATAAGAATCTTTGCTTGGTTGGCCACAACCACGTCAAAGTAAATTCAGCCTCATCTAAATGTGAAACTTTAGACTCTAGGTGTTTCCACAAACACAAACACGTGTGTGTGAGCCCTTAATTAACTCGCTTAAGTATGGAACCTTAAATGACTGTAATGAATATATTGTTTAATTCTATAACAATAATCATGGATGAAAGATAACAAAATACAACAACGATAACATGCCGCCATTTTATACACTTGATTTTGTTGTCTATTTTTTATTATTTTCTTTTTTGTTTGTTTGTTATATTCTTACTTAATTTATTTTTTAATATTTGCTCAAATTATTAATAGAGTAATGTGTATAATTTTATATTAAGTCAATGATAAATTTATATAACATGTATTGTATTATTGCGTAAAATCATTTTTGATAATTTTCTAAATTATTTTTTAATTGATATTTAGAATAATATTTATGATAATAAATTTTTTATATGAAAAAATGTTTAGATGTATTTAGTTAATATATTGAGTTATTTACTTAAAAAAATAATATTTTGTGTGACATTGTTAGAAAATTTTAAATAAATTTTAAATAAATATATTGAATTCAAACTATTATATAAATTTCATTGTAACATAATTTAAAATTTTTTCTTCAATAATACCATAAATAAAATATTTTTTAAACTCTTTACTCATATATTGCAAAAAGATATGAATTTTAAGAATGATTTTAAAATTAAAAGCATGTATCGTTTATTATTTTTTGTCACCATATTAGTGTGAAGTACTCATTGACTTTCTTAATAACTAAAAATAAATTGATATTCATATTTTTACTGGAAGAATAATTTATACATAAAAAAGAAAAAACATTATAGGAAGAATAATTTATATATATAAAAATTATCCATCATCTTATCTTTTTGTTCGTGTTTGATGTATGTTAAAATCTATAAAAAATTATTGAGATAACGATATTTTATAATAAAAATATATGTAAACATTTTTTAAACAAGTTATATGAGAAAAATAAATAATTTTGGGATTTAAAACCAGTGCCTTCGATTGGGACAATGAACATTCATAATAATAGAGAAGAAAATGATGCTTTACAATAGAGGGAAAAGGATAAAATTTGTGAAATTATAACATAGACATCAAACAGATTTGAAAAAAAAAAGAATAATAAAATGATAAAATTTGCAAAATTAAAATTTCAATCATAAGATTTGTGAAATTATAAAAATTCAATGATAAAATATGCAATTAAGAAAGAAAAAAAAAAAGAACATGTTGGAAGGTTTTTGCAATGATTTTTTTTTTCTAGAAAAAAGTAATAAAAAAAATATTTTCCATTGATTCTAATTGGATTGCTAACAGATATTTTTCGAGAAAATCACTGATTGCCACGTCGGTAGATTATTGGGGGTAGGGTAGACCCACAGGTTTGGTCCAAGCATATTACACAAGAATCCCCGGTTGGGGATATTTTATGAACGAACACCAGACCAAAAGCAGCTTTATTACCTTCGCTCCGAAGCGTTGATAAGCAAGCAGAGGATGACATGGGCCCATGATAAGAGATATGCGCACAAATCATCACGCTATTGATACCACTGATCCGCTACTAGCTGCCTAGGCTAGTGTGCACCACTGTCTTGAACCTCTTACCGTGCGCATCTCTCAATCCATAACAACTTCGCCACCGTCGCACCGAAACCAATCGCCACAAACTCGGGATCTCAGATTCGACGCGCCAAACCATGTCGAAGGCGCGTGTCTACACAGATGTTAATGTCCTTCGCCCTAAAGAGTATTGGGATTACGAGTCTCTCACCCTTCAATGGGGGTAATGTTCCGAACCCTAATTTTTATGTTTTTTTTTTCTTTCTGATCTCCAAAGTGAACAATTCACATGAAGGGGGGATTTTATTGTATGATCTTAGAGTTTGTACATGGTTTCTTAGTGGCTGTTTTGTTGCATTCTTATTTCTTCCCCATTCCGTGTGAGCTCCAATGGCTTCAGCAATTTTATCTAGCATTTTGTATTAACTAACTGATGGATGATGCATTATGCCATTTGCGTTGCTCTGATTTGTTTTTTATTAGATCTCATGCTTTTGTTTAGTTTTTATGTGGTAAGACCAGAGACAGAAGGTGGTCGAGAATCACATTGTGCTGCCGAGTTAATTGATCGAATTTGTACTCTGAATCCTTAATATAACTTCTTATGCCCTTTTCTTTAAAATTTACTTAGCGAATATTTTTTTCCAGTGATCAAGATGATTATGAGGTTGTGCGAAAAGTGGGCAGGGGGAAATATAGTGAAGTTTTTGAAGGCATAAATGTCAATAGCAATGAGCGCTGTATAATCAAGATTCTGAAACCTGTCAAGAAAAAGAAGGTATTCCTTTCTTTGTCTTGCTTTTATCCTTAGTCTTACTTAGTACCCGCAGACTGTGAATTAAGCCAGCCAGTGATGCTTTATCAGAACCATTCTCTTAAAATCTGTGGCATAATGGACGTAACAAATTTCTCACACACTCCTTATTCCTTAATAATTTTTGTGAGGTATTGGTCATCGTATTGTACAACAATCATTTCCAAAATAAAGTGTAACTTAAAATTCATTACGAGATGTTGAACATATGACAAAATATAAATCAGTTTTTAACATAAAGCATATGGCATAATACTTCTAAGTTCTATCAATAAATAAATATAATGACATGATATTCAACATTGATATGATAAAAGTTTAATTATATAGCATGGCAGCAGAGACCACAATATAGGGTTTTAGGTGAGAATTGGAGCTTCAAGCTTGATGAGTTTTCTTGAAAAAAAGCAAGTGCCATTGTAAAATATCCAGGGGAGTGGTTGAGGCATGTCTCAACTTATTCTTTAAACACACACACACAATGTAAGTGAAAATCACTATTACACCATTAAGTAGCTTCTTACTGGATCATTTTATCCCAAAATCCACCATTGGATAGAAAAGTCTTGTCATAGACATCATGTGTATAAAGTTTTCCATTAATCCAGATTTGTGTAGTACTTTATTAATATACAATTAAATATCAAGATTAACATAGTATATTAGAATCATTTTATTATTTTTATTGTTCAATTTTTATGAGATTTTGACACAAATAAATAAGGTAATGGATAAATATAAGAGTTTAATGGTCATGCACTGACAATGTAAATCACTTTTGCATTGTCATCCAGTCATAATTTGCCGTTAATATGACTTTTAAAATAATTCCCATAAAAGTCAACAAAATTACTATATATGGTGGGTTGTGATTGGATAATGGTGTAATATCATGTCAACAGTTATATGATAAAATCATGTTTATAGAAAGTTGAGTGATATCATGTCAAGCCTTACACTGGTGTTAGTTGATTCCTCCTATTATACATGAATGTCGTGGGTCTGCTGCACCTGCAATATGGTTCTGCAAATCCCATTTTTGTGAATTGGTAGGATTGCTCTGTTCAATCCGTCCACCTTATGATGTAAATCATCTAAGCCATGAACAAAGACAACATCAGTTTCAACTTTTTGAGCGGGGAGAGCATCTCCATATTGTTGGAACTAATCATATACTTGTCAGCTTCAATTGTTGTTTTTTTTAACTTTATTTTGTTTCACATACTATGCCATTTCAAATTCTTCTGATATTTTTCCTTACTTTATGAGCTCTTCAATATTATTTTACAGATTAAAAGAGAGATAAAAATACTTCAGAATATTTGTGGAGGCCCAAATATTGTCAAGCTTCTTGATATTGTCAGAGATCAACATTCGAAAACACCCAGTTTGATATTTGAGTATGTCAACAGTACAGATTTTAAAGTTTTGTATCCAACCTTGACTGATTATGACATACGCTATTACATATATGAGCTCCTTAAGGTAATATGATCCTTCAATCTCCTGTATTATACTTGGTACTACCATTCTTTATGTCCTCTCCATAATCAACATACTGGTTTTCCTTAAAAAAAATTGGAGTATCATATCTTGAATAAGGCTTCACATATGAATATAATGTTCTTGTGTATAGGGCCTATAGTCATTTGCTTATGTATCCACAAAATTATTACTAAATATTTGAGCAAATGTGTATGGAGAACCTTTCCTTGTTACCTGAATGCTTTAGTTTTGAATTGCAGGCCTTGGATTACTGCCATTCTCAAGGCATTATGCATAGGGATGTCAAGCCTCATAATGTTATGATAGATCATGAGTTACGAAAACTTCGCTTGATAGATTGGGGTCTTGCTGAATTTTATCATCCTGGAAAGGAATATAATGTC
>CM023951.1:4278465-4424318 GCA_013407115.1 Glycine latifolia
CGTGTGGCTTCAAGGTACTGTTCTATGACCAATAAACCTCAGTTTCTAAGATTGGGTGTGAAATACAAAAGACTAAATGAGTGAAATACAAAACCCCTATCTATCAAGCGAAAACCTCGCTTGATAGATTGGGTTCTAGCTGAATTTTATCATCCTGGAAAGGAATATAATGTTCGTGTGGCTTCAAGGTACTGTTCTATGACCAATAAACCTCAGTTTCTAAGATTGGGTGTGAAATACAAAAGACTAAATGAGTGAAATACAAAACCCCTATCTATCAAGCGAAAACCTCGCTTGATAGATTGGGTTCTAGCTGAATTTTATCATCCTGGAAAGGAATATAATGTTCGTGTGGCTTCAAGGTACTGTTCTATGACCAATAAACCATAGTTTCAAAGAATGGGTGTGAAATACAAAAGAATAAATGAGTGTATTGGTATCTGGCTTAAATTGAAATGAATAATGCCTGAGTCAACATAATTTTTTCCAGAATGGATAAATTGATGGAAAATTGTCTAAATCATTTGTGTCGCAAGTTTGATGCAGCCATAAAAGTAATTCTGAAATTGTGGAAGCATGTAGCACTAAGTATGGATCTGGAAGGAATTTGTAGTTAATTGAGACATGACCATTCTTGCTTGGGAGCATAGTGGCATTTAAGACTTACAAAAAATGTTATATGGTGAACTACTCTCACCGATTTATGCAAGATAAATATTACTTTACAAATTGCAAATTCTACTGGTATTTGAATAAAGCACCTTATTAATTGTGTTATGGTCCTTTTTCCTCGGCTTTTATTTTGTGTAGTTTCATAGCTTCTTGTAACAGACTGTTCTACGATGTTTACTAAAGAGGGTTTGATGTTAGTCAGAGTCTACTGGTATTCCGCATTTCTCCTTTAAGCTGTTCAGTGTCCTCCCTCTTTTGTCTTTTCTAGCTGAAACAACACTTGTCCTTCTTTTATCTGGTAACTTAATCCCAAATCCTACAATCTAAACTTCTGTCAGCACTATTAGTATTATGTTCCAAATCCATAATCTTCCATTTGGTTTGTAGTAAAAAGACGATCCTTAGCACTATCACAGCTCCCTTAATTTGATTTTCTTTTTGCTTGTAATTCTTTTTGTATAATCATTCTTAGGTTAAAACTTAAACAAGACAAAATGATTATCTAAATTTTCCTAGGCTTATATTTTATAATTGTAATGCAAGAATTACCTGTGGTTTCTTTTTAAATGTTACTGACCAAACACAATTGTCATGTGTTATGCTTTTGTTTATCAGATACTTTAAGGGGCCTGAACTTCTAGTTGATTTGCAAGACTATGACTACTCATTAGACATGTGGAGCCTTGGCTGCATGTTTGCTGGAATGGTGTGAATTATAACTATAAGTTACTGGTTATATACGGCATACTCTTGACATTTATGCAGATGGTCTAAATTTGAGCTTACATGATTAAAAATGTAAAATTCTGGTCATAATTTGTTCATTGTACTTTTTTGTAGATATTTCGCAAAGAACCTTTCTTTTATGGTCATGACAACCATGATCAGCTTGTCAAAATAGCTAAGGTAACATCCATCATGGTTTGCAATTATTTATAAGTGTTTGGTTATCTTGCTGTCACCATATGCAGTAATTTCATGTTTTGGTTCCAGATTATGATATATTTCCTCTATTTAATGTGGGTTGCTGAAGTATAAAATCATTGACCACTGTTTAGCATATTAAAATATTTATTTTTAATCAAGTTGCCCTCTCCTAAAGATCCTTTAGAGAAACTTTTCTTTCCAGATTTAATTTATTGTTATTATTATTGTTAGTACTTGGTTATTATTTTTAAGTTATTGTTATTAATTATTATTTGTGATATGCAGGTGCTTGGGACTGATGAACTGAATGCATATCTTAATAAGTATCATCTGGAGCTTGATCCTCAACTTGATGCACTTGTTGGAAGGTATCATCTAACATTTGATCTTACGTATTTCACAGTAAAATTGATTTATTTATTATTAGATATGAACTTCTGTGGGAGACTGGGAGTGTAACATTACATCCCTAATTCCTCTTCAAGCTTTCCTTAGATGCGTCCTGCTTTATTTTGGCTTTATTTTCTGTTGGTAGATAAATGAAGTGTTAGTGACTTGACACTTTTTAATATGTAATGCTATTTTCTGTTGCAGACACAGTCGAAAGCCCTGGTCCAAATTTATCAATGCAGATAATCAGCATCTTGTGTCTCCTGAGGTGACTCTTCAGTTTTCCTATCTAGCATTGACCTTGCATTTAGTATGGATTTCAATTTAACAATTCTTGTATGACACGTAGGCAATTGATTTTCTTGATAAGCTCCTTCGATATGATCACCAGGACAGGCTAACAGCTAGAGAAGCAATGGTAATGATAAAAAGCTCATTAGTTTGTAGTTTTTTCAATTTGCAATAACAAGGGTCTTTTGTTGCATGAACTTTAAAATATTTTGGTTTAACGAATGTTTATATTTTGGAAAAAGTATAATTTTTGTCTTCTAATTTTAGGTTTAAAACATTTTTGTATTCAATTTCATCCTGTAAGTTCTTTTTTCGTGCCAATGTTTTTCTCTAACTTTTTTATTTAATGCGGTTTTTCAAGTTATTTGTTCATATTTTTGTTCAAGTTATTAAAAACTGAGGTTTCTTCTTTTGCACTGCAATCTCAAATCGTTAGCCAAAACTGTCAAATAGCCACTGGAACCCTTTATAGCCACCCTGTTCTTGTACAACCAGCCTATCCCTGCTTTTTTCTCCATTTAGACACCCTACTACCGTGAAGTTCATCATAATAGACCAAAAGACTAAATTGAATAAGAGAGTTAGATGATCAAATTGAAACCTAAATTAAACTAAGAGGACAAAATTTATAATTGTTTTATTTTTTGCTCATGTTTGATTAACTAGTTAATTTGTTTATTTTTAAGCTGTGTGCACTAACTTTTTACTGTCATCTTGGTGTGTCCCCCGCAGGCACATCCATATTTCTCTCAGGTAAGGGCAGCTGAAAGTAGCAGAATGAGGACACAGTAACTTGATCACATATGGATCCATAAACTTGAGTTCATATATTTGGGATTGTTTTATGATACCCTAACACGCACCTTCGTTACCGTCTTTTTATTATAGCGATTAGTCTTCCTGTGGAGTGTATTGACATTATGTTGCAGTTGAGGAATAATGTTATTGCCAGTTATTGAAAATTGAAATTGTCTTAAAAATTGTGATTATATATAAGCTTAAAGGTGTTTTTTTTTTTGTTTTGTTTTGTTTTTTTAGTACATTTATCTTTTTTATTTGTTAAAAATTATGGGATTGGATAGGATAAATATTTTAGTTTCACATTTGATTTGAAGAATTACTTAAAGCAAGGATCCAGTATATAAGGACATGAAAAACTCTCATTTTTGTTATTCAGAAAATTATGGGATAATTTTTGTCCCGGATATAAAGTATTAAAAAGATATTTACTTCTATCTCTTTAATAATTAAAATAATAATAATTAATCAACATAATTATTTTAAAAAGAAAATATCGGATTTTTTTTTATATTTAAAAAACCTCTTGATTTATGTAAACACATTAAGTTTGTATTAGCATAATTAATATTAGGTATTTTAGTAAAAAAATTATTATTTTATTGGAACGAATCAAATATTGTATTATTTTACTAATTCGGTATCATAATTTGAATGAATCAAACGAATCTTAAAATTCACATTGGAAGTGTACTGGAAAGAAAGAATGAGGATTTAAACGAGTAATCAGATATTACACACTAGGTGTATGTTTGCTTCAGTTTAAAGGTGCAAAAATATGTTTAAAAAGTAAAATTGAAACATCTTGTTTGTTTCCGGTCGAGTCTGATTTTAAATTGTTACAATTTTGGTTTTTATCAGTTTGAAATTAAGTTAAAGGGAGAGTTTGCTTTTACAATTAAAGTTTGCAAAATGAATTTCATCCAAACTTTAAATCCAAACACAACCTAAATAACTTGGGTTGTTTGATTTGAAAAACTGTTCTCTATTTTACTTTTAATTATAAAGTTACATTAATTATATTTTAAGGTTAAATGTTTTTTGTTTATGTAAAATAAAATGATTGACTTTTGATCGTAGTTCCTATAAAAATAATTCTATTTTTCATCCTTAAAAAGTTGAAAGCATTGTTGTCTCCTATTATGTGACAACTGTACAAAAAGTTAAGTGATCTTCTTAGGCGACATCCACTACAGTATATGGTAAAATATACACAGGCGATGGGGGTTTAGTTGCAAGTAAATGATTAGAGATCTCCTAGGTGTTTACTCGAGAGTATGAGAATGAATCGTGACATGTGATTCCCACCAGTTACATACTATATATAAAGCAAAATCCTGGATTTTATACATTATCGTCATATATCACCAAGCAAGGTGCAAATACTACAAAATTGCTAACTTGATAAAAATGTCTTAACAGCGTGTTTAGTCTTGTATGTACATCAAACCACTCTTCCACGTCAAAAGACGGAGATAACACAAGCAACAATATATTGCTCGAGTGGACGCGGATCAATGACAATACACGTTGAACCAAACACACTTTGACTTTGACATCTCTGTCTGAGACTCCCACAATTTCTAGATCTATTTACAAAACCTGAATCTTACGAAAAAGGCCAATTAGGCAATTACAAGTCGAGAATTGTTTGGACTGTTGTTAGCTTTTAGAAATCAAGAATCAATAGTAATGTTTTACGGGAACAAATTCGCAGTCATTAGTCATTACTTGTTAGGGATAGATCATAACATCAAATCCACTCTGGCAGAACGGAAAGACCTACATCCTTGAGCTCAGGACATCAAAAATTCCATTTTGGTTCCAGACACTGTGAGCCGAAATTATTGATAATCAAATATTTCTTCTGATAAGACTAGAATTTAAATTTTTGTAACACACTTTAATATTAACACGAACCATCATTAAAAAGTTACACCTAGACAAGCATCACACAGTTTCTTGTCCTGTCATCAAGGGAAATCATAATAAAATAGTCTTCCTCTCCTTGTCCCTCCTAAATTTCCAAGGCACAAACACAGAAAAACACATTTTATATAGATAGAAAATGGGGAAGATCTCTGTCAATAGGTTTAAGGAAGAGACCATGATGATATAAAGTTTTTCTCCATTTGCACTCGCCAATATGTTCACTTTTTGAGATGAGGAAAACAAGCATAAACATCAGATTTAGGGTGTTTGGCTTCAGCATGCTCCCTACACTTCACTTCCGATGTGGTGCACATAAATGTTTGCATGCACACCTTGCACTGCAATCATCAATCACAACATTATTGATGTTCAGTTAAGAGTTCCAATTCTGCTGCAATCACTAGCGAATATAAGTGAACAGATCCCATGCATGTCTAAATAGAGTATAGATGACATTGACAAACCAAACTAAAAACAGAAGTCAGCATCAGACAGCTTAGATCATGCAGTGCAAGGTAAAACAAGGAGTTTGCATCTTCCCCAGCCCAAGAATAACCCATGGCTTTGATGCAAACAGAAAGTATGACTCTTAGTCTTTTCTTTGCTGCATTTTCCTTTTTTGTTCCAATTAGTTTTAATATTCTGAGATATTTTAAGTTCAGGAAAAAAAATCATGTAATTGAAGTGGTGCTATATTCAATAATTGGCGATTACTAGGTCTTGTATGAAACCTGAATCCCATTTTCACTGATGTCTGGCACATTATAATAACACTATACCACCTTTTCCATGAACAGGGAACATAAATGCAAAAGATATTCCAGAAATGAAGAAAAAATGAAAAATGAAACAGCCCTAGTCCCAAAGGATGAATAGAAAACACTACACAGAATTATTTTAGCCGTAACAGAAATCCTGCCTTTATTAGCAAATCTATACAGCAATCTCCACCCAAGATAATGGAATAAACAATCAATTTGGTCCCCAAGTATTACTCTCTCCCCTATGTAGTCGCCTCCCAAGTCCCAAGTATTGAACATCCATCAGTTTTAGTCCCTAAGTTGATATATTTTCCTAATTAACATGATTTTTAATACTTGAGATTACTAATAAATTTTATTTTACTTCAGGACAATTTAGTAGAGACGGTAATACATCAAGGACAAAATTGATCGTTTATTTGCAATATTAATCATCGAAGTTCATTATTCTATACAAGAAACCGTGTGAGAAATTCAACTTATGCGGAGAAAAATAAAACGAGTTGAAAAGGAAAGAGCAGCTGTGAGATTATAAGCACCATATTACCTGGATCGACATTGCTTTCTTGTTTGAATCCAGCTGGCTTCCTGCGCATATCAAACAAAATACTAAAATCATGAACCAAGCCAGATCTAACACATAGCATCTCGATTTTCAGATTTTTTTCTTCAATTATTTATTTATTTATTTTTGGGCATGAAAAATCGAAGGCGTCAAAGTCTGGACTGGAACCCTAGTTAATTGAACAACGATGAATGAAAAATTACCCTTTGAGGCGGCCTTCTGCTTCTCGATGTTCTTCTCGCGAGCCATCTTTGCCTTTTGCCCATTGCCTCCTCCCATGTCTGATGTCGCAGGATGAAACCCTCAAGACCCTAATTTTCTTTTCTCAAGTCACGGAAGCAAGGCCCGAGGAACGGGAATATATGGTCGCACCAAGCACTTTCCATTTTTTTTTTTAAAAGGGGCTGGGGTAAATTTGTCTTTTTAATGTATTTTCTCAACCAATTTCCTATGAATTTTGGATTTTTCTTATCCTGTGCAACTTTTCACATGTTAAAGGTCATTAAATATTTACTTTGCACATGCTTAGGATCATTAAATATTCACTTTCAATCGATTCTTCATTTACTAATTAATTGTGATTCTTTGAGAAAAACAATTTATCTCTCTTATTTATTTTATGAAATCACCTTAATGTATTTTCTCTCTTCCCACCAAAATCATAATTATGATTTTCATTTGTATATATGAGTAATTAGAAATTGTATATGCATATTAAGTTTTAATTAGAATACACTTGTTTCTAGTTCCTTTTATGATTGAAGTAAAAACAAAAATATATAATAATAGTTTCTAACTATTTTAGAGAATAAATTCATAAAATATATACAAACATAAACCATTTTTTTAAGGATTTAGGGTTAATATTCATAAAATATTTATTTCATAGAATGCAGAAAGAAAAAAAAAGAATAAAAACACAAAACGTAACAAAAAGAAAATTTGGGTGAACAACATGAATTTTCTCTTGCATGAACAACACCATTAACTATTATCCATTATACAATTATTTTAAATTCATAGATTTTATAAAACAATTTTCTCTGGAATAATAATTATTATCCATTGGATTTTTCTGAAATAAGAACGAAAAATTCATAGATTTTATAATTTAAAACAATTTTCTCTTGCATGAACAACACCATTAATCCATTGGATATTTAATGGCGTTTAACCTGTGCAAAGTTGCAGAAAAATCTATGAATTTTTCGTTCTTATTTCTTCCACAAGTTTGTGTCATTCAAATATTTCCTTACCTAGTCTTTTCAAAAAGAGATTATTATTTATTACAGAAGTTGATGCGGGAGTACTACAACTTAATTATTATTCTTATTTCTTCCACAAGGTAGTCA
This sequence comes from Glycine latifolia, assembly GCA_013407115.1. Lineage (NCBI taxonomy): Eukaryota > Viridiplantae > Streptophyta > Magnoliopsida > Fabales > Fabaceae > Glycine > Glycine latifolia. The sequence goes on from CM023951.1 coordinate 4,286,154, forward strand.
TGTTAATTATGCAAAAGAAAAGTTATGTTATTCGTAATAAAATTTTATTTTCTTGATTTTTTTATCTGCACGACTTAAAAAATAGATAATAATTTTTTTAACAAATATTACATGTTTTAATTTTAATAATTCTTTTATAATTTTTTAATTTTAAAAATCTTGTCTCTTTATTCATTTTTTTGTTTAATTTAATAAATAATTAGATTAATTATAAAATATCTATTATTTACTTTGTTTTTTTTATTTAAACTTAAAAATATATGTATAATACAAAGAAATCTCAGTAATATTTATGTAATGATAAGCATTTGATCTAAGAAATAGTAAAGTTTATTTTTTATATATCACCTTCCTCGTCTAAAAAAAAGATACAAAGTTTCTTATATTAGAAATCAATTAAAAAATATTGCAAATATTTTTTTAAATAATAATAATAATAATAATATTTTAAATTTAATAGTTTATGATTGAATGAAAATATGAAAAATAAAAATAGACTATAAAAATAGCTGAAAATTATTTTTCTTTTTTTTAGAGAAATATATCAAAAGTCGTGAAATAAACTTTTGAGGTATAGAGATTATCTATATGAATTTTGTCTTTTTTAATAAATAAGTTTTTTCTATAAGCACCCTCAAAACTTCTATCATGTATAAAAATTTCAATGCATGTTTTGTTTTCGGTCTAACTTGTTAAGCACTAATTACAATGTCAAATCAATGGTCTACAAAACTCATTTTGCAAAAGAAAGGACGGAAGTTTTATTACAAAACTCATTTTGCTCCAAACTACCGTTTACAACAGTTGCTCAAACATACATTCAATTATTTACCAATTGGGCTGGACTTTGCTGGTAGGGTTGAAAATTATACAACTCAAAAACAGGAAACTGTTAGATAGAAATAGAATCCCTTTGCCTTGGGATTTATTTATTTGACAATTACAAAATCGTTTTAAAATTATCTTTCTACATTTTCCCTTCAAAGTTCCTCACCCGGGGGTATTCGGGGTGGTGGAGGAGTCATTTTCCAACACCGACATGTGTATCGCTTGAGTAAAACATTTACATGTTGTTACACCTAACATAAGTATGATATGCAAATGAGAATATACCTTGCTCTTCTATGCTAAATCCACTTTCTTCCTATTGGTAACGTTATCATCAGAAAAAAATCCCAGACTTTGGTCCTCCCACTCACAAATTACAAACTCATAAATTCTTTAATTCTCTCTCCATTACCAAGCCATGGAGCTCCTATGGGAGCTTGCCTTCACCATAGCTCTTTCTCTTTTGCTTCCATTGGTTTTCCTCAAACTCCTCTCTGTGACCCCAAACTTCGAAGCAAATGAGAAAGTGGCTCTTCTTGGGCGTGATCATGATCATGGAATGAAATCTGATTCCAAGAGTTGGGAAACGGATAAAGTTGTTCGAATTGGTGGGAAAATTGATGAATTCAGAGACAAACCGATAGTGGGAAAATTAATAGTCCCAGAAATTGTGGATGTGAGTTGTGGATCGCCAAAGATACACAATTCAGAGAAGATTGATGAGTACAGAGTTTACAACGAAATTGAACTCGTGGATTTGGCGGAGGATCCTGTTGTGGATGAGGGTAATGAAGGGGTTGTTAATATTGACGAAGTTGAGGTAGAATTGATGGAGTGTGATTCTAGAGACAACAAAGTTGAAGAGGTTGAGATCTCGCAGAGCGAAAGAAATTATAATGAGATTGATGAATCTAGTATGAACGAGGAAATTGGTGAAAACAAGGGCTCGGTGGTGGATGAGGATGATTGGGAAGGAATAGAAAGAACTGAATTAGAGAGGCGTTTTGGTGCTGCAGTTGTATTTGTCGGTTCCAAGAGCAGTGCTAATCTTAGTAATGATGTGAAGATGAAGCTTCATGGTTATCACCGAATTGCTACTCAGGGTCCTTGCCATGAACCTCAGCCAATGGCTCTGAAGTTCTCTGCTCGAGCAAAGTGGTAGTTGATTAATGATTACCCTGCTTATTTATCTCCTAATGTTTAAAAAATAAAAATTAGAACCTTTTTTCCCTCTAGCTCTAGTATTGGTTTGAGTTGCTTAGATTTCTTCATTAGATTCTTTTATGTAGTTGACAAAATTGTTTTTTGTGTAAGGATTGCATGGCGACAACTTGGGATTATGAGTCCAGAGGAAGCCATGGAGCAATTTATCAGCCTTCTATCAGAAAGCATTCCTGATTGGATTGCAGAAAATCCTTATGTAAGTAGATATGGTTAATAATACTATTTTGTTACTCGATCACCCTTTTCTAAATAAAGATAAGATATATATTTTATTTGGTCTTTCTTGGTCAGTTGGACTTAGCGTGATTAACAAGAGAAGTTTTATCCTTTTTTTCTCAATTGTCCTGTCTATCCAGGAAGGAAGCCCATGCATTCCCTGATTCCTAATTTACCCCACAGTTTTTGGTGGAGGGGTGATTTATTTCTTTATTAAATCTATTAGATAAAGCCTTGAAGCATTATATAAATTGATTGTATTACGGAGCCTACCATGGTTGAATTTTTATATTTCCTTTTATTACAGGATAATGCTAAACCGGCTTCTGCAACTAACCTTGTGATTTGAAAGCATAGCTACTATGACAAAGAAGCTGAACATTATAAGGTATAACCGTATAAGTTGATTATTCCATTTTGAATTCCGACTTAGCAATTTAAAAGATTTCCGAAATGCAGAATTTATCGTTTTTCAAGGAAGTCCCCTGCCATTGGATACTTAACACATGATAATGGAGTTGGGGCTTACCATATTTGGCATTTTTTCGTTACCTGCACAATACTACCTGTCCCTGTGATCGACGAATTGAAGAAGCAAAATTTGATTGTAAAATTATGGTTATTGAGTTGTAGTTGTAGGCACATTATCAAATAATTCTGCATCTTCTCTGGTTAAAGAGGAACTGGTCTGTGTATGATTATTCAATGTAATGTCTACTCCCATTGAACTTCCATTGGGGTAGGTAAGATTTTATGTCAAGTGTGCATGTGTAAAACTAAAACTGCGTAGGGAAGATTAATTATAGAAGGATTTTTTATTTTTGCAAAATCTTTGACTCATAACTATAAGTAAGCACCAAACAGAGAACCGCGACCATAATTCGCTTGCAGCATAAATTATTTGAACCTTGCCGATAACTGATTGCGTGTTAGTTGGAAGTAGGATTAGATTATACGTCATATTCATCAGTCTTTTTCCACAATTTCATCTACATGAACTAAATAACCAAACTAGAGGAGTCTGATGGGTCAAGGTAAAATTAACTTCAATATTTTTTCGAACGAAGAATTAAATTGGACATGACAAATAGTAAATGCAAAATGCTAACAGGAGAACTCTCACTGAAATTTCCACGAGGAGATCTCTTACTCTTAAGGGGATACTGGATAGTTATTGTCCAATGTCCACGATCTAGTGCAGAACAAAACTAGTAATGCTTGTAATTTTTCTCTTAAGAGTAATCATAGTAGACATTTTCACTCTAAACATCTTATTAATATTTTTTTTTTATATTTCTCTTTCTAAAACATATCATACATTTATTCTTATCATTAGTCCATTACCATTCTCTCTTCTGTCTCTTTCTCTCACTAATTTTCATCTAAACTCTAAAGTTTAAGTGAAGATGTCCAGTGTCCACTAATCATTTTTAAATTATCAATGCAAAATGCGAGCAATTACACTTCCTAGGTGGAGAGTTGTTCTCCATTATTCAATAAGAAGTTAGTGCTAGATGTACATTTTTCCTTGGACTCGAAAACTACAATACGCATTACGTGCCTTCCGCTGAAACGTTCTGGCCTCTGGGCGTAAACAAATGTCAAGTTCCTCATTGAGTTGATGAGTTCCGTTGTAGTTTGAACAGAAAATACCGATTCAAAATTTCGTTCATCAATAATTAAATTATTAGTCGAGTTAAATAACGAGTTTATTTAGAAGCAATGCTTAAAGAAATAAAAATAAAATTCTTTAAATAAAACATTTTAAAAAATGTAACATCTTTTAACATTCGTTAACAATACCTCATTGTCTTACTAACTTTAATAAAAGAAATATACTTATTCGATACACTTTCACTAATGGTTGGTTAAAGTAAAGTATAACTGCAAATAAACTTCTCTATTGTGGCTTATATACGATTTTGGTATTTCAATTATGTTTACTTAAATTTGATGTCTTGTTTTTAACCTATTGCAACTAAAAAGTGAAAGGAATATTTAAAATAATATTTAACATAAGTATTAACTCTTATATCCAATCCCCCGTTAAGTAGCCTCGGATGAATACCAAACTTAGTAGAAAATGACAAATCATGTGTCATTGTTGTCGATGCTAGTACGCGAACAACTATCCACAAAATCCCTAACAACTTGAAAATAAGAATGTACAAGTTTAACTTTAGAGTTTAGACGTACTATTTGGCTCTGTAGTGGGCCATATTCTGCTTCATGAAATGTATCATAATGAGAATTGTATTTTTGTCCAACCTCATAGCGTAGAATATTAAATGTCTGAAACATTGGTTATTACTCAGATACTTTAGAATCACCTTAAAAATAAAAGATTTACAAATTCAACAAAATAAAATGGCACCGTAGTTGCAGATAATTAACTCAGGAAGGAAAGTTAATATAATTTGTAGTCTAAATGTTCAAGAACATTGGTTTTAAAGGTTTTTAACGTTTTCCCCCTTTCTTTTAGTTAAAAATTAATTATGGTTAATTAAAGGTGAAGGCAAAAGCTCTAAACAATACTTCTAGCCTACATAGAAGTTTTGGTTGCACCTAATCAAAAGTAAAATTGAAGATTAAAAATTTCAAAAATCGTAGTTGGTGACATTAATTCAATAGCAATGACAACTGGTGGTGTTGGGCCATGAAAATATAGAAGACAACATAGAAAATTTAGTCCAAATTCACTAGCAACATGGGGACTATTACTTTGTTAGGGAAGGAAAGAATTAAGAAGACGCCAACTCATATCATGTCAGTGGCAACACAAATGTGTCGTTGAACCATGAAAGATTCGTTTGTACAAAATGTACGAAATCAAACCTCATAGCCATAGGCATCAAACAAAAAAGTTTCCTGCCAACCATGAGGAACAAATTCACCGTTCGAAATGGTATAGATTTACAAAATGGTTCTCAGAATCAAACCCCATTAGCCCATTCCCACCAATGTGTGTTAATTTTAATGTACCATTTCCATCAACAGGCAGGTCTTTTGATATTAAAATGATCTCTTGATACTCAAAGGATAAATATTATCAAAGGAAAAATGTTAATCGCATGATTGTTATGTTGAACATTGTTCACAGTTAATAATCTCTTCTGCATCAAACAATAGTAACTGACTCAGATTAAACATCTAATTAACAGTTTTTAACTTTTTATTACAGATACAGATTCAAACAGTGGACCAGCTAAAGCAAAAAACCTAAGAAAAATATTTGTAGTAAATCAGATTAACAAGCTCTTTCAAAATGCTTTTTCTGCAGAGCGAGACAGCCAGCTTAGTAGGGATGTTACCTCTCCATGAGTCCTTGGAATTTTTGTTGCTTTGGCAATTTTCTCCTCAATGGCATCTAAAATCCCCGTTTCATCCTCAGCAGCACTCATATAAACACCAGAGCTGTTAAAAGAATATGTAGATATAAGCTTGCAATATATAATGTACATCTTTTGGATTTTAGTAGAAGGTCCTCATAACCATAATGGCCAATTCTCTCATGGGCAAGATAATTTATCTTGGGTTGTATTTGCACCATAAGATGGCGTGTAAAATAATGGCATATTACCAAAAGTCTCAGTAACTGAAACTCCCACGAATTACTTGAGGAGATTTTTTTTTTTTTTTTGTGGAATTTAGTTTAAAACATAATAAATTTATAATGTCATCTAAGAACCACATGAGGCCTTACATTCTATCTTCAAAGAGACAAGAGGTCAAGATTCGGGAAGTCAAAACAAGATGTGTTAATATCTTGCTCATAAAGTTCAGTGTCTAGGTTAGAGGCAAGGAATAGAAGAGCAAATATAAAGCAATCAAACAGATTGCATCTAATTTCTCAGAGCTTGAAAATCTGTTAGGCTCACCATAATCCCAATCAGATTGACCTTTTCTCCGAATTTGTGATTAAATCACACATTTAACATTCTACTGTGTGCAGTTTATGAAGTCAGAAGACAGTTAAGTATTCCACAGACACATACTAACGTACACTCTACCTTGTTCTGATTCCCTTTGTACAGTCCTCCGTTTCTCCCTTGCGTAATGCCAATGTTGATGGCTTGAGTCCTCCTCTTGCCATTTCAATTATGCTTTCACATTGTTCTGCACTAACAAAATTAGGAAAATACAGAGCGCGAGGATACCAACTCAAAACCTAAGGAGCACAAATTAAAGACACATTTATTTGAAAGTCAAAGCTCAAGTCAAACCTTCAACAGATTCGTATGCCTAACATTATAATATTCAAGCAGCAATGAAATTATTAATTTGACATTTGCGATCCTTCTCATGAACGTTCATAAAATCAAAATGTTAACGTAAATTCACCTTAATAAACTAATACACACCACATTGCACTATTTCAAACAGGAATCACAAAATACCGCGATCATCTTAGCAAGTAATCTAACAGAAGAACGTTTCAGCGGAAAATCGCTAAGCACAGAAGAAACTAAATGCGCACCTGAAAAGTAATCAATGTAACGTAATCGTCGCCGGAGTCTCCGGCTTTCAACAAATGATACTCCGCTTCTCCTGCGTCGATTTTTCAAGTAACCTCGGTCTCGGTCTCGGTCTCAGGTCATATTCATGATCCTGCAAATTCTCAGCGATCCGTTACTTCGAATATTTTCCAGCGAAAACAAACAAAATCAGAGGAAAACGAGCGTAAAATAGAAGAACAACGTGATTAGGAGTATTGAGAAGGGAAACCCGAGAGTGAGAGAAGAGACTGGAAGCAGAGAATCCAGCGAGGAAGAAGAATATGCAAATAAGGAAGACGGAAGGCAAGTCGAGGTTGTTCGTCCTCCGATTTCCTTCAACCATTTTGGTTTTCAAGTGAAATGCGTGTTGGAGAGTTTTTTCTGCTTTACGTTCTTCGAGGAGCAAATCGAATGCTAACTGACATTGTCAAGCAACTCTGAAACTTATAGAAGTTGGCAATGCGCTTCTCTCAGTGGACTGGCATCTTTCTAACGGATTTCCAGGTGCGGCATCTTGTCAATGTGCGTCGTTTATTTGAAGGAAATTGGTAACGTATCCTTAAATACTGGTTAAAAAAATTAAAAATATAGAGCTTTTAATTAGAAAGCACAAAACTGTATTTTGTTGTGATTTTTAATGAAATCTTAATTTTAATTTTTTTTACACTTTTTAACTGGACCCTTATATAAATCTGCATCAAATACAATCTCGGTTGACAAATATAGTTATATGTTGGATTCAGTAATTAATGTATAGCAAGACATATGTGCGAATAAAAAAAACAAAAAAAGAATAAATATTCTTATTCAGACTTCTGAGACTTGTACTATAAAGCCCAAATAGTTAAAAAAATATAAAATAATAATTATTTGTTGGCTTAGTTACATTCTTTTATCTATATTTTTTTTACTTTTTAGTGGATTTCATTCTCAACAAATTAATTGGACGTATTTCAATTTTTTAAATTAAAATTTTTTACCTTTCATTATTTATTTGTTAAAAAATTGAGTGTAAAATTTACCAAAAAGTAAAAAAAAAGGAGATAAATTTCTATCAAAAGTAAAAAAGTCATGGATAAAATTTGTCAGGAAATTAAAATTTTGGAAGTAAAAAGTGTAGTATGTCATGTTAGCTCTCGTTAGTCAATTCACATAGATGACAAAAGATAAATTTTGTAAGTAAAATGAGTTAAACTAATTTGTTGGGATAAAAATCACAAAAAAAATTTTTGCGGGGGGGGGGCTACACGACGCTCTTCCGATCTTATCAGGCAATCTGAGTTCCTATCGATATGGTGGGTGTGGCTGGGGAGGGGGGGGGGGAAGAGCAATTAAACCTTATTTTGTATTTATTTTCATGTGATTAGGTTTTTATTTATTTTGTTTGATATACAATGATGACACTATGAATTGAACCTAAGATGTCATCGTATATTATTCAAATCTAGGTTGATCCCAATAAGATTTTTTTTTTTATACTTTTAATGAATTTGTATATTTTATTTTTATTGATCCCTGCATTTTTTGCGGGTTGAGCCGACAAGATCAGCTAATTTTGCCATTCCTAATTAGCTTTTCTTCATACATAAAGTAGAAAGGATGAGTTTTCTTATTAGTGTATCGGGAATCGGAGCCATTTGTAAGTGTATTAACCTATAAAAGTTCTTAGTATTCTATAATGAGCCAACACTACACTAGTATCTACTCATTAAGCCCATACTACTATCAAATTTCTTAACAGTCTAATGAACTCAATTAATTTTAACCACTGAAATAAAAGTCTCTTTATAATAAATAACTATTATAATTATTTTATAATATGTGCTCACATAAATAATTGGAAATATATAAATTTCCAACACTGCTTTGCTTTGGTCAAGTTATGATTGATAGTGGGTGTGTCGTTGTTTTGCTTGCCAACTGAACATGCTCATTCCCACTGCGTGCAGGCAACAGATACAGATTGCAATTTGCGTGCAAGGGAGCAGCGGCCACGTTGCTCCAGCAACATTTCCCTTGCCGTTTCTCAGACCACAAAAATATAAAAGCACGAAATGCATTTGGTTTGGATAATCTGAATCCTACGGGGGTTAAGCGCATCAGATGGACGGTGGACAAGAAGCCCACGTGGACAAGAAGCTTGTCCACGTATCTTAGAGGCAGGGTAGGCCACAGGGTCTCTCTTTCTCATCTATGAAAATAGGAAAATACAGAGTTTATTTACTTGTTCTCCTCCTCCACGTAAATAATATGTGGTCCTTGGAACGAAGACATGAAAACCATTTTTTGCGACTTGCAATTAATCACTGAACATAATAATATCCTATTCTTCCTCCTCCTCCTCCAAGTCGAAAATTGAACCGGGATTTAAAACCAAACTCTAATCTGCTGCGCTGGTGATAGCTTAAACTCAACAGGTAAATGATTCGACTAAATGTCTACTGTTCACTAATTCCAAGTGCAAGACAAGCCAGACCAGGCAACAGCTATGGCTCATTGATCATCCATAATCACAAAGCTTCAAAAATTTCTAACCGGATTTCCATCAAGGCTAAGGCCTTAAAAGATGAGATGGATGGAGAAACAAGCGGATCTTCAGGACGTAGCTGGGATCCTGGGTTGGAAATTGAAGTCCCTTTTGAGCAGAGGCCGGTATGTGTTAACAACTACACAATTGTGGCAATAATTTTTTTTTGGATGATCTTTGAAATCAACATGATATGGCATGGTGTATTATTAGTTTATTAATTTGATGGTTGAACCTAGCAAGTGAGTTACATATCCGTGGATGCATGCACAAAAATTGGAACGGTTCATGATAAGGGATTAAAATGAATTATTAGTTATCAGGATTGTTTCACTAAAACTAGTTTCATTTTTCATTTTTCATTCTATGCTAACCCTGATTCCTCATGGTGTAATAGGTGAATGAGTACTCATCTCTAAAGGATGGAATCTTGTATTCGTGGGGTGAACTGGGTCCGGGATCGTTCTTCCTTCGCCTTGGAAGTCTCTGGCTGGCAGTATTTACAGTTCTTGGAGGACCAATTGCAGCTGCAAGCTTTAATCCTTCTAAAGTAAGGAAGAAGTTAAAATATGTGTGCATAATTATTGAAACATCTAATCAACTAGAAATTTTGATGCATAAACAACGTAACACACGAACGTGCCAGCTGCCCACAACATTTAGACCGCTCATACAATTTTCTTAATCTCTGCATTAACGTTCAGAACATTGCAGGAGCCTCTAAGATTTATACTAGCTGCTGGAACAGGAACACTCTTCATTGTGTCTTTGATTGTCTTGAGGATTTATCTGGTGCGTTCTAAATTCTAATCCTCCTTTTGTTCTTCATGTCACAGCCATTTCATTACTGGGGACAGGGGAGGATGGGGTAAGGCAGAGATTTCAAAACAAATTTGTCCTGGTGTAGTATATCATGGATTCAAATCTATATTTTGTAGTCATCATGCATGCTGTTTATATTATTGCCAAAGTAAACATTATAATGAGATTTTCAACTGAATATAATCTGTTGGTCATTCGCACTAACTATACCCGATGGTTAAATGACTGAACCTAAAATGTTGAAGTTAAGACTTATGACAATTGAATTTCAATGCAGGGTTGGAGTTATGTCGGTGACAGACTTCTATCAGCGGTCATCCCTTATGAAGAAAGCGGATGGTACGATGGACAGATGTGGGTCAAGCCGCCCGAGGTTAGCCTCTTCTACACATTCTTCCTGTACCTAGAGGGAACAGAACAAAAATATGCCTGAAAACATTACATGTGCAAAATTATATTGAAGATGGTAGATTCAGTGTGCTATAAGATATATATACACACACACACACATATACACATTGCAAACTGACAAATTTATGATTCTATCAACAGCAGAATATTGACAGTAAAATAGGCCTCCCTCAATGAATATAAAAGTAGACGTTGCTTGCAATTTGGAACTAGGTAGGATAAGATCAACTGCTGGCCTTTCTAGCAAAAGACAGGGTCATTGCTAAAGGCAAACAGATAATATGGTAGCAACTTGTAATTGGCTTTCAAATTTTAAGAGATACTTCTTGATTAAGCAACAAGCAGTCTGTTCAGAATTAGTGGATATGAAGGATATGGAAGAACATGTAGCTGAAATGTCCCTTTGCACACAAATATTAATACTACTAAATGTGCAATATAATCTGTTGGTCATGGGTTCGAATCCGGAAACAGCCTCTTTGCATATGCAAGGGTAAGGTTGCGTACAATATCCCTCCCCCTTACCTGCGTATAGCGTGGGCAATGGGGTTACGTGGTTTTTTATCCTACTAAATGTAGCTGAAATGTGCTAGCAAATATTAATACTACTAAATGAACCAGTGACATGTTTCATTTCTCACATTTCAGGCAATATAATCTGAAAACTTAATTTCTTTGCAGATCCTAGCTCGTGATAGATTGTTGGGCTCTTACAAGGTACTGAACATCACAAAGTATCACAGTATTGCTTGAATTCAGAAAGATTTTGGATACAGACTAGAAGAGCAATATGTTAAATTTGATTTCTTGCTGCATTATTCATGTATATTCCATGTCCCCAGGTTAAACCAGTCGTTAAACTGCTGAAGCAAACTCTAGTTGGGACAGGAGCATTGCTTGTTACAGGAGTTATGCTATTTATCTTTGCTACACCAGTGGAGAATTTTTTTCGAACTACCTTTACCAAAGAAGAAATTAAATCAACTGTTCAAGCTCCCAAGGTTAACACAAAGCTCCTAAGGTAAGAGAAGACATAGAAATCCTTTACTATCTTCCACAGTTTTTCCACCGTGTCATTGCAATTTTTTAATGCATATTGCAGAAAAGAGGAGTTGCTTAAATTGCCGGTGGAGGTGATAACTGATGATGATCTAGCAGCAGCTGCTGCTGAGGCTGCGGATGGAAGACCTGTCTATTGTAGGGATAGGTATTATCGAGCATTAGCAGGAGGGCAGTATTGCAAATGGGAAGATCTGCTCAAATAAAGGATAAAAAAGAGGCATATGTAGTCAATTTCATTTAGTAAAAGAAGTTTGCAATTTGTGGAGATTCTATGGCCATTCTATTAGTTTAGAAAATTATTTTTAAGTCATTCAAAGCAAAGCCAAAGCCAGAAATAGATGGAGAAGAAACATACAATCAAACCTAACATTAACATGACAATATAAAACTACATGTCTAGCATATTACTATTTGCATATAAATCCAGAGGGAAGAGCAACACATTTAAGAGGGGAGAAACAAGAAAAACAAGCTTAAATATATAGATAAATATATACCAGTAGAAACACGTAAGTTATACATGCCTATATTGGCAAGTCTACGTAAGTAGAAACTGTATTTGCTGTACCTTGAACTATGATGGACAAGTACATTCCAGGAAATTGTCCAGCTCCATGACCTCTCCAACACGGGGATGAAACTCATTGTACACCGAAACAACTAGCTTTCATAATAAGGACCAAAATAAAGAATCTTTGATTTATAACAGAAAGGCAACTGCAGAGGTATATTCCACGCTTAGAAATCCATGATGTATATCCGTGAAGATTCAGATTGCACAACAATTCTGAGACAAGTAGCAACAGAAAATACTTATGACAAAATCGATGTTGGGGCAAATCAGCTCAGGCATGATATTGGTTCCTTATATATTAAAACAGCAACAGAAGCCAGCAGCCAACCCTTGACCAAGTGAAGTGACTTCAGTATTTGGCTAACATATCCATCACTAGGCAGATGAAAAGTTGAATTTGCAATATCCAATAGAACAACTAGAGGCTTGTATCGAGTTTTCCTTTCAGTACTTATAGAACATCCCAAGAGTCATTTTGTAACTGTAAATGGACAGGGAAATATTCTAAAATCAGTAAATCCCTAAATAAATATTAGTAAAGAATTTGTTGATCTGTCCAAATTGTTCTAGTAAGGACACAATAAATTCGTTGACAGTCAGTCAGAAGCCCAATGGATATTACCTATTGAACAAGTTTCTTGCACCAATGAAGAATTCGGAACATTTGTGCTCCAACAACATTCCTAAATGATATCTTGCTTGCTTTGGCATATTCAAGATCAAGTGTCCGATATGCAAGAGCAAACAGATACATTGCTGGATGAAGTCTTCTGCAGATTGCAGAACAGACACAGTCAGTATACTCCACAGCAAATTACTTGGGTTGGGTCTTTAGGAGAGAAATTCTAAAATATTGATTAGCTTCTACCACTTCTAAATGTCCAAGATAAAACAAAAATAGTTAAAAAATGAGATATTTTATTCTTACTGACAGAATAAATTAGCTAAAAGTTTTCAGAATTCAGTAAGCAGAGCTAAGCTGAAGTTGTTATAAAATAGGTTTATAAATATGAACAACTTCTCTTCTATATAAATGATTCCACACAATTTAACAGTCAAGAGCCAATCAGATGATTCTTGTTAAAAAATGCATAAAATGTGGCTGTGGCCTGTGGGCACTTTACCAAGCCAAAATGCATGTCAAACAGACTTCAATAGTTTCAAAAATAGATTAAACAAACTACAGTTTTAGTACAAAATCCAAAATACAGATGTCAACTTTTCATTTCTGTAAACATTACAAATTTTCCCCAAGATCCATATTTATACATCATTCTATAATAATCATTTAATACCATACGTTTTAAAAAGAAAAGCCTCTGTTGCTAAAATTAAATAAAATTTTCACAAACTTAAAAGAAGAGAATAAATACACCTAATTACTCAATTTACCTGTCAACTTGCTCACTATAGTCCAAGCCATCCCAGAACCTTTGTGATGGCATTGTACGACCATTCTTATCTTTGCCATATGTTTCAACATACCAACCCCCTATGTCATGGAAGCCACAACGAGGCTCAAATAGCCAAAATCTGTATAATTAAGGCAATGAAATTATTAAAAAGAATTATGGACAGCAATGGGAGAGCAGCAGACAATCTTCATCTTTATAAAACAACAAGTTGCGGTACCATGAAAAATTCACATAAACTTGAGAATATAGCAATAAGTTCATTTTTTGCAGTTAGAAGCAGTACAGATTATGAGAAAGAGTTCTGACTTCTAAGTAATAAATCCACAAACCACAATATCACTTCATCATTTCTGGTTCCTTCACCCGAGAAGGTGTAGCAACACCATTTTCCAGATAATTGAAACTTAGTACAAGTAAATTTACCCGATGACCACATTGCTTTAACCTTTAATAGAACCATTGATTAGCCTAACATCAACACTAGGAAAAGAATGAAAAAAAAACGCAAACATGGAAAGAGAAGATTGGCATGGATAAAAAGACCACATGTTCCAACACACACAAAAAAAATCCTCTAACAAATTATATAATAATAAGAGAGCAGACAGCATCAGGGTATATGCATTAATGAACCCCAAAGAGATTGTTGTGCTAACTCAAACATCAATACAAATATAGAGAGATGTCAAAGCTTTACTTGCTTGGTGGTAAGCGTGCTCTAGTGCATCTACATTCACAAACTGAAACTTTCTCACTCACTTCATACCAGTGCATATGCTTCACCTGAAATTTTTTATCATAACATTACATAATTATAAGCATCTAGCTATACCAAGTTATATATAAGACTAAATTTCTAGTAACTAGCAAGATCCCAAAAACCAAACCACGCTTCTCATATTTAAAAATATTGGAAATGGAAACAAACAAGACTTAGGGCTAATGCAAAAGTAAAATTCCCAATTAAGTTGTTAGAATCGATCAATATTCATTATAATCAGCCAATAGATATTATTGATTTCATTCTTGTAACAAGTATTCTGATTGATTAGATCAGACAGTAAATATTTTATAGATTGGGATATCAACCTTTGTTGTTCTTATATTGTGATGGGAATCTCTCCTATTTTTTTCTTCTTGTTGTAATCTTCCATTATGGCATATAATTTTCCCTTTTTATAAGAGAGATTGTACTGTTTGACTAAAGTAAGACAGAAATATCTTCCAAATTAAGCTCTGATAGTTAAATCATCAAGACCATGGAAAAGCAACATTACATACCATTAATGTTCTATGCTTCATAATCACATGGGTCTTTGTACCCTTGTCATTGTAGACATAACAAGAACCTTCATCTGGACTGCTCCCAAGTCCAGATATGGTTCCCAAGTGAATTCTTCTTCCAACTGCACCATTTGCAAGGTAACCTTTCCAAAAATCACTACTGATATGTTTGGGATCATCATATAAATTAAGGAACACATGAATGTGATCTTCAGTATCTTCGGTCTGCATCTCATCAGAACAGTATCTAGGTAGGGCCCTAGATGCTGTAGCAATCACTCTTCCAGAGATGTGCAATTCTAGATGTCTATATGCATCCGATACCATACTTGAAGTTTTAGAGCTGTGACCTTGGTGAGTTTCAAAATCATCTGATCTTTCTGCATTCCTGTGGATGTTCAAATCTGTTATAGATTGACACAGGCCTGAATGGAAGGATCTAAAAGATGTTAACTTCTCATTGTTAGTAATTGATATCTCTGGAACCTTGTTGGCTAGGCAAACCATCCCAAAAAGATCACGTCCTGAAACTAAGTGCAAAACCTCAGGAGTTTCATAAGAGGACCTCTCCTCGGCCTCAAAGCAGTCAGGAAGAAGCTCCATGGAATCAATTTCAGGACCATAGTATGCTGCATGAATAGCTGAATAAAAATCTCTCTCAAGTACATCAAAATAGCCAGTTCCAACTACCACCTTCTTTTCTGCCAAAATATTATTTATAGTTAATCTGTACCATTTTAACCATTCAACAACTTCCATCTCCTTGAACGCAGTAGCCTGTGATTTGTAAATTTGCAATTTTGAACCCTGTCCAGAATGCCTTTGCATAAGTTTTTTCTGAGACAACAGGTAGATGTCATAATGGGCTCTCTTTTGAGAATCTGAAAGAATCTGCAATGCATCATAGATTATTATGTTAAGTTAATATTCCCTGTAATGTAACCAAGGGAAAACCTCATTATAGTTACACACACACACACTCAAAGAAATGTATGCTCTGCAAGATTTCCAGTAGTTAAAGTCATGAAGTATGAGGTCATCTTGCCAATACCATGAACATATTACAGCCAATTAATCAGCAAGGACCAAAACAAAATATGTATTAGACCATGTACAACATATCCAAAATTCAGGAGAAAAAAAGAAAAGAAAAGCACATATAGTCAGTTTGCCCCACCGCTAACTTGACCAATGCAAGCAGTACCAAAAACCAATGTAGTAAAATGAACACCAAAATGGCAGAGAGGCCGAATTATCAGAATGATGTTTAGATGTTATTCATTCAAACTTTGGGCATTAGAAACTATCAAGGATCAATCAGACATACATTAAGCAACTTCCCATCTGGTTTTTCATTTGATTGAACTATTGAATGCAGAACATCCTTGATCCTTCAAGGGCAATAGACAGCTTCCCCTAATTAACACACGGGAGCTTCTTCGAACTCATTGCATCAATTTTACAATTTTTCTGTGTTCAAGAGCTAACTAAACACGCAATGGAGAAACAAAACAGACTATCAAAAGGTTACTATGAGCACGTCATTTCTCAATTTCGCAGCCATTTAATAATCAACTTCGATATACATTGGTCGTATTCAGAATATTCAAACAAAACCAATTATTCAGTCCACTAAACACAACAGTATATGAAATATCCTCTAATCATAATATTATGGCATTCTTCAATAAGCCAAAATTGGTTGATTCGTTTTAATTCAAGCTCTAATTTAGCCAGGAATACCATGATTCGTTTTAACTAAGCGATCTACAATTTTTTAGCCAGAAATAAAACTACCCCTACACTTATGATTGAGGCTATATTCCTCAGCGACAATAATCATAATTCATAAACCAGAACATGATTTGCACAAACCTCATAGGCAGCCAGAATTTGTACAAATCGTCGAGACGCGGTGGAATCGTTCTTTGACTCAGCGAGGTCCGGGTGAGTCTCTTTGGCCAATTTGCGAAACGACGCTTTAATCTCGTCAAAGGAGCTGGTCTCCGACACTCCTAACAGCTCATACGCGTTCTCCACGGGAAAATCTGTCCAAGCGGATTCGGAAGCGCTACTGAAGCCATGTTCTCTGCAGCACCGATACAGAGATGCGACGAAATAGAGTGTTGAAATGGTGCCGTTTGGTATAATTGATATGAAAAATTCTGGCCTCCGTTTATTGATTCCGGCAAATGCGCTGTATCCGGCACCGGCGACGGCGAGATAAACCATGGCTATCCCTGTCTTTTCTGTTATTGTTATAATTAATTTATTATTAGAAGAAAAAAGTGTAATTGCAGAACCTCCGTACAGTAACAGTGTCCGAAGCGAGTGGGTTACATAACTGCGAAACAAAACTTTTTTGTTATAACGTAAGAACGTCCCAAGAAAATCATGTAAATAAATCCTGGGTTCCTCTAAAATTGTAATTATAATATATCACCGCATTAGTTTTTCAAAAAAAATTGTTATCTTCTCGTACTCCATTTTTTTTATACCTATCTTCTCGTATTCTTGCTCTTACATTATAATTCACTGGAAGATGTTTGTGTTGAACAGTCATATGCTAATCTATGTCCAATAAGAGAAAGAACTAAATGAAAAAAATCAATAGATATTATAGGTACATAATGTGACAAGAAAAAAAAAAAAAAAGACAGAGTAAATGATGTAAAGGAGATGTACAACATTTAAATGTTACTTCAAGACCCTCTTGTTAATGAAAAAAACAACTTAATATTTAGCAGAGAGGAGAAAGATATTTAGTCTTAATCATTTCTTAAATACATAAAATAATGAAATACCATGCACCTTTTTATAGATAAGAGCATAGACTCCTCCTAAGGACTCTCATTAGTTCCGTTAAAAATCAATAAACATACTTATTATAAGTTTATAACTCTTATAATCATTCTGTCAAAAAAAACTCTTATAATCACTAACATTTATTATTCTATCAAATCTTCATTTAATTAATTACAATAATAGTATGATAATCTAGTCAAATATAAATATTGACAAAATTATATTATAATTTTTAACTGTACTCACCTAATAATTTTTAATGACAAGGCTTTAGTCAACTAATTTATAATCTTCAATCGCCTCCCAAGTCCCACATAATTGAGATTGGACTTCCCACAATAGTCATTCCATTTGACCATTCTAAACGTCCAAAAGCAAAATGACTTGGTGTTGGAGGATCTAATGCTGAAAACGTTACTGTATATGTTTTTTTTTTCTCATTTTTGTTGAAGCTCGACACGTTTGGCTCAATTGTGATATTGACAGATGGCATATCTAACGAAATTGATACCTTGTATGTTACTACACCGTTCCTAATTGTCATTGGTCTAAATGCCACACCAAATGAAGGGTAATTTAGGTTCGTTACTATGGTATTCATGTGAATCGCACTCGTACTTTCTCCTTGCCATGACCTCAATCCTATCAGGTGTGTAGTTTAATGCCCAAAGGAAATTGAGATAATCATCTACTATCAAATCATAGACAAGTCCTGGATCAAGCGTTGCAATAGGGTTCACATGTCCAGCACCGACCTCAAATGGTGTTGTCGAACCGTTCGTGGCACTGTCTAACAATTTATGACCGTTGTTGTAAGTCGTATAAGTTGTGGTCATTAGTGCAGATCGAATAGTAGCTGGTCTCCAATTTGGATAAAGTGACTTGATCAAAGCCGCAATACCACTCGCGTGAGGGCATGACATTGATATGCATGAGATTATGTTGAAGTCCACATGCCTATCATCTTGGTCGAGACTAGTGGGACCTACAAGCTTCGTCCATGCTGCTAAGATGTTGACCCCAGGAGCTAAATGCTGCAAGAACTGGCGATGGCTCAATCCCAACCTTCGTTCCTTGAAACACAAGCGTAGCTATTGGATTTTGAGTTGATGACAAGTACTCTTTGATGGCTTTTACTGCTTGGAAACCTATTGCAATTGCTGGCAAAAGATGGGCATCCGCCACCAATTCCTACCCATTGGATTCCACGTTGGCCAACACCATGCCCACACCGCCGGCAGATTTCACCACAAGTCCTTTCTTTGCCCCAGAATTATCTTCAAGTTCACACAACACAACTTTCCCCTTAACCTTTTCTGGATCCAAGCTATCCATCTCACACACCTCTTCACCTTTTTCCTGCGCTTGCGTTCCCTGCGTATAAGAATGACACGGGAGTATTAGGCAAAGACTTGCCATCATAAAGTGATACTCCATGATAGTTTGTCCATTCCCGAGGTTAGCGTATGCTGGGAAATCACAGTCTAATGTGTTAGCTCCTACAGTGATTACCCGAAGGTGCTACATTTTGCACCTGATTCACATTTGCCTTTCTAGCTACTAGGGATGGATCCCAATCCAGTATCGTCAAAGCTTTTACTTTCGGACCAAAAACCAGTGTCGAGGAGTCCAATAATGATGTCACTTCCGGCATTTGATTCAGGGAACATACCAGCAATTATATCTAGCCCGAGGAAGTGTGGTATTCGAGTTGTGAGTGGCTTGTATATTTAATTTTCTCTGGTAGCACCTTTAGAATCCCAGTTTGGCTCTTTATTAATTGACCTTCTTCGAGTGTTAATCTTGTTGAGAATCCATGAATCGTGTTATCATATGTGTAGAGCATTTTTGTTGAGTTAGATATCGATTTCACAATCGAATTATACCAAACTAAATGGTGATTAAAGCTTCTTGGCATTTCGGATTTGGTCACATGGATTACTAAGTACACTTCTGATTATTTATTTGCTTCTTTATTGTTGCCACAGATGTAAAATCCCAACTAATTTTCTTCATTTATTTAATTACTTATTTTATTTTAATCCTTTTGTCCTTCAACTAAAAATAGAAAATAAGAGAAATAGAAACAAAAAGAACGAGATATTTATACTTCATATTTTTGGTTACAAAAGTTTGTACAAGTACAAAATTCTTTTCCAAAATCCAGCCTAATACATAGCTTCTTCAATATATCAAGACTACTTCAGAGCTTCAAGAAATCTGACCATCATTGCCATCTAAAAAAATAAAATAAATCTAGTGAGAAATAAATTTCTCAGTAGACAAATCTAAACCACCAAATATGTTAGAAAATTAGTAATTAAGACAAATCTATCAAACATATTAGAAAGATTAGTAAATAAGGCAATTCTATTCCATCCGATACCTTAGTAAGGTTAGTAAACAAATCTAATACATTAGATACCTTAACAGATTAGTAAATAATCCAATAAATCCAAATGAATGCATGAATGTATGAATGTATGGGATGAAATGCAATGGTCACAGGTGCACATGGTTTCTACATATCGTACTGTATGTAGCTACACCTCGTACTGGATGTAGACGCTGCGATCGTCTTACGCAAACATGCATGAATTTCCATGTATTTAGCACCTGATCTTTTGAAGTAGCATAGGCCCGGTCTTCACAACTCGGGTCATTCTCATAATAGCATAGGCCCGGTTTTCACAACTCGGGTCATTCTTTAAAATCATAGGTCCGGTCTTGCAACCCGGATCAATCTCATTCATATCACAAAATTCATAATATAAGGAAGATATTACTTTTCTTCCATAACGAAAGGTATTTATCCTTTCAAACTTTGTCTATGTAAAAATGGTACCAACTAAATTAAACTCATTATTTTCGAGATGCCGATCTGATACCAATGCTTTGATATACATGGATATATATATATATATATATATATATATATATATATATGTATATATATATAACCAAGACTGGTTTGTTAAAATAATTTATGTATAATTAAACATTGTTCTCAAAATAATTATACTCCTAGATAATCAGCTTAATAAATTAAGTGTGATTAGAGTTTTTCTATATATATATATATATTTTGTTATATATATTTTTATATAGATATACTTCTGTTGATACTATAAATATATATATTTATATATATAACTATAAGAATGGAACCGGGATATAGTTAACTAAGTGTAGCTAGGAACGGTTTGGTTTTTACTATGGAAAGTATATCCAGGGGTCAAAGGCCGAGATATTTGTTTTTATCAGTATGGCCGGGCTTCATGGGTGGCCGGGTTCCGGTATTGCCGTTTTGCATGGCTTGCCGAGATGGTTACAAACCGAGTTCATGTTTGCCGAGACGGGTACAGGCCGGAATGGTTGCATGGTCAGCCAAGTTGCCGAGTTGGGACGAGTTGCATACTTGGTTGTGATAAGTAAATCTGGTAGTGCCGAGATGGATATACGGCAAGGACGTGTATATGCTAGTAACTCAGTGCCTAGATGTGTGTAGACCGGGATGGGTGCAGGTCGGGTTTATCTTAGTTGCGGCACATGCAAATGTGTATGACGGGGTTGTGTTCCCGGCATACCGGGTTTTTATAGTTATGCATGCATGGTTTATAGGTGTGGCCGGTCTTTCCAGCACTGTGTGTAGCCGAGCTTGCCTTTTTGCGGTGTTGGCCGGGTTGGTTGAATGGCTATGAGATATGGCCAGTTGTGCAGGTTACCGGAATGTTTTAGGTTGTGGGTACAGTTAGGCTGCATGGTACGTGAATGTGTGTGTAAGCTAAGTATATAAGGAGGTGCAGAGTTGCCGGGATAGGCCTTAGAGCTGGTCGGAAATATGTTTACTATATCAGCTATTTCTAATTTTATTACTCAATTATGCCGAGGTGTAGGTACCCGGCCATGCCGAGATCGGTTTATTAAGCTGGCCGGAATAAGAGAGAGTTTTTCTTAGTGGCCTTTATGTTGTCGAGAAGGTAAATGACAGGTAGCAGGATATGGCCATTCGTGACATGTTGCCGATATACTTGGTGCCGAGATAAATATGTTCTGGCTTCATAAGGAAATAGATCATATATAAGTGCCGAGATGTGTGTGCATGATACGTGAATTTTACCATAAGAGCAAATGTGCTGTGGGTGATACCGAGGTATGTGCATTTGGATTGAAGACAATACCGGGACAGTTTATGGCAGAGATGCTGGGGTATGCAATTGATGAGTAGAGGTGGGTATACTAAGTATAAATTCGGTAGTGCAGAGATGTCGGAAATGCCGAGCTTGGTGCCTAATTAACCCCTACCTATTATCCCATTTTCCAGCCTAGAATTTACATGTATTATACATTCATGCTAATCTTCCTCTTTTAATTCCTTAATTATTTCTAACAGCATATGTAGACTACGTAAAATCAGTGTTCTTAAATATATATATATATATATATTTTTATATTATAGGTTCCTGCACCTTCTTGATAAAATTACAGTATCATATTTATAATATAAACATTGTAAAACTTAAATCTAACTAATTAAAGACTAAATATGGCTACAGAATTTAAACTTATTTAATTTCTAATTTTAAGATTGAAGCCTAGCCTACCTTGTGATAAATTGGATGAATTTCTGGGAGAGCTGCCGAGATAATTTTTAAGAGAGAAGGATGTATATAAAAGAAAGGGGTAGAGAAATTTACGAAGAGTGAAGGCTGGGAATTTGTTGTGCCGAGAGTTTGATTCTCCAGTGGTATTTATACTAGTTAAAAAAGTAACTTAGGAGAAAATATCTAACCTTCCTTATCTAATTTCTTATTATTAATATTCTCTTCATTAATAAGGTGGGCAACGTGGAGACTACTGAAGCTTGCTTTTGGTAGTGTAGTTCTCCTAATGCCACCTGGAGAGGTCATAAGGAAAACGTGTAGAATTCTTGGACAGCCTTTGGACTTCCCCTTGACTCAAATGTTCCAAATATTTATGGAGCAATTAAAAAGGCTGAGAATTATTTATGCACTTTTGATAAACTTTCTCTCAGTTTATTTTCATAATTAAATTATAACTATAAATTATAATTATTATTATTATTATTATTATTATTTTTGAGGATGTTACAACAGATGCATCACAAAGGACCACAAACAAAACAAAAATAGTTGGAAAGAAAGGTTTCTTAAAAGTCTCCATACTAAACATACTTTTGTTCAAAGAGAGACTATGAGAGCAATGTTACAGAAAACTTCTTAATAAAGGCCCATTTTTAATGCAGAGCAGACTACTTAATTGTTGTCATTAAATTGACAGCAATATATTTATTAAGGATGCAAAAAGTAAAAGTATTAATAAAAAGAGTTACTAATTTCTTCTGTTTAAGTTTACCAACGTTTTCAATATTCAAGAATTTTTAAATACAAATAGCCAAATAATAATAAATATTATTTTTGTCAACAAGATATATATATATATATATATATATATATATATTATGCATTTCAATAAATAAATTATTAAATAAAAAATTATAACTTCTGCTCTCTCTTTTAAAGTTGATCAACAATACGATTTGAATTAAAATTAGTGGAACTAGAGAGATAATATATAATTATAGTGTATTAGAATAGTGTAATATATTTATTAATAGATAATTATGCCCCTTGAATACATCATCAAGAGTTCAATCTTCATGTTTATATGTAGGAAAGATCAAATTTTTAAATAGATTTTTATACCCCAAAGAATTAGTTTTTGATTGTTGATCAAAAATACCCTAAAGCAAAAGTAAAAGTATTGAATAAATTTGTTTGGGTAAGCTTATTTAGAAGTACTTCTAAAAGAAAAAGATTAGAAGAAAAAAATAAATAAGCTTTTCCAAAAATAAAAATAAGTTTTCCATTAGTTAATTTTTAGAAGTTCACCAATATAACTTCTATAAAAGATGAGATGATATCTACAAATGAGCTAATAAAAAATTTATTTTAACTTATAGAGAAGTTTATTTCATTTTTTTCTTCCTATATTCTTCCTCTAGAAGTGCTTCTAGATAAGCTTACATCCAAACAGACCAAAAAAAGTTATTAATTTCTTCTTTTTAATTAAGTTCACCAAAGTTTTTCTTTTTATTTCAATTTAAGTTGACCAATGTTATCCCCGTTTGAATTTAAATTAAATAATTAAGTAAAGAAAAGGGAATATTCAATAAGTTTTAAAGCATTTCATATTCAAGAATTTTTAAACGGAAATACTAAGATATATTAAATATGGTCAACAAGATATATTAAGGATTCAAGAATCAAATTATTAAATAAAAATTACAACTTCTGCTCCCTCTTTTTTTTAAAAAGTTGAACAACAATTATGTTTGAATTTTTTGTATAATGTAATTCTGTTTGACTTTAAATTGGGAGGTACAATATATATGATCAAGAATTTATTTTTTATCAGGATATCATCAAGAGTTTAATCTTCATTTCTGTATATCTTGTTGACAATTTCTTTACATAGTTTTTTATATCCCAAATAATTAGGTTTTGACTATCTAAAAAGATAGTTACATTTTTAAAATGAAATTGTCACAAAATATTTTAAAGATAAAAAAGTAAAAGTATTAAAACAGTTATTAATTTATTCTTTTACTTTATGAATTTTACTTTACCAACTTTACCCCCATTTGAACTTAAATTAAATAATAAAATAAATAAAAGATGATATTAAAAGTTTTAGAACAATTAATATTCAAGAATTTGTAAATACAATTTCTCATTTTAAGAAAATATTATTTAATCAAAATTTATTGAGTAATGTAATAATTGGTCAAAGTCTTTTTATTTAAATGATTATCCTTTTCCAATAAATGCTCATTTATACCTATAGATATGTAGAGATTGAACTCTTGATGATATATTTAAGGATAGAATATTCTATTAATCAAATCACACTATTTTAATTATCTATCTATCTATCTATCTATCTATATATATATATATATATATATATATATATATATATATATATGAGGCTAAATTACAATTTTGATTTTTCAATAATTTTTAATTTTGATTTTTTATTTCTAAATTAAAATATTTAATCTTCATATTTTCTAAAATAAATAATTTATTATAAAAAAATAGAGTAAAAATAACATGTACATTAAAATCAATTTTAAAAAATGTAAATAATATATTAAGTTATGAAATTTAATTATGAATTCATAAAAAAAAAATAAAAAATATTTAAACTATTTAAAATAAAATTATAAATATTTATAAATTAAATATTTTTAATTTATAAATTTTGATAATTTGAAAAGGAAAAAACTCTACTAATAATACATATAAAATAATGTTAATATATTTAACTAAATAAAGTAAATATGTTAGTGATTTATTGTCTTATCTATAAATAAAGAGTCATAAATTTAATTCTTATAAAGATATTTTTAATTTTTAATTTTATTTAATATTTTTATATAAATGTTATGTCAATTCAAATAAAGAGAGAGTATAAGTTTTCTTTTTTTTTTTTTAAGAGGAAAGAGTAGAAGTGTAACTTAGAGAGAGATAATATATAATTAAAATACCGTGATATAATTGATAGAAAATTATATCTCTTAAATATATCATCAAGAATCTCTTCGTATTTATATATATAAATGAGCGTTTATCAGAAAAGGTCAATCATTTAAATAAATTTTTATACTTATAAAGAATTATTTTTTTACTATTCACCAAAAATGCCTAAGAATTTTATTTTTTTTAAATATGAATTGATTAAGAATCCATTAAAATGAATTATAAAGTTCTGCTTTTCGTAAAATTATACTTACAAAGCTCTTTCTACTCCCCCAGACTTCGCAATCACTTGGCCCACCCGTGGAGTTAATTGAAGCGGACGCATAGGAAGAAATTATTAGATAATATTAAATTACTACCTGTTTATGGTCTTAACCACTAGTTTTTTTTATAAAAAAAACCACTATTTATATAATAGGTATTCAAATTTTACAATTTAAAAAATAAACATTAATAATACTTAACTATTCAGTCAACACATTAGAACTTGTAATAGAAACAAAACTCCTTTTCCTCAGAGAAAAAAAAAAAAAAAGCAGCAAAACTCCTATCACTACTTTCAGTAGTCTCCACTCTCCACCTATATAAATATCATACATTGCAACATTCAACTTTATTGTATTATAACTACATCCATTAGGCTTTGATCAACATTTTTACAGTTTCCATGCATGTCCCGATTCCCAGGTAATTGAGATAGGACTTCCGACAACATTCTTTCCATTTGACCATTCTAAACGTCCAAAACCAAAATTACTTGGCGGTGGTGAACCTGAAACCGTAAACGTGATTGTGTATGATTTTTTCTCATTTTTGTTGAAGCTCAACACATTTGGCTCAACTGCGATCTTGACAGATGAAATATCAACTGTAACTGATACTTTGTATGTTCCTGCGGCCCCTACATTAGTAAGAGTTCGTTTGTGTTTAACTACCGTTGCACCGGACCCTCCCACTTTTGGTTTAAATACCACACCAAATGAAGGGTAATTTAAGTCGGTTACACTGTAGTGCTTGTGTGCATTGCACTTGAACTTTCTCCTCGCCACAACCTCAATCCTATCAGGTGTGTAGTTTAATGCACAAAGGAAGTTGAGATAATCATCCACTGCTAAATCATAGACAAGACCCGGATTAAGCGCAGCAACAGGGTTCACATGTCCAGCACCGACCTCAAACGGCGTCGACGGGCCATTTGTGGCACTGTCTAGCAATTTTTTACCGTTGTTGCAAGTTGTATAAGCTGTGGTCATAAGCGCAGACCGAATTGCAGCTGGGCTCCAATTTGGATGAAATGACTTGATCAAAGCTGCTATACCGCTTGCGTGAGGGCATGCCATGGATGTACCTGAAATTATGTTGAAGTCCACGCGTCTATCATCTTGGTCAAGGTTAGTGGGACCCACAAGCTTCGTAAATGCGGCTAAGATGTTGACACCGGGAGCAAGGAAATCAGGCTTCAATACCTCTGGTGTGATTGGGTTTGGGCCCCGAGAGCTAAATGCTGCAACAACTGGCGACGGCTCAATTCCAACCTTTGTTCCCTGAAACATAAGCGTAGATGTTGGTTTTCGAGCATCTTGCAAGTACAACTTGATGAGTTTCCCAGCCTTGAAACCCACTGCAGTTGTTGGTAAAAGATGGGCATCTGCCACCAATTCCTCTCCGTCGGATTCCGAATTTGCCAACACCATGCCCACACCGCCAGCAGATTTCACCACAAGTCCTTTCTCTACCCTAGAATTATTTCCACGATCACATAACACAATTTTTCCCTTAACCTTTTTTGGATCCAAGCTGTCTGTCTCACACAACTCCGCACCTATTTTTGCACTGGCATTCCCAGCATATATGAGTGGCACTAAAGTATGACGTGAAAATTTACCATCATAAATTGACACTCCAGAATAGTTTTGTCCATTCCCGAGGTTAACATTTACTGGAAAATCACGATCTAGGGTGCCAGCTCCCACGGTGATCATCCAAGGTGCTATATTTTGGAGAGAAGAGCTATCAGGACCCGTGTTTCCTGCTGCACAGGAAACTACAATCCCTTTCTCCATTGCTGCAAAGGCTCCAATAGCAAGATTTTCTTCATCGTAATCGATTGCCCCACCTCCGAGTGATGCCGAAATGACATTGACGTTGTCAGAGATGGCTGCGTCCATTGCAGCCAATATATCCGAAACAGCACAAGTATCTCCCCAACAAACCTTGTAAATAGCGACTCTGGCACCTGAGGCCATCCCACGAGCTGTTCCAGAAGCATAGCCGAATAGGCTGGCGCCTTTCACTGCAGACCCTGCGGCTGTGCTTGCGGTGTGGGTGCCGTGGCCATCAGCGTCTCGTGGTGATCTGAATTGGTTGGTTGCATTAAGGGGACCCATTGAAGCCTCGTAACCTTTTAAGAAGAACCTGGCTCCTATCAATTTCTTATTGCAATTTAAGGTAGTGAAATTGTCACCTGATTCACATTTGCCTTTCCAACTACTAGGGATGGGTCCTAGTCCAGTATCTTCGAAGCTCTTGCTTTCGGGCCAAACACCAGTGTCGAGGAGTCCAATAACGATGTCACTTGCCGCATTTGATTTAGGGAACATATCAGCGATTTTATCTAGCCCGAGGAATTGTGGTGTTCGAGTTGTGAGGGGCTTATATATTTTCTCTGGCAGTACCTTTAGAATCCCTGTTTGACTCTTCAATAATCGGGCTTCTTCAAGTGTTAATCTTGTTGACAATCCATGGATTGTGTGGTCATAGGTGTAGAGCATCTCTGTTGAGCTAGATATTGATTTCATAATCGATTTATACCAAACTGAATGGTGGTTTAAGCTTGCTGGCATTTTGGATTTGGCCATGTGGACTATGTAAGTATTCTTTTGGTTATCTGGTGTCGCCAAAGATACATCGCAAAGGATCGTAAACAAAACAAAAGTAGTTGCAAAGAAAGGTTTCTTAAACATTTCCATGGTAAACATCTTTGTAGTGAGACTGTGAAAGGAAAGCAATGGATAACTTGGCTTAATAAAGGGCTTATTCTAATGCAAAGTATACAATTTTGTCACAAAGAAGTGTGGAGGGTTAAGAAAGAGAAAGAGGGGATCTGATTTGGGTTGTTGGATAACCGTTAAAAGACCCTTTCAAAATTACGTTCCACTAAAAAATAACAAAGAGGTTTCTTTCTGCAATTAACCTACGTTTGCGTCTTTGAAACGGTTACCCAAAGGCTGTAAATTGTTGCATTTGATGTGTGAGTAGGGAAACGGGATAAAAGAAAGATAACAGGAGCAGGGAATAAAAGCAAGCAGGCAATTAGGGAATGTCTCACCTTTCTCTTCTCATGCAACATATATATGAAGAAACTATTTGATTGCATCACACAAGCGTTACACTTTTGACTTATTACTTTTTGGTTGGGAGCTAGGACGGTTTCAACTTTGAGGGATTTATTGTGTATTCAAATAAATAAAAGGAAGCATTTAATAGCTCTTAAAGCATTTAATATTTTTAAAAAAATTAAATTAATACAAATGTTAATATTTTGAACATCATATTTATTGAGGATACAAATATTAAAAGTATTATATAAAAAAAAATTATTCTATACCAAAAAAAGAGTTACTAGTTTCCTATTCATTTTAAGTTGACCAAAAATCTTGATTGAATTTAGATTAAATAATTAAAATATAATATTTAATAGATTTTAAATCATTTTAAATATAAATATTAATATTGTTAACAAGATATATTAATGATTCAAGAGTTAAAAAATATTAAATAAAAAGAATTACTAGTTTTTTAAAGTTAACCAGCAACAATCTTTTTTGAATGTAAATTGGGTGGAAATAGAATTTTTCATATTGAATGAAAGTGTTTTAAGAAGTTATTCTTACTTCTTTTTTTTTGCTGAGCAGAAATTATTCTAACTCTCGTTAAGTCATATGACCTATTCTATCCAATGTAATCAATATTTAACTTTTGTGTCTTCAAATAAATAAAAGAAAATTTAATAGATTTTAAAAGCATTTAATAATTTAAAAAATAAATTAATACAAATGTTAATATTGTCAACTTTATATTTATTGAGGATACAAATATTAAAAGTATTATATAAAAAGCTTTATTATATACCAATAAAAGAGTTATTAGTTTCTTATTCATTTTAAGTCAACCAAAATTCTTGATTGAATTTAAATTAAATAGTTAAAAATAAAATAGAATACTTAATATATTTTAAATCATTTAATATTTATTTTTTAAAAATTATATTAATTTATTGTTAACAAGAAGTATTAATGATTCAAGAATTAAAAATTATTAAATAAAAAATTACTAGTTTTTTTATAAAAAAAGTCCACCAACAATCTTATTTGAATGTAAATTGGGTGGGAGTAGAATTTTTCATATCTAATAAAAAAAAGTGTTTTTAAGAGTCATTCTTGAATGAAACTAATTTTGAGACATTTTTTTAATGAAAGTATTTTTAGAAATTATTCTTGCTATATATTATTATATATTTTATTATATTTCTATTTTTTGAATTTTACAAAAATATATATTAGTATATATATATATATATATATATATTTTTTTTTTAAATATGTATGTGTGTATATATGTATAGAAGTAAAGATATATTTATATGTGTGTTATATTTAGGGATTAGCATGACATGTTTCAGTCCTCAAATCCAACGCAATCTAAAATTAATGTTAATGGATTTGACTTTCAAGATAAGACACATTGTATTTTTTTAGGATAGATTCATGTTACATATCAGATCGTTTCAATCCACTTTACACCTAATATTCTCTTAAAAGATATATATTTTAAAATAATTGTGTATAAAAAAATTATTTAATAGTTGTATATCATGATATTATATTTACAATGAAATTGTTTATTTTAATATATATATATATATATATATATTATAAAATATACCTGATATTATTCATATTAAACATAAGTAGTTGATGCAATATCAAACATCAGTAATATCAAACCCGTAAAATATGAGAATTTAATTAAGCAATCAATGTAATTGATTGTTAAATTATTTCATTCGATAAAAATTGCTTTAATTACCAATTCTGCTTATGCTTTAATTTATTTATTTATTGCCTTTTGAATTGATATTTCTAATAGTGCATGGGTGTTTAAGAAAAAAAATTGAAAATCGATAGTAAAATAAAGTAACTACTTAATTAACGATAAGTCGCATGGTTCACTGAAAAGATAATAACTTTAAAATATATTTTTTCTAAAAGTGAAAAAATATATGAATTTCATAATGATATATAAATAATTAAATTAAAGTTTTATTCTTAAAACATGAATTATTTCCTTTGGTTTCTTTCTTTCAAAATGTATCACATGTCATTTTTAAACACATTTCTAATTTTGTTAGCTTTTTATTTTTTATTTATTTTCTTTAATCAGATTGATATTTTTAATTTCTTCAATTTTATTAAATTATATTTAATAACTATTTTACTTGTTTTAATTAACATATTCGCGTTATTAATGTCAACTAATTAGATTTAATTTCTTCAATTTCAAAATGTATGTATCTTGTTATTGATGTAAATTAATTAGGTTTATATATTTTGTGGATATATTTATCAATAAATTGTATAATTGAAGAATGAAAATGTCAATAAATTATTAATATTAAGAACATATTTATTAATAATTTTAGCTCATATTTCCACTTGAATATTAATTCCGTAATATTTTCATCTCTATATATTAATTATGCAAGTTTCCTAACATTAACATAAAAGTTAATGGTAAAACAATTTTATCTCACTTTTCAGGAGTAAATTTTATTTTTAAGAATAATTTTTCAACAACATACACTTTCAAAAATAAATAAAAAAATATTTATCCTTTAAAATATATGCTACACTTAATATATATTACACATAAAAAATTAAATATTTCATAATTATTATATTATTCATGATCTCGATAAATAATTGTCACACATAATATTCATTTGACCACCTAATAATTTCTGATTGTGGAGGCATTCGTCAAGAATAACATCAAAAGCGACGGTAGAGACGTACTCTTTTCTTCACCCTCAAACAAGGAAAAGACATTACCTTAGGTCGCGCCTGCACTGCACCGATTGCATCACTTGTCTATTCTATTTCCCACTTTAGTGCTTCTCAATACTTCACTTTTTTCCTCTTCATATTCCAAACTCTCTCTGTCACTCCAGACTCTGTCACATGTCCACCTTCCCCTGTTCAAATATTTCCACTCACATTCTCCCTATAAATTTCAATATTTTTACAGAACCTGTTCCTTTCGTGAGATGGCGACAAATTGTACTCAGTGGGAAAAAATGCAACACTTGAAAGAGGAGGAGGAAGAAGAAGAAGTAGAAGCATTATCACTTTGCGATCTTCCTGTCAATCTGATCGGCCACGAAGACCAATCAAAAGCAAAACCAGATTCTCAAATCATTGAAACCCAAGAAGAAGATTTTGATTTCCGCTTATGGGGTGGCCCCTTTTCCACAGAACCAGAAATGTGTGCTGCAGATGAAGTTTTCTTCCAAGGCCAAATTCTCCCATTGCATCTCTCACTTAAACGATGTGAATCCTTGGACCACGTTTCCGTGAGAGAATTTTGTAGCAATAGCAGCAGCAGCAGCATTAGAAGCCAGAATTCATCTAGTAGCAGCTCCTCTACCACAACCACTACAACCCCAATAATTTCCGAAACAAGAATTCAAAATCAAAATCATTTCCTCACGCATCCAAGTCCCCAACCTCAGTTGAAGGTAACCGTTCCAAGACAAACAAGCTTCGGCAATCACGGTAGAAAATCATCAGCATGGGACTTTTTCCGTCTGGGTGTGGTGCCTGCACCAGAGATAGCATTGCAAGATCTCAAGGTTCGTAGTAGCAATGGTGTTAATAAAAACCACACAGCTCGCAGCAATAGCATGGGCAGCAACAATAGCAACGCCAATGCTAATGGCAACGTGAAAACGAATTACAGCGGTAAGACAAAAAATCAGGTTTTCAAAAAAATTGGTGGCTTTTGGAGTGGTTGCAAATATTCTGTTGAAACAGTGCAACAATCGGACATGGTCATGATTAAGGGTGGTACTAAAAGCGCCAACACGACAGAAAGCGCAACGCACGCCGCGAAAGAAAAGGTGCTCCAAAGGAAGAGGCAGAAACAGAGACAAAAGCAAGGAAAGAGGACCATGTCGCGTCGTCGAACGTTTGAATGGATAAAGGAGCTTTCGCAGGTAAGCTATCCCGATGAAGAGGCTTTGTTATCTTAATTCTTAAATCTTGAATGCTTTGATTCACCACATGCTTGTAATTTAGATTAAATTGCCTTTATATAGCCGCTGGCTTTTGTTTTTCCTTGGTCTGAATTAAAATTAAATCATTGCGGTGGAGACGGGAGACTCTGTAATCAAAACTTCTTACCCTCGTGAGAATGATAGTTTTGCCTTTTCGTTTCTGTTTTTGACTGATGGTGATTGATTGTGTGTTAAAGATTGAATATGTTTCGTAAGATATCGTTGGTGAGATCTGTGTCCGTGGCGAGTGGCGATGGTGAATTATAAAATGATAAGGTCCGGCATAAGTGCTGATAATTTGGTGCTTATGCTTGTCATGACTGGAGGAACTTCGATGCTTAATGATTGCATTGGTTGGTTGAACTGTTGGATTATGGGTGTGAAATAATAATGATATTTTCGTATCTAATAATTTTATATTTATTTGTAATACTGTTGCAAGCATTATCTTGCATCATTTTCTTTGTAAGTCTTTTTGGTTTTGGTGCTATCTTGTTTCCCACATCTTGTGTGGGGAGGTGGCAATAAAAGTTTATTTTTGGCCTTTTTAAATAAATAAAAATTATCCCATTTATTTTATAATAATAATAACAACAACATGCATTTCAACACGTTTTATTTTAATGTGAAATAAGTACAATAATATAATGAGATTTTTAAATTAATTCACGTCGATTAAGATAGTTAATGATAATAAATTGTTAAACATTTGCGCTATTAGTTTTTGAAAATACTCTGTTTCGTGATGCTATTATTTTCTTCTAATTATTTTTCACGTAAGTAGTTAACGTGTGAAGGGAGAATAACGGTTATATACTTTATCTTATTTATTTGTTGCTAGTTATCTTTCTCAAACCATATAAGATAGATAAATGATTTATCTTATTAATTTATAATATTTATTATTTATTAACTAAAAACATTTTAAAGTTATTAAGGATGTTTTAGTGAAAAAACAATATAAAACACATTTTTTTATCATGTTAAAAGCATAAAAATCTATTAATTTTATCAATAATTAATCATTAAATTCAGTTTCACTCTTGTACACGTAAACAAAGGGGTGAAGATAGGCAAATTTCCAAAATAATCGAATATAAAGGGATGAAAATAGTATTAAATGAAATGAAATTTAAGAAGTATGCAAACTATTACATAAATCCATTTTAAGAGTCAAAGACATTTTTCATAGTAACCATCTTGTGTGTATTTAAGATTTTCCATAAAGATTAATTACTGTTTTTGACTGAGATTGCTTTATAAAAATATATCAATACCAGGGTAAAAAAAAAGATATTAGATTTAATGAAATGAACTTTTTTTGTTGCCGAGTAAGAATCAAGCACAGCATCAAAACGTTTATAACACTTATATAATTTGTTTAATCATTTAAACTAGATCTCTTGTAATATGACAAACCCAAATTTGAATTTTCATGGAAGGGATATCTATATATTTAATACTCAATATGTCTTGAATAAAATTTGCCTCTGAAAGAAAATATTTGTGAGAAGAAAAAAAATCGATTTTAGGACAATGTTAATAATTAGGTTTGGTATTCAGTATTCACTATCCATAACTACCTTAAAGTTCATAATCAATTATAATGATGTCCAATCAGTGTTATTTTATTTTATTTGTCAAATCCTGTTTTATTTAGTTCACCCAACGAATGACAGCATATATAAGCCAACGAATTTTGAATGGGACTTTAGGCCAACTCTCTGATTAACTAAAGCCCATTCCTTAATCTAGCCCAAGAGTAGACGGTTACGGATACTTTATTTGGGTACATTGATTGGATCATTGGAGGGCCGAAGACCCCAAGAGGAAACGTTCAAAACTAAAGATAAAGTAAGGCCCTGCTATTGGCACCCTCCCTCCAGTTAAACTGAAAAGACAAAAAATAGTATCATTTTAAATTTAGTTAAAAACAGCTTTGATGAAAACATTTTTCCTTTGATTAAAATTACACAATAAAAAATTGTTTCTGTTATTTATTTTTCTGGAAAAAAAATGTTCACAAAAATTCAACACAACAAAATCTTGTTTTTTTCCAAGACAAATTTCCAATGGAGGTATATTTCATAAAATAATAAGAGCAAACATTTAAAGTTTTAAATAGTCAACTGGAAGTGCCAATACTATGGACCATAAAGAAAAAAAATGAATAATTCTTTGTAAAAAGAAAGAAAAACAAATACAATTTTAAAATCTTACAATTGTCGACGACCTTTCATCTTTGTTTGGTTGGTGAAAATTAGAGAGAAGGAGTAGATTAAAATAATTCAAATTGGATATTGTGAAATAATTTTTTATTAAAAAAAATCTGGTCTTTTTAATTAAAAAGACATTTTAAAAATTCTAAGTCTAACAGTTTTAATAAACAGATTAGGCCTTTGACATGTCAGATCATATGCTCTGGACATGTTAATTTGATTTATTTTCATCCCTAAATAAACATGATTGGGTTTTTTATGGAGTGAAAATAATGTGAAAATATTTTAAAAATGATGACATCTTTTTTCACATAGTTTCATTCACTTACTTCTTCTTTTTTATCATTTATCTATTTCTTTTCAAACAAACACTTTTTATTTTTCACTTATTTCCATTTTTTTTTAAATTTGCATCCATCCCATTTCTTTTCACTTCAGCAAATAGACCCTTCATGCCATTTTTGTTTGTGGGAAAAAATAGAGAGAAAAAACTAAAAGGTTTTAAAGAACCAAAAATAAATATATTTTCTGGTTATTTAAATTGAGAGAAGAAGAAAAAATAAAGATTATATTTGGTAAAATTATTTAATAAGATAATTGAAAGTTAAAAAAAATATCAGTTTTTAAATGATAAGCATAGTAGCATTTATCTTGTCAGTTGTTACTTATCACGCGAAGATGCTATTATGTTGATACATTGGCCATGCCCAAGCATGGATTGGAATTTCAGGGTTTAGTTCCATTTTTTATGTTGTTCCTTCTTGTAATGTCTTAATGGCTGATAATGCCAGTATTTTATAGAGGTTTTTAGTTTCTAATAAATTACTCATTATTCATAAAAAAAAACTTTATATCATAAGGTAAATTATTTATTATAAGTCTAAAATATAATTTATATGTTTAAATATTTATTTATTTATAATATTAACAATAATATAGTTTTATATTTAAACTTGTATTATAAGTTTTAATTATATAAAATAAATATTTATCATATACATTATGCATACTAAAATATTAACCGTAAAAAAAAGATTATTCAATTTCAAGCAAGGCTGAGACTGGTACTTGGGTGGGTCCTATATTAGAGTTAACTGACTGTAATAGGTTTTTGTTAAAAAAAACTGACTTTAAAATATCAGTTTTTAATTAAATAACTTAGTAGCATTTAATACAAATTAAATTATATTTCATAATTTAAAATGAATGGGTGTTCATTTTTAAAATAAGAGACTCTTCTTAATCATCATGGTTTTAATTTTAAAGAGACAATTTTTATTACTTTCATTCTCATTATCTATATTCCCTATTTCTTTTCCAGTTTTTTATGCGTGTTGGGAGCACCCGTCTAATACTCTGCAACAGGAATCGGTAGAGATTCTCACTCTAGAATTATGTTGACTAATTTTTCTACGTTTAAACGCGGAATCCACACGTTCTTCGTCTCTTCCATTTTACTCCACGGGTCAAGACATTTATTTATTGACTAACCCAAAACTCACTCCCTCTTTTTTCAAGTACCGCGTATACCACACCGAACAACACAACAGAGTAGAGAGACAGCGCATTAAGGATGTTGGAGCTGTGTCGCAAGCCACTGAAGTTGTGCTTCGGTGGTGGAGGCAACGATGATGACCTCCTCTGGCACACGAAACTTAAGCCCCACGCTTTAGGGAACTACTCAATTGCAGTGGTACAAGCTAATTCATCCTTGGAAGACCAAGCTCAAGTTTTTACCTCTCCCTCCGCAACCTTTGTTGGCGTATACGACGGACACGGTGGTCCTGAAGCTTCCCGTTTCATCACCAACCATCTCTTCTCCTTCCTTCGCAGTAAGATACCAAAAATAATTAAATTTACATTATTATATCCATTAGTGGCTAAGAAAAATTACTAAATAGTATTGGACAATTATATATTCATGATCCTGGTTAACTTCTGTGTAAGTGTAACACTCATATTTAAGTTTTTCAAACTAGGATAAAACGTTAAAAACACTTTATCTGGTGTTATATGCAGATAAGATTAGTCTGAATTATACTATCAAGTATTTGAATTAATTGACATTAGATTATTTTAATTTTAATAGATGTAAAAGGTTTTACTATTTATAATAATTCTATGAGAATTCGGTAATCTAGTATTATTGATTTAGACTAAATTTCAGATTATTAATTATTATAAATTATTTTTTCGCAATTTATAAAATTTAAATAAATGTTACATAAATATTAATTAGGACCTTATGTTTGGAGTTACCTAATACTTTCTCCAATCAGCCTCAGCAACCACATATATGTTGTTTCGATTATATCATTAATTTTTAATTTTTGACATAAAAGAGATGAAACTGATTATTCAGCGTGGCAGAATTCGCTACCGAGGAAGGTGATTTGTCGGAGGAAGTTATAAAGAAGGCGTTCGAGGCGACCGAGGAGGAGTTCTTGCGTGTAGTGAGGGAATCATGGATTGCGCGGCCACAGATAGCTTCAGTGGGTTCATGTTGTCTTCTGGGAGCGATTTCAAAGGGAGTTCTTTATGTTGCTAATCTCGGGGATTCGAGGGCGGTTTTGGGTAGGAAAGCGTTGGAAAGAGAGGTGAATTGTGGTGCTGTGGTGGCTGAGCGTTTGTCCACTGATCATAATGTTGGGGTGGAGGAGGTTAGAAAGGAGGTTGAAGCTCTTCACCCTGATGATGCACATATTGTGGTTTGCATTGGTGGAGTTTGGCGAATCAAGGGCATTATTCAGGTATATAAATATTGACCCTTCATCTATTTTCCTCTTCCTTCGATTTTCTGTTCAATAATTTTTTGGATCTATTTTCTGCTTATATTTGTGTATAATGAGTGATGTGAATTAACAAGATCAATAAACAGTAAACTTCAGCTTCATTGATACTAGAACAACTTTTACTTCACCTAGGGCACACCATTCTGCACTTAAAAAAATATTTGCATGTCTTCTTTATGTATTTTTTTTTTTAAATATAGTTCCATTTAATTATTTAAGTGTGTTTGAGCTTCAATAAATTATGTCATGCGGTTCTGTACGGTCATCTGGCAATTGAATTTTACTATGTATACAGCATTGCCCATGTGGTCCAAGAGAAATTATACTCAAAAAGAACTTTTACAAAAATATTGGTAGTCACCAAGAAGCTATTTGATAAGTCAATGAGAAAAAGAGAGAAATGTAAATATATAAAACGAACCATGCATACAATAGAAAGAGAAATAGAAACAAATGATGAATTTCAATGAAATGTCTGAAATAGAATGATGTACCATTTTATTTGACACTTTAAGAAGAAGAAAAATGTAGACATGATACTGCAATAAATAAAAAATAGAGGAAAATTAAAATGTCTAATAAGTATTTTTGAAAAAATGAATATTCATATGTCATCACTTAAACATAAATTTTCACCAACTTATATTTTTTTTCGTGAAGGAAAAATATAAATAATAATATATATTTTAATAGAACAGAAAACATAAAAAGGCAAATTTGCTTTTTAATTTTTTTTTTCTTTCAAATTTAAACCATTTTCTCCTCTCTGTTTTGCTTTGTTTATGTAACAAACAGAGTTCTAAGGGTTAGTTTAAGCTTTGGTTTTCATCTAGTGTGATTTAGTGATTGTGAACTTGAGAGATAAGTAGTGCGTTGTTTCAGCTGTCCTCTTAAAAAGATTCCACCTAAGGAAGCATATCTTCTAAAAATGAATGAATATTTAGGCACAATATTTTGTTCCACTTCCATGTTTTGATTCACGTCACGTCCTTACATGCTTTCATCTCCTCTTGTTTGTGGCATGACGAGTGGGCGTGGATCAATGATGTGATTTTATGATGGATTATTTTTCATGATTTTATCTTGGTATTAAATTTGTCTGCATTTTCAGACAAATCTGAGTGGAGCATGTTATTGGTTTCTCAATAGACCCTCATGATCTGATTCTGTAACCAGTAAGCACGCTTTTCAAAGAAAAAAAAATCTTACACCATTTCTTCCCAACTCTTAATTGAGGAAATGTAGAAAGAATGAATATTTAAGTAAGGTGTTAAATATTAACTTTTTTTTTAATGAAAAAATATAATTAAGAAAATATTTCACTAAAAATATCTAGTTAATTTTTTTTGTCTAAAGTTAATCAGATAGATATATATTACTGTGAAAAAATCAACATATATTCTGAGGATATAAGTTTACCTCCATTATAGCGTTTATAACTCTAGTGATATTCATATTCTTCTTCCTCGTCATTCTGGAGCTTCTGTTTAAACTTTAAACTTTAAACTTTAACTAGTTACATGTTTTCAATTTTAATTACTACCTCCATAAAAGCCTGTATAACTCCAGTGAACTTTCTAATTTTTATAAAATTCGTAATGTTTATCAACTATTTTTGGCCTTATAGGTCTCAAGATCAATTGGAGATGTTTACCTAAAGAAACCAGAATTTGACACTAATCCTCTGTTCCAACAATTTGTATGTCCACTATACTTGAAGAGACCTGTAATGACAGCTGAACCATCGATATTGAAGCGGAAATTGAAGGAAGATGATCTGTTTTTGATCTTTGCATCAGATGGACTTTGGGATCATTTAACTGATGAAGCGGCTGTTGAAATCATCTCCAGAAGTCCCAGAATAGTAAGTGCACACACTCAACAAACCTCCTGAACTACACACTCATGTGCAATGAAAAAGTTAGTATAAATAAATAAATACTAATACTATACTATAATATATATATATATATATATATATATTTTCCAATATTACCATCCCATTAACTGAGCACGTATTCCTAACAATAATTTTAGAGATTCCATTGTATGAAAGCATGATAAAAGATGTATAATTCCAATGTAGGGAATAGCAAAACGATTGGTGAGAGCTGCACTAGAAGAGGTTGCAAAGAAAAGAGAAATGAGGTATGAGGATCTAAGAAAAACTGATAAAGGTCTAAGGCGTCATTTTCATGATGATATTACAGTGATCGTTCTATATCTCGATCATTCAAAAGAATCTCAAAATGGTAAATCAAGACAAAAAGGAGTTTATGATTGCATTAATACTCCTATTGATATCTTCTCTCTGAGCTCAGATGAAGCTGATCTTTAAATTGAATTAGCTATTAGCAGTAGCGTCTCAATTCTCCACATGCTGCTTTTTACCAAGAAATTTGTCACATATAAAGTAGTAGTTAGCGGTGGCCAAAGGAAAAGGATTGTAAAAGTGATGTAAACTGGTAATTGTAGATTTTTATTGTTGTTAAGCAAAAGTTTAGGTGATTTGGCTTGGTCCCAAAGGAATATTATTATTATTATTATTCAGAATTTCTGTAACATCTTTTACAATAAGTAGAAGTAAAAAGAAAAAAAGAAAAAAAATTGTGAAATGAGATGAAGGATGTGACTGAAGAAAAAGAAAGTTGTGGAAATGTGTTTATAACATTTGAAATGAGAATGCTTGTAAAAAAAACATTTGAAATGAGAATTGCAATGGCTGTAACGACGGTTAAATGTTATTTTGAAAAGGATCCAACTAACGGTGTGTTAAAGTTAGTAATTAAAGATTATATTGGTAATAATTTCTACAAAATATTATTTTAAATTTATTGACCAATAACATAAAAATACTTGTTAATATTTTTATTTTAAAATATAGAAATGTAATTATTTTATACTATGAATTCGTTTGGGCCATGGGCAGTTAGTTGGGTAGCAAAGCTTTTACGCATAAGGCGTGTTTGGTTGTATGTTTTCAATATAATAAGATAAGAAGTTAATGATTATAACTATTAAATTATTACTGCATTTCTTTACTTTGTGTCTTGCTGATGGATTTCCTAATTCGCAGATCAAGGCATGTCATATTGCAAAAACTAATACTTGTTATGGGTGACTATATAGTATAAAGTATCAACTAATTTTATTAATGATATATTTCTTTCGAAATGATTTAATTAACTATTTTTAACAGCGTCTACCCACCTTCTTGTTATTTTTCTATGGGCGTTCATATTTTGTTCAGAGACTGCATTTTGTAACGTTAAGTGCTTGTTTGGTTGTAGGGAAAGAATTTATCATTTAATTAAGGGTGAATTTTTAAAAAATAATGTGAATCCTATGTTTTTTTACTTTACTTTAAATTTTTTTCAATTTTTTAATTTTTTTTTGTCTTTCGCACCATTAAACACACTCAAAATATCATTGGAGCAACAGTTTTCAGACCATATAGCACTGCACAGGTTTGACGCGCGTTTTTTGGTCTTGGGAGTGAGTTCCAATTCCAAAGGCCTGCTCAATTGTCTTCTCCCTTGACGCCAGCATCTATCCGTGTCCTGTGGTCAACTTTATTGTTTCTCTCCGTCTTTTAGATCATTGTTCCCAATTCCCACTGTTGAATTTGATCGCTTGAGTTGTTATTTAGGGATTATATTTATAATTTAGGGTAATTTTAAATTCAGATAAGATTTAAAGAATTACAAATATTTAAATTTATAAAAAATATATAGTTTATATAGATGAAATTAAAGATATCTGGACATGAACAGAACCAATGTATTGTTCCAGTGATGGGCTCCTCCTCTCCAATTTCATCCCATAATTTTTTTTATCATTAAAATTAATAAAAATGTTAGAATATAAAAACCAAAAACAACTAGGAAGAAAGGTTTTGGTTGTTGGGTGCGCCTTCTTTTCAATTGTGTAAGTGTGCAACCTTTTTTTCTTTCTATGGTGGTGTGAGATATTTTGGTATGCAGCGTTGATATTAATTTTCGGAGGAGAGAAACTTTGCCTATCGATGATAATTAAGGTTTGTACTTTGTACAGCAACCTTGCCTATCAATGCCATTTAGATTGATTACAGTACAATTTTTCCTAACTCTATAGTCCTTGCTATTTAGATTGATTATAGTACAGATTGATTACGGCACATGCAACAATTTTCCCTGGCCACGAGGTCCAAAACATTGTTATAAATTAACAACAACAACTACAATGTATTATAGAAAAAATTCAAACAACTATTAAGGTGTCAATAAATTTAAAATTATAAAAATATATAAAATTTTATTAAATTATATTAAGAAAGGACATGTATGTATATTTTTACATCAATCCTCTCTCTAAATATAAATTAGAATAACTGTTTTATTCAGGGGCTATTATTTAATGAGAAAATATTTATGAGTTTTTCTTAATGTCTTATCCTTTATGATCAATATTTTCATTTTTTTAGAATAATTTTTAAAATAATATTTAAAAACAATCTTGTATCCAATGACGGATGCAGATGGGTTAGTTTGGGGCAATTGCCCCGCAATATTTTTATTTTTACTTGTGTATGGGAAATAAAAAACTTTTTTCTCCCATAAAAAATAGGTATTTTCTCATAATTTTTTTAATTAATGTAAAAAATAAAGAAACATAAAAAAAATTGATACTAATTTTACTATTTTATCTTTTTAGTTTTTTATAATATTAACAGTAAAAAATCAAATATGCATTATTTCTAAAGTATAAAAAGTGTATAAGATAATCGTAATTTGTAAAAATTTAAATATTTTAAATTTATTTTTTCATGATATTATATATTTTATAAAAGTTTGTATTTTTTTAAAATATTATAAACAAATAGATTAATTATGTTTTTGCCCTTAAACTTTTTTAAAAAAAAAATTTACTTGTACTCCCTAAACAATTTTTAATGTTTTTGGTCCTTATAATTTTTTTATGTTAATGATTTTAATTTCTATTATCAAGTAATAATATTAATTGATGACATATTAACAAGTTTGAATTGGACAACCATTCATAATTTTTGGGTAAATTATGATTTTAACATGTCATTTATTCATATTAGTTGATGATGTTAAACAATTTTATAAGGGATTAAAAATATAATTTACCAAAAATATTACTCCTTATGTCCTTAATTATAAGAATATTTATATAAATTTGTTTGTTATTTTTTACAATACCATTTTTTTAATTTCTATATACAATAATTTTTTCCTACATATTCTTACTTTTTTTTCCTCTCCAAACGAGAGATAAAAAAATGATAATTTTGGAATCATAATATAAATAATTGATAAATTTAATATTATTAACTAAACTAACTATTTTTCTCAAGGAATGAAAATTACTTTGAAAGAGTCTTATAATTAAAGATAAAGAAAGTACATATGATTGTCCTATCAAATTATTTGATGATGTGATAAGTCTATAAACTATTAACATATTTTTTTATATGCACACTTGGTTTTTTTTTATACAAACAAACATAAAAAATACATCATCATAAAATCATTAATAGAGAAAAAGTATAGGGACAAAAAATAATAAAACACATGTTTAAGTTCTAAAAGTAAAATTTGCAAAGAGTTTAAAACCAAAAAAAGTAGGCTATATTTGAAAAAATATTTTAACTAATTTTTAATTTTTTTTATTAGCTAAAAATTTCATTGACGGTTTAGTAAACGAACTCTTTTGAGTAATTTTTCGATAATTTTTAGCATTTTTTAAAATGTTAGTTTTTAGTTTTTTTTATATATTTTCCTCTCTCTTTATTCTTAATATATTTATTAAATTTTCTGTTTATTCTTTTTAAATAAATTATAATTTTATTATTTGTAAGTTATTATACACTCTTTAACTACTCAAACAACTACTTTTACCGAATACTTATAATTTAATAGACTAATTTTTAGATTTTAGCTTCCAACTAATTTTGTCAAACATAACCATAATTAATCCAAACTATTTTTGTCCACTAATTTTTTATATGGATTCATCTTGTATCATAGTATAAATTGTTGATGATAGATCTAAAATATTAATGTTTTGTAGGAAAAAAATTCTCAATGTCAATATTCTACATTGAATA
This sequence comes from Glycine latifolia, assembly GCA_013407115.1. Taxonomy (NCBI): domain Eukaryota; kingdom Viridiplantae; phylum Streptophyta; class Magnoliopsida; order Fabales; family Fabaceae; genus Glycine; species Glycine latifolia. Next base: position 4,329,839 of record CM023951.1, read on the forward strand.
GTTCCCACAAGAACCCTTGATGAGAAGGATAATTAGGTATTCTTAAAGAGAATTTGGCTTCTCTAAAGGAAGGAAGCTAAAGTAAACTTTAAAGGACAAAGTGCAACGATGATCATTATTTTTTTTACTGTAAATACTTAGTAATTAGAAACTTAAAATACCTTAATCTTTTCACACCTTAATTTTTATCTATACCTTATAATTATTCTCTATTTTTTTATCTGATTATTTATTGCATTTATTATATTTAATATTTGTTTCTCATGTATTTTTTATTTCTTTGTAAGGTATATACATTTTATGTTTACGGAAAAAATCATTTTTACAAGGTAACCTAAAAAACAGGGCATTTTCGCGTTGGAGTTAGAACCAAAATATCACTATTCTTCTGATAAAGACATGTATGTTGTGCTGTACTGCTGTTGTCTAGCTCTGGAGCTCAGGCTCAAAGACCAAGAATGGGCACGGCACCCAGATGCCGTGGTCTCTAGGTTAAATCTTTTTAAAGTAGTTATATGATTTTTAATTAATCATATTTTCACCCTAAAAAATAATATTTTCAATTAATTAAAAAATATGATGTTTTTTCAAGTAAAATTTATCTTTTTTCATTATAACAACCTAAAAAAAGGTCAGTTTAAAAAGTACTACTCATGAAAAGTAACTTAATAAAATATCACATTCTTATTAATATTTTACTTACAAAGTAACTCAAATATCTGAGAAATATCTTATTCTTATTAACATTTTACTTATAATAATTGAAATAAAATGAAAAACATCTTCTTGCTTAGTTTTCAATTTCGTCATTTTGTCTTCCCTTCTCCTCTTTGGTCGCAATCAGCTGGACCAAAATCAAGACCAGGTCACAGAACGTGCGTAAGCTCACGGCCCCATCGTGGATAACTATTGTTTATTAGTTGGGCTCGACCAGTTGCTCTCAAGTCTCTGTGAGAGTTTGATGCCGATGATCTTTATATCAATTTGCAAGGATAATGCCAAGTTCCCATTAATTCGGACCGTGGAAGTTGGGACATGCAATTATTCATATGTTTGTATAACAGGGAAAAAATTAATAAAGAAGAGAAAGGACAGAAAAAGTATTTTCTTTTTATTTAATTTTTCACATGTATCTCTTCCACTAAAATTAATTTTGTTTGAACGAGTAAAATTATTAAATGTGATTTTTTTTTCATTAGTGTTTAACATGCATACCTAGATAAGAAACTACGAGTTGAACTATAATAACTTCAATATTCAATTTTCAAAATTAAATAAAAATTATTTTATTTCTGTTGAATTCAAAATATATTTTTTCTCTCCATTCCTTGTTTCTTTTCTCTGAACTCTGAACCAGGGATAGTGTATTTTTTTTTCTTGAAAAAGAAAATTCAGGGATGGTGACATGGTGTATTAGTTTTTAGTTTTGGGACATGTAGTATTACTATTATCCACTTGTCTTCCAATCTAGCGAACAACAAAAAATCCAGAATCCTCTTTTTGGTGACCAATGAAATTGCCCTATTTGTATTCTCCGTCGAGCATTTATAGTATTATTAAATTACATATATCTATAGGTGTGGGGCTACTTGCTCCTCGTGGCTATATAGAAGTCCAAATATAGGGCGGGCCTGTAAGCCTGAAGTCGTGCTTTCATACAGTGGTCGGTAACTAAGCAAAAGTGAAAACAGAAACAGAGAGGAAGCATTTCGCAGTGCACACAAAGAGGAAGGAGAAAAATTGAGTGACAAAATGGGGATAGCAGCTGAAGCTCATAACGTGAAGATTTTGGGATTAGGCACTGAATGTATAGTTCTGGCTCACGGATTTGGCACGGACCAGTCTTTGTGGAAACACTTTGTACCTTATCTCGTCGACGATTACCGTGTCATTCTCTACGACAACATGGGCGCGGGCACCACTAACCCTGACTACTTCGATTTTGAGCGCCACTCGAGCTTAGAAGGCTATGCCTCTGATTTGCTTGCCATTTTAGAAGAGCTACAAGTTGAGTCTTGCATTTTTGTTGGCCACTCTGTTTCCGCAATGATTGGCGCTATTGCTTCTATTTCTCGCCCCGATCTCTTCACCAAACTCATCATGGTTGGCGCTTCACCCAGGTAATTAAGTATCTAACTTTATCCGCCGTTACTCACCACTAAATAATTTACGTGTAGTTTTTAAAAATTTATTATTAAAATTTTTGTGATGCCAAAAGTAACAAAATTTTGTCAGCAATGTATTAAAATATTTCTTGTGACTATAATATATTGAGTTTGGCTTTTATTAAGCAAAAAATGATTTCCAATTAATGCAATTCAGTTGGTTCACCTGTGCGTGAATTGTTATAACTATTCAATTCATTGACTTGCAATTGCATTTGTTCTTTGATTTGTGGAAGGTATTTGAACGACGTGGAATACTATGGAGGATTTGAGCAGGAAGATCTAGACCAATTATTCGACGCCATGGCGGCGAATTACAAAGCATGGTGCTATGGGTTTGCTCCTTTGGCTGTGGGTGGGGACATGGAGTCTGTTGCGGTGCAGGAGTTTAGTCGAACGTTGTTCAACATGCGGCCAGACATAGCGCTAATTGTGTCGCGGACCATTTTTCAAAGCGACATGAGGCAGATTCTGAGCCTTGTTTCTGTCCCCTGCCACATCATACAAGCTGAGAAAGACATGGCTGTTCCGATGATGATCTCGGAGTACCTCCACCAACACATTGGTGCCGAGTCCATCGTGGAGGTCATGGCAACTGATGGTCATTTACCGCAGTTAAGCTCGCCGGATACCGTTATTCCGGTGCTGCTCAAACACATTCAACTTGATATTGAGGCAAGAAGGTAGTAGACATAGACGTGACGTGATTCCGTTAGAAAAAGAGAATCTATCTGTGTTTGTGGGGCGTTATTTATTTTTTATTTTTTTTGTATTTGTATTTGTAGTGTGAAATAACAACTGAAATGGGGGGAATAAGTTTCCTTCAACTGTTTGTCTATCTTTGGTAGAACCGTAGAGGTATCATTAGCAGGACTCTGTTGTAGTGAGAATCAAATGTCAATGTCCGTCATTCTGTTGTGAACATTTCTCATTGGAAAATTGGGGAATGGTTGAACAACTAGAAAAAAGAGAACTTGTGTAGTACTAGTATTATCAATTATTAACGAGGTTTAAATTTATTTAGCTGTGCTAATCAAGCTAAGGAAGCATTGAGAATTGATCTTGGACTTGTCACTTGAGTTTTCTTTTGGACTTTGATAATAGATAGATAGTTATGGAGCTAGTACTGGGTGTTTTATTAACTTTGTTTTTCGAAAACACGAACTTTGATCGAGTTACTTTTTCTTTGGGGAAAAGATCTAGAAAAGGAAAAATTGGAAATCATCAACAAAGGAAATTAATTAACAAAAACTTGAAAATGACGTGGCGAAGTGATATACAATAATTTGATTTTCGAAAGAAAAAAAATATATAAAGACAAGGAGACAAGTAGGATAGAGGAATAAATAAACCAAAAAGCAAATAATAAAAACAAAGTATTATTTGTATGAATGCTGTTCACGTAGTTTCTCAGTCATACACGTGTGTGTATAGATGAGGCCTAAAAAACTTTAGTGGCAACATAAAATAATACTTACATGTGAAATACGGTAGCTTAGTTAACTTTTACTTTTTTTCTTTTTAAACTTTTGGTAAGAAAAGCTTAAGCGAAGATATATTGTCTTATTCTAACGTATATGTCACAAATGTTTTTTCCTTTTGTCAAAAAATATTTTTCTTTTATGGTTAACTACATGCAACAAACGTTAGAAATAGTTTATATTAACACCGATAAATTATCTATTAATAAATCTTCATTATTAACTATTAAAATTGAAGTACTTTTGTGGATACTATTTGATCCTACCATGACCATCAACCAACTTTAGTCATTACTTCATTGGACTATTCGGGTCACAGCAACCGCATAGTTCATTATTCGGGCAACTCTTTTTATTTTACAACTAGATATAATTTAATTTGATTTAAAAAAATTAAACTGTTGCACATAATTAAAATATTTGTCTAAATTAATTTAATCATAAATTTAAATTAAAACAAATATTTTTTTATTAAAATATAAAGTTAAATAATTTTCTAACGCAAAGGAATTAATGACTTCATATATGGGACCAAAGCGAGTTTTCTAGAGCTAAGCCCCACTAACTTATTGACAAACGATGATTATTAAGTGTTGAAAATGACAAGAAAACTGGGATTTAATTTCAATGGCCCGGTGACTTGATATTTTGATACCCTATAACAAGTTTTTACAATTCACGCTCTACCACAATAGTACGTTATTCGTTATTTTAGCATTAATGTTAGTATTGCAAACTAATATTGATATTTTTTTTAGGAAAATATTAATATGTTTCAAGAATCAAAGTGATGAAAAATAGTGAAATTTAGAAACTTAAATTAAATAACCATTTTTTACTGCAAATAACTAAAATCTTTAAAGACTTATTTTAAATTTTCTTAACTTTAAGAATAATGTAACAACACCCTGCACTTTTCAAATTTTACCTTAATGAAAAAAAAGGAGAGAATTGTGATCTCCAAGAATTAACAATTTTTCACTAATTAATTCTATCCAGATACTTTTTTTATTTCTTTGGTTATTTTATTTAAAGTTTTAGTAAGCAAAACTATCCCATTTTAATTGTTATTTTAGAATATTATAAAATATTATATTCTTAAATATTTATAGTGGAATAAACAAATAACAAAAGTAATGATATATTGGAAAATTATACAATAATTCCTATTAAATCTAAATATTGATTATATTTTTTATTTCTTGTATCAAAATCTGAATGATTTATTTGATAGGAGAGAAAGTAGAAGTAAAAAAAGAAAACAGAACTTATAAAATATTTTTTTTTCTGTTTGATTAGAAAGAAAATAGAAGGAAAATAGAAGGATAAATTTACTTCTAAATAAAAATTTATTTATTTATTATTTACTTTTCAATTAAAATTTTAATTTTTTATTTCTTTATTTTCCTTTCATCTAACCGGACAATAAATGTCAAACAAAAGAGATGAAATAAGTATAATTGTATTTTTTATTTTTTTCAAGTTTAACTGTATGTAATGATTGAAATTCATTGAACCCTTGATGGTCCAAATTTTTTTGGTTTGGGATCTATTCTTATGAGCCCAACGGGTGGGATCCATCAGAATTTAGCTTGATATATTCCTCATTATCCATTTGATAAGTCCCGAACCTGCTACAAGGTGTCTTCTCAGCGTCGCCATTCTCTGATTCTTCTTTGCCTCGTCAATGTATTATTCATCATTGCATGAAATGTATGCGAAGTATTGATGATGGAAATGAAGTGAAAAAAAACACTAAATTTCGTATACGGTCCAAACTGACGTGCTTACTGATTATATTGTATAATAGTTGAGTGAAAGATTGGAAACTTGACATTAACAAAATATTTTCTCCGATCCTCTCATTCTTTGCTCCCTCAATACTCTATCCTTTTCTTATCGTTAGCATTGCGGTGGAGTTCTATGGCCAAGAAATGAATCCTGAGTTCAGGACTCGGAGCTCTTGCTGCTTCTTCCTTTTTGTTATACTTTTAAATTTAACACCTGCATGGTAACTATTATTTATTATTATGGCCAAGAAAATGTGTTGCTAGTACTCTTCAAATTCAAATATTAAGAGTATTAGCAACATGTTTTTTAACATAATTTTTATTTCTTTATCATTATTAAAAATTTATTAAAAAAACTATGGAATACAAGAGCTATGCTAACATCTATCTAAAAAAAAGAGGTATACTAACATTTCTCTTCTTTGAATATTTTCTAATAAAATTTATTCAAAACTTACATTTTTTACTTTGCTTTTATAATTTATTTTGTATTATATTTGATATTTTGATAAATGAATGGAAAAAGAAACCACGTAAATAAACAAAAATCAAATCAAATCAAAGCCTCCAAAAATAGATTTTTTTAATATTATTATTATCCCCATACGGCCAAACCCAAAACCAAGAGCTAACAGCCGCAGCCCACAGGGCTGTGTTACTGGCCCGTGGCTTTGGGCCTCCTCTATCTTTCGGCGGACGTGCACGTCACTCGCCATGCGCTTTCTTGGTCATTCCAATTTACAAATCCATTTCTATTTGAATTTCTTTAGTATTATTATCAGTGGATGATTCAAATTCAGGATTTTCTCCTTTTCTATCATCCTTTGGTTATGTTATTTAATTTTGGAATGATTCAATTTAATTCATTAATTTTCATTGGTGCATAAAAAAAACATACAACATATTACTAATATTAATGGTTTTAAACTGCCAAAAAAGTATAAAAGCCACTCACGTGTTTATAATGTGATGAGGCCATCAGTTTCAATTTGAACATAATTAAATCGATTTTATTTTGACGTTTGATTTTAAAAATTATATAACAATAAATTAAATTATTTAAAAATTAAAATATCAAATTAAACTTAAAAAATAAATTAGGGGACATATCCTTTTTTTCTTCCACCTTCTTCCTCCTAATTTCCAAACATTCGCTTTTCCCATTTTACCCTCCACCCGCAAATTTCTTTTTGGTCGCGACCTCGTTGAAACTCCGAAAGCAGAAACAACACACACATCCTCTCTGGTCTGTGCACCTCGTTTCTGTTGTTCAGCCATGGCTCCTGCTACCTCCCAGCGAGGCGAGCTAGCCAGGGTCTGCAGCTCCAAGGACTGGTCCAAGGCCATTCGAGTCCTCGAGTCGCTCGTTTCTCAGTCCGGTGCAATCCAAGACAGCTGGTTCGCACACATGACACACTTCTTCGTACTTCCATTCCTTTCCGATTCCATTTCTTTTTATTGCGATTATTAATTCTCTCTCGTGAATGCTAATGTGATGTTCAATGCTTGCTTTCAGTAACAGAGCCTTCTGTTACAGCCAATTGGAGCTGCACAAGCACGTAATTAAGGATTGCCACAAAGCGCTTTAGCTTGACCCCTCGCGACATCAAGCCTACATTCTCAAAGGTCTCTTGCTTGTTAAATTCATCCAACACTTGATGCTTCCTTTTAACTTTTTTGTACCCTGGGAAGTGCAATTTAAGTTCTTTTAAGAATAACAGAGGTAGTTACTGGTTGATGAGTAGAAAGTTAAGAACCGTGTTGACCCTTGGAATTTTTGTTTTGATGGATTTATCATTTATTCGTTCTTTTTATGGATTATTATTATCACCACGCGACCGTTTTGTTTTAAGTTTTACGATGGAAAGAGTCAAAGAGAGGAATGTCTTGTGTTTTAGGTCACGCGCTTTCTGCATTGTGAAGGAAAACAGATGCTCTGTCAGTATAGGACAAGGTTATGAACACGCGCAGCATCAGTCTGCAGATTTGAAGCTGTTGCTAGAGCTCGAAGAGCTTTTGACAACAACAAAACAACGCCCAACAATGCATTGTATGAAACCAATGGATCGCCCGTTCCATAATCCGAATCCGGGGATTCGACCGAAAGGGATGCTTTTTTTTCTTTTATTACCGGGCGAATTTTAAATTTTTTAGTAAGGGATAAGTTGTAATAGGTTTTATGATTTTGAAGTTAGAAGTCATAGTTAAAAAAAATTAAGATTTCAGTATCTTATTTTTTTTTTTTTACATATAACTTAGTTGTAAGGCTTTAAAGTCTTAAAATTTTTAAGAGCTAAACTTTTTTAAAAAGAAAAAACTTCAAAGTTGCACATGTGTTTGCTACTTCAAAGTTATACATATGTTTACGAAAGTCACTCTTTTCTTTAAATTAGTAAAATTTGATTTTTTTTTAATTGTAAATAATTTTTTAATTTAATTATTTAATAAATAAATTTAGAAAATATATTAAAGAAAATAATATATTAAAAGTTAGATGTATCAAAAATTAAAAAATATTAAATAAAACTATATAAAAAATTTTAAAAAATATAGAACTAGGTAATTTTTATAATTTTTTATATAGTTTTAAAAAAATTAATGAAGATTATATCATTGATGATGAATGGTCTAAATACAATTAAAATTTAGATAAAAATAACAATTAACAATGTTAAGCATTTTGCAATTATATTTTACACTTCGAGTAAAATATCATTCAACATTGTTAATTATTATTTTTATCTAATTTTTAAGTATTTTTAGACTAATCTTCGTAAGTGATATAATCTTTATTAAATTTTTTAAAACTATATAAAAATTATCTAGTTTTATATGGTTTTATTTAATATATTTTCTAAATTTATTTTAGCTTATTCCTTTCATCCTTCTGTTCTCCATTCTTTCTTTCACCCTTCTGTTCTCCCTTCTTTCTTTCACCCTTCTTTTATTTTAACTTATTTTTATTTATCATTGAGTTCATCTACCATCAATCCTAATTAACTTGGGATAAAGGTACGGTTGATGTTGATGTTGTTGATATTTTCTAAATTTATTTATTAAATAATTAAATTAAAAATTATTTACAATTAAAAAAAAACAAATTTTACTAAATTTTAAAAAAAAAACCATGACTTCAAAGTCATAAACATATGTACGACTTTGAAGTTATTTTTTTTATGACTTACCCCATTTTGGTAAAAAATTTAAAACCCACCCTCAAACGATAATTTTTTTATTAAAAAAAGCACATCCTTCTAGTCCATTTTGTTGGAGTACAATTGTGAGATAAAACCTCACATAAGGTAAAAATAGAAAAGTTGAGCACCATATAAATGAGGAGAAGACTCACAAATCTTACCCCCTCAATTTCCCAACAATTGGTATCCTTAATTAGAAGAGGTTTATTTACTATGTAAGAGCCCTCCACCATGACTTGTAACCCAATTGGTGTAGCTTTGGAAAACTTTTAATTTGCTCACATTAGTAATGATTTTTACATCTTAAGTTGTTAGTTCATGACATAAATGATTTTTACATCTCTAAAAACTATGAACCATGTAATCTGAAATTTGTAGTTGGTTTCATTTTCTTAATTAGCTGATAGAATATGACTTCCCTTCTATTTTGTTAAAGCTCAAGGATTTCTAAATATTAGTTAATTTTTGATGAATAAATGCTTCCTGACTCTCTTGCCGATGATTGTTGCCAATTCTTAATAATGGTCTAAGATGAATGTTACATGTTTTGATGTTACTCTTTTTTTTCTTTTTCTTTTTAACATAGTTTGAATAATAATATTTCAGTAGTTCATGCTTTTATGAAAATGGAGACTTCAATATTTGATGTGCAGGTCATTCATGCCAATTCTGTCTCTGATCTTTATGATGTTGTTGGTGAGGATTTCTGGTCATCTACTTGGTGCAACAGTACTGCATTTGAAGGGTATATGTGTGTAGTGCAAATGGTGCTTGGGGAACATATAATGTTTACAAATACTTATTTCTGGATGTTAATGATTCAGGAAACAACTTGAGGGGCATGGATAACACTTGTAAAAATGTAAGCTTGATACAGTGAAAATTTTGTTCCCCATTTCCCTTTCTTTCGTTGCTTAACTGTTCATAGCTGTATATTCTATTGCGGAAATTGATGAATTTTTTTTTTCCAGCGGGGAGCATGGTTTTGACTTTGCAATTAGAACACCTTGTACACCTGCTAGATGGGAGGATTATGATGCAGAAATGGCAATGGCATGGGAAGTACGTTATTGTTTTACCATATAACTTCGATTATATTTTTTCACCAATATATATGATCCCATGGGGCTACTTTATGTGTGGCTTGCTTCTGAAAAGAACGTATGTTTTAGTCTTTACCAATGATCCTATGTCCCTTTTATCATTAAACAATGGTTGATGCTTTCATTGGAATTGTCTAGAAATTTACTGACAGTATAATTCATTTTTCAAGTTTCATATGTATTTATTTTTCAAGTTACTTGATGAATTGTGACAATTTACCTTGTATCCATCTTGATATTGTTAATCTGTCAGGCTCTCTGCAATGCTTACTGTGGTGAAAATTATGGGTCTACTGATTTCGATGTGCTTGAAAATGTGAGAGATGCAATTTAAAGGATGACATATTACTGGTATGGAATTATCAAAATACGTAAATTATATAGCCTCTCGGACCATTTGAAATCGTCATTGTGTAAATCTATCTCACTGTTTTTCAGGTATAACTTCATGCCACTGTCCAGAGGATCTGCTGTAGTCGGATTTGTAGTCATGCTGGGTTTGTTACTTGCTGCTAATATGGAGTTCACAGGAAGCATCCCACAAGGTTTTCAAGTTGATTGGGAATTCATTTTGAACTTGGATCCAAATTCCCTGGTGGATTCTGTCAAAAGTTGGCTATACTCATCTCTAAAAGTAACAACAGGGTCGGTTGTTGCTGCCTTGAGCTCTTCTGATGATTGAACTCCTTGGAATAATGACCAGGTTAGTCAATGGCTAAGTTATTTTCAATTTCTGTTTTTCTTTTTTTTAATCTCTGGTCTTTTACTGTAGTGTTTGTAATTAATTACCCAACACAACAGAATGGTTCAATTCAATGTCTCTGCTAAAGTAAATACAATGTACTATCTGCATTTGTAGGTTTCTGTATGTTCACCTAATAACTATATTGCTGCTGGTCTTTCATAAATCATAACCTGCGGAAAATGCAGCAGGAACAGTAAAAGCTTTGACATTTACTTATTGTTCTTCTTATTGAGGCTTAATCTGTATGCAGGCTTTATAAGTTGTAATAATATATGATAGCCATTGTACAGTCTTGTAACGTAGGGCGTTGGATGATGAAATTACCATTTATCTTTTCCACTATTCCAATGACCACCACTACTTTGTCTCTGCCCCGCCCCATAAAAGAAAACAGTTGAGAGACGAATACCGTTAGTTTGTATTTTCGTTATTAAATTGTTCAAGTGTGAATTGGGTATTACATTATTCTTAGCATTTTAAACACTCCCAATCAAAACTTCATTTCCTGATTTGTCGTTAATGGTACGTCATGGTTCGGTGCGCATTCACTGTGCAGATGTTTCAACCTGAATATCATTATTTTACGTAAGATTAGGTGCATAAATCCAATTTTAATGACAAAAAAATTCTAGATTTCGCGAGAGATCCTGCAATAATTTTTTTAGGAAAACGTCTTACTCCAGAATATCCTGCAATGATTTTCTATACTGATTTTGGAAGGGAATAGGCGCAAGTAGATGATTAGCTGTAAAAGTCATAAGGTCGATTCTAACTGAACCTTTTCCATTGTGGGGGTGGGGTTATCTATTTAGCCAAGCAAAAAAAGAAAATCCATCGAAAAAGTCCATGGCCAAGTCTCTTATTGTTTTCCAGATTTTTTCCTGCATCCAACCGTGAAAGGAAAAAATAAAAAATATCGTTACTTATACTAATTATCAACTCGTATTATTAAAAATATGTTTTATGAAATAATTTAAAAATAATAACACTTTAATTAACTGAGTTAATATGATAATTATGTTAAAAATAATTAATATCACTGTATAAAATACTAAATTTTTTAATGTATATTTAATACATATATAAATTTATATAATAATTTTTTTTACATATAAAGTTATAGGTTTAATAAAAATTTATATATGTAAAAAAATATTATTAAATCAAAATTAATTATTACAAAATTTATTATATAATATTATATGTATATTAAAAATACATTGAGAATTTTAGTGTTATATATAGCGACATTATTTATTTTTAAAATAATTAATCTATTAATTTAGTTGATTAGGACGTCATGTTAATAACATAAAAGTCATAGATTCAAAATTGTCAATATGTATCATATATGTTTTCTTGAAAAAAGAAATAATGTATAAATTAGTGTTATTGAATCCGATTTGGTATAGGATCGTGTGGCTTAATCGAGCCAATTTTACTATTGAATCAGTCATACAATTGATCTGAGATGACCTGGTCAAATCTGGTTGGGTAGGTCATCGGATTTTCGTTGGATTAGTCTGACTCGGTTGGGTTTTATTTTTTTAAAAAAATTAAAATTAGATTTTGGATTTTTTATTAAAAAAATGGGATTCTTGATTATTATCAATTGTTATTTTGAAATATGAATAAATTTTCTTACTCAAATAATATTAGTTATAAACTTATATATAATATATACATATAATTTTTAATTTTTAATATATACCAAGTCAAATCGAACTAATGGACTACCGGTTAGATCAGTGACCCACTGACCTACTACCTTGATTAGATCAAACTGGACCGAATTTTACAACTATGATATACATTTCTCATTTAGTTGTAAGGTATTTTTTTTTGTTAAATTAATTAGTAGGTTTTTAAATTATTTGAGAATTTTTAATTAAGTCTCTAATATATATATATATATATATATATATATATATATATAATTTAGTCATTGATCTTATATATTTTATTGTAATAATTTAGGGACTGTATAAAAAGTTTACAAGATCAAATACCGAATTGTTACATGCTTTTATTACAACTACATTTGTAAAACTATTTTTTTAATAATTGAGTCCCTAAAATTTATAGCATGTAATAAAATACTTTTTGTTAGTTTAGGAGCTTAATTAAAAATTCTAAAATAATTTGGAGATCTACTAATTAATTTATTTTATATTAAATAACTATACTTAAAAATTCATTTGTTTTGTGACTTACTGATTAGTTTAAAACTTTTTTTAATTAAATAGTTATACTAAACATTCATTTTGTTTTTCTTCTTCTTTAGGTGTAATGTTTGTTCACTTTTTAGTCATAAAAATTATGAACTCATCTAGTTTCTTTAAACATTTAATCCTTTTAAAAAGGGTCAAATAATAAAAGCCGTGTTATAAAGAGATTAAATAAAAAAAGAATACAAATGAAATTAATGGAGAAATTATTTGGTATAAATATCTTGAAAATGTTTGCTTCTCTTTTTAACTCAGAAAATTGTGACTCAAGTTTAACGTATTTATTTAAATAAATCTAATTAGGAGTTTGGGCTTAACTTGTTTTTAAAAAAAAAAACTAAAACTTAAGTTTCACTTGTTTATCTTATTTAAAATTTCATAATTTTTTAATTTGAAAAAAATCTTAAATTATTTTTAACTTTATCAATTTAGAATTTAATTAAATATTTTAATACTCTATAATAATCTTAAAAAAATATATCAAATATGTGGTATAATATTTTTGAAAATATATAATTTAATATATATAATGATTACAAATTATTTTTGATTTTGATTGTTATTTACCTCATATTTTTACCCTCTATTTTAATTTAAAACTATAATCTCAATTCATTTTTATTTTATTTTTTTATTCCAGTCTACTACTTTTTTCAGAGTAGTATTCACTTCAAATTTTGTAGACTTTTACATTTTTTTTCATTAAAAACCTTCACAGTTTTGTCTACTTATTAAAAAAAATGCTTCAATGGATAATGAGCCAGAAACTAGGTTTAGATAGAAGCTGAACTAAAACTGTCATGTTCTAAAGGTTAGCCCAAACCCAAATAGGAAAAAATGACCATAGTAATTTTCGATGAATTTTTCTATCGTAAATTTCTCACAGATCATTACCAATGGATATGTTCGTCGAAAATTATTGACGGACAAAAATATTCCGTCGATTGAAATTTCTGATGATCATTTACCGATGAATTTATGTCTGTTGAAATTCCGTCAAAAATTCCTATTTAACAACGGATTTTGTCTATCGAAAAATCACTTTTTTTTAAGTGTTGACCATATGGATATGAATCTTTAGTTCATAAGTACTCGCAAGACATGAAATAGTTTATTATTGTTGTGTTCTATGGACCACAAGCTTTCTTAGAGTAATATGAGTCTTTTTTGAAAAACAAAAGAAATATTAGAGTAAGAGAATATTTTACCCCTATGTTTTGGAATGTGCATATTATAGTAACTCTTGTTGACATGAATATACGAGTACTATGATTTGTGAAGTTTTGTTTTATTGTGAAATATTATATATACCTATCTTAAAAGTATATATATTGTTACAAGACACTATTGAAAGATTATATATCAAAGACACGAGGGAAAAAAACATAACTTTTTAGGTGTTAAAATTATAAGAAGGGGTAAAGTATACTTGTATTATAAGAATATTATATTTAGAAACTCCTTGGAAAAAATTGAATACTTAAAAGTTAAATAATTGATAATATTATATGATACAAACACAAAATTTAAAGATATTAAGAGTGGATCTAGCATTGAGAGCTTTGGGTAATATGTATGAGAAATAAGTAGGCAATAATAAATTACTTGTTAATTTTGCTTTTAATTTTTTTTTCTTACAATAGTGAGTATAAGGATGATAAAGTATGTTAAATTTAATGAGTTAATTAATTATTTTATTTATTTGATAAGTCAACTCGCCAACATACTATTAAACAAGTGGGTTTAGTTTTTCAAACTTTTTTTTTCTTAACTAGTTAAGTCACCCTTATTCAGCCAAGTTGAGAATGGGTTAGGAAGAGTTGAATTACTTCGTCATCCCCAAGTAAGAATTAAGAAGAGTTAGTTAAACTATATAATTGATAAATTGAGTTTAAAGCTTTTAATGATGAAAAATAGGTTATGCATTAATTAACAGTGTAAAGTATTTTTATTATTATCCTACAATCATAAACTATATGATATAAATTTATTGGTTTTTATAATAATTATCTTAAAAATCATATTAATAATAATTTGTGAGATTAATTAAGTGTAAAACTGTTATACTGTCTGTATATATTTTTAAACTTTTTAACGGTTAATATTTCTTTTATGTGTGGTGTACAAAATGTTAATGTAGCATAACTCAATTATTGCATCACCTATATTTTTATCAGAAATTAAAGTCAAGACACAAAAGCCCTAGGCCTAATTAACATGGAGAGTGCTACAAACATCGGGCAAAAGCATCAGCTTAAGAGAGGAAGGACACTCATCCAAGATTTCTAACTTTACAAGAGAAGAGGGTCCTGTCTTAGTCAAGAGATTCGCACAACTATTGTCCTCTCTAAGGTATGTCGAACAGAAAATCTCCATGCCACTCCCTAGCAACTAAACTACGAATAATAGTTAACTAAGGGAGCATAAATATGAAAAGGATTAACTCCAGCTATGCTCAAGTCCACTGCAAGTTGAGAGTCGGTATCGCAAATGAGAAGCCTAATACCATGGTTCCACGCCCACTGCAAAGCCTTGACAGATAACAACTAACTCAGCATATGAAGGCTGGTGGTGTAACCGCAAAAGTATTGGTGGTTTTACTTGGTCATTACCTATTATTATATACCATTACTTTCCTAATTCTCTCATCTAACTTCTATAATTTAACTCTTCTCTTCGTCGTCCTCCACTTTTGATAATAAATTGTATTTTGTCAATCCTCTATCATGGGTTCGATCTTCTCAAAACTATCTATTGTATCCTAAGAAATTTTTGCATTATTAAAAATACGTTGTATGAGATGAATAAATCCTTGAGGAGAGTATTATTACACATGTCAAATTAATTACATATTTTCTTCTCATTTTTACAACACATTATAATATTTACGGCTTATCCTTTTTCTCTTATCTCCTTTTAGGAAATGTTTTTCCCCCATATTCTCTCATATGCAGTGTGAAATAGGCTATGAAAAGAAAAGATAGATGGAAAGAAAAAGAGAAAACAACTTAAGAAAAAGTCAGAGATATAAACATGATATATATGATACAAAAAAAAAAAGGGGAGATGATATAAAGGAAGTGTAAGAAAAAATAAGTGAAGAAAGAAAAATCTTTTTTTTTTTGGTACGGATATATGTATATATATATCCTCTAAGGCTCTAACTGTGAAATGATTATTTTTCCTAAATAAATAACCATATTATGTAATCATGTATGTCTGTCTAACAAGTGTACCGAATACCTACCCGTCGCCGGTACAATAACTATTCAACAGTACCATGCATGAGCTTTTACATACCATCACTATCCCACAACACGGGAAACAAACAGCACAAGACAATTTTTCCAGACACCAAACAAAACCCTTCTACAACCACTCAACCTTAATTACGATGTTCTCCTCCTCGTTTTCTTCCTCAACCTGAGAGAATCAATTTTATTTTGGACCACAAATTCTTTGACTTCCTCGCGAGTACCTTTTTTCCAACTAGACTTGGCTGAAGCAAAGAGCCACGTGGCGTTCATCTGTTTGTTAACCATTCGTGCTGCATAGCGTGGGATCTTGAATCCCTTTCTCTGTGTAGAAGACCCAAATCGGTTGTTAATGAACATTAAGCAATCCATCAAACTCTCCTTTGCGAGCCCCTTCAAGTCATAAGCCTGTGATCTTCTCCACAAACTCTTGCTATGAAGACACGCAGTACTCGCCACACTCGATAGACACAGTGCTCGAGTTGTATCACTAAGTGCAGCTTCTGGATCTCTAAGAAGCAAGTGACACTGAGCTCTATTGCTATGAAGCACTATTCTCTCTTTCTTGGACTTTAATGGACACAAACCCAAAGCCTCTGTGTACTTCACCACAGCCTTTTCAATCTCCCTTGATCCAAATTCACGATTCCCTTCTTGTTTCAAAATACCTGCCAACACTTCTTTTTCTCTTATTTCTTGCTCACTCATTAGGCTTTGTTTTTTGACCCTTTCCACCTTCAAGTCCCATAACTCTTCTAATGTTCTCTTGGTTCTTTCACTCTTCAACTTCAACTCACCAAACTTGACTTTGTGGTAATCCTGTAAGAGAGTTTGCATGATTGCTTGTCCAACTTTGGGTTTCCCCTCCAAACTTCTTAGCTCAACCAAATCAGCAAGAACTGGAACAGTGGTGTCTATTACTTTATATCTTGTAACTGGATCTCTGAGAAGTTGCAAGAGACTATCGATTGCCATGTGTTGCCTGTTATCTGAGGATCTTGAAACATTACAAAGATTCACTACAACTTCTTCCAAATCTGCAACACTTTCTCTCCCTATTTGGCTGCCACACAGAGTACTGAGAAGTCCTATTCCAGAAGGTGATGTTGGGTTTGCCAAACCACCCCACATTCCACACAAGACCTTCAAGAATTTCTTTTTGCAGATTAGTCCCAGAGATCTTTCTCTGCATGCAAAGCAATCAAGAAGGTAGAGAGACCAACACTGGAGCTGGCTGGCCCATTCTTCTGCTTTTCTGTTCTCTAATTCCAAGTCTCCATGCCCTCTTGTGAGCAAGTTTCTGTGGTACTCCAATCTCTCCGATTCCTTCAACACAACGAACTTTTCATACACCTCTTTTAGGCACGTGGAAGCTATGTTAATGGCTGCTTCTACCACTTCAGCTTCGTGTTCAGCAACGGCTTCAAAAGTTGCTTCATGGCGGGCCAAATGACCCAGTGCGCGAAGTGCAACTCTTTGCTCAACCCAACTAATCTTGCCACGGAGAAGCTCCATCAGCGGCGGAACCACGTTGAACTTAACAGCTTTATCAGCGAACTTGGGTTTGTTCATGGTGTAAGAACCAATGATATGCGCTGCATAATAAGGGATATACATGTTCTGACACCTAAGAAGCCAATCTTTGTGATTCACTCCTTTTTGAATCAGCTTGGCCATGCATCTGAAGATACCAAGGGAAGGAAACTCTGGATCATTGGGGTTAGTTATTGCGATTTTCCAGAGGCCACTTAACGCGAAGATGTGTTCTTGGTCGTCTGTGAGAGGCATTTGTTTGAAGTAGCGAGCGATTTTCGCTCTTCTGAGGGGAGGAACTGTTTCAGACATGATGATGCAGAAGAAACAAGAGCAGTAGTTGTTAGTGTACGTTGGAATAGGAGGTGTCGACTTATGAGTTTTGGTGTTGGTGGGTGGATTTTGTGGGAGTTGGTACTCCATATGGTGTTAATCTGCGGAAAGAAAATGGAAGTGTTTTAGGATAGGCTTTGGTTTGGTTTTGTGAAAGTGACATGCACATCGAATCGAAGGATTAATTATATATTGGTTGGAGGTTGGTTGTGGCGCACCTTGCTGCTCGTGACACGATAATAAGCTGTGTTGCACATGTAACACAGTACACACAGTGAGTGAGTATCATATGCGCCACCCTCTCCCTAAACGCCTTTGTGTTTTAATACATGGGAAGCATGATTGCTTCAAATTGTTCGAAGATGTATGGGAAGTTGAAGAAAACATAACGGTATTTTTCACTATTTTGTTCTCAGTATTGCTATTTTAGTACTAAAACTTTTCGTCAAAAACTTTTCTTGTTGGATAATTAATCATGTAATTTAACTATTGAAGAGATAAATATAATTAGAAAAAGTGACGGCCCTACATTAATAGTAACAAAACTACACTATGATTGTGTTCCATCTTCAGTTTGAGCATATATAGAGTCACAACCGGAGATCACTTTATTCTAAAATTATGTGTTAATAGGATGGAAGAAAAATTAGTTAAGCATCAAATAAAAAGTCTCAAATAATTAAAAAAATTACTTTAATTTATTTAGAAACACATTTCATAAATATTATTTAATCTGTGATAAGGGCAAGGACTTCTAGAACAAGCTAGACCAAGTGCAAACATATGTATATTTCCACAGAAAATTGATCGGTATGCTACATGTGTGCTACAGTTGCGTATCTCATTTTATTGTGTAAAAAGGAAGGAAATAATCACTATGAAGTAAAAATGCTAAAGTAAATAGTATTGGGCTGAGCCAATAAATGGTTAATGAACAAATAAATATAAAACAGATCGATTAGCTAAACCTTCTATGTTCTTTACCTGTTGACTTAAAATGGGGGATGGACCACGAATACATTCCCAACATATGCAATAGACAAAATTAGCAGTGACTTTGAAATGTGTTGCCAAAAATAAAATGGCTATAAGAAAAGTGGGAACATAAACATTGATTTGAAAAGGAAAAGAGAATAGAGGGAGGAAGATCTCTTGGGAATTAAGCATAAGAGTTTATCAGTCTGGTCCCCTCCATAAGAAGCCAATCAATGTCCTTAATGTATTCAAACTCCTCTGCTGAATGTATGATGGGGTCATTCCTTTTCCAACTCAAAAAGTGACCAACTCCGATAAATAATGCACATGCAAGTACAAGCGGGGTGGTCTCAAGAAAATGCGGCTACCGAAGACATAATCTATAAATGCTATGCTAGGGCTTTGAAATCTTAAGTTACATTAGCCTAAAACATTAACTTAAATTAAACAAACTCTATAACTCTATTTGAAAATCTCTTAACCATGGGAGTAACGGGTGTCGAAAAAGTATCACGGCACAAGTTCGTTGATTGGCAATCCACGAAAATGAAATGAATTTTTTCACTTGATATTTTGATGTTTTTTCATAGGATAAAACTATGTGAAATTTTTGTATTTCTTTCATAAATATTAGATTAAAATGCTGTTAGAATTTATAAAAAAAACACAGAATATTTGTAGAAAGGAATCTCGTAGAAAATCTATATAAAAAAATATTCCTTCTCCCCTTCAACATAGGGAATAATGATGATGAAGAAGGATGTCCGAGTTGAGTTTGAGTTTATTGCTAGGCGTGCACAACATAGACTTTGTGGGCACGTGATCTAAAACACTGCCAGCTCTACGGGTTTCTAGAAAATCCCCATTTTCACATTTAACTTAATTCAAAAGTTTCCTGGAGGATTAATACTTGAGTGGCGTGCTAAAGAAAGAAATTTTGTTTGATTTTCGATCATTCTCTTGTAAGGCAACAGTTATTTGATACTTGTTAGAAATGGCATCAATCTCAGTCGTTTAAATCAATTTATATAAGTGAATTAAAAAGGACGCTGTTTAGTGTTCGATCGAAGTGCTGGTGCAGACTATAAATCATTAATTAATTTATATTTTAAAAAAATTATTGTTTACAGTGATCTAATCCAATTTGAATATAATTATCTTTTTAAATAAAAAATATTTGTAATCTATAAAAAGGTTAATTTATATTTTATTTTGTGTTAAAAATTTCAAAGGAAAGGGGTCAATTTGAGAGAATGTCTTACATGAAAGAGTACACGTGCTCTCTATGTAAAAACACTTGACACTTTGTTTCTTGTCTAATGATTGAACAACAAGTAAACAAAATTTGAAGTAACAGTTCAAACTCAAACAGTATACTATATTACAATTCTGTGAGGCTTCATGAACGTCCGATAACTCAAATTGTGAACATTGACAATAAGTCACATCCCAAATTGTGAATTGCCAATAAGGGAAAAAAATAAATTTCAACGAAAATTTTGTTGAAATCTCAAAATATGACATCATAAACATATTAGGGGAAAGCCCATTCAAGCATTTTATTTAAACAAGTCCAGTCTGTTAGGGAAAGCCCATTCTTCTTATTTTTGTTCTATCACATGCCTCATTTGTGTTTTGGTCATCCAGACATTTACTTTCTACACTTTCCAACCTCTGCTTTTTTACTTCCCATTTTAATTGTATAGACAATCTTATCCTTAATGAGTCTCAACACTTTCTTCTCCCAAATGTCTCACCCCCATGCAACTATTGATGACCCCCTTTCCCTCAATCAAAAACTCCCATGCAACAACTGCTGTAACACACTCACGCACCCTCAGTCATGCGATGCCAACAAAGGTAAGTGATGGATATTTTTTGTTTAAAGATTTTCTGGTCTATTGTGGTGTTGGATTTTGGTGTGGATGCTTAACTTATGTTAAGTGGGTGTTGGGTACTGGTTATGGGTGTTCCATAACATACTTTGGGATTTTCAAGTATATTACCACATTCTGTAATACACTTGTAAATTTGGAATGTTACCTAACTTTGTAATACATAACTTTTGATTTTTCTGCTTCTTGAATAGGTATTTTGGAACACATTCTAGATTTACAAGTTTATTATAGAATGAGTATTTTATAATAGACTTGTAAATATTGAAATGTGTTGCAGAATACATATTCTGGAATAGTGTTTTTGAATTTTCTTCTTTTGGAATAAATGTTTTGGAATACATTCCTAGACTACAAATGTATTAGGGAATGAATATTTTATAATAGACTTGTAAATCTCAAAACATGTTCCAGAATACGTATTCTATAATGGTGTTTTTTGAAGAAAAAAAACTCTTGGAATACATTTCCAGATTAAAGTGTATTACAAAATACACATTCCAAAAAGTTATAATATGAAAAAGGATAGTTTAGGGATATTCAAAAAATAGGAAGTGCATGAAGCATGTAGAGAAGTGCAGAAAGTAAATGCCCAGGGACGAGGTCAGGGTACCCAATTCCTCGTTTAATATTCCGAGGTGGGCTTGAAGCCCGTAATGTTCTTATTATATCAGCAGGTGTGTTTCTTCCTACACTCCACAAATGTTTTCTTGTACCTCTCTTACATTTTGAAAAAACTAATCTGAAATGTAATTTATATTCATGTTTAATTTCACTGGTCAAACGGACATGAAATTTTTTTTAAATACCCAACATATTCATAAAGAACTAACAAGATTTAAAAAAAATCTTTGAACGGTTGAAGCATGAAGATGAAGACGGTTCATCTTCTACTAGTTGGCAGTGGGGGCTAGTTGTGTCGGTAATATGAATATCACCAGCTCCATCTTGTAATCTCTCCGGAAATTATTGCATTTGCAGGACATCCTATCTGGCTTACACTGATTGGTTCATTATACAATGATATGCCTCCATGGCTCCACCACAACAACCCAGTTGTATCACCAACACCAATATCAATATGTGATACCACCACATGTACCATATGCTACTATGGGAGAGATACATCATCATCATCATACATATACCAACCAGAGAACCTATTGTTGTTATATTATAAGCCGTTCAACGTGTGTTGCATAAATTATTGGATTGGATTTTGATTATTGGGTAATAAAAATATAATTTATTAGCTAGTTACGTATTGTACTTTTTTATTTATTAAAACGTGTCAAGTATGATTATAAATTAGCAAGAAATCAAGCCCTTTTAATAATGTAACCGACGCTAATTAGCAACTATGTAAAACTCCACGTTAATGATTAAAACGTAGTTACTTTCAACTTTGATTATTGCAATTAACTTTTTAGTTTTAGGTTATCATGTAATGGTTTTTTATGATTAGTTTTCATGTATTGTTAATTAAAAATTACGTTACTTATGATTTTAGAATAATTATTATAAATATCAATAATTTTATCATGTATAATGATTTTGAGTTTAAGTCTTATAATAGTTAATATTGTCAATTAAATATTTAAATGAAGATCTTGTTATTCATATTGGTCATATTATAGTTGAATATAATTATATTTTGTAAAGGATATTTGTGATTAAAAAAAACTTAAATGTAAGTTAGTAAACTTAAACTTTTAGGCCTTGTTTGGTTGTTGAGGAAAGAAATAAAAATGTGTGAAAATTTTAAAAAATTTAGCATGAATCTCACATTTTTATACATTATTTTAATTTAAATATTTTTTCCTACCGAACAATACATTAGAAAGACAAAATAAGCATGAAAAAAATAAAACTATAATACATTGTTATTATTTAGTTAAATGTAAAAAAATATCCACCAACAACATGATCTGTTTTTTGTTTTCACACTTAGACTAATGCTAATGTCCGATGTCACACGCGGCTAATAGGCCCGTTCCAGACAGGGCGAATCGTAACACAACAGGAAAAATCTTGTTTGGTTCTGGAATACGCGGGGCCCCACTCAAAGGCGAAGCTTCTGAACCCTAACCCCAAATACGTTGATCCAACGGCTAGTGGTGGCCCATCTCAGCCTGGTCCCACTTCCCCTAAGCGAACTAAATTACAATCAACACCTTTCTCCCACCGTAGGGAGGGAAGGGTCCTCTGTTTATAAATCTTCTGCTACATTTCTCACTCTATTCTCCAACTCAAACACACTTCTAAAATGGATCGCAGAAGCCTCCTCTGCCTCGCAATCATCGGCATTGTAATCGCCGCTGTCGGAGGCCAGTCTCCAGCGGCGGCGCCCACCACTCCCTCTACAACCCCAGCCACAGCCCCTTCTAAACCAAAACCACCTGCGCCAGTTGCTTCTCCTACTTCATCTCCACCAGCTTCATCCCCCAATGCTGCAACCTCAACCCCTCCCGCTTCGTCTCCCACGGTGGCATCTCCTCCGTCTAAAGCTGCTGCTCCAGCTCCAGCAACCACTCCTCCGGTGGCCACACCTCCGGTGGCCACACCTCCGGCGGCCACTCCTCCTGCGGCTACACCTCCTGCTATGGCACCAGTGAGCTCGCCGCCAGCGCCAGTTCCGGTGAGTTCTCCACCAGCGCCTGTTCCGGTGAGCTCTCCCCCTGCACTGGCACCGACAACTCCGGCACCCGTGGTAGCACCCACCGCTGAGGTTCCCGCTCCCGCTCCCAAGTCAAAGAAGAAGACAAAGAAGAGTAAGAAGCACACTGCACCAGCACCGTCGCCGGCATTGCTTGGCCCTCCTTCTCCTCCAGTAGGAGCTCCGGGATCAAGCCAGGATGCGTCATCTCCTGGTCCAGCTGTATCTGAGGACGAGGTACGCCTTCTGTTCTGTTAAAGATCTCACATTAACTACTCCTATCATCATAACAACAGGCAATATACGTAGGAGACACTTCTTATTTTATCAACTAATCTTTTGAGTTTTGTTAGACTAAAATTTAAACTTTAAGATAGTATTAGAGTTTATTATACTAAATTTTAAAATGTGTAGTTTCCTCTTTATACATTCTGTTTTAACTTTTACTGCTTGTGCAATTTGGACCAGATCTGCAATTTACTAAATTTTAAGATGTATAGTCTCAGATCTGAGGAGTGACATGAGGCATTGATATGCTTAATTGACTTCAACTTCAGTTGAGGTTTTTTAGTTGACTTCAACATCATGGAATTCATATCTTGAGTGGCCACGCGTCACTATTGTGGTGGATTTGCTCATTTGGTTAGCTTTGTCCCTTCTTCTATCGAAGGGAAAACAAAAGAACAAATTATAAATCCTTCTTTTAGAATCCGTCTGGAGTGTGGACTAAGTAATTCAACAAGATATTAGCAGAAGTCATGAAATGTTAATAAAATCAAAGGGCTCAGTTGCTGTCGGAATGTATCATGCTTTGGTCGTGATGTTTACTGATTATGTCTGTGTCACAAAGAAAGTTAATTACTAGTATATTGAGAATGCTGGGATCTGAAATTTCTACGGTTTCTATATTGCAGAGTGGAGCTGAAACGATCAGGTGCTTGAAGAAGGTGATAGGATGCTTAGCTTTGAGCTGGGCTACCCTTGTTTTGATCTTCTAGAGAAGAAGCTGAGGATTCATTGCTGTTGTTACATAATATTATTGTATCATTTATTTTCTTTTTTGGGCCCTGTCGGGGGGCTAAAATTAAATTTATTACCATTGTTTTCTTCAATCTCTTATTACTTTATAATTGATGATGGTTGTTGACATAGTATTATTATTATTTTTGAACTCGTTTGCTCCCTTGCCTCGTGTGTGTTGTGTTTTACCTTGGGATTGCTTGAAGAGGGTAGGCACCGACACAACGATACCTTTCTATTTTTATTATTGTTCTACTTGAGATTCTGGTAAACTTTCTATTCTAGTTTCTAGGTTTAACGACTTCGGCTAAGATTAAAAATTGATTAGTAGTCACATGCTTTTTTATTTATTTTTTATCAACGCCACATAATTATTTTAAAAAGTTCATGTGTATTTGTTCTGTAATCTTAACTATTCAAATGTGATTTAATTATTTGAATTTATTATTCTTATTTATCATATTAGTAATAATTAAGAGTTTTCATCTGTATCATCTATCTACAATTTTAGAGTTAGAATTTTTTTATACCTTCATTTTTTATATTTATAAAAATAAAATAAATGATTTAATTGTTAAATAATTTAAATAATAGTTAAAATTGTACATTTTACTAAAAATATTTAATTTGTAAGTTTCTTATATTCTCTTGTTAATCTTTTTGTTTTTATTCATTATTTGATTTAAAATGTAGTTAATAATTTAATATATATAAGTAAATTACATTCTAGAAAATGTAAGATAAAGTCTTCATAGATTTTTTCAAACCACACAAACTCAAAAGGGATGGAATATTGACTTAAATTTTTTTAATCTTTACTTTTAAACTTGTTCTCCAAACTTATCCCCTCTTTTAAAGGAAAAAAAGAGAATCAAATACACTCCAACTCTAGCGACTCACCTTCCTATCATGCATATCCATTGGCACGTCTAAATATGAAAGTGTTCATACATGTAAATGTCTAATGTATAAATAGTTAATATTATATATATATATATATATATATATATATATATATAAAATACGATTCATGTGAGAACATGAGACAATAATAATCATTAGATCATGATTAAAATAATACAATAATAATAACAATAATAATGACAATGAAGATCTTAGTGTCAGTGATAATGGTGGAAGTTAATTATGTGGTGGCGACGTCATTAGTGGCATGTCATGGTGGTGACAACGAAGGTCATAATGACAACGGTGGTGACGGTTGAGGAAGGTGATGGTGATGGTTGATGATGATGATAATGGTTGTAACAATTATAGTAGTGGTTGTAGCTATGATCATGGTGGTGGTGATGGATTAAATGAGATATTTTAGAAAGTGATAATTGAAATCTTTATAGATTTGTTTATTGTATTTGGTTAATCTTTTAAAGATTTGATGATATATTAGGTTTTAATTTTGAAATTTTAAATATTTTAATCTAAATTGTCTATTATTTTTAATATTGATATGATGGTTATTATTAATTATTTTCATATTTTCACATAAGATAATGTTTTTACAAGTACTTTCTATATGAGGAGAAATTCACTTACTTTAAGAATAGCTCTTTTAGAATTACTCCTTTAACTTCACAATTTCTTTTCTTGAAAACTAATGGTTAAAATTAATTACTTATTACAATCATTAAATTTAAAAAAATGAAGGATGAGGATGAAAAAATAACTCTAAAAGAGTTATTCTTAAAGTTACTATTGAAGATTCATGTTAAGGAGTAGGCCAAAGCAGAGAGTTGGCATTAAGTGGTTGCTGAGTGTGGTGGATTTCGGGAAATATTGCCCAGCCCTAATATCATTCCAAAACAAAACAACTAGAAGCATGTTTGGAAAACTGTTTACACCTCAAACATCAGTTGGCTTCAAAAGAAACAAAGGGATTCCTATGGTGAACGTTCGTTACGGATTCCTAAATATGCACTAGTTTATTTTAGATGAATATTATTAGATCAACCAAAAGTATCGACAACAACTTAATGAATCTTTCTAGTGTTTATCTGTTGAAATCAAGTGCCGTTTTTTTCATTAGCCCCCGTCTAACTTTATTCAACATTTTGTTTTTGTTTTCTTCGAGTAGACGGTAGACCTAACTTTATCATATAATTATGCGTCGTTTTTATGGTATGCAATTAAGGTTCAACCAACTTACAGGCGCCAGCTTGCACATTCAGTAATCTTAGGGTCCTAACTTTTTCTCTTCGTTCTAATTCTGAATAAGAAAAGTGAAGCAGATATTCATATGAAAGTTCTAGAGATTTGCCACACTAATTCGGAGATCCCCCTCGGATCATATATGTCGGTGATAATTGACAAAGCCTTGTTTTGTACTACTTTGTTGCCTGCCATGGAAAATGGCTGTGACCACCAAAGGCCTTATTACTTATTAGTAGAAGTCTCTTTTAATAGCTAATGCAGGTCATCATTTTATTTGCAAGTGTTAGGCCGCGTGACATATAGGCATGCCTTATAAGAATTAAAAGCATGGTCAGCTTTCACTATCAGATATATTTCTCGTGTGATATGGAAATTTTCTGTTATTTCTTTACCAGCACTGCACCCATATGAATTTGTTTTGCGGCTGGCCAGTGACCACAAATTTATTTGTTGTGGGGTAACGTCTTTTTTCAGTTAAGGACAAGACTTAAAGAGTGCTGTAGATGATTTTTCTTTAAGCGCCAATCTATCGGAACTCACATTTTTCCCTTTCCTAAGTTTCCTTCGCTAGGACGAAACAATTAATGCCAAAATTGCACTCAACGAATTTACTTTTTAGCCACCAAGGGCAACTGGTAAAAAAGGAGCCTACAGTTTTTTCCCAATGGCCTTGCTTTAAATATAAAGTCAATTCTTTAAATTTATTTACTATTTTTTTCTTATAATAGAAAAAGAGAGAGAAAAAAATAGTCAGACAGAAATAATTCGAGCAAATTAAAACGATTCCCAAGTGTTCATATAACTTGGTAATCATGCGATGACAAGCAATAATTGGGATTTCCATTGGGATTATTTGTACGACGTAACGACGATGACCATACCCGTGTAAAAGGAGAGTGGATGTATCTCTGCAAATCAGAATTTGAATATCATTTTTAGACTCATTGTTGGTTGATATATAGTTTTTTAGTTAATAGTGTACGTTAACAGGTTGAAAATCAAATAATGCAAATTGCTTATAAAAAATTTGCAGTTCCTTAACCAATATAAAAATTATGTATGTAATTGATGTTCAAGAATCATTTTCTGGCACAAAACAAATGAGCTCGTGAACAAGCTGTGGTCCAAGTCTATCAAATAAAGACTGTCCAAGCGTTGCTTCGTTGCGGTAAAAAATGAAAAATATTCCTCAAATCTTCGTTTCCTTAAACAAATGGTCTCGAATTTAAGGGGACAAATGAAATTGCCCCACAAATTTGTAAGTTATTATTAACAAGGACAGATTAAAATTAGTCCAAAGAATAACTTTAAAATTTAAAAATTGTAATGAGTAATTAATCTAAACTATTAAATTTTTAAAAAATAAATGATAAAGATTTCAAATAAATTTTTTAGAGTTATTCTTAAGAGTAATTTAATCCTTCTTTATTATTAAATATTAAAATAATTTTTCAATGTTAAACTCAAGTTTAAAATTGAGAAATCATTCCATTTCAAATTAATTGATTGAAATTCAACAAAAATTATTGAGAGTAAAAATTCTATTAAGAAAACAGTGTACAAATAATTGTCAAATAATTGTCAGACTTTTGAGAGGTCTCGACTTTTCCACAACAACCTAAATTTCCTCTGAAATCACAAGATAAAATCTCTCTCAACCTCTTCTTTTTTTCTTATTTATAGACAATATGATTGTTTTTCTAATTATCTCAACCCACAACTAACTAGCTCTGATTATTCTCCTAACTATATAGCTATGAGATTGCCTATCATTATCTTCAACCATAACCACGTCATATAATTTTAGTGTTACTAAAATACTAATGATTAGTAAATAGTCTTGTGATACAAGAATGATGAAAGTAAAAAACAATAAAATCCAATGATCGGAGACTCCATACTATGCGCAGGTAAGGGGAAATGATATTATACACAGTCTTACCCTTGCATATGCAAAAAGGTTGTTTCCGAATTCGAACCCATGACTAACAAGTCACTAAGACACAACTTTACCGCTGTGTCAGAGTTCGTCCTCAAACCAAGTAAAAAGCAATAACTAAATAAAAATATAAACGAAATTTTAGTTCAACCTAAAGCTACCCCTCCCCCTTTTGGTTCACTGCTATATTGCAATAATAACAAAACAAAATTGCGTTTGCAAATGATACAACTTCTAAAGAAGTCTTTATATACATCTATGAGGGTTTCATTATATCATGACAAACAACTCGATTTCTTAGAAACCAAAATCTTGATCGGTTGTATGACTATATGATTGTGTATATTGCTCTTGCATTGATGGACTCGAATATGCCAGCCACACTAATCACCAAACCATTAAGCAGTAGAGTAGTACAAACGAAGCTCATAATGGCTGAAGTTCCTGCTCTTGAACAGCTACATCAACTGGCTTGTATGAGTGCTCAGCTTGCTGTCTTTTTTTCCAAATTAAGAATATTCCTAAGGCTGATATTCCTAGAACCAATGTAAGCAAAACAGCGAAAGCCACAACCAAATAATATTGCTGCCACCAAGTCCTGCATCGTTTCAGAAAGAAATGTGATGCACATGCAATAATTCATACAACAATTTATACATCATTTTTTGTCTTTCTCTCCACCAAATCATTATTAAATCTTAAATTTCACTCTCTTTCTGTATGAATCACAAGATTCTAATAGTTATACAATCATATATAGATAGTTAACATTAGTTTTATTAAACTTCATTCTTAACTATCTATGTATTGTTTTTAAGCAAGATTGGTTCTCACTCATTTTCACCTCATATGCTCTACAAATGCACACAAACATATATATAAAAATTATATAAATACATGAATATTGGTATGTATAAGTGTGAAAAGGCATGCGTTTTTACAAAATATCAGATGCAGAAAGGAACAGGAATTAGATTTTCGTATGTATAACCTCAAGCATGAATTTTAATAGATTAGGGCATTAGATTTTGCAACCAAATCTGAATGTGTAAAACTAGGTACCTCAGTATTGCATGCAATATAAATAATAAAACAGGAAGTTATGCAAGCACAAGTAAACCATGGTAGGAAAGAAAATTTTCTGACTTCTTTTCCTTCAAGAAAAAATTTACCGTTTCAGTGGAGGCTCCGCATTCCAATCAAGTAACTTATAACTTCCGAATGAGTTAGGAAGTTGCATACGATGTTCAGAAAGCCGGACAATCATACTCTGTTACATTGAAAATCACCATTAAATGGGAAGTCTTCACAAAAATGCAAATGCACAAATGTCCACTTACCATTGCAGTAGCGTTAGAAAAGAAATCAGCATATGGCCTCGGTGTTATGACCCATCTAGAGAGAGAACCATTTCCAAGAGAAGAAAAATTCATTAAGTGAACCTGTGAGCATTCCAGCCAAGAATGTTATTATCATAAAGTAAAAATACACATCAACAGGGAAAAATTAGCCAAACATGCATATTGTTTTCTAGGTATTTTGGAAAGTTGTCACATGACAAAATGTCTATATCTATGACTTACCCAAATTCCAACCCACACCATTCAAATGAGATTGCCAATGTTATATTATGAATATTGTTAATTAAACACTTATATTTCATCAAAATTATTGATTATAATTAAAGATGCAAGTATGCAACCAGATTTTCTGCACTTCAGTGACCGTTTTCTAACCTGTGAAGTATTAACATCTAATTCATGAGCAATGAGTCCAGTCAATTCTGTGATGTAAGGCTTTATATCCATGTAGCTGATGTTAAATGAAATTACAACTATTAGTTGAGCAATTTGGAGTTCACCTGCACATTTAAGTCAATGAAGCAGATTAGCCATCAGCGAGCATATAAATCCCAAAGAGATGGCAATAATTTCTGAAAAATAAATAAAATAAAAAACACAATGAACTATTTTATCAATGTGGACATCTGATCCATGTTTGAACTTGATATCTCTGCGTATTCCTTAAAATAAAATAGAATACCAGCAGCTCATAATACCTAGCTGTAAATTATACTGTGATGGAGATGGAGCAACAGAGGGCTCAAATGCTTTGGTTAAATTTCTTCCTTCAGATTTAGGAGGCAACAAGGGTGGTGGGGCATCTGAGACATGTAGTCTTTCCCATAACTCAGAACAATTAGTTTTCCAGAAACCAATTTTTGAATGCTCACGATCATACATTACAAGAGTGTTACGAACAACAATGCCTACACAAACAAAAGAATGATGATCGCTAAAGTATTACACAAACCCATAACTCTAACAAAAATCATAGAGGAACAATATTTCAAATGTGGGGAAGTATGAAACGGCATGAAATTACTCATACTAAATAAGATATACCTCCTAAAAGAGTAGTTGGATCATTGCCATTTGAAAAAACCCCTAGACAATATGCACGTCGCACTTTTGAATGCTTCATCAAAGACAGCCGCATGAAAAATAGGGATAAGAAAATCAATCAACCCAGAAACACAACTAAAGATACTAATGATTTTATTCCATAACTAACCCGAAACAAATAATTTTCAGGAGACAGTGACAACTTGTGACCATTTTCAAATACCATTTCAACCACCGGAAAGCTTTTAGAGAGTTGAGAGACATCACTGAAATACAGGTAAACTCAAAACTGTTAATTTAGCAGCAATCGTGTGTACATTCACTCCTTAATAATGCCAGACTTACATTTCTGCACCAGAAAAACATATATCATTATAACGTGGATCCGGACCGCTTATTCGCTTCAAAGAGTGAGTTTCCTTCATAATCTGCATTCAGATAAATACATAATCTTAGTCATCAGCCATAAAAGATAAATTTTATATGGTATACATAATACTTGATTTTATATTGCAAACAGTATATTTGATTTATGATGCAAAAATAAAATGATTAATAAACAAAACTATAAATGATGATGAGAGAACAAAAAGGATTCTCCATGAATCCACCATACATGGCACATACATTTGACTATACAATTGAATTTTCTAAATACAACATTGTAAGTGATAATCTTAAAGCATCATCACATAAGTGCTGTTCTGAAATTAATGGTTAACAAAGACTGCTAATATTGTATCACATATTGATTGGAAAACTCAATGAGACTTTGCAAAAGAAGTAAAGAACCCAAAAAAAAGACGTGCAAATCAAAGCATGTTAAACTTCAAGTATTTAGATATCATAGAACACCCAATAACCAGTATGGCATACATATGCCTATTCAAATAGAGAAAATCAACAATGATTCAGGGCACCTTCAACTACAGTACTACACTATTAAGAGAAATCTGTTCAGAAAGGTTAAACAGCACAAAGTTGTGGCATTCCTTTATCGAGATGTAATGAACAAACAACCATCCAATGATTTTTATAATTGCACTGAAAAAATAAAGTTAACTTATCAAAGCATTAAAGTAACTTTGCCAAAATGCATTGCATAAATCTTCACTAAATTAAAAAATTAAATAAATAATTCTGATAAATAATTCAAGGAACTTAAAACCTCCAACTCCATTTATCACCTATCCTTTAACAATTTTATTCTATTTCTACACCTCATAACACATGAATGACAAGACTCACATTGGAAAACAAGTCAAGGTTTTTAGAAAATAGGTGAGATTAAAAATTGTAGCTTAAAACTTTCTACAGTAATATTTATGAGAAAGAACTTACAGCGTGTTTAAATGCAAGAAAAGCAGATTCTGGTAGGTATGCATAAGTTGTGCCACTATCCAAGACAGTTCCATGTTTCCCATCAAAAACCTTTGGGTTTAAATGCAGTCGCTTCCCCGCAACATGTATCTCCTTCAAATCAATATTGTAATATGGACTGTCGCCATCCCAAAACTAGAGTAAATGTGTGAGATTAATCAAATGCATTTGTTAAGAAAATGCATGACATCTCATATCTATAAAATAAGAAATTTGACACACACCTTCGAACAGGATCTGAATGTGTAAAGACCATGTCAGCTGGGGGAGATATGCCACCAAGAACCATAGCACCCCCACCAACACCCATTCCACCATAGCACAGTGAGAACGCATCACTTATCACCTTTTTCTCAACCAGTTGGTCCATAATACTTAGATCTCCACGGCCCAAACCCATGATGCCATCAGCACGTTGATTATAAATATCACCAGTCTCGTCATTTTCACAGCCAAAAATAGCACGTTGGGGGGAAAGCTCACTCTGATTTCCAAAGGATACAACATCCTCACCAAGGACCCCACTGCTAGTACTCATTTCAGCATACCGTCTCTCATACGTGCACTGCTTCCTGTCATCGTCGCAGTTGCACTGCCATGTGCATTTAACAGGTTGATAAGTTTCTGAAGCTTCTGGCCGAAACTTTGGATCCTGTTAAAATAAAATTAGGCACAAAATCTACTTCAGATGAATCAGATGAGATACACATGCACAGGCACAATAAATTCTAAATAAAATCATTCTTTTTACATCTATTTCTAGATGAAATTAATGATATTCTGAACAAACTAAACATGCAAGAGGCATAAGCAGTCTACCACACAACATTAAAGGAGTGTTTGGCAGTTGGTAGAAGTGAAAATTGGAGGAATAAGAATGAATATGAGTATCTGGGGTTTAGACTTATGTTGTGTCTGAACTCGTCATCAATTTTCACTCTACTTTTCCATTTTCACATATATACAAAGTACGCCAAGTGTATAAGTATAAACAAAATCCTATAACCCCTTACATGTGTACTTTTCTTAGAATTTGAGCTACTCAACCCCCACAAAACTGCTCTCAAGCCTTAAAAGAATTACATTGGTTATATCTCTAATTGATGTGAGATCTCATCACACCCCTTTAGGCCACTCACGCCCAAGACAAGACATTCAAAGTGTGGACAAATGCAGACCAATAACAACACCTTCATGCCTAGCAATAGACATCTAGAGTTTAGACAAATATGAGTGATCCAATAACAGGAGATATAAGGTTGGTTGGATGGTTAAGAGAGAAGGGAAGAGGAAAAAAGGTTGCGGATTTGATATTCTCTGGTAACAAAAACTAACAATACCAACAAATAACATTTGATGATAAAAAAAACAAGTGGCCCAACAACAAATCTATAGTAAATTTTGATACCATCTTAGAATTTGGGTAACTCATCTCAAGAAAACCGGATTAAGGTGATAATTGCCCTTACTCCTTATTAGGACCATACTAGTCATGTCTCTAGTCGAGTTGGCATCTCAAGAATTTTCATAATCACGAGTTATATCCACAATCAAATAGCAGCTTTTTTACACAAATTTAGTAATAAATAAAAAAAACATTAATTTATTAATCCAAACGTGTACGGGTAACAGCTGGAAGCATTACCTGGTGACTACCACAGTGTTTGCAAGTAGAGCACGGAACATAGGTGACAGTGCTCCCCGTATCAACAATAAGAGCAAACCTCTGCGGAGGAGTACCGATCCAAAGCCGCGTCGTATAATACCTACTCCATCCAATTTCCCAAAACACACACATAATTAACAACAAAAAAGTGCAAAATTAATTAGAAAAAAAAAAAAGAAGAGGAAGGGACATAGAGGAATCGAGGGAGTGGAACCCGTTTCGAAGGAGATCGTCGAAGAGTCTCATGCGAGCGATGGGGTGGTGTTCTGACTGGGATCCCTGAAGTTGACGACGGGGATTAAAGTGAGAGAGGGAAGAATCGGGAACAGAGTGATGAAGGGGGAGAATCATGGCAGGGCGAGAACCCTCGTGCTGACGACTTGGTAAGAGTAACACGTTGGCGGAGTCACCGGAGACAGCAACCCACCGCGCAAGGGATAGAATTAGGGACACCGTGAATATGAGTTGAGTCCATAGCGACGCCATGTGCCTAACTGGTCTGAGCGGTGGCGCAGATCGAAACTGAAAAGTGAAGACCCGATGGAGAAAAAACGAGTCTCAATTTACACAAAGTAGAAAGGAGGGAAGTCAAACTATCCGGTGTTGTGACTGTAACGAACAATGTCCATTTTTGCTTCTTTTTTTATTTAATTTAACTTAATAATCTCTCTCGTTACCTATCTTAAGAATCAATTGCGTAACCATGGGGAATGGATAACTTCTTCTAAGGTAATTAAAGCTTAAATATACTGTTAATTTGTGCATTTTTTATTTTCTGATTTTTTTATCTATTTTATCTACGATTATTTATTAAAATAATGTCTATAAATAAATATGATAAAATTAATAAAAAAAAAACAAAATGAAAAGTAAAACAAAAAAAGCTTTGAGAAAAACAAGAAGAAAAGAAGAAAAACATTTGACAGAATATATTATTTTAAATAATTAAAAATATTTAGAAAATATATTAAATATTTCTTACTTAATACTTTAAATACAATCAGAAATACTCATTTTAAAAAAAAATATTTAAATCTAAATCTAAATTATGTATACAAAAAAAAAATACTAAAATGTAACGGGGATTCTCTTACAGCATTCAGTGCACTGCAAGTAAAAATATGATTTATGATTTTCATTTCTTAAATTGTGTTTATCAATTTTTATTAGAGTCTTAATTTTGTTAAAACAACATTTAATATATTATTATTTTAAAAATATTAAATATTTATTATATTTTTCATATAATATTTTGTGTTATTTTTATTATGCTCAAAATACTTCAAAATTATTTTTCTTATTAATTATATGAAACATTTTATACGATTACAATGGAAGCTTCGTATATCAACGGGTTGAATTTGTTTATGTATATATATATAGACACATATCAATATCAACTAGGATAAACTTAAACTTTGCTTTCAAGGGAGATAAAAATCATTGTAATATCCGGAAGAGTCTCATTTATATGTGCGGATTGATTTGAGGAAGAAGGGGCGAGGAAGCTTATTTGAGAGATCAATAACTTGATTTCTCCATTTTCAATGGATTGAGAGATGGAAATCATTAATGGATTGAACACTTCAATTGTTTTTTCAGAGATGTAGGCTTTCTTGGTACTGTAATTATAGATATATTTTTTTAGTTTTTTATATTGTCAATACTACTCCTGAATGAGAATGCATGTCAAGGTGAAAAATATCAGTTTTTTATATATCAGTTTCCATTAATAAAATTTTAGGTACAGACTTTGTTTGCTCTGTCACTGATAAATGTATCTCGGTTCATGTTTTTGGGGCCATATAAATCATAAGGAAGCTTCATTTGGATGCCTTTTTTCTTGAAAGAAATGTTATTGCTGCAATTGACATGGACTGAAGGGTGGAAATGGCATCATATTGGGGGTAGATGCATCGTCACATTCCCATTACACTCCCAAAATCTTCTATGACAAAATTTGGGCGGCGCAAAGTAGCATATATTCCACCCACAACCTAAAAGAAATCCCAAATAGAGTGGATAGGGCGAGCCAGAGAGAACAATAAAGGGAACTATCTGTTTGAACATCATAGTTTTAAAAGGTATCTCACTACATTATCTCAATATCCAAGGCATGCTAACAGCTGCATTATACATCGAATTTTGACAGAAATACAGATACATAATTGACTTGTTTTGTTGAAGTATGACAATCAACAAGTTACCACTGCCCTCAGCATAATTTCTTCTACAAATTAACAAACATGAGTAAGCCTAAAAAAATCGAGGAAAAGTACTAGTGAAAGCCTTCAGCTGCAAAGCATATCCTACTCCATGGTTTTAAGGAATTGGAATTTGACTGCTCAACTCTCTGTGGTAGCTGTCTTTGATCGGGTTAAACTTTGCCACGGTGTATAGGTAATGGCCCGTGAAATAAGGTAAAGTACAAATGCAACATATGCAGCTGTTAATACACACACTACAGTGGCAAACACTGCCCCATTCACTTCAGAGGAGAAGAATTCCAGCAATAGATAGCCATTTATCACTATCACTAGAGCAGCCACCACCCAGGAAATAATCTGTATCCATTCATCATAAGACAATTATGACTATTATACAATTAATCCAAACAAACAAAGCAGAAGATTGGGCAAAGGGGTGTTGGTCTAAATACATCCAATGCCCACAGTAAAATCAAGCCCCCTGTTTGTCTTCTTAAAAGCTAATTCCGAATTGTAAGAGAAATCAGGTATACCTTGGGTCAATTCTGAATTATCTCCTGCTTGAATAGCAAGACATAAAAGGTCTACACCGGGACATTTCTGAATTATCTCTCCTCTCTCCCTATGTTTTATTTAATTGATAACCCATAAGGAAGACAAGGATGGCAATTTTATATCAATGAAATAGTCAGACATTTCAAGTCTTCTATCAAATAAATAAACCTATGTTTTAAGTGACCAGTGTGGCCAAAATTCAGATAAAGGGAATAACATACCTTGAGTACAGGGCCAATTCTGAAACTACCCATTATCTGTTCTTTGGAAACCAAGCAAAGCAAGGGAATGAGTGCAAAGGGGATTTGAACTGACTGGAGAACATTAAGCCATTCATTCAGAACATCTAACGAGTCCTCTGAGGTATCAAATATAAGAGCAACTATTATGGTTGGGATGATTGCAAAACTTCGTGTAATCAATGCCCTCATCCACTTCTTCAACCTTAAATTCAGAAAACCCCCCATGATAAATTGTCCAGCATATGTACCAGTAATTGTGCTACTCTGGCCGGCTGCTAATAACCCGATACCCCATATATACAGGATTGGGAATAGTCCACCCCCATACTTCTCCTGAAGGTATTGCCCTGCATTTACAAGACCAATGCTATTTGCTATTTCAGTACCATAAAAGCCCTTAGCAAACACAG
This sequence comes from Glycine latifolia, assembly GCA_013407115.1. NCBI lineage: Eukaryota > Viridiplantae > Streptophyta > Magnoliopsida > Fabales > Fabaceae > Glycine > Glycine latifolia. The sequence continues at coordinate 4,367,184 of CM023951.1, forward strand.
TTGTGACAAATATATTAATGACAAAGGACACTATAAGGGCAATGGTGGACTCTATGGAGTAATAATTAAGAGCTTCCTGAACACGGCCTTTCTTGCGGGGATCAACCTGCCTTGATTGAACAAGCGCAGAATGCAAGTACACATTGTGAGGCATAATAATACAACCCACAACTCCAACAGCTTGCTGTATAGTTCTGGAGCTAAGTTTAGGAACCAAGATACCTACAAAGATAACATTGAAGTATATATCAGATATGAAGCAAGAGCCACACCAAAGAATTTAATCATGATGAAATAAAATTTCCACATGTCCAAATCAACAAAATAAACGTTAAATTATTCATTTGGTCCATTCAATGATATAATTGTCTTTATTTTAAGTTGTAATCCCTATTCGTGAAAAATTAAGTCCTACACATGCACAAAGTTAAAAAAAGAGTTTCTGAAGGTGTAAAAGCACTACAAAAACTTTCTAGGGGTTATACACAGTTACAAAAAATGTGTGTAGAAACTAAAACGTACAATCTTCTTATATAGAGACTAATAAAACTTAAAATGAGGAAAAGTACAGGGACGAAATGAATAAAGAAACTCACCAACAAGAACATCAACACCATTGGGCTTGGCTTCACCAAACATCCAGGCAAATGAGAGAGCCATTACACCAATCAGAACAGCGAAAAACGCTTCCAGTTTCCTCACACCGTAGTTCTCAAGAAAGAGAAAAACAAAACTATAACAAGGCAATTAAAGAGAAGTCAATTAATTGATTAACTTGAAATACAACTGTAGTATAGTTTATAAGAAAAAGAAAGAAAAATTCACCAATCAAAAGCTGTAATGACGACCCCAGCCCAGAGTGGAACGACGCCGTTACTGAGAATCCTGATAGCAATAGCGCTCCCAATAACCTCTTGTATGTCAGCGCCAATAAGAGCCACCTCAGTCATCAACCACAGAACAATCCTAGCCCATGTGGGATACTCTTCTCTGCAGAGTTCGGCTAAGTGTCTTCCCGTAGCCACGCCGAGCCGAGCCGAGAGAAGCTGGATGATAAGGCCCATAGCCGTGGCCCACATGAGGAGCCACAAAAGCGAGTACCCTGCAATGGCACCGGACTGAAGATCCCCCTCGAGATTCCCGGGATCCAGAAACGCGATGCTCATGAGAAACCCGGGCCCGGTGAAGAGCCACAGCTTCCGCCATGAGAACGGCGGAGCCTCCACGTCGCCGTCGTGGTCGTCGATTCCGACCACCACCACCTTCTCCGAGGAATCGTAGGCTGTCTCTTCTTGCTCCTCCGATAGGAGAGGTTGTTGGGTCTGTTCAGGAGGCATGGCTGGAACAAGTGGCGTTGTGGCCACGCCGGCGTTGCTTTAAAACCAGTCTCACTGTATTTTGTCGTTTTGGTAAAGCGACACTGTAGCAATGCAAATGAAAAACAAAGTATATATTTCTGCAGTTTGAGTTTATCGTGATGAATCCAAGTGAAAACTACCCTTGCCCTTGCGGTCCAAGGATTGGAAATTCAGTTGCTTTTTTTTTGTTTTTTGTTTATTTTTTCCTCTCCCTCTTTGTCTATTTATTGTTATTCTTCCAAGAGAATAAGGTTTCTTGCGTGAACACGTACGACTTTATTAGCTGACATGACATGTCTGGCACGAAAATAAGGGAAGATAATCAAGATATATCTTCATTTTTCTTTTCTATCTGTTTTATAATCTTGATCTCCTACCGTTAAAGTTTTTAACTACACAAATCTCATCCCTTCAAAATATTTTGTTTTGTTTTGAAATGAAGCATAAAATTTGCTTTAAAAAATTAATCACTAGTAAATGGAAACTGCTTCTTGTGCAGTTTAATTTGAACTATAGGAGTTCCAGTTAGTTCCTTCTTTTAACCTCGTATTCCTCTTCTTTTATTTCTTTTTCTTTTTCTCACCTATTTCACATATGAGATTATCTACGAAAAAATAACAATTATACTATCTTTATTCTAAACTAATAATCAGGTTAAATATTGCTAAAAAAATAAGTAATAATTATTCAAAATTGAAAAAAATACTATTGAATTATTTTTTATAGAAAATATACTATTAACAATTCATATCAAAATATAACAATTTTATAATCATCAAAATAATAATTAATGAATTTTGACATGTGAGAAGCACAAAATTAGAAAAGAAAAACTTTTTTATTAGAAAACAACAAAAAAATTGAATATTTTTTACAACAATAATAGTTATTTTAGAATGAAAGGGAGTAAATCAATCAATTTATGATTGGAGATGAATTTTAAATGTGATTAAACTCCAATTAAACATTTGTCTCATAAAAATTATCAAACTTGTAAAAATACATTGAGGTATTACTAAGGAGTCTGAGACCTTAATTATAATAATACCAAAAAAAATATCATTATGTGATATAAAAATTCTTCTACAAATGTCACATGATTTTTTGTAATATTTTATTTATTTATAAACTTAATTTTCATTTTCATTAGTATTATAGCTTTTGTTCATAACGTGCTTGGTTTTTATAAATATATTTCAAACTTTAAAATAAATATCAATTGATGGGGCAAATTATACCAATAACGAAAATCCAATCCGTATTGGTTTTTCCATCTATATTCATGAGAATAATAAAATTATACGAGGTAAAAATGAAAGTTATAACTTTTTTGGAAATCAATAATATTCGAAAATAAATTTTCAAAAATTTTTAAAATTTGGAAATGATACATTTCCATATTACATATACAGGAGGTGCAAATTCAATATGCAATAATTGTGATTTCATTAAGTAAAATAACAATTAAAATTGTATTTTCCTTGTATATTTGGATTGCATCCTTAGAGATGGCAAAACGAATTATCCGATCAAATGCAGATCGGGGCGACGGAGGTTGCTAGTAAACAATAAAAGTATAAATTCAATCGGACCTCTATAATGAATCCCAAGTCTTATAAAAGTTCAATTTTTTCAGGCTTTTTGACATATTTTTTGCAAGCTAAGTCTACACTAAGGAATGATCAAATTAAGCTAAAAAGGATCTATTTAATTCAGACTCAAAATTTTAAGTCCAAATCCTACATTTTATTAAGTGAGTTCGGGCTAACCTAGCTAGTCCAACCTATTTATTCACCTCTATGCACTCTTCTTTTCATAATAGAAACATGATTTCATTGTTTATTTTGCTCAATGAAAATGCAATTTGGCCAAAGATATTTTCAGAATTCAAAAAATACAAAAAACACTTGATGGGTTGAGAAGAGCAAAACGACATGTGAGAACAGTAAGGCCCTTTCAAATGCAATCGAATCGGATACAAGTCCATACAGTGCATATTTCCTATTTGCATAACCCACCCAAAGTCCCAAAGGAAGCAAGTAACTTTTTTGCATTACAGTACGGGAAGTAATATTTCATGAGTCATGCCCAACATGAGTTTAACATGGACTGATATGATTAGCTAATTGCACACTGTTGAGTGCTTGTTTTACAAAATTTTAAAAAAATTCTTGTATTTTTAATTTTGTTTTTTCATTCAAATGATGACACATAAATATTTTTATATAACACAGTATAAGATAAGCATTTACATGTTATCAATTTAATTAGAGAATTTAAAAAAAATATGTGATGGACTTTGTATATATTTATTTATTTACGAGGGTTAGATGTAATGCAGTAATGGTGTTATAGTACTTTCAAAACTAATAATTTGATGTACAGATTACAGACCATTCAAAAGTTGTCGCTTCTGGTATCGAGTTTTCTAGGAGATTATTCAATCTGGAATCCATTGCCGTTTTGCTTGTACTTTAGCCTCTCTCTTTTTCGCTTTATAAATCACAATAACTCGAACCTCTTCAATAAAAATAAAGTAAATAACACTCCCCTATCCGAGAGATGTTGAAGTCATGTTTCATTTTTCTTTTTTATATTAAAATATACAGTGCCCATTTTTCAGGTATTAATATAAGTTGCATTTTAAATTGTGAAGATTTGTCTCCAACCTATACACAGCTTGTAGAGATACCTTGATTTCAAGGTATATTCAAATAAGAAAAAAGAGGACTGTAGTTTAAGCATTGTAAGAAGGAAATATAATTTCCTCGTAAAAAATGAAAAAAATCATCAGGCTGAGGAAACAAAGAAAATATCTACTATCCAAACATCATTTATACACAAACGAATGAACAATTGCATAAAAAGATTACCAGAAACTTGCATCATGTGTATCGTGGTCCAACAACCATTTCAGCATTACAACATTTCAAAAGTAAGAGAGACGAATAATAAAGCCCTACATAATTCTTTTTATGCTTCTAGATCGAGAGAGAGATACAGAGCCCTGTTTGCATAAATGTAAAGAAGAGACAAGCCCTTAAAGGAAAAGAGGTAAGAGGTAACGCTGTCTGAGGCAAAGCAAAAGAAAACACACAGTGGTGGATAAAAGTTCCAGTAAAGGACAATAATGCTCGTGGTCCATTTTTGTCTTTGTACAAAGCCTGAGCTGGAATTTAATGAATCTAATCATCTCGCTTTAGCCCAACCCAGTTTACATCTCTATTATTCAAGCCCTGCCTTAGCTTTCTGGACTCCTATTTACTCCAAAGCATACAAACTACCCTGCTGCCGCTAAAAAAGAAATTCACCACCATTATGATGCATGTTATCTTGTCCCACGAAAAAGACCAAAATTTTGTTAATGGTTGTTTAATATCCATCAGATAGGACACTGACATAAAATAGAATGGGATTTATTTTGATATTCTTTCTGTTTGGCTAAACTTATCTGAAAGAATTTCTAGAAAAAGGAAACTAAAAATAATGAAATGAGATTTTTTATAAGTTAAAATTAATTTATATATTAAATAATTTATAAAAACTTACTTACATAGCTTCTCCACAACTTAAAGTCACCTAGTTGTGCTTGTTATTGTGAAAAAAATCATTTTATTAAGTCATCTTAGTTAAAATAGTAACCACTTTCTTTAAATAACATGTTAACACATAATCAGTTTGATAATATATTTTTTTTTTACCATAATGATAGTAGGATCCTATTAACCATCAAAATAATGGCTAGAAGTTTTTTTTATTAGAAATTTATGATAGAAATGTATCAATAACGCAATGTTATATTTTTTTTTATGAGGATTCAATTTCTCTAATATTAGCAAGTAACTCACTTTGCAAAGTAAATTAATGAAATTTAGTTTAAATTATAATTTCGATCCCCTATAATTTTAAATCTGTGATTTTGATCCCCTATTTTAAAAATAAACAATTTTGACATAACACTTATGTGAAAAAAATTGAATGAAGTGAACAATAAAATAAAAGTATCTCGATAGGAATTGAACTCATAACCAATTATTTATAAATAAAATAATAAACTACTAAGAGCATATTTAGTACAAGATCTTGAACAAGGATCTTGAGCTCAAGATCTGGCTTTCATTAGATCTCTCGATAAAGGAGTTGAAGAGATTTTCAACATGAAAATGAGTTCTTCTAGAATATCCCTTAAGATATGTACATTATTCAAAAAAGAATAAATTTTCTTCCCTTTTCTCTCTCTTTAAGATCTACCACTAAAGAAAAAAATAGAATATATCTTTAATCTTATGTGGTACTATGGTGTATACTAAAATAGTCTAAGATCTCAATTTGGGATCTACCACTAGTAAAGATTAAATAAGACACTTATTTTATTTAATAATTATATTAATATTATTTTCTATGTATCATCAATAAAAGGTTATTAATTTTTTCAAATTATTAAAATTTATAAATTTAAAAAATATTTAATATATAAATATTTTAAATTTTACTTAAATAATTAGAGGTAAAATAGTATGTATATTAAAATCAATTTACAAAAAATATTTAAATAATTTACATATTAATTTATGAAATTTAATTATAAATTGGTAAAAAAAATAAAAGTATGTAAATTATTCAAAATAAAATTTAAAAGATTTATCAACATCAACATCATCTTTAACTCAAGCTAATTGGGATCGGTGGTAGATGAACCCAATAATAAACATGATGAGGTTGAAAAAAATAAGATAAAAGAAAAGAAGGATGTAGGAGACGAAGAGGAACAATGCTAAAAAAGGATCATCTGAAAAATAGAAATAAAAACGGGTCTAACCCTCCACCAAGCTTATAGTTTTTATCCATTTCGTCTTAAGACACTCCATTAAATATTGTTTAACTAATTTTTTCAGTGTAAGTTTCGATTTACCTTAATTTATGTTTCCTCATTTTTTCATTCACCAGTATTACTGCTACCTTTCGTCGAATATATTCATTTCTTATCTTATCCATTACCACACATTCACCTTAACATCCTTATTTCTAATACCCCTATTTTATGCTCATGTTATCTATGTATTGGCCAACATTTAACTCCATATAGCATTGCAAGTCTTAGACTTGTTTTAAAAAAATTTCCTTTTAGCTTAATGAAAATTTTACAATCACACAACTACCTAGTCATTTCATCCACCATGTTCTAATTCTATGATTTATATCATTGTCAATCTCTCCACCTTTTTTCAAAATTGATCCTAGGTATCTAAAAACATATTTCTTGGGTACCTCTTGACCAAGTAGATGCACTGCCTCTTGATCGCCATCTCTTCCCAGTGAAAATTCAAATTTCATATACTCAATGTTGCTCCGGATTAACGTGAATTTTTTTAGACTCCAAAGTGTTTCTCCACAATTCAAGTTTTCTATTAACATTGTTCTTGGTTTCATTAGTAAACACAATATCATTTGCAAAAAGCATAGACCACGATATTTCATATTAAATATATTTTGTTAGTTCATCTATCACTAAAACAAAAAGATAAAGACTAAGAGCCGAACCTTGGTGTACACCTACCACGATAGAAAAATAACTTGATGTTCTATTACAAGCTTCCACACATGTGGTAGCCCCATCATACATATCATTGATTGCATTTACATACTTTAATGATATATTTTTTTCTTCTCAAAAATCAATCATAAAACTTTTATTGGGGTTCTATCGTATGCTTTCTCAATATCTATGAACTTCATATGTAAGTCATTCTTCTTTTCACGATACATTTCAATAAATTGTCGCATCAAGAGAATGACTTCCATAGTACATCTTCATATGACATAAATTCATATTGATTTACAAAAATCTTAGTCTATATTCTAAAACGATATTCAATAACTCTCTCCCGAAATTTAAAAGATTTATATATTAAATATTTTTAAATTTATAAATTTTGATAATTTAAAAAACATAATAATTTTTTACTAATGATACATAGAAAATAATGATGTAATTAACTAAACAAAACAAATGTCTTGGTGGTTTATTGTTTTCTTTATGAGTATGGTTATATCTTTCATTTCTATTAAAATACTTTTTTTTTCATTTAATCTTTTTTTACATAAGTTTCACATATTAATATATCACATCAAAATAAACATTTAACTTTAAATGATCAACTGACGAAATAAACAAACTTATTTATTTTTTAAAATAAAAAGACTAAATGTCTTTATTTAGAAATAAAAAAATCAAAATCACGATTTTGAAATTATAGAGGATTAAAATTATATTTTAGTCTCAATTTTAACTATTGATAAGAAATTTAAGAGAGTGAATTTTGTTTAATTCATTATTTATTATCCGTGTATACATAATTAATATATTGTTAGTTTTCTTATTAATAGCTTCTTCTTTTTTTGCTTTATATTCTAAAGTGAAATGTTTACTTTTTTGTGTGTGTATATGATAGTCATGAAGTTTGAATATATAAAATCTCAAGTAAACTACTCAAATCCTACCTCTAGATTGACTCTAGTTAGTTAGTGAAAAAGTTACTTCAGAAAATTCAAATGATCACTATTATATAATTTTCATATTTAACTTCTTAATTAATGTCCTAAATGTATTTATTGATAAGTAGCTTCTTGCTAATAAATAAAAATTAAACTCTTTTACATAACTATTAGCTTTAATCGACTTTATGCTATGCTTTTATTTACTTTATGTATTTTTATAATTATTGTGAGAACTTTCCTGGTTTTAGATTCAAACCTATGATTAAAAACAGCCAGAGATTACTGATGAGCTTCACCAGACAGGAAGACATTCAAAGATTTTACTTTAACAGCTTCCTACCACTTTAAAACCTTATTCCGACCACCACCAACTGCATTTAGGGTTGCCTGGTGTTGTATTCAATTAACTTATAAAAGCTAGCATTTTGTGAGATGTTTTTGCCTCACTTTGACGCTACCTATTTTTTCCCTCATTTGGGGGATGGGGGAGGGTGATAAGATAGTTTAAAAAGAGTTGCATTATTTGTATTCGTGTTTAATAGGTTTTTATTTAATATTTTACTGTTTAATTTCTTTTTATCATATCAATTATTTTATTTTTATTTTCCTTTTTATATATCTTTTAATTATATAAAAAGTTGTTAAAAATACATAAGAGTATAATTTCTCTTTAAAAAACTACAGTCTCAAGGAGAGACAGTTTCGAGGGACGAGGATAATGAAGCTATTATTATTATGGCAGTCATCATTACCTCCTTTTTACTACAGTATATTTCATTCGCCGTATTTGAATTAAACATGACTTGCGTGAAGCCTTCCCATTTAAAACTAAAGATTATATACAGAAGCATCTAACCCATATTTTTTATTATTCCATTTTTATTTTAGTAATCTGACATTTCAACACTTTTGCTGCATGTATATATCTCTTCAAACATTTATCAATTTCAAGTATCTTACAAATTCATAAACATCGTTTGGATCTTTTATATTAAAAATATTTTTCTTTTAAATACTCGATTAATTAATAGTCACGATTTTTTTTATATGTCTCAGTGATTTAAAATAAAATGTTATTTATTAATAATTCTTGACTTAACTTATAAGCGATATTTTGTAACTATCAGAACTAATATATATTTTTGCAAGAAAAATTTTAATGAAAAAAATTACATCAAAGATTTCAAAATTGAATAAATGTTAAGATTCCTATATTTTAGATAATTAAACGATAAAATTATAGTCACAAAGGCAACTCCAAATTAAACTTGACATATATATTAGTGAGGCAAGCATATATTTTTCATGTTTGCCTATATATTTCCTTTTATATATTAATCCTCAACTCAGCATCTCAAGCTGGTAAAAAATAAATACAAATTGAATGTGGTAAAATCCTGCTCCGTTATAACACAATGAAAACATGACAATAGGTAACATATATGCTAATGTTATGCTCCCACGACTTAAGGTCACCTAGTTATGGCAGTCTCATTTACCTTCCCACAACTTGTCATATCAACGAAACATACATGCATCCTAAACGACCTAAAGGGTTATTATACCAATTTGACAATACCATGAGAGAGATTTAACTGAATTCATCAATTTAAGAAAGTCATATTAAGCTTGTTGGAATATAGTACTATTTCTCTTCAGCCAGTCTTCAAACCGCTACATGTCAAAGTAATATCCATATCCTTTTAATGTCCCCCCGTTCAGCAGTCCTCTTATGTTGAATTGAAGGTAATGAACAATACTCCTAGACAAAAGGATAAAACAGTCAATTCAGTTATTCAAGCTAACCTGACCCGTTCAATCCAACCTACGTACTTATTTATCAAACTAATCGAGCCAACCAACAGCTCGTTTCACACTCCAATGAAATCGCAACGTAAAAACCAATCCAACATTAACAGCTTGTTGGAATATCCGATCAATATTAATACTTTCAAATGGGTGGAAGGAAATAAGCACAAAAATATCAACTCTGGGATTAACATTATTAAATATTAACATTACAGTATTTCGTGATAAGTATAAACAATGCTGAAGTGTGATCTCATGCATCACGCGTTCACGTGCACAACGAATTCGACGCTTCCCCCCACCCCTCGCTCCTCGGTGTATATATCACATTTTTATACAACTTATACATATATATATAAACAAAAAGATAAAAAAAATATGGAAAAATTGTGAATAAATAATATATACACTAAAAACATTAAAAAAAAAACTTATACACAATCATTCAAACATAAATTAATGTGCAATAAAATTTATTAATTAACGTATATAATAATTATTTTAAAATTCATATCAATCATAAATTATATTTAAATTAACAGTGCATACATTTCAACTATTTGTACAATTTTTTTAGTTAGGATTAAATTATTCAAAGCATTATTCTTGTTAGAGTTTTTTTTTTTAAATAATCTCTCTCTCTCTCTGTAAAGTTATTAAACACAACAGTATTAATATGAGAGTTACTCTCCAAATAACTTAATCTCCACTAATGATTTTAATATTTAATATAATTATTCTTTTGTTCCTTTTTCTTTTGGTTTCTTTAATGGGCATTCAAGTACAACATTGAATGATTTGAATCATAACTGCCACTTTCGTAGCAATATTCACATTAATACAACTCGTGTTGCATATTACTGACTGATAATTAGTCAAATATGTTAAAGATGGTCAAATATGTTAACTAACTAGCTAAAATGTAAAAACCACTTTATATGGAATTTGACATCCTTGTTTTCATTTTCAAAGCATATTCCAATTCCAGTTGGCCACACTTTCAAATTCCGTAGAAACGCAGAAAGAGTGCGTTTGAACCTTTTCTTCTTTCCTCCTCCTCCTTAAATCAGATAGGGTAAAGAGAGTCAAAGATGTTAGTTAGAAAGGATACCAAATTTAATCTAAAGTAATTAAATTAATATTCATTGAAAATTATATATTAAGACTGTCAAATGTGACAGTAATTAGCTCCCTGACGCATCCCGCACTAAACCGCCCGCATCAGTGCGGTATAAAGGTCTTGTGAGATGCTTCCAACAACATAATGGCTCAATTAAAAGATTTTTATTTGTTAAAAGCTTAAACCCAAAACTATGGGTTCGCACTCACACATTTCACAATCCACTTTCCTGCGAATTATAAACCAACACCAATCTAGTGCCACAGACAGAATATGTAGCACGTGCACAAAAGTACACCCGCATAGTGCCCATTGAAAGAGATAACTTCAAATTTCGAACAATTGATCTCATCCCAAGTTTAATTCTTACCAAATCCAGCCACTAAACATGAACGTTTTCCATCATCTGAGCTTTCGACGTCTTTTCAAATTACCAAAATACAACAGGGTGTAAACATGGTTTCCATACTAAGGGTAAACAAACATTTATATATATGACAATGACAGTTAATTACATACCGCACCCATTTGAAATTGAACTTATATTTACAGACAAAAAAAGTTAAAAGCTCATAACTGTTCAACAAAAGAACGGCCAAAAAGGTATAAAAAAAAAAGAAAAAAAAGACATGATAAAGAAGAAAAGAAAAGAAGAGAAAAAAACAAGCTCATTGAAAATATCAAATCAACAAATACAGACACTTTCGGAATTTGGCAGTGATAATATAACAACAACAATGAACAACTACCCTTTTCTGTCACCCTTTTTTTCTCTCTTTATTATTATACTAGATCTTATGCATGACTACTGCATGTTGTTGCTGTACGTTACCCTAGCTTCCTTCAACGACGACGTTCTGGGGTCCAGTGCGGTGCAGCTGGGCTAAAATGAAAAGAAACCACCCTAGAGTCAAGTAGCTCCATTATGGGCGTGAAGCTCACGCACCTTGGCACTTTGTACTGGTTTATCGACGCACCACGCGAGATAGCGTAGTCCATCAACTCCTCAAACGTTCCATTCTTCACCACTCGTATCTCCAACGGCCCAATAGAGTTATCTGCAACTCTCCCTTGTCTATAAACCGAGTTCAGCGACTCTTCCATCACCAAGCAGCACTGGTTCAGAACTTCGTTCGTTGGAGGGTGAGACGAGTCCTTCATCATGAGCTCCCAGTAAATCACGTAATGCCCCGGAATGGATTTCGTGTCAGCGAAGCTCGTGTACTCCACGACGCTGGTATTGAACGGCTTCAGCAACTCCGAGGCATTCTCAATGGCCTTTTGCAGTTCCGCTTCATCGGTTTTGTCCGAGTCAATGCTCAGCAAAACGTTCTTTCGCCTCACGAAACGGAATTGAGGGTCTGAGTTGTGGAAACCAGTTACTTGGAGTATGTCACCGACCCTGTAACGGCAAAGACCTGAGTAGGTGGTGATAATGAGTTCATAGAATTTACCAAGTTCCACGTTAGCTAGTTCCACCAAGCGAGGTGGTGAGTCCTTGGAGAGAGTAACAGGAGAAGAATCACCATGGGGTAAAAACTCGAAGTAACCCATGTTGGGTAAAATGGTGTAAGACACGTCAGAGGGTTCGGACATGGGTTTGAGGTTGAGGCCGAAAAAACACTCAGAAGAAGCGTACATGGTACAGGGTTTAGGTAGGCCACCACTGTAGTAATCGAGTGTGGGAATATACTGAGCCATGGCTCCCGTGACTATAACGTCAAGGTATTTTGTGTTAGGCCAAATCCTCACAATTATACGCTCCCAGTTTTCCCCGGAGCATTCGTTTTTAAGGAAAGCGGCGAGTTGAGGGTCGGGTTTCAAGATCTTGGACATGCGTTCCTTGATGGAAGGTTCAGTGATCTTTGGGTTTAGGGTTCCGGTGAGGATATCATGGGAAAGTTGTTCCCAATTGAGCTGAAGGAACCTTATGGCACGGAGAAGGCCGGAGGCGAAGACGGCTCCGACACGGAGAACCTCGTGGCGCATGATGAGGCCGCAGAGCATCTGAGTGTACATGCTCTGGAAGGAATCGGGGCAAAGGATGGCTTCATTGGGGCTAGTGAGGACGTTGTAAGGGTCGAATGGTCTTTTCCTGAATTGCTCGCTCTTGTAGTAGCTTGTCAGCACTGGACGCGCCACTAACCCGCCGGGTGTCTTGGCCTCTGCCTTAATGAACAGGAAGTGAAGCGCCTTGCCTTTGTCCAAATCAGACACGTATCTGCGCAATCGGAGGCAGACACAAACAAAATTACATAAATTAAAACTTAAAAGTTACTACTACCACCACCATAATTGCCATGAATTAATACGTCACTTAGCATTTAATGAAATTTATAAAAAAAACGCTAAAAACGTACTGGTTCATCACAGGCATGAGCAGGCTGTACAGTAACTGACGACGGTCCATCTCTTCATGAATGGTGGGCATCAACTTTCTCTCTCCGGCAGATGTTCCAGAACTGTAATTTTAATTCAACATTAACTACATTCATTCAAGCACCATCCATAAAATGCAAAAGACATTCCAATATATGATAAATATTAATTAGTAGTAAACGCATACATACGCCTGAAATATTACTTAATTAACAGGCGAAAATTAATAGTACCTGGTGAGAAACTCAGAGATTGGGTGAGAGCACAAGATGGGAGAGCTGTCACCATTTGCAATGCGCTGAATATCAGGTTGCAGATCCTCGTAGGTCACGACGGGAACCTTGGACTTGAAAGTGTCACGGTCGGTGGCGCCGTTGAGACCGAAGCGTTTGAGGTACTCAGTCTCTGCGTTTTGGGTGAGAATCTCTGTGAGGACTCTCTCCTGGACGGAGTCAGTGTTTTTGGTAACTTCCTCGATGAACTGAAGAGCCTTTGCGCTCCTCTCGTCACGAGGGACCTCAGATTCAACGGCCATGATGATGAGTTCTTAGAGAGGGAATGAGAATTAGAATTGAAGAAGGCTTTAGCTGGGTAGAGAGAATGAAGGGACGGTGAAGGGAAATGAAAGAGGGAAGGGTATTTATAGCGGCAAAAGGGTGTGTGCATGTCATGGTCGATGTCATTGGTAGCCACGTTGACAAGGAGGAGCAAATAGTACTTTTGGAAGGACGCCGAGGGGCTCATTCCTGAACTGGGGGACAAAAGATGAAACCAACTTTTGTTGGAGACTTGGCTGGAGGACATATGGGCCCGGGAACACGTAGGGATATGCCTTCATGGCCGACATGTAGGGCCCAGTATATTGCCACGTCATCAAGAATTTGGACGAGCCTACGCGTCAGCCAAACCACGCGGCCATATCCTTGCAGGGTTTGTTGGCCTCCGAAAGCGATGGGTGCCGGCTTAAACTCTCTTGTAGCCCATTTGCTTCTGTAAGAGACAGCCCAAAACTTATTTAGCTCACTAAGTCAAGACTTCAAGGGACTAAATTAACACTAATTAAGAGCAGTAATAAACGATTAAGTTGTCCATTTCTTTTTAGTTTTTATTTTATGAAGGATACCAATTTAATATTCCACATGAAAGCATATCAATATTTTTTGTTATAGTAATTTATTTTTATCCTACTTACTATCTTTCAACTGAATAATTGTTTTTTTTAACCTGGATAAATTTAAAGTTTTCTATACATTCATACCTGGATGTAAATTTGTTTATATAGAAATTACATAAATTATATATAAAATATAACATACACATTTTTTAATGAAATAAGGCAATTTTTTTAAAGAAACTTATTTTAATATTACTTATAAATCTTCTCTAGCTTTTTAAGCTGCTGAAGCATTTATCAATACTTTCTCAGTTTTACATAAGAGTTAATCATTTTTAATTTTAAAAATAATCTTTTGGTAATAAAAACTATTACAAATATTATCAATAATGTTTTTATTTTATAAATAATGCATAATTTGAAAATTAATTAATTTTTTCTATATATTTTCATATTTCTATTAAAGTGTTAATCTCTTATTTTAATTTTTTTCATATTTTAAATTCTGAAAACAAATTAACACAATTGATATTAGAATATTTAATTTACTAAATATTTACCAAATCTTAAAAGTTAATTTTTCCCTAAAAAATAATTTTTTTTTTACCTTATTAAAAATCCATCATTATGAAATCACGAGAACAAATATCATCCAATTATGTTATCGTACATAAAATACATAATTAACTTGGTAGCCTAAAATTTGCATGAAGCAACCAAAAATTATTATTAATTACTTAATTAAGTCCTATATATTGTTTTTTACACTATAATATTAGTACAAATTAACATTAAAAAAATGATAACTAATCTTTATTGTAAACCATAAATACATAAACCGTTATTATTACTTGTGTGAAGTATGATTGGTTAAGCCCTATACATTTTATGCATATTAATACTAGTATGCTATATTGGAGGAATATTTTCATTTAAGCAACCATACGTTCTAATGAAAGACCGCATGGGTCATACTTTGAATAGGATGAAATATTGTCACTTCAACAAAATTCAATTGACATCAAAATGTATATATTAAAAAGTCAAATGATCTGTACGCTAGATGAATAGATCATTACAATATACCAAAAACCCGAAATAATGGAAACTATTGGCAAGGGATAATTACATTAATTTCTCTAAAGATTTGTGTTACTTATACTATATTCTTGTTAAAAACAATTAAACATGTCCCTGCTATTTTTTTTATTTTACTAATTTACTTTTAGGGTTCATTTAGTAATATGGAATTTTTTATGTTCATGAATCGTAATTCCTATAAATGATTAAAATAAATGTGGTTGATCATAAATATTTTTAAAGATATTTACCTATATTAGTTGGAAATCAAAGATTTTCACCTTTAAGTTTAATTGAATTTTCCTAAATTATTTATCATAATAAATAATTTAATAAGAATAAACATGATATTTTTATAATAATAATTTTTTTTCTAACTCAGAAAATTAGATTTCCACTTCCTTCGAGAACAATTTCATAAGACTCAAAGATAGAAAAACATTTTCAAAAAATATTATTTATGGAAAATGTTATTTTTAAATAATAAATCAAACATTTCCTAATTTCATTTTATATTGTATCAAACGGCCCCAAAGGGACTTTGTGTATGGTTTTTTAGGGGTGTATGTGGTTAATAAACAAAGGCCTATTTTTTATTTGTAAATTAAAATTAAAGTTAAAGTTTTGGACTCCATTGAGGTTCATCTACACTTTAGGTGTTAGTATGGTTTCACAAAAGCTTTTTGGGATTCTTTCGATAACGACGTAAACAATATTAGATTGCCTTCATTTTATAATTCATAGTCATTATAACATACACAGGGAGCGATCCACTTATTTTAAAAATAATTATTTTATAATTATTTTTTATCTTTATCATCTATTTTTTAAGATTGAATAAATATAATAAATGATTAATTTTAACCATTAGATTTTAATAAAATAAATGATGAAAATAAAAAATAACTTTAAAAAAATTACTCATAAGTCATAGTATACCCTCCATATATATATATATATATATATATATATATATATATATATATATATAAATAATATATATATATATATATATAATATAATATTATGCTAATTAATTAATGATTCCTCAAAGATGGCTAAGAGAACATCGTCATCATATGTCATGATATTGAAAAGGAAATAATCCAAACCATTCACCTAACCTTTGTTTGAACTTGTATTTATCAAAATTTTGTTTGAACTTATTCTTAATAAAATATATACAACTGGTCTCATAATTAAGTTATAAATAATCACTTTTTCTCCTTTTTAATAAAATTTTGTTTATTAATGTAATATATAACATGCACTTTCGTGTCAGAAAATGAAGTAAAAATGCCTAAGTAATATTTACAGTCTGTGTTAAAACATAAAGTACCTTATGTTTTTTTAAGAAAAAATATTTAAAATAATATTTCTAGATTATTTGACTCCATAATCACTTTTTTATTTGTAATAAACTGACTCATGATAATATATCTGTTTGTAACTGTATTATAATAAACGCACATAGCCTATTATTTTACTGATATTATAAAGTATTTTGACTTATTTTTATATTTATATTTAAAAATAAAAAATTATTTTTAGACACCCAATGTTCAAAAAAGGAAAAAAATATGATTGTGGTAAATGACAAGTGTGAATAAAACATTTGCAATATATATATATATATAAATAAGATGATACGAAAGTGAGAGATTTAAAAAGTTATGGGACTTTTTAACATTAAATCTTAGCTCTTTATGTATTGTTATATAATATAAATTTAATCATCTTATTCTCACAAGATAATTATTTTATGAGAGTAAAAAAATTAAATTTGAACTATACGATTAAATATGAATGGTTAAGATTTAAAGTTATGTGAGTTTTAAAAAAAATTATTTGACTTTTTGACATTAAATCTAAATCTTCAATATATAGTTTTATAACCTAAATATAATCTTCTCACTCTCATATAAAATATTTTTTTTCATAAAAATGTCATATATATATATATATGTATATATATAATTATCTTATATAAGAGTGAAATAATTAAATATTGACTGTATAACTAAACATGGACAATTAAGATTTAATACTTGACCACTTAAATAAAAGTCATATGACTTTTTGATATTACATCTCAATTCTCCATATATGATTATATAGTCTAGATTTAATTTGTTTACTTTCATATAAGATGTTTTATCTTATAATATATGTCATATGTATATCAACATCAACAATATCTTTAACCCAATTTAATTGGGGTCGATGATAGATGAACCCAATGATAGATATGAAGAAGTTGAAAAAGAAAAAGAAAAATAGGAAATAAGACAAAAGAAAAGAAGGGTGAAAGGAGGGAAAAATGAAAAGGAATTAAACTAAAAAGGGACCATTTGTAACATAGAGAAAATAACGGGTCTAACCCTCCACTAAACTTATATTTTTCTCAATTCTGTCCTAAGCCATATTCCGCTAATTTATATCTCACTCCATTAAGTTTTGTTTAATTATATTTTCCTAGGTAAGTTTTGGTCTACCTCTACTATCTTTGTAACGAGCTCCTGATAACAAACTCTTATTTTTATAGGAGCATCCAGGAGTCGTCTCATTACGTACCCAAATCACCTCAATATATGCTTCACCATCTTTTCACTAACGGGTACTAATCTATTGCTACCTTTCGTCGAATATCTTCATTTCCCATCTTACTCATCTTCGTATAACTACATATTCATCTTAACATCCTCATTTATGTTATTTCTATTTTATGGTCATGTTGTCTATGTGTTAGTTAACACTCAGTTTCATATAACATTGTAGGTCTTACAACTGTTATATAGAATTTTCCTTTTAGCTTAAGGAAAATTTTGCGATCACATAAAAACCCAGATGCACATCGTTATTTCATCCACTCTGCTCTGATTTTATGATTTACATCCTCATCAATCTCTCAATTTTTTAAAATAAGTTTCTTTTAAGTAACTTTTAGTATTTTCCGAAATCTTGAAGTAATATTTTTTAAAATGCTAACTAATAATTTTTTATATTTTATTTTTTTATCCTTTAAATATTTATTTAATTTCTTTATTATCCTTTTTAAATATGTTTCTTAACAACTAATTTTATTAAACACTTGTGATTTAATAAGTTAGTTTAAAAATATTCAAATATTAACTTTCAACTTTTAACAATGAGTTAATTTTTGAACTTTTAATTAATTTATAACTTTGAGTTAATTTTGTCAAAAACATAATGAATATATTTATAATGCAGCTGGTAAGTGATAGCCATATGTTGTCATTGTAAAATAAATGTCTACTCTATTATCGAAGTATTCATGCTTGTTAGCTACACTTACATAGATGCGGCGAAAAAAAAGCTATGCTTACATAGATGGTTTTCTAGCTAGCTAAACTTCAAAAGACATGCAGTGGCGCTGCTGTGAAGACAGCTGCGCGGTGTTTTCTCGTACTGGCACTGCGACATTATTCAATATCCCATTTCTATTGTTAAAACTTAAAAGCTAGCTGCCTCTGCAGTCTTCACAATTAAGTAAAGTTTTATATAAAACAATTTTTTATAAATATAATTAAGTTAATAAAATATAATTTATAATGGTTATACTCAAAATGTTTTTTATTCTAAGGTGTGTAATTTTTGGGAAACCTTAACATTTATTATTATTTTGAAAATTCTCAATATACCTTATAAAAAAAAATTAAATAAGGAAACACAAAATTCTATGGTAAATGGTTGGAGATAAACCCTTTGATTTGGTTGTGTTCAAATTGATAACAAAAACTTATGTGAGTTTTACATTTTTATTATTTTTATTTTTATTTAGATATTTCTTCTTAATTCTATTATTTTTCATTCCATATATTCCACCCAACCAAATCCTCCCCAAGAGTCGTTTGTTTGAGTTTTTCTTTATGTAGAAAAGTACTTTTTAATTAAAATAATGTTTAGGATATAATTACAAAAACATTTGTTAAAAATTTAAAAACTATTTTAATACTTCTACATAAGAGAAAACTAACATTTTTTAAAAAAAATTTGAAAAAAAAACCACAGAATCACTTATTAAAAAAAATACTGGCCTAATTCGAATGAAATATTGTGCCTTTCTTGGGCTTTTTAATTTGCCTTTTTGGGAGAGATCATGGGCCTTTTCAAATTATATGATGTTCAAGTTTTTAATTTAAGGATTATCAGTACATTTATTCTCTTAAAAAAATGAGTACATTTATTCCAAACATGATTATCTCATGCTTTTGTGAGTGAACAATGCCCTACATTTTCTGATCAAAACAATCTCCAAGTGCATGCATGTCATAATGATTAGGAATTAATAGAAAGAAAATTTCTTGGACATTACCGCGCAACAACTTTGCAATTCGTACATGTTTGAATACTTGCACACAGAATGGGAAATACCGGTTACATTTCCCGGCCTCACCAACATGCGATTGCGGTTGAAGGATATGATGAGTCATAAAATCTTTATGTTACCGGCAATTGCAAGAAAAAATCGACTGTTACGACAGCAATTGTGATCATTATGCAGTGTCAAAATGTCTTTACGTTGTGACCGAAATTACGATTGTGAACCACTATTTAAAACCATGCGGCAACATCTTATCCTATCCCTAATTGCTCTTAGGAAGTCACCGACCGAAGCTTTGATCCAATAATTTAAACACATTCCACCTAGTTTGTGGGAAACTTCGCGGAAAGATTTAGAACGGTATAACAGTAACATGCAATTTGTATCTAGTGAAATAACTAGGGAACATATGGGTCGTATGGCAAAAGATAAGATGCCATACATGCGCCAATTTTGAATGCACCCTTTTCTGCTGCAATTTCTAACGTTGATATGGAAAGTTTCGTCTTAGAATACCACTGAACATAACGTAATCATTCTCATTAGCATAACTACCTGTCACGGTCCGCAGTCTCAATCAGAGAAATTTTGAGGGCAGTAAATAATTTGAGTTGCACCCGTGCAAGGTGCAGCAACCATCCACATGTTACAAAAAAGTCAGCATAAACAAATAAGAATTAATAAATAATTAACTAATTGATTAATTAATCGTACCAAGTTTCCACCCTGGGAAACCTCTTGTCTTACAATTCTGTAACATTAACCGGACTTAACTTCCCTTTGAGCAACAAAAGAATTAAAGAAACATGGTTTCTTAAATATATAGAAAAAATGGTCCAACCCAACTGGCTCTAGAATATTGCATTGTTGACTGGATTTTTACGTGAAACAATAATTACGTAGTACTACAGAGTACAGAGTGTGGTGCCGTCAAGTAACCTATTTTGAATAAACTTCTCTGTCATTAAATACATTAATTAGACCAGTTCTTCCACACGACCATTTCCATAACCATAATTGTGTCACTCTTTGACAAATGATGAGTTGTTACGTTAGACCATTCAAACTTCACTCACACACATTCAGCTGTTGCGGAGTCTTGAAATTTTGGAAGCGAATTTGATGTGGCTACGTACATATATTCAATGATGTGACTTTCTCATGCAAATATGCAATTAATTAAAGGGCATAATATGTAGCTCTTGCATAAAGGCTTCAGCTAGCATATATAGCAAAGTAAGTGCGTGTAAGATCATCATTTACCATTACCAGAAAGCAGAAGTCTCACATGCATTGAGATTGAACAAATGAAAACGTATAATTAAATACGTTTAGAAACAAAGGAAAAACATAAAAAAGTTCAAAAACGAAGAAGAAGGAACAATTGCAAGCTGTTAAAAAAAAAGGAGGAACAAATCTATGTACGATATATGAATCACTATTAAATATGCACTATAAAAAATTGGATATGGGTATGAATCACTGTTAAATGTGCAATATAGAAAATTTGACCTAGCATGTTTAAGGTTTAGACCATTAGGATAGTTGACTCATGATATATAAATCGTATAATAGACTATATACACACGATATAGTTTAGAATTTGATCTCTTCATTAATTAAGGACTTTTACATGATGAGAAGGCATACTAGATATGTGATATAATATCATTCATATAGTTTCTTCAAAAATTTAAGCATTAGTTAATGTGATTCACGAATTGTGCCTTTGGGCATGTAATGGGACAAGTTGATGGATTCCGTACATGGTAAATATGATAGTGGGGGTGGTCCTGAGTTAAATTAGTGTGAAAGGGAACCAACAACACATCTTTATGTCCGTGACAACTAATGTATGTTTTGCCAAATTTGTCAAACTTCGAAGCCTCGCGTCTAGGTTAAAATACAAGGGTTTTGAATTAGTGAAGCAAAACAAAGGACAGATATGCACGCGTGATGATGGCAAGTGCATTATTAGCTTTATCATCAAGAATAGTGACAGAAAAGATACAGGGACTATTGCATCAGTAATTTTTGTCTGTTAGTTCTAGGAATTGGCTTTTCACAAGTTTAATCAAAACGTAACATATATACACTGTATTGGGTCGTGGTAAAGGAGAATCGATATGCTAGCTAGCTAGCCTAAGTTAAGCTTCAATATATAATAATAAACGGGAGAAAAAGGTTTTTTAAATAATGATTCTTCCTTATATATTATGTGACATAGCTATGGGAAGGAACCAATTGATTCATTCAGAGGGTTTTATCAATTAATTCTTTGATCTTACTAGCCAAGTTGTAAATGAGGATGTGATTTTTTTTTTCAATTACAATTAAATATAGTACCACAAAATTAACAACATCACATATTCTACTCAATTAATTGATGAACTAAACCCCTTAATAATGTTGATGTAATTTGAATAAAGATCAGATGTTTATTCTCCTTGTTAATAAAAATGAATAATAATAATTTATACTATTGTTTTCTTATATTTTTAAAATCCACTACAGTTTTAACTTTAATGTAATAAATTTCACATGAATATGTTTGTTTGTTTTTCCCTTGATTCTTTTATGTGTGTATAATATTGATCACTAAAAATAGAATATTTTAAAAGGGAATATATTGCACGATTAATTTCCTCAGAACAATTGTCACATAATATTTGTCTACCTTGGGTTATAAAATATTTATGTATTCAATTATTCATAAATATGGTGTAACTATTTGGTTTATTTCGTTTGTTTCTTTGTATATAGATTTGGGTACCTTTGTACTTGTACCCTTTTTAATGAAATTTCTTAATCTTTGTCTGTAAAAAAAATATCAATGGATAAAGCTCATATTGAGGACAATGTTTTCTCAAATAGAGCAAACTATCTAATTTTTATATTGTATTGCACGCGAAATGAAGAATTAATATTTAAACTCGTGAGTGATTGATCATGAATTCTGATAATATATATTATCACACCTGTGTATGGTTAGGATTCTTTGCAATGGACGAAAAAAAAAAAACTGCAGAGCGAGCAGTGATTTAATCAGAATGCTAACATTTTTTTCCCGTTTGATGGAAATTAATTCGGACCATTTTATTATATGCTATATACACTTAATACTCCTCTTCCATGAAGTTAAAATATGGTAAATGTCAAATATTATTACTCAATGTATATTTCGTATTGCAGCAAGCAAGGTGGAGAAAAATATTAACAATATGTGACACTGTGAACAATGTTTTGAGCATGATTGGCCGTTAAATAAAAATTGTCAATGTCATTGTCATTAGTTTTTTTTTTAAAAGAATAAAAACTAATTAAGGTCACTTTCAAGAAAGAATTTTAATTATCATTGCCCTTGATTTTATCAAATATCCACAAGAGATTCCGTGAAGAATCAAATCCATGTGCTTAGTTAGGCCCAGCAAAACATTTCGTAAAGCTAATAAAAAATTGGAGCTAGAGACGTTGAGGAGATAATCACTTTGAAAAGTAAGCTCTATCTGTTGCGTTTTTTCAATGTCATTTGGTATAATCATGTGTTTTTTATTGGAGCCGCAGTTACTTCTTTCTTTCCAAAGTGTGGTCCACACCGCGAATGACGCTCACTAATTTGAATCATAAGCCATGTTTTATACTATATATTTTAACATAAAATTATCTTTAAAATTGATTTAAATCCCCATACGAATTACGTTTAATTAGTAATTTAAAATATCCTAAAAAAATTAATTTAAATTGATTTAATTCCACTCAACTTTAAAATAATCATATCTTTAAATGCTTCACATGCAGCACAATACACACACAGGAATTATAGCTAGGCTTGTTATTCCCGTGACCGTGAGATTTCACTTGCCAATGCCTCATCTAGTCATCTACATATTGCTTAATAATTGTGTCATGATTTCTACAAAAATATTAATTCTAGTCTTTCATAATTAAATAGAAATCAAAGCCAGACAGGTGAAATATTTATTATTACATGTCAACATTAACAAATATCTTTCTATTATATTTTTTTTAAATCTATATTTCCCATTAAATGCATGCTCTCCCAACCAGAACAAATTAAATTTACATATGGCCAGTCTTGACATTTTATTCTTGTGGATCATATGGGTATTTTACTTTCCTTACCATCAACTAAAAAACACCACTATCATGCATATGAGCTGATGTTTGGGGAAAACTTGTTTGTATAAAATATTTACATATGTTTAAATTAGTTGTAATACATACATAGTTTAAATTACATATATATTCTAATTCTTATTAGAATGCTTTTCCAGTATTAATAAATTTTAAGTAATTTTTTGAATATTTTAGCTTTCGTTATCTCAACCTTTGTCTAGATTTACTCTACGGTACAGCAGTCCCATGCTTGTTAGGACACAAGAAATAAATATTGAAACCATGATAAATGCATTCACAAAAAAAAAACATGAAAAATGTTTAGCAACACCTCATCTAACATGTTAATTAATTAGGCTGTATGAAATCATGATAGTCTTCACTGATATTCACATTTTTTTGAGAGGTCTCACTAGTATTCACATAACACATAATTAGTTTTTTTATTTTTATTTTAAAAAAGAGAAGGATCATATCATTTCATTAACATTAATGGAGTCTAAATTAGTTGATTAAATAGAAAAATGTAAGTATTGTAAATCTCTTGATACCATGTTCAATTTTTAAATATAAAAAATATCATTTCATTAACAATCAAAGGATGAATAGATGATGAAATATAGTCAAGAACTTACATGATTACTAGCATAACATCTGGTTTTCATAACTAACTCATGAACAACAATATTTGCTTAACTCCGCATAAATCACTTCACAAATTATTGGCTTTCCAAGACAAATTATATTTCAATATTCACATATAGGTTAGGGATGAATATTCTTGTTAGCCCCTAAGATTTGCTGCGGGACTTAATTTGTCCCCATGATTTGCTCTCCAACATTTGTCAATTTTTTGTCGAAAACAATGAAAGGAATATAAGCCATGAATATAAAGAAAACACGTCCTATATGGGGATATAATTAATACAATTTTCTCTTTCATTTAAATTTAAATTAAGTATACATTTTATTATTTATTTATATAATGCAATGCAATTTCAAGGGGCGCTTGGAAATCTTAGGTAAATTGGATACGAGCTTATCCGGCATCACAATTTGATAAAATAATTATATAAAAAAACAATGATTAGATTAGAAGTCATTAAAAATTTAAAAAACTTTATAGCATATGTCAATCCCAGTATTGCGGGCTTGCATAATAAAACAAAACATCAACGCTATCCAATACAAAAAAAAAAAAAATCGTATAACTCATCATGTATTTAGACATAGTTAAATAAGAGAGAGAAAAAGTATTGCTCCATGACAAAAATTCTGTAGCAGAGATAGAGAGAGGAAAACAATTCCTTCTAGGGAGTCCAACAGGCAGGATTGTATTATGTGAAAAAGGCATAAGGAATCTGGAATCCGATGGAGGCCGAATAAAAATAGCTTGTGAGGGAGGCTAAGTCGTCCTCCAATCAAACTTTATATACCATATCTTTGTTAATTTTAAATAAAAATAGTTTTTTTTGTCAAATTTTTTTAATCAACTTAATTAAGTACATCCTTACATTAGAATGCATAGACATTCCCAAGGAGACACTTGTGCCTCAAAGTGGTAACTAATTCCAACTTTTTCTGTCAATATTTTATGAATTAAACGTATTTTATATTACATTGCTTGAGATTTCAGAGCCTCTTAAAATACAAAGAAGAAAATACCGGACTGGTTCAGATTGTTTCACAAAAAATAGTGAATAATTGGCTAAGTAAAATCTAAATCCTTAATTAAAAACACGAGAAAGCATTTATATAATATATTTTTTCCAAGGCATTGATTTCCATTTTCGAAAGTTCATGGTTTGGGGAAAAGTTTGTTAGAAACTTTTGTCCGAATCACGTTTTTAAAAGATTTCAAACGAACAAAAATGCCATTCTATTCCATAATTTGTTCAAACTTCCAACTTCAAAGATTCAAACCTGTCGGCTAACCTAACAAGTAATCCTGACTAACTGTAAGCCAACATCGGCAAGCAACGATGACGAGTTCTACAATGGTCATGAGGAATCTCCTATGTGCCATGGTTAGCATCTGTCCGTTTCATTTAGACTATTGAAACTAAAGAATACAAATAAACTAAAAGGTGAAAATGAAAATAAAAGCGAAAAAGGGATGACTATTTACACCTCTTTTTTTACCCGACACCCTCATTTTTTTAGACATTTTGAAATACCTAAAATACCCTCCTCTCCACCATTGTACTATCCACTATCTGAAGATTCACCATCCCCACGAAGCTTGTTGTTATGTCGCACATCCGTGAAAAAAAATTAAAGTGAATGGGGGCAGCTCAACAGCTGCACGAGACCATATATGATCACTCCAGTGATGAAGAGCGAGCAAGACAATGGGAAATAAGGTGAAGAGTGAGAAGGAGAAAAACAAAACTTGGGAAAGCAGTGGGTAGTGATAAATGGTGCGGGAAAGGCGAAGAAAAGGAAAAAAAAAAAAAAAAGAGGTGAGAAAAAAAAGATGTAGGAATTTACGGGGACAAATTTCCATACTGTAATGTATTCCTACACGATAGAATAAAATAACTGTTCAAAGTGGTTTTCGATAGGTTATCCACCAATTTTGTGATTAGCCAATTTTTCGGAGTTAAATGGACCAAACACCTTCACAGTTCACTGATTTTCAAGTTAAAACACCTGCCATGGATTTTTATTTGAGTATGCCGGCTTAAATTAATCTTTGACTAAGGTTATGTTAATAAAGAGTGGCTCTCCCTTTGAAAATTGAAAAATGTCAATGCATACTTTTTAAGACTTTGTTTTTTTTAATATATTCTCTTCTACCGACCCAAATTTATTAAAAATCACAATTTTGTGAATCCTATTATTTATTTAACAACTGTCATTTATTACTAACATAGGGCTGGTTATGTTAATAGCGAATGGGCCCTTCAAGAAATCTCTACGATTACATTTAACTCGAATGGAAACTGCACGAAATCTGAACCATAATAAATTGAACCGAAAATACGATTCAACCTCTTGTACTTTGGCAAAACCAAACAAAACTGATTATTTGTTTCGGCAAACTAAATTTTACAGACTGCAGTTAAATAGCACAAGTTCTTGTTTCCTCGTGACGTATGCATTATCAATAAAAGACAAGACTAAATTGACAGTATCACCACTCACTAATAAGTTGAGCAAGCATCACTAACCTAAACCAAAAATGCCTCTAACTAACTATGTAAATTGTAATCATTCAGAGAAACCTAACCCAAAAATGTCTCTAAATAGTAACTACGTAATCGCTCAATGCACTAATTGAGAAATTGAGATCAGTCCTATCATCAAATCAATATCATAACTGGAACTGAGTATTGCAGAAAAGGTAGAAAAATTGTAGTAGTTAAGATGCATTGAATTAACCCCTGCTTGGAAAAGCCATGTGGTTACAGTACAGGTGCAACCTCCACTAGCCATGCTTCATAGGGTCCAAAAATATATGGTTGAGTATAATAATATTGTACTATATAAGTGGAATGGACCTGTAAGTAGGTGACAACCTGATAATATTAACCAGTAACACTGATTCGACTAGCATTATAAAACACACTAATTTTATGCAATAACCTATACAATTTCAACATAACTTTAAGTCTTGAACACTGTTATTATTATTACTATCTGATACAAAGTAAAAACAATGTGGTTGCCGTTCAATTAGCCTGAAAAGTTTCGAACAGACGAATACATACACTTATTTCTCTTTTATAAAAATGATAAAACACTTATAATCGCAACGGCATATAACATTTATCTTTATCAGATACACAACAAAACCTCCACAGGCCTCCTGCTACAAAGCATTAGCCACCATTTTCACATCCAGCCAAACGTATAATCACAACTGATGCTGATTGTAAAGTCTATTCAAGTACCTGTTAAACACACAAAAACATTTAAAATAAATATAATAATGAAAATACATCATAATGACAGAAAGCATGCCACATTAGTGCAAGAGAAATAAAAATTTAGAAGGAACAAGTACCCTGCGACAATTCGCAGCAAGCGCGCGATTCGACGGAAATGTGAGAAGTGAGACGAGCGGAGGCGTCAGCGCTGTGTAGAGGAACCAGCGACTGCGTGCACCCGAGAATTCCCACAGTCCTTGTAAGATAAAAATTTCGATTCAGATAGTAAAAAAAAATAGAATAATTATGTAAAAGAATAGTTATGAAAGGGAATAAACACAAGTTACCTTACCTAGGGAGTGTATTGAGGGGGCGGCAAGGGTGGAGAAGATGAGAGCGTAGGGAAGGCGAAGAAGGGCGGTGAAGGAGAGAAATGGAGGAGCGAGTTGGAGTGGTTCTCGCGGCGGAGAGCAACGATCGAGAGAGAGATCCGCAGCGCCACGCCATGCTTTTGGTTTTGCTCCGTGCGAAAATGGAACCCACTAATTAGGGGTTTAGGCAGCGTGTGACGAAGAAGCTAAACCCTATTGTGGTTATTGTCAGACCACCCAGCCCACATTGGACTGGACTGTGGCCCAGACATATTGTTCAAACTGCAAAGGCCCTTTTGGACACCATGTGCTTAAGTAGGCGAACTTTCTTTCTGCACCTCATACATCTCAGCTTACACCCAATTTAGGTGGAGACCTTAGTGTGTTTGGATGAACATTGAAAAAATTGATTTTGAATGAAATTGATTGTGATTAAAATTGATTTTGAAGTGATATTATTTATGTTTGAATAATTTTATTATGAAAACAAGTTAGAAACACGGAGAGATTCATGATTCATAAAAGAATACTATATGCATCATTTTTACAATAATAGTTCTCTGAATAAGCATGGAAACAACTACGGATTATGACAAGCTCGGATGCATAAGTTGTAAATATTATTGATTATAACTAGTTACAGGAAGAGAAAGTCTTAAGTAGATAACTGTGGTGATTTATACTGACCAAGATATTGAAAAAATAATAACAATCAACAGAGTCATATTAAGTTCAATTCAAATGTTATTTAAATTCACAAAAAAAAAAAACGAGAGTTAAATATGTTTTTTTTACTTTGAATTGGATCCTTGATATTTCAAATATTTTATTTTATATCTATAAGTTAAATGATGACGTGTCGATTAAATTTTTGATAATGTAACTTTTTATGACAGCTCAAAAAACAATAAATATTTATTTCAAAATCAAATTTAAAGTAAATAAATAAATAAATTTCTTTTAATCATTTCATCAAACACTTCATACACCTTCCCCACATCCCCTTCTTACAAAATGCTAGATCGATGGTGACCCAGACATTGCATCGTGCTTGTGTTGATGCAAACACGGACCCCAAACCCTCCCTCCCATTACGACGCATGTGTGTACCTTCTCCAATCTGCAATCAAATGCCGAGACCCATTCATCGAAAGATGCATTCATGCTCGAATCATCAAACAAGGCCTTTGCTACCTCTGTATATTGGACCACCATGATAGTGGGGTATAACCACTGAACACCACCCTCCCATCATCGTGAAGCTCACCAAACCCTTGAAGTAAACCCTAACAATGCCTTCCTCTCTTCTCCCCGAAGCAGAGGACGAGCCCTCTCTGAACAGTTACTCAAAGTTGTCGCCCCACTGCTGCTAGTCGTTCTCGAGAATCGCGAAAGACGGTAGAGTTCCTCCCTCATTTTTTGCGTCTCCCCCTCACTCTTCTCCCGGTCCTTCATCTCATGCGCCAACTCCTCGCGCTGCAGCATCGTCACGTTGACGTTATCATCGTCAACAACGACGATGGGTTGTTCGATTGTTGCGGCAACGGAGGAGGAGGAGGGTTGGGTGACGAGGGAGGCCGCGAGGGCTTCCTGTAACTGGAGACGGAAGGAGAAATCGAGGTCCAAATCCATGGCTTTGGCTGCGGCGAGCTCACTGTGCTGCTTCGTTAGGAGACAATGCAAGTCGTTGGTTAAGTCCATGGGGAGTGTGTGATGAGAGTGTGAATTCAAGGCCTGAACAAGCGCAAGAGTTAAATAACTGTTTGAGAATCAAAGCCTTACGATCATCAGAGGGTGTTGTTCGTGTGTGACGGTGGAGAGCTTGATGGAATGATGGATACGTGGGTGAATAGTGAGTTGAAATAAACACCGACAGTTTTTAACGAGTTTTTCAACAAACAAATAGTACATAAAAAAATAATATTTATCAAAATAAAATAAAATAATATATATATATATATATATATATCAATTTTATTTATTAAATAATATATATTTAATATTCTCAATATAAATTTAAATTGAAAAAAAATCTAAATTTATCCTGCATTTTTTTTAATTTCAAAATTCAATTAAAAATTCGAGTTTTTATAATTCGAATTCTGAACAGGTTTTTTTTTATAATAAAATAATATAAATAATAATTTATTTAAAAATAATAAAAATTAATAATTTATTCAAAAATAGTAAAAATTAATAATTTTATTCAAAAATAATAAAATTAAATAATGTAAATAAGGACAAATTAATGTTTTATTTTTCTTTTATGCCATTTTTTAATATTTATATTAAAACATATAAAATACAAAATGATAATTTAATATAAATTAATATTTATATTTGTTTAAGTTATGATAAATAATGTTAATTATTGACGGTAAAAAAATGAGAAAAATTAATCAGTACATTTTAACTATATTATACAAAAAAAAAATACAATAAAGAAATAATTAAATTGATTAAAAACATCGTGAGTAAATAGTTAGTATATCTCAATTATATTATATAAAGAAATTAAAACATTAGGATAATTGAGATGAAAGACAAATATAATAAACAAATAAATTTTATTATTTTTGAATAAAGTTATTTATTTTTATTATTTTATTATCTTAAAAAAAAACTGTTGAAAATTTGGATTGTAGGGATCCAAATTCTTGATTGGATTTTGAAATTTTTTTTAAAATTACAGGATAAATTTGGATTTTTCCAACCCAAATTTATACTTGAATAGTAAATATGTACCATTTGATGAAAAATTCGATTTTTAACTACAAAAAATTTAAATTTGATTTTAAAATAAAAATTGACAATTTTTGTGCTGTCATCAGTTAACTTTCCAAATATTTAACATAATTACTTAACAAATCAGTTATCTAAAATAAAACTTTTGAAGTATTAGTAAAAATTTATTAGGAATCAAAGAGTTGAGTATTTATCATAGATAAAACTTATTTAAGCCAAAAAATCAAAATACTATATAACCCTTCAAGTTTTGAGCTATGGCGTTGATGAGTAATAAAGCTTGTAAGAGTAGGATACGTCACGCGTCCCACTTTAATCCATGTGAGCGACAAAACTTGTAGTTGAAGGATGATTGAGTGTAACAATGTCAAAAATTCTTAGCATATGTACAATCCATTGATTGATATTACAATGGGAAAAAATATTCCAAATTTATGTGGACCGTTTGCATTATTTTTCAGTAACACAATAAGTCTAAATATTAAATACTTCAATATTAAGAATGTTTTCATCTTAGTTTTATTAAATCAAATAATATTGTCTCAATGATTATGTAAAGAAACTATTGCACAGTTTTGCACAGTTTTTTAACTAGAGTAATGTAGTAGTAATTTACTCATTTTGCTTCACATTTTACATCTTAAATTATATGAAATTTTGACACTAACATCATTTTTCATTAGATAAAATTCGTGTAAATTCTATTAAACCTGTGAATCTTATTCTCTGTTTGCCAAGTCTTATTTCCAAACTAATTAAACCTATATAAATTTCAACTAATATGAAAGATGTGTTAGAATATATTCTTTTAACACTCCTCAATGCTTTTCGCCAAAGGCTGAATAACATTGACTGCAGTGCATTACAAGATAAGATAGGGAGTACATAGTTAAACAACTTTACATTTAATCAATAGTATTTTATCATACAATAACTTGTCATAAAAACTTAACTTTATAAACTTATTTAGATAAATTTTCACCATGATTTTTTTTTTAAAGAGATAATACGAAAGTCATAAGCTCCTTCTCATGTTTAACTAAACACTTCAAAATGTTAATTTAAATACTTGTATAAGATAAACTCAAATAAACCATATAAAGTTATTTGGCCACCCTCGTAGTCAAGAATAGAGAGAATACCCAGGGGCAATCTAGCAGCTGGCAGAGGATGCTGCCAGTAGTATGGTTTTAACGATGTAGGCCAACTAAATCTATACATTTTTTAATCA
This sequence comes from Glycine latifolia, assembly GCA_013407115.1. NCBI lineage: Eukaryota > Viridiplantae > Streptophyta > Magnoliopsida > Fabales > Fabaceae > Glycine > Glycine latifolia. The sequence continues at coordinate 4,399,243 of CM023951.1, forward strand.
AGAATATACTCCTACCAGCTACCTCTTACTAATGATTCATAGCAAAAGTAAGGAGGGAAAAACAATTAAATAGCCAAAATAACTTCGTGCTTCTCAGATTACATTCTGAAATCCAAAACACAAACTGTATTATTGGCAAAACAGGCAGCGATCTTGTCACCCTCCTTATTCCAACAGACCTCAAAAATGCCTCCATCACCAGTGTAGGTTTTAACGATCTTGCCTTCCTTCAAGGACCATATGAGCATCGATCTGTCAGGAGACCCACTGGCAATGTACTCACCATTGGGACTGAATGCAACAGAATATACACGATCTCTGTAGGAACACAAACAAATTGGAATAAAAGGGATTGGCTATATTAAGAAAAAGAGCCTCTTATCAGCCTCCTTTACTGCATAAAAAATGTTTTCCACAAAAATAATCCATTTTCCAGGAAAATAATCCATTAAAAAAGTTTAGAACGTAACAAAATTCAATAAAAGGTTCTGAAATACAAAACAGAAGTTACAAGCTTCAAGTTAAGGAGTGTCGTATCACACTGTTAATCACTTTCAAACAAAAAGGAAAGAGGCTGGGAGGGGGAATTCTATGCTTTCTTCCATGCATAAACAAAGCAAAGCTAAAAAAGCAACTATACCTGTGTCCATTCAAGCTGTATAAAAGTTTCCCAAGTTCCACATCCCATAGCTTTACCGTTGAATCAAATGATGCACTGCACAAAAAGATGAGTAGGTAGCTTAAAATAAACAAAACAAACTTTTCGTCTGGTATTAAGAAAAATATAAAAACACAAGCAAGCATGATGCACTTGCACATGGGGCATTGGTCAACATAAACAAACTACATGACAACAATAGTTTATGAAAGACAAACAGCAACAATTTAATAGAAACCTTGCCATATACAGTATGTAAAATGGGTTTGACTTTTCATATAATAAACATGCTAGAGGAGCAGTCACTTGGCAAGACCTCCAGTTCTAGGTCCAAGCAAACCACCTGTGTTACAGGTTTAATCTAGGAGGCACACGAATTAGAGCAACTCCAATGTAGTGGCTTAATTTGATTCTTAAAACAATGTGTTGGTGGCAGTTACAGGACTAGGCAGTTACGTGTACAGAATATAATGTGTAACTTCTGTGTGAATGACAGTAAACACAGCCATCATCTGTGCGTTAGATTGCAAAGAGCATCACTGATACCTCTGAGTTGTTGTTAACCCTTTCAATCTGTTATTGATTGTTATTGGAGCCAATTATAGGAAAGTAAGAAATTAGTGGTCACATGCTGCACCATAGTTATCTGTATTAGTATCTGAAACTCCGACATAGCATGATAAATTGCTGTATGTTTTTGTGATTTATTAAAATTTCTATCAGTTTATCACTAGTCTTCTATCATCAATCAAGAAGTCTAACAACTGAAAGCATCAACTGGAATCAGCAACAAGCCAAAGCTGGCACAAGATTCTATAGTTAGCACCAAACAAGGCCATTTAGAGCACTGCCAATTTCAGCTGAACAAATCATTTAGCAACTAAGATTCGGGTTTCTAAATCATTAATAAATGCATGGAAAAAATCAAGAAATGGAATCTTCAAACAACATACCTAGCCAACACCAAATTTTTATTAGGGTTATTTGTACCGGGACCAGTTGGGCTCCATCTGATAGTATATATCTCCTACAAAATAATTATTTAGTTTTCCAAATTCCAACTATCTGCATAACACATGACAAAATCAAAAGGAAATATAAATACATCTGAGACTGAGAAATATTCATAATTGGTACCTTGGAATGTTCCCTAAACTCATGAAGATATTTATCTTGTTTCATACTCCATATCTACAAAACAAGAAACAACATACAGAGTACAAACACAATAATTTTACAAACAGTTCAGCAAAATACATATTTTACCTGATAAAAATATTTCATAAAATGTTTGATTGCAAAATCCAGCACCAACAAAAAACAAGCTATTTTATGGAATGACAAATTAAATCAAATCAGTAAGTGATGTTACCTTTGCAGTCATATCATCAGAACATGAGGCTAATAATGAACCAGTCGGATCCCATTTGATACAATTAACTTCACTCTGAAATTGAAAAAGGTCATCATTAGACAGTAAAGACTTATCCAAGCACTATATTGCATTTTAATGGAATATGTCAACTTAATGCAGGACCTATAAACTAGTTAAGTGGAATTTAGTAATCAATCAGGTTACTAACTACTGACTTTGCTCTCCAAATAATTGTAGTGCTGCAGATTTTTATAAGAAATCCACCTAGGTAATCAGACAACATGGAAAGTCGGGATTTCTTAGCACTACTTCTATAGATCAGAATCAGACTGGGGTCCTTCCAGTCCAGCATCTCCAGCCATATTTGATAGGCCCAGGTTTATCCAAACATATTCTACAAGGTATAAAAGTTAGAGAAGACCTCAACCTAGACTGTTAGAAACAGAGAGAGAGAGATCATGCATGTTTGGTGAGTGGTTATATAGGTAGGGAAGTAATATGTGTGAAAGTACAATCTCTTTATATTGCGCTTTCTTACATTTCAATTAGATAATCCTTGTTTCTATCAGGATTCATCTTCAGAGGACCATCCCAGGGTTGTCCATAGATTCATATGATTAACCAAGCTAGACAATCTTAACTTGTTATCAATAAAGTAGGGGATGGATTCATTGTCAAAGCACCATCCCAGGATCATCCATCAATCTGTACAGTTAACCATGCTTTCCATTTTTAACTTCTCCCTCCCACAAAGGTGTACTCTCAGTATCATAAGTAACAGTGCATAGCATAATCTTAAAAAAAACATGGTCAGGTGTACTAACCTGGTGCCCAACAAAAGTTTTAATGGGGAGGTTTTCCCCAATCTTGCAAACATGTATCTTAGTGTCTGTTGAGCTTGTTGCAAATGACACATTGTTGCGCCAGTCAACATCAAGAGTCCAACCTAAACAACATAACAAGCCCAAATTTTAAAAATAATCTTTAAACATGGTTTAAAATATTCTTTCCTAGAGTTCTTTTTATATTATAAAATTCCCCCTTGTAAGGAAAAGTGTGTTTAAAATTTTACCTGAATGAAATTCAAATTGTTGTTTCCATTCCTCAGCCTTCACATCCCATACAATTGCAGTTTGATCACAGCTTCCAGTGAGAATATAATCACCTTTCTTATTCCACTTCAAAGAGAATATGGGTCCCTTGTGTTTGCTTAATGTACTCTTCAGTTCACCTGGTCAAAGACACCACTACATGATCAAAATAATGATTTTGATAGAAGTCATAAGAGCAATTCCAAATAGACACATAATATGACCTGCTTTAAGAAATTAACAATATAGTTTTTTGGCTTTCCATTGGAAAAGAACCTAGCAATGTTTTAACCAACTCAAAAACAAACTTTTCACATTTCCTCCTCCATAACATATGCAACAGCTTTCCAATGGAAAACTAAAAACAACCATAAAATTAATGATTTTATAAATAGAAAAAATATAACTAAGATATCAATACTTAAAACAAACAATGAGGGTATTCACCCAAAACAGACAAGCAGATAGACAGGCACACATGCAAAAATAAATTATGTAGAGATAAAAATGATATGATGTGTCAAAATTTAAATTTACAAATATAAAAAATTTTGGTATTAACAAACTTGATAAATTGGGATTAACTAAATTTATGCAATAATATTTAAGAAAAACAAAATTTGAAAAACAATAAAGTGTGAGACTTAATATAATTCTGTGGCACATTGAGAGTATAAATAAGTCCTTAGTTTTAAGATGAAGACTCAAATTTAATATAGTTTATTAATTTAATTATCAAATTTTATATATTAAATTTGAGTCTTCATCTTGAAGCTAAGGATCAAAAGGAATTAATAAACTATCAACAACATCAATAGCACCTTTAACCCAAACTAATTGGGGTAAGTGGTAGATGAACCCAACAATAGATACGAGGAGGTTGAGAAAAAAAGGAATTAATAAACTATAAAAGGGTTAAATATTTTTTTTAGTTCCTAAAAATAAATCATCATCTTTTTGTCCCTCATTTATTATGTGTCAATGTGGTCCTTATTTGCATAAATGAGGGACCAAAAGGAGAGAATTTTTTGTGAAGAACAAGGACCATGTCTAACACATTTCTATAAATGAGGGATCAAAGGAAACAATTTATTTCTGTGGATTAAAAACGAATATTGCCTTATTTACGGGAACTAAAAATATATTGAGCCCATTATAAAATTGTATATTTTATATAAAATAATTAAAAAACAATGTATAAAATTTTTTAAAGAAATTTTTGGAGGGGGGGTCAGGATCCGCCCCATGCCCCCTTCTATCTATATCATCAAAAGTATCATTACTCATTATTAACCAGATGAAAACCATTGCTGGTTGATGACTTCTAGTTTATTTTCAAATCTCATATCCATCATCACTACTAGCCCCTCATCAAAGCATCCACAAAAAAAAATGCATTGCAGGTTTTGGATACCAACACACATCCATCAGTTTCCTTACAGTATAATACATCTGATTGCATGAGAATTGGATGTCTACTGGGAGAAAGTGGAGGGAAGGTATATTTTCTTAAGAATTAGAAACAAGGGAGGGATTAAGAGCCAATTTAATTTCTCTTGTTTGTTTATTTTTAAGACAATTTGGAGGGAAACAAGTATTCTTCATTTCCATTTCCTCTTTCAGGTAAACATAGTTACAAGTATTCCTTCACATCATGCCCCATTAGTTTTTCTTGGTTCTCTGTCAACCAAAATATAACATAGCTAGCATGATATGAAAAGGAACATCACAAGTCATAGTAGGGACGGAGCAAGACTTGAACAAGACTTGAACGATGGGAGGGACCAAGTTGATAAAACATTATTCACTAAAAACATAGTTCTCCATTGGGCTGGTGCAAGAATATTAGTGTTCTTATGAAATATTATAAAATGATATTGGCAGTAAGCTGCTATGAAATATTATAAAATTAGTTCTCCATTGGAAGCCCCCTCCCCCCCTTCCCCCAAAATACACAAGCGCCCACCTGGGTCATAGCATCTTTAAGCTCTTTTCATCTTAATCATATATAACTCCCAAAATTGCATTACTGCAAGGTCAGAGATATAAGAAATGACCTACCATTGGTGGTCCAAATTCTCGCTTGCCCATCATATGAACCAGTTGCAAGTAGTGTCCCCTCCCCCTGCACAATAGCAACTAGATGTCAAGCTTATCAGAAAATTAAAAATATTTATCAATGACTAAACATATTAAATTACAAACAATAGCCATGAATTTGCAAATGTTACACTAGCACAAAAAAATACCTAAGCATACTTAGAGAGAGAGAGAATATTCAGTCAAAAGTTCAGGGAAAAAAATAAAAATAAAATGCTAAGTCTCCCATCTATTTTTTTGACTTTCACATAACAGACCTACAAAAACGTCCCTTGGAAGTGGAACATATAAAATGTGCCCTAAAAACCTTACACAATTTCCTTCTCACAAACATCTTCTGCTTAAGTGAGATCAGTGTGGATTGGAAAAACATAGAGATGTATGTCAAAAATCAGAAGAAAAAAGGAGGTGGGCAGGGTTGAAGTCACTATCAGTGATCATCTTGGGTTCAAATTAGAATATGCAATCAAACTCACATTCCAATCAAGTGTAGTGACATCGTTACTCTTTTCATTTGTTTTACCCCTAACATGCTTCAACACCAATACATTCGGAGGGCCATTCAGCAAAGCAGATTTGCATCTCCCTTCTGCTATTGTCCAAATACGAGCTGTTGAATCCCCAGACCTATGGTTGAAACGATGATAGAAAGGTAGAAAAGAAAATTCATAAGAAGCCATTTATATGGTCCCTATTTCCGAAACAGTTTATTATCTATGACATTGCTATTTATGATATAATTGCCATAATGACACCATCAATACAGTTGTTCATGCAACACCAAATTCTTAAACATTTTAAAATTGTTGTCATTTTCTGTTTTATAAACAAAAATCAAAGTTAAAGATGCAGAAACTGAATACCAAAAACACATTTTCAAATATTTTATTTATTTTTTAAAAACATACAACTTCTTTTAAGAACAGGAAGCTAATAGAGCTTAAATTCCCTAAAGTATACACAGTGATACAAAATTACAAATATACAACTAATGCAGAATTTTGACTAGACTAGTAGTCATAGCAACCACTCTTACTAACATCCTCAAATTAAAGATGAACAAAACATAAAATCCAACTATAGCCAGCATCTCTTCATCAAAAAGGAAGTATAACAAATGGAGATGCAAGATGAGCAATGTAGTGTACAACTATAAAACACACACATGAATACATAGTTTACGCAAAAATTAAATCAACCATGAAGAAGATACCTACCCTGATGCTAGAAGAGATCCTGTAGGACTCCATGCACAAGCACACACCTAAGTGTACAGTAAACAGGCTTATTAATAGAGTTTACAGAAGAAACAGTAGATGAAAGCAAATGTAAGAAGTTTAAAAAACCAAAAAAACATTGATGAAATACTTTACCTCTGAAGTATGCCCTTCCAAAACTATCACGTCTGACCTAGGAATTTCACATGGTTGCAATGTTGATGTTGTAGAGATGTCCATTGGTTCTGGCCCTATAGAAATGAATGAAAACTTTTAATTCTTTTTTTAGAAGGAAAAATATTAATTGAAACAGAAAACTAGTTTGCATTTTCTACATACTCTCAGAGAGCAGGTGGGTTCCAGTGTTGTAAAAAGTTGCAATTAAATTAGAAATTTCATTGGGATATTCCCAAAGAAATATAAAGAAAACAAATAAAAAACTAAGAACTTTCTACTAGAAATAATCAGGATACTGAATAAGGAGATACAGGTAGAAATACATGATATCAAAGAGAACATTTCTAATCCTAAATCCCACAGAAGTGGCTAATAATTCATTGAAACTCATCACAGCACCAACCAAGATACATGGTTTTAGTGGATTTATAAAAACAAGCCAGATAGTCAATATTTTTAGAAGTATGGTTGATAGAGAATAAATAATAATAATTAATAAAATAAAAATTAATTTATGAAAAGAAGCTGAGTTAATATCAGGAACTCATTTTTGTATTCATCAATCATTACACTATTCATCAACTAATCACAAAAAGGGCCACCAGAGCACAAGGCTTCCACTAGGTGGGGTATAAGGAGGGTAGATGCATGCAGCATTCCCCGACCTACAAGCAGAGAGGCAGCTTCCAGGATTTGACCCCATCACCTTCAAGTCCTAGAGCAGCAACATTACCGTTGCGCCAAGGCCCAACCTCATTCATCAGCTAATTGACTAATCACAACATGCAAGAAAATATATTACAATTCTACAAAGTTTACAAGGAGCTAACCTTAACACTTGCAAAAGAAATTGTGCATGAACAAAAAATGGTAATAATTAACAGAAGAACATGGGATTATAAGAAATAAACATTTAGGGGAAATCATTAATAAAAATAATGCAGTTACTCCGCATGGAATGGCAAACATGCAACAGAGAACAACAGGTGATTACCTCCACATGCTTTGTTCTCTGCATGCTTTACAGCAACCAAATCTTCTTGATCTATGACCATTTCTCTACAGGTCTGATTGTCATGCTGTTGTTCTTGCTCTTTAAGATTTTCTGCCTTCTCCCTTTCACATTCTTTCTCCTTTTCATGTCTTCCCTTTTCTTTTAACTGTCCTCGCCCACCTTCATTCTCCTTTTCAGATTCTTTATTTCTATTCTTCTGTAGTATTTTCCTTCTTTCATTAACCATTTTCCTAAGTTCATGCACATCTTTTGTGATAAGATCCAAAGGTTGCAAGAATGAAAAGTCTTCATCCAGGTCTGCGTCACACTGGCAAGCTAACATTGATCAGCATGCACCCAAGGGTAAGCTTAAATACTACGCAAACACATGGATGTTATGCTGAATAGTAAAAACTAGAGTTGAAAAATAAAGAATGCTAACATTACTCAAGTTTGCTTCCATCTCCAAGTACTGTAGCCCCTTCTGAACAAGTGTAATAAGAGCACCTGGTGGTATCAACTTTCCATCAATGGGGCTTTTGTTAATACTAGCCTCGTTTCCAAATGCAAAAGCAGCATGTGTGAAACCTGCAGTTATAACAAGAATAACCAAAAACCAAATCAGTTGCTTTGAACATTATGGTCTACTCATCAGTATAGAAAACTTCATTGGAAAGAAACACACATTTTTGTTTAGTAAAAAAAATTTGAAAATTATATCAATTATATTTCTGTCTTTAATTGTATTTATTAATGGATAATATTGTTTATTAAACTTTTTATATTACGACATTTAATTTGGTTTTATTTTTAACATTGATTATTGTATGTATGAGTATTGAGTAATGAGTAATGACATTTATAAGTGAAATTTAACTTTTAATATTATCAGATCATGAATATTAAGAGGGCGAGCCCTGGTGCAACAGTAAATTTGTCATTTGTGACCAGTTGATTTCAGATTCAAATCTGGAAATAGCTATAAATACTATGTTTTGTTTTGTTTAATATCGCTTGAAAGATTATATTAAAAAATAAAATAAAATTTGTTAACTATTACAGGTTCCTTGGTTAGATCATTAAACCTTAAAGTTGCCTTCACCAGTTTAAGGACCAGTCCTATTATAAAAACCTTGCACTTGCATATAATATAAGGGACTAAAGTAAGATGTTGCTTGCATTTTAGTAGATAATAATCATGACTGAAAACATGAACACGTTTGGTTGCAGTGGAAGTAGACTGCAAACACAGGTGAAATTTGGTTGCTGTTACAGGGGTGATAGAAAGCAATTTTCTATCTACTGCAAATAACCTAAAGATTAGTATTAAAGCTATAAAAGACTAAAGAGAAAAGATAAAACTTGAGATATTTCATTCATTCCTTGATGATAATAGGTAAAGATGGATACACTTATATAGTCCTAGGTGATGTCAATCAATGGATAACATAATCCAAGTGTCAACGTCATATTATTCTAAAACAAGTAAAATAAAAATATAATTTATAAATTACATATTTAACTCCAACCAATAAAGTCCTTAAACCATTTAATTTTCTTTCTTTTGGGCCTCATTTGGCCCATCCTATCATTACCCACCCCTTCACACTCAACCTTGTCCTCAAGGTTGGAAAACAATTGGAGATGGATGCATAAGTTTCCTGCAACGGTTAAGTGTGGTGTGACTTGGGCGTTGAATTCATAAAATGGTGGATATTTAGCATTTGGGGACAAAAAAATGAATTAAGGGTGAATTGTGGAAATTGGTGACAACACGTAAAGGTGAGTGGCAAGGACTGGTTGCATGGGTATTGGTTTTGAGGGGTTATCTCAGTGTCCACACTGGCTAAGCACACAACCATCTTTGCAGCCACCATGGGTCCTATCGGCAATACTTGGCTAGGGCAACTTAGCACTATAGCACATTATGGCCACGTGGTCCCCTAATGACTCTAACGGTTTTTCCCGCCAATGTATCCCTATGTAAATGGTTCCACTTGACAGGTACCTAACTAACCGGCTTAGCAGCCACCATGGGCCCTATATCGGCAATACTTAGCTTGGGAAACTTAGCACTACAGCACATTATGGCCACGTGGCTCCCCAATGTTGGTACCGAGCAATCACACAACAATTGAGAAAACAGAAAGAGAGAAAGGGAAGAAAAATAACACATAGTGTTTACCCTGGTTCACCCAATGTAAGCTACATCTAACTTTTCTCTATATTTTCCTCACACACTCGTTACAATGCACTCAGATTACAAGGAAATATATAGACTTAGAAACCCTAACCACCGTAGCTATTCATGAGTCCAAGCCCAAACTACAAATAATAAACCTCAAGCCTACAACAGTACCAGGCCTTGAAAAGCTTCGAGATGCTACCCCGGGCCCCCGCCCGCTCACCCCGTCTACGAGCAGCTTACGAGCAGCTTATCTTCTGCAGGTGAAGTATGAGCCATACTCAACACCTAACAACTCTATCAGTTTTTCCCACCAATGTATCCCAATATAAATGGTTCATATGACATGTACCTAACTAACTGGCTTAGCAGCCACCATGGGCCCTATATCGGCAATACTTAGCTTGGGAAACTTAGCACTACAGCACATTAAGGCCACATGGCTCCCTAACAACTCTTATGGTTTATCCCACCAATGTATCCCTATATAAATGGTTCCACTCGACAGGTACCTAACGGTTTTTACCGCAAACATATCTCATAATTTCATGAAGTAATTTTAGCATCGGAGTCCCTGTAGGTATCACAACCGGAGACTCCACCAGATACTCGTACCACTGCGGTAACCACCAGCCAGTCATCCAAACCTCACCGGAAATCCCATGACCAGCATACATACTCATGATTTGCTCATCACAGTTGCAAATGAGGGTTTGGTTACTGCTACGGAAAGAATTTTACCCAACTGCAAGTCCCGTCCCAGAATTGAGTGAGCAATTGATGATACCAAAAAATTCATATCCCAAAACTAAAAAATAAACAGAGATTTCACTTCAGAACTATAAGCTTGCAGTCTCAAAACCAGAGACCCGTCTATCAGCAACAAATCTAACAACCTTCACTCCCTCCACCTTTAACCATTAAAAAAAGTATTCACAAGTCCATTTTGGGAACTAAAATTGCGCTAACCCTGACCTAGTTGCAACAATATTTTCAACGCTTGGTCAAACCAACCAGCTCAAAACCGTCAGCATTCCAAACCTCGAAATTCGTCGAAACTCTAAACCGTTTACATTTCAGGGACCGGAAAGGAGTAATAAAATAGCGAGCGAGCAGGACGAAAGGCATATACACCAAGGAAAATCGTAATAATGGAAAGAAGAGGATGAAGGAAATGAAAGAGACCTGATTCCTGAAAGTAGCGAAAGACGAGAAGGTTGAGTTCGACGGAGGTGATGGAAGTCATGTTCCCTGACTGAGGAAACAAACGGCTTCGAGAATGAATGCTTATGCAAACAGCATGGGAGCGAGTCAGAAAGCAGGAACTAGAGAAAGAGGTAGAGCGAGTGCCGAAACAATGAATGCATATGAATTCTGATTCGCGGTGGAGGAGGAGGAGGAGAATGAGCCTTGCGAATGCGAACGGTGGTTTGCTAGGTGGCAAGCAGCTGCAACCACAACACACAGCACTACTCTCTCTCTCTCTGTCTCTGCACCGCACTGCACAAGTCGATTTATTCCCTTCGTTTATGGGTACTTCGTAATTCTTAATTTTCGCAATTATCAAATGTATTTATATGGGTGCTTGGGGATTCTTTTTTTCTTTTTTCTGAAAGGCGGTGCTCGGCATTGTATAGGATCCAATTTGAAGAAAAATTATATTTTCTTATTTTATTGTTCAATTGATTTCGTTTAAATTTTTAATTCAATCCGATTTAATTTAAAGTTATTTGAATTTGATTAATTTTTATATTAAATTTTTTAATTATTAAATAAATGATAGATATGTCATAAATATAATAAAAAATAATTAAAAGCATCAAATATCAAATATTATATGTCTTTTTTTAGAGAGTTATATATGTCTTTATATAACTAGTAATTAATTATTTAATAATAATATAAATTTTTAAACATGTACCATATAAAAAAAATGCGAAAGACATGAATATCAAAATATACATTATTTTGTTATTGGTCTATAACACGAAATAAGAATAAAATATACTCACAAAACAAGAGGAATGAAATAGAGATAGAGAGATTTCTAATCTTAGTCTATATGAAGGTATGTAAATCAATGTAACATCACAATTTTTATTTTTATATGGGTAAGACAAAATGTACACAATATAATAATCATAAATTAATGAATATAGAATACAATATAAAATCCTGATTCAATCCTATAATTTTTTTATTTTTCAAAATTTTTAGTAACTACAGTTTTTAGGTATATTCAGTTTTTTATTTTTTGGGTTGATTTTTTTTTCATTGAATTATATTTCTTTACGAACCCCCTAATATTTATATACTCTATCCTTCCTCGATGAAAAAAAAAACTCCTTCATCCCCCTTCATTTTTAATTAACTATTTTTTTAGATAAAAAATTAAAAATCTAATTAATATTTTTTTAAAATATGAAACTTTTTATATACCATATTTTTTATATCAACCAAATCTCCTCAATTATATTCATTTTCTATTCTTATCATTTTACAAATAAATTAGTTAAAGATATAAATACAATTTTGATCCTCGGTTTGTGATATGCTATCATAGTATCATTGAGATTAAAAAAAATAAACTTATTACTTTTAATTTTGTTAGATAATTTAGTCGCTATGGTTATTCTTAAACTAACTCCATTAATAACGTGCTTATGTACACATGATTTGTCTTGTTGTCATTCATGTATACTCACATGTACCTGTCCAGTCAACTTAAGATAAAAGTAATAATTTGGAACATTAAAATGAATTGAACATTATTCGATCGTCTGGTAGTAGGAAAGCACATATGAAATATTTGAAATTTTGCGTAGGCCTCACGGGGTGCAGTTTTCACTTTGAAACGAACAAAAAAAGTGGAAATTGCCATTGCTGCAATGAACTTACAATACTATCCTTCCTGTCTCGTGACTCTCGTGCATAAGGTTGTGTTCATATGGCACGTGTCAACTTTTCGTAAAATGTTTTGATAGAAATAGCAACAGGCCTATATTCATATGCCACGTGTCAAATTCGTGTATTCTTCTTTCTTACCATGAACATCTATATATGGAGAAATTTCAAGCAAGACATGCACATTTGACAATTTGTCTAGGTAATCACGTTTTTGTAAATTTCATATAAAAACACAAGCATTTTATTTGACTGGGATTTTCTGATCCATTTTCAATGATGGTAGGCAGACAATGCACTGTCTCGAGCCTTTCAGAGTTCACTCACATTGACTGATCAACTTTTGTTAAATTTCCGTATCCAATCAAAAAACTTATTCCACTTTGATTAGTGTTTGATTAAACGATTTTTTTATAATTAAAATTATATAATTAATATTAAGTAATGAGTTTGATAAATTAGTATACAAATTATTATTAAGCTGACTTATTAATTAAATTAGTTAGGAGAATTTACAGATTGAATTTAGCTAAATCTGTTATTCAACAAAATTAAATTTTAGCGGATTGGATCATATTTGTGTCATTTCTTTTACATATTCGATTCGATAATAAATGAGTTGGATTAATTTGGTTAATTGAGTTTGAATATTAAAAAGAATAATTTATACTTTGCAATTAAATTTTTAGAATAATAATTTATTTTTATTTAAAATTTTGTAAGTATATAATAACTAAATGTACTAAAAAACTAAATTATGATATTATTTGCCTAATAGAATTAATGATTTCAATGTTAATATAATATTTTTATTTTAGATAAAAATAAAATATTATATTAGGATTAAAAAAACATCAATAAAATCAAGATAGACATAAAAATAACAACTTAAAAAAGAATAAAAATCATGAATGTTTTAATTTAATAAACTACACGAGTTTCAAAATAATGTGTTTTGTATTTAAGAATTAATTTATATATAATTAATTATATGGGTTGAGTTGAAAGAAATAAAGAATATGTATATTATCGGGTCTTAATTAAGTTTGATCTAAAAAATAATTAGATCCAATTCAATATAATTGGGTTGGCTTAGATTATGTATTAATTCATATATGGAAACACTCCTAAAACTAATTATTTTTAGATTTCTTTAAAATAAAACTTCAAACATAAGTAACTTTTATATTTTGTTTCTTTTTTCATCATGGTATTGATAAAAAAGTATTTACCACCAAAAGTGATAATTAACTTTTTTTAATAATTAATTACATACAAAATAAATATTTTTCTCCCGACATAATATATTTTATACTTGTGATTAAAATTTGAATCCTCAACCACTTATTTAAGAAATACAAATCATTATCATTTATATAAACTAATATTAATTGATTTTAAATTTTTGCTATTGGTAGTAATATATGCTGCTCATTACATTATCAATTATACAATTTATTTTTTATTTCGTTTTATCAATAAAAAATATTTAACAAAAAAATATTATTACTTAAAAAATTATTAGAAACTATAAAATTATAAGTGAAAATTCACCAATTAAGAAATGAAACCTACACAAATTTATAATTTTGAATAATTTTAATTAATACTAATAAAGATTCTATACAAAATATTATATTTCTAATATTTATGTATTATTTTACTTATTGTTATAGATTTTTCTGATTGGTTTAATTCCTTCGGAAAAAATAGCATTGCTCAATATATATATATATATATATGTATTTGTAATCACGATCAGATTTGCATCAAACATTAACATGGAAGACAACCTTATCAACATCCTTTACCTCTTCATATTTATCGTCACTTTAAAACTTCTATTCTTCAGAAAAAGGTTAAAAAACCCAGCACCAAGTCCACCATCTCTTCCAATAATCGGCAACCTCTATCAGCTGAAGAAACAGCCACTTCACCGCGCCTTGTACGGCCTCTCACAGAAATATGGCCCCAATAATATACTCTCTCTGCGGTTCGGGTCCCAACCCGTCCTCGTCGTTTCGTCCGCATCCGCAGCGGAAGAATGTTTCACCAAAAACGACATCATCTTCGCGAACCGTTTTCGCTCTACCACGACAAAGTACATCGGCTTCAACCACACCATTATTACAGCATCATCGTACGGCGACCACTGGCGCAACTTACGTCGAATAAGCTCGCTCGAGATTCTCTCCAACCACCGTCTCAACTCCTTTTTGGGGGTCCTAAAGGACGAGACCATGAAGTTGCTTCGAAAGCTGGCTAAGGGCTCTGATGAAGACTTCACGAGAGTGGAGCTGAGGCCAATGTTTTCAGAGTTAACGTTCAACATTATCATGAGAATGGTGTGTGACAAACGCTACTACGGCGAGGAATACGATGGGACCAACGCTGAGGAGGCTAAGAGGTTTAGAGAGGTCATGAATGAGATATCGCAGTTTGGGTTGGTGTCCAACCTTGCAGATTTTGCGCCGCTTTTCAGATTCTTTAATAGTCGAAAAAAGTTACGAAAGGTTGGAGAGAAGCTAGACGCGTTCTTCCAAGGACTCATTGATGAGCATCGGAATAAGAAGGAAAGTTTAAATACCATGATAGGCCATCTGCTTTCCTCCACAGCCAGAGTATTATACTGACCAAACTATCCAGGGCCTTATAATGGTGAGTTTCTAATTTTCTTAATTATTTGCAATGATTCATAAAAAATGTTAGGGTTATTATCAAACCCTCGAATAGATCCGTGGAAGTGAAATCAATAAACAAGAGAGAAGAGAGATAGACAACATACTCAATTTGTTTAACTTAAAAAAAACTTTTATCAATGTAAAAAAGTAAAAACTCACAGGACCTTAGTTCAAAATCAAACTTTCACTATATGAATAATGAGTTACAAATAATCAAATATAATAAGATAGTGGTGCACTCAACCTCTCTAACAATAGTGAATATCAAACTCTCTAGAGTATTTCACTCAAATTCTCTCTAGAGATCTCTCAAATACAAAGTACAAAACTTACTCAAATGTACTTTCAAGAATGTTACTTGATAGGTATTCTAACGAAAATCTCTCTCAGATTTTTCTCTCATTAGAATCATTCAAATCTCATATATTAAAGATTTTTGTAGAAGGGGGAATGTTAGATACCTTGCTCCACCCAACTGTATGACTTCTTGAGCCGTGTATTCATGAATCACCCAAAAGGATGTGATTTCTTAATATTTGTAGAATTTAAATGCCTTAAAATTTGAGCCAAGCATTTAAGATGAAATAATTTATAAAAAAAATTATTAGCTTGTTCGAACCATTATGTTAGATTTTTTTTATGCACAATGTTGGTGTGGAATATTTATTATTATTCTAATTAAAAGAACTTAATTTGAATAGTACTGAAATTCTTTGGGAGGATACATAGACATGTGATAATTCAAGATTGCTTATATAGAATTCATAAGCTGTTATGAAATTCTGGAAAAGTGATCCAGAATTTAACCTTAACGTACAATTATTTTTTGGATTGGCAGGCGTTATACGTGGCTGGCACAGATACTTCCGCTGTAGCATTAGAGTTGGCAATGCCCAATTTACTGAACAATCCAGAAGTGTTGGAGAAAGCAAGTGTAACATCCTCACTAATTTTATTTATTTAATTACTTAATTATTTAATTAATTATTTTATTTTATTTTATTTAATCCTTTTGTCCTTCAACTAAAAATAGAAAACAAGAGAAATAGAAACAAAAAGAATGAGATATTTATACATCATATTTTTGTTACAAAAGTTTGTACAAGTAAAAAATTCTTTTCCAAAATCCAGCCTAATACATAGCTTCTTCAATATATCAAGACTACTCCAGAGCCTCAAGAAATTCAACCATCATTGTCATCTAAAAAAAAACATAAAATAAATCTAGTGAGAAATAAATTTCTTAGTAGACAAATCTAAACCACCAACATGTTAGAAAGTTAGTAAATAAAACAAACCTAATATATTAAACACATTAGAAAGATTAATAAATAAGGCAAATCTATTTCATAAAACTCATTAGAAAGGTTAGTAAATCATTCAATATATTTAATGAAGGCATAAAATGCTTGTATGAATGCATGAATGCATGAAATGAAAATGCAATGGTCACAGGTGCACATGGCCATCTACATATGTACATTATGTAGAAATGCTGCGGCCGTCTTACGCTAATCATGCATGAATTTTCATGTATTAGCACCTGATCTCTGATAGTAGCATAGGCCCGGTCTTCACAACTCGGGGCATTCTCATAACTGATAGTAGGATAAGCCGATTTTCACAACTCGGGTCATTCTCATAACTGATAGTAGCATAGGCTCGATTTTCACAACTCGGGTCATTCTTAAAATCATAGGTCCGGTCTTGAAACCCGGATCATTCTCATTCATATCACAAAAATTCACAATACAAGGAAGATTTAGCTCTTCTTCCATAAATTAAGATAGATAACATTTCATATCATGCCCACGTAAAATTATACCAACTAAAAATAAATCTATTTAATATCTGCCAAATTTAGTGGTATAATATATGTAGTAAAGACCGAGTTAGTGAAATAATTCGAATTGACTGACCATGTATATTTACCATAGTGGGAAATATATCATAGCTGGTTATCATGAAATGTAGTATCCGTGATTAACCGGGATAACTAACCTTGGAATATTGGCAGCCATAAAACTAGTTTCATACCACATGGTTAGTTAGTATGGTAAGTTACCTATGATTATATATATATATATATATATATATAAACGTAAATGACCCCGAGATGGAATATCATAGAGTATATGTGTGCTGGGAAGAATTATATACAGCACATCTAGGTCGGCCTGAATGCTTACGTTAGGAACACACTTATTGCATGGAAGTTCGGCACGGTTTTGGGTAGATAAAGATGCTATATTTATTTATATATATATGAAAATGAACCTGGTATGGTCTGCCGGGTTGCCGAGGTAAGTGATTAAACCGGAAAGGCAAAGGCTGCTGTCATAGTCGGATTTGCCTATGGCCGGGGTATGTTCTCAGTTTTTCATGGCTACCGAGCTGTGGGTGCATGGTATGTGGTATGGCCAATCTTGCCGAGGTGCTTCCGGACTGACATAGATGTCGGGGTAGAGCAATATGGGATGGCCGGGCTTTACATGGTACGTTAAGTGCCGAACTAAAACTATAGAACTTACATGGTTGCCGAGCTAAATGGGGAACCATAGGAAAGGGCCGAGATGTTAGTAATTGTGTTCTCGGTTTATATGGTTATCGGTATGTATGCATGAGTCCTAATTTAACTGAAACAGTGAGTACAAGAGGTGATGCATAATTTACTGGGATGTCGGGGTCTGTGTAAAGGTGCCAATATATGCATAGAATCCGGTAGTGAAGGGTCGAGATGGTAGCTATGGGCATAGCCGGATTGTAGGGGTGCCGGGTATATCATATTGGATGGCCAAACATACATGCGAGATTGCCGAGCTAGTGTATTCAACTGGGTATGTATGAGCGACTGCGTGATTTATGGGTTGCAACTGAAAGCCGAGATGAATGGGTGGAATCCAGCCATACCCAAAAGGAGTAGAAGTTCCGAGTATAGTATGGGTTGCATGGAAGCCGGGTTCATTCTCGTTTTTGTATAGTTATCAGTTTGTAGGCATGGGTCTGAACAGCAGTTACTGGAAGTGATGCCGAGGTAATTATGTATATAAGGAAGGGGTATGGTTTCAGTTAGTCAATTATGCCGAGGTGAGTATAAGTCTAGGACTGGCTGGAATATATTTACGTGGAAAAATGGCATAGTTTGCATGGCTGCTAGGATAATGATATCAAGCTAGCCGAGATCTATAAGTTTATATGGCCGAGGTCTATGATAGAGAAGAATTCGGCAGGACAAGTACATGTGCAGAGGTCGGTATGTACGGGCCTGTAAGGGTGTCGGGATGGTTATGCAGGGTTCGTGGTTTTATGTTATAATAAGTGCCAAGGTGCAGTGGGTGTAAGTGATGGTGTAGCTGAGAGTGTAGTAAGGTAATGGTGTAGTAAGAATGAAGGTAGAGATAAACAAAATACCCGAGGTACTGTAGTGTGAAGGCTCCAATTATACCACTATTCACGCTTTGAAAGTTATGTATAGATGCTATTTATCCTTCACGTGAAGAACTAGGCCGAGATAAACAAAAGTTTGGAATTTGCGTTTGCTTTGTTATTATGTGAATATATATATATATATATATCTCATAAATGGGTAAGCTATTATATTTAAATTATTGTCCAGTACTACATAAATATAGTGTTAATTTATTAAAATATCTACTAAACTTCCCACCTCTCTAATAAATTATACTTTAAAATTATCACCGTATCTTAAACTTTTTCAAGCCTAGTTTTCTTATTTTAAATAAACACTAAGTCTGGCCACTTAATCATTGACAACAATCTTAAACAATTTCTATGTTAAAGATTGAAACCTATGCCTACCTTTGATAATTTTGGTGAATGAAGTAGGGACTTGTTGGAGTGGCTTTACGTAAAAGAAAGGAAACTGTCGGGATAATTTTTAAGAGAGAATGATTTTGTGTAAAAGAAAGCAAAGTGGTAGAGAAAATTTGTAAGGAAAGAAAGCTGAGAAGTTTTTCGGTGCAGAGAGTCTGAATTTTCAATACTATTTATATTACTAGAAAGTAGCTTAGTTAGGAGAAAAATATCTAGATTTTTATCAAAATTAATCATTACCTTATTCCCTTCATTAATGCATACCTATATGTGGAAAACTACTGAGGGCTAGATTTTTCCACCTGGATCTCCAGAAAGATTTTTCTAAGGATTTGAATTTATCCTAAAAATACTAGGTTGCTGGAAATTTATTCCAGTTTATAATCTATTCTAAAATTCTACAATTATCATTTAATTAAAAATAATTTTTTAAGATTATTATTATTATTATTATATAAAAATATTTTTAAGGATTTTACAGCAAGGGTTGAATTAGACATCAAAGTTGGACAAGACGGTTTGATAGAGGAAGCAGATGTTACTAAATTACAGTACCTTCAGAACATTATCTCCAAGACTCTGCGATTGCATCCACCACTGCCAATGTTGTTGCCGCATTTATCATCTGAAGACTGCACCGTGGGAAGTTATGACGTGCCACGTAACACAATGTTAATGGTGAATGCATGGGCCATTCATAGGGACCCAAAAATATGGGCTGATCCAACGAGCTTTAAGCCCGAGAGGTTTGAGAATGGACCAGTAGATGCTCACAAGCTAATCCCTTTTGGATTGGGGAGGAGAGCGTTTCCTGGTGCAGGCATGGCCCAAAGAACTCTGGGCTTGACTTTAGGTTCGTTGATTCAATGTTTTGAGTGGAAAAGGATTGGTGAGGAAAAAGTAGATATGACCGAAGGGCGGGGAACTATAGTGCCCAAGGCCATTCCGTTGGATGCCCAATGTAAAGCACGTCCGATCATTACCAAGATTTTCTAAATTTCTTGTAAAATTATGTGAGTGTTTAATTATGCATAGTAACTGTAAAATTATTGTGATTTAGAAAATTATGTGATTGTTTAATACAAAACAGTGATATGTTGTTTGTTAGTTTGACATAGATGTGTGTAGAAGGCTCTCTCTCTCTAACTCAAAACTAGATAATAAAATTATTGTACTTGCTTTTAATGAAAAAAATGGACGGGGTCCAATCATCAGCAAGATTTTCTGATTTAATCTCAACTGTTAAATGAACGAGAAAATGATCACGTTGAATTGTGAATTGGTATTATGTATACTCACTTCTAAATTTTCATTGTGTTAGCATTGTTGTTAGTGTGCGTATATTTTTTTTATTTATAAAAAAAAGGACTCGTGTTGACTTTTTATACATAATTTGTGTAAACATTAGTGTCCGTGTGAATGCTGATATACAAACTATGTATTAGCTTTTTATTCCCAATTTTGCGCATATAAAATACGACTCACGTGATAATACTTTTTTACATGAACTGAAGAACTTATCCAACCGATTACTTAACCATACAGAAGTGTTGAAAATGGAATAGAACAATGTAGAAGAAAGGTGACTTGGGTTAGGTGTTCAAAAGGCAATCATACAACGGGAAATTGTAGCATGCTGAAACTCCGTTATCTTATAGATTACATTATTACAGTGTACAACAACAGTTGTACCACCCCAGCCCACCTCAACTTCTGTAAAGACCAAATAAGAAAAAACTGGTACCAGATAACCCATTTTCACCTCGCAATATCATCAAGTACTCTCGCTCCTATTTGGCTTGGACGAGACGAAAACCTGTCAAAATTTGCAACACAAAAAAACATAAGGCTATTTAGTTTAACATCATACTACACTCCATACATAGTATATATATGATATCTACTAAAATCTCTCTCTCTCTACCTGATATTCATCAGATTTAGGAACCCAGTCGTTCGTGGCAGGGTTGCTTTTATAGCCTCTGGGTTGGGTTTCAGCAGCATTAACATGAATCTCATATCCACCTTCCCCTCCTTCTCTCACTGCCTTTATGAACCCACTCCCTGTCTGTTCAACATCGAAACAAAAACCCAAAAAACAGAACCGTAAAAGAATACAAACAAAAGAAAAAAAAGAAGCACAAATGAAACTCAAGAGAGTCTAATTTGATTCAACTTAATGATAAAAAGAAGCTTAAAAAAAAGCAGATCCAGATAGGGATTGATCTCGAACCGTGTGATGTTGTTTGTCAATCGCGGCCAATTCTTTATAGTACTGCGTCTCCACAAAGTCATCCTGTGCATCCACAATCCCCGCCGATGAAATTATAGCCTGCCAATTTTAATGGTTATCAGAGCTGCACGGCAAAAATAATTTCTTAAACAAACGAAATAGTTGAGAGGGAGAGAGTGATTAGAGACATGAGAGCGAGATTGAAGGGATTGAAACTTGTGAAGCTCAGGTATATTGTTGACAGAGGCGTCGGGGGGGGTGTTGCAGAACGGCGTCGGGTTCGCTTCTGTTGGGTTTGGTGGGTCGCTTTGGTTCCAAGGCATCGAATTGGGATCTGATCTCATTAGCGATCCTCACCTGCTCCTCGACATCCAAAACCTCGTCGCTCCGGCTCGGCTTCGTCGCCGTCAACTGTTCCACCATCATGTCGTTTCGCTTTCCCTCTCCTCTCTCTCTCTCTCTAACAAACGAAACACATAATTGGCTGGTAAGTGCTTTATATATATGCAGAGAGAGAGAGAAGGGCAGAAAGGACAATGGAGACAGTGACACAATAATATGATACAGATAGCATCCCAGGAAAATGAAACCATGGGCCTAGCCTAGCAACCGCGGTTTTCGTATCATATAGTTACAGCAGACTGCTTTAAATGGGCTTAAAAAATGCTCTCTTACAGGAGGACACATGATATACATGTGTTGTCATGTTAACTCGGTAGCAATTGCAATTTTTCTTTATAAAAGAATATTAAATTAAATTCCCATTTTTTTATTTTAGTTATAGTTTTATGATTTTATCTTCATCCATAAAACCCTCTATTCTCTTCAAAAGTTGCCCTTCATGAATCCCGGCTGTAATTTAGCAATGCTCTCCATTCTCCAAAATTACGATTTACCAACAAACGTGTTATAGTTCAATTTTGTTTTTTCTTCTTCTTCAAATTCATATGCTATCGAATATTATTTTCTGATTTATTGAAAATTAATGCCCCGTTGATATTTATTTATTTTTAAATCTTATAAAGTAGCTATATAAAAATGAAATTTGAAATATTGTAAATATTAAAAATTTAAGAAAAATATAAAAGAAAGAAAAGAAAGTTAATCACAGAAAGTAAATAAATTAAGTGATGAATTAAAAAAATATGCGCAAGAATGTTTTATGGCTGAAGAGCTTTTCTATTACACATAGATTAATAAGGCGGAGAATTCTACAGAGTTTATGATTTACAATGAGTCGTTTAAGACTTTCATGAAGTATGTATGCATATATGAACTTAGGCACAAATGAATTTGAATGCAAATCTAAAAGGAGTTAGATATGTAATTTAGAGCATGTTTCTCCTGCCTCAAAATTACCTTTGTCAAAGCAACCCAGACCTTACTTATGCAATAGAAGTGCATTAGAATGTGCCCTGCAGCAGTTTGGAGGATTTTTTTTAGTGACAAAATATAAAAAATCACACAATGTTTTGCCAAACAACACTGCTGCTGAGTATTCACCAAAAAAAAAAAAAAGTACTGCTGAGTGCTAAGACGTAGTTGGACGCAGAGGCTTGAAATTAATTTGCATTGGAGCTGCTAATGTTAAAGGTATTAATTTATTAACTTCATAAAGGATCTTGTGGGAGCATCACTCACCGCGATGTAAACTCCTTAAATACAGTGCTTGATGAAAACAGCGTGGATAGAGTTGCTGACTTTGGCCTTTCAAGAACAAGTCTCTCGATCAGCAATCACATGTCACTCGTTGTTTAAGGCATATTCAATTGAACAATGACTTTTACACACCATTTTTTTTAAACACTCTCCTATCATCAATTCTCATTTTTTTTTCTATTTCTCTTTTAATTTACTAATACATCATATTATCTTTCATTTGACCAAAAACTCTGCTGTCTATTTGTTTGGCTAGTCTTTCTTGAAGTGTACTATGTGTGAGATAAGCCATTCATACAAATCTTTTCCTTTCCAAGGGAGCAAATAAACTTGGCTGAACGGGGAATCCTTTGCAAGAACAAACGAGCAAATTGAATTATTTTATTACAGTTTAAATGGAATTAATTTAAAAGTAAAAATAAATAAGATTTTAATTTAGAGAAGAAATTTTTTTATATAAAAGTTTAGAATAATATACTGTGGAGATTTAAGGGGGGTGGGTAGTGGGGTGGGGGGGATCTTAATGTAAAATAATGATTAATTTTAAAATAATAAATAATGATGAAGTCACGATTATCACAAACCTAAAGTATAAATGTATAATAAGATATGTTCTAAAATCAAAACGCGTATTTATAAGGGTTCATTACTCATTTACTTGAATTTGACAATTACAACGAACAAATTAATTAATATATGGAGAAAATGAAAAGAAAGCATTCCAATATTTTATTTTCCATTTGACACGTCCCTCGCAAGAATTGAGCCAAACTATATAGTAAGGTTGTTAGGGTTATATATGTGGAGACTTATATATGATCACTAGATAATTAAATGGTGATCAAGTTGGTCATTCGTATTAATTCCTTCTTCTTCTTCTTTTCAATAATGATGCGCTTATTCTTTCTTTCTTTTTTTATATAATTGATGCGCTTATTCTTTAATGGAACTTACGTATACTGAGTCACATAAACAACTATCTTAGTCCTGTTCCGATCGTTATACCATGCATACGGCATGATGAGTACATAAACCTCATTTGGTCCATCTACGTACACAATTATTCCAAGCTTACAAGTTGTTATTTTATGTGCAAAAAGAGAATCGAAGATAATTCATATTTTTGCTCTAAGAAAATATTAACATCTAAATGTCATATAGACAAAATTTACAGTTTTACACAAATTTCATCATTCATATGTACAAGCTTATCTGTTATATGTAAACGGGTAAAGAAATTAACAGCAGCAATCATTAACTGAAACACATAATGTTAATGACCTGAACCTCTTCTGCTTGGCCCTGAAGACATGGTGTTGACTTTGCTACTAATCAAAACTCGGGTGCTTATATTATCCTCAGTGCTGGCCTTCTCTTTCACTGGTTCATGAATGGCTTTTTCTTGTGATGCAAGGACTCTACAATTTACGAGGCTTGGCATTGTCACAGCCAAAACCATGAGGACCACTGCAAGTGAAATACAGCGTTTCATATTATTCTTCTTCTGTTGCCTTCAACCCTCTTCGTAAGTGTCATGCGTGTTTATACCCAAATAAAGGGCACGTGGGACCCAAAAGATTAATTTTGGCATCTCGAACGACCAAGCCAAACCAATGGTCTTTACGTTTTCACTTAATGAACGGTAGAGGGCTTTGTTGGGGTGGGACCTATTAAGGGATGTTTGGGTGGATGAAGAGTTTTTGAATAGAAAAGGAAAAATAACATTCAAGAGGTGTAGATATTAAAGAAGAGATAGGAAAAGAAAACAGACAAATAATTAATTAAATGGACGGTGTGATGTAATGTTAATAACAAGAATAATGAGGGATAGAAAAAAGTAAAATGTTTTAAGTAAACATTACACCATTTGAAATATCAACAAATCGACACTCATAAAAAAACAACGGAAAAATTGAAAATCTATTTTAACGCTGTTGTAATTTGTAAAATCTTTTAAATAAATAAATA
>CM023951.1:4424328-4442748 GCA_013407115.1 Glycine latifolia
AAATTACTTAACGATAGTCTATTTGTTAGATTTAAAAGTTTTTTAAATGGATCAAAATTTATTTTAATTAGTTAAACTTTTTTCAAAAATAAATAAAATTACTTATAAATTACTTAACGATAGTCTATTTGTTAGATTTAAAAGTTTTTTAAATGTCTCAAAATTTATTTTAATTAGTTAAACTTTTTTCAAAGCTTTAATTGGACTATTATATAAGTCACCGGTGCCCCTAACTTAAACCTTTGACAATATCTAAAATTTGACTAGAGAATATTTCTACTTGTCTGGGAAACAAAGAGGATCTTGCGTTCCAAGATTTTAGTGCAAATGTTTAGGGTGGAAAGTGACTAAGTGAGTACCAGATGCAAAAGTAAACGTGGAATCATTGTGCTAGGGTCATTAGTAAGCAGAGTATTTGTACTTGGGTTCACATTCCCCCAACTATCAAGAAAGATTGCAAGATTCTCAGTTATTTTTCTCACGTGGATGCCCAGTTGTAGATCAAATTTCACCGGTTCTCATGTCTTTCAATATTTAAGTGTGATTTTTGTAAAAAAGTGTGATATATATTTTTGGTTTAAATATATTCAATAACTTACACTAACATCCTTTGAGGCTTTTTTTTGGATTGCACATACTATTCCTATAATAACCACCTTATATGGGTACACGATGTAGTTTTCAGTTTTTTTTACGTATGCAATAACCGCAATATAAGGATATACAATGTATGTTTTTCAAATAATCAATAAAGAGAGTTCCTATAATGTGTAAGGACGAATGCAACAGTAATGTTTTCAAAAAATAAGAGGTTATTTAAGGTCTACAAAGAAGAGAAATATGGGGTAAAAAAAAAATACTCAAATATATTTTTAGTTATCAACAAATAAGAGAAACTCGACTTCTCACTTAATATTTTAAATTTGAACTTTATGGATGAAAAAAATAATTTAATGGAATGATTCTATTAAAAATGATCAATTAAAAAATCATTAGATATTTCATACCAATAACAGTAACTAAAAAAATATATTTTTAATTCTATAATATATTTTTGTTTTGTTCTTTATAACATTTTTTTTAAATGATCGGTATAATATATATTTTTATTTTTGTCCTTGTAATATAAAGATTATTTTGCTATCCAATATTTTTTAAAGGAGCTAATTCAAAGTGAACAGAATATTATAGAGAATAAAATAAAAAAATAGATATATTAGAAACACAAATAAAATAATAAAGATCAAAACAAAAACAAAATGAATTTTCCAAAGATCATACAAAAATTATAAGGACGTAAAAACAATATATTATAGATTCCAAAATACGTTTAATTTTTTAAATTAGAAATTTTTGTATGAAGTGAGTTTTAGAGGTTCCAAGATTATTTAATGCAGACTTATTCAAGCCCCAAATTTTAATATTAAATTCTGATATCTTTTGTTTCACGTATATTTTCTTTCAACTCTTTTTTTAAACAATCTTATTTGAAATATTACTAGTTGTTAAACATTTTTTCTTTTTCTTGTTAAAAATTAAATAAAATTAGCTAAAAAGGAAAGTGTCAATTTTGTTTTGGTAGAAGAGGCAGGCTACCCAAGCCAAACTGACAAAAGTGTGATAGATAAGAAATGTGAAAATATTAATTTATGCAATATTATAAGAATAATAAATAATAATCATTAGATTAAGATTAAAAATATAAAAGATTGAAATTAAAATATATAAAATTGTAAATTAAAATTTAACATATCATCAAATCTTTAAAAGATTAATCAAACAATACATAAATCTATAAATATCTCAATTTTTATTTCCTAAAATATTTCAATTAACCCATCATTATCATAATTGTTGTTGTCTTTACCATGATTACTATTACAATCACCACCATTATCTTCACTAGCATCACTATCATCATCAACTGTCACCACCACTACCTCTAGCTCTATGACCTTCGGCATCATTACTATCAATACTATAAAAATTATTGTAACCACCATTATCATTATGGGTGTCACTATCAACATTATTACTTACCAATATTGTCACCGTCATAACCATATTTGTCGTTATTACCGTCGTATACCAAAAAATGTATAGTCATATTATACAAATTGATTAAATGATATGGTTATTAAATACAATATATTTAGTTCTTGTTAACTAGTATACTTATTATTATTAAAATTCATATTAAGAATGTATTAGAAATTACAGTAAGAAAATCATTAATGATATTTTTTATTTTTTTTTAACTTCTTAATTGGCACTAGTTAGCATTTATCATATTTTTCCTTTAAAAAAAAGCATTTGTCATATTTAATACATTATTAAATGCACCAATTAATTAGAGTAGTTTAATAAAATTATAGCTATCAATAAATAATAAATAGCGGTGTATAAGTTAAAACTAAATTCAAAATTAATACATGTGTTAAAGTTTATTTTATATAGATATACACATAGAGAGAATAAATAATATATAGATCACTAAATATATAGATTAATTGACATAAAATTATTTTAAAGTGATCTTTAGTTGTTTTTTTTTCCTACAGCATCAACGATCTTTAATTTGAATAATCGGTATGTAACTGTTAAAAAAATTTAAATTCATAAAAAACATTATTACAACAAAACATATCCGAACCTATACTATGAATAAATAAATCTATAAAATTTGTCTTAATTTGCGTACAAAAAATCAAATAAAACAATTTAACCATTATCTTACTAAAATAAATATTTTCTCAAAAATGAATTGTCAAATATAACTATGATGATTTGACTCTTTGTTTGGTCATTGCAAAAACATCCTAATTTTAAAATGTTTGAACTATGACAACTTGAAATGTCTAATTTTTCTAAATCATAAAAAAATATGTTATCAGTGATAGTGATTTAGTTGTTCATTGTTTCTTTAGTTATTGTGAGAACCCTATTTTAAAATGTTTGAATCGTGACAATTTAGTCATCTTTTTTAATGAAATGGGTGATTTAATATTTTCAAAAAATTATATTTAAATTAAAATGAATCAATTTGAAAAGAATTTTTAAAAAAGTTATGCAACTTTTTTTTTTTTACTGTACTCGAAAATATGTAGAAGTAAGAAAACACCTTTGTTGTGATTGTGAAAATATATTTTTATAAAAGAATACAGAAATATAAAGCAGTCTTGGCTTTAATAAATAAATTTATTTATAGTGCATTAACTTACAATAGACTTTTTATATTATTACACAATTATATTTAATCTTAAATTATTATATATGATAATATTTATTAATTTTGTAATAATTATATTTAAAAATATACATAAATAATTTTTAATTAATTGATCGTGTAGAAGTTTTACACATATATTTTATCAAAACTAAACTCAACAAACATCGAGACATTTGCTTCCGCACTTAAATTTAGTTATTTAGCCTGGTATTTTTTTATCTATAATTACATATGCATTTATATACAGCTGAATAAGAATTGTATAATTATTTTCTTATTGTTTAAAATAAAATGGAATATTTTGATTATTTAAAATAAGCAAAATTATTTAATTTTGACGTAAAATAAAATAAAAAGTCACGTGAATAGTATTAGATTAAGAAGAATCTTCATTTTTTATATGAAATTTTTTACTGCTTTAATATATTCTAATTAAATAAAAATATGGCATGGATAGCAATAGATAATGATATGGTCTCCCTAGTAGGACTAGGATCCTCTGCATTTGTAAAGCAACTCTAGGTCGTGCAATTATAATCCAATAATTTAATATATTTCCATCTTATTTATGTTTATTAAATTTTAATTATAAAATGTGAAATTAAATTTTGTGCATTTGAAAAATCAACTGGATCCAAATCGGTCTCCCTTATTTACAAATTTGCCGTTGGGTCACGAATAGGTGCTTTTCTCATGAGACTTTCTTTGGGGGTTTGATTTCATGGGGGTTGAACTTAGGGGCTATCACTCAAATACGGGCCAAGCCCAGGTCAAAAGAGACAATAGGATATAGAACAATTACACCAAGGGCATCTCTATTCGCATTTCAAAATTTGCTATTAAAACCCCTCAGATTTTAAGAAAAATATTTTTCAATAAAGATACTCCTGATATTTGACACTTCTCACAAAACATTGGAAATGTGTTTCTTGGTGTATATTTTACTAAGTTTAATTGAAAAATACCTAATAAAAACTAAAAACTTGTTTAATTAACAAATATACTGCCTTGCACGAGCACAAGCATACTTTTCATTTTCATACTCCCCTTCCAATTTACAATTTACTTTTTTTTTTATACTAAATTTTCATTTTGGCGGTTCAGATCTCCGTCACTCCTCTTTCTGTTTTTTTGCTCTCTTTTTTTTAGTGGAATTTCTATTTCCCGTGCCTATTTGTAGTTTAGTTTTTTTTTAGGTAGATTATTTGTGAGTTTTTTTTATTATCTCGTCAGATATAGAAATACCCGCTAACTTTTATCCTAATAAAGTACTAAAAAAGTCTAAAAGTTAACTCAAGTTCTTAACTCTTTTTTAGTACGTTCTATTTGTTTTTTTTGCACAAAAATTCTCATTTCACTTAATTTTTCTTCTAATTTCTTAATAATCTTGGTGAAATTTTTTTATATAAGCGACTTTTATAAGCTTCACAAAACTTCATTTACTCTTTTTTTTGCAAGTTACTTAATTTTAGATATGTATATTAAATTTTTATCTCCGTAGTTTTTTAAAAGGATTTTGGATCCTCTCCTTTCTACTTTTAACAGAAGAGTCACAAGCCAATACTTCAATAATAATAAAAAATGATGACATTTTATAATAAAAAATCAATATACTAAGTAATAATCATAAGCCAATACTACATATAATTGATTTGGTTTACTGTCAAAAAGAAAAATTGATTTGATTTAGCTTGTGGATTAATCCAAACCAATAAATAGTCCCACCTAAGATTTAGGCACGTGAAAATTAAAGCGAAAACATTTAATCATTTGTAGCAAAATTAGTAATTTCTTTAAGTAAAATATTGAATCGAACTAATTATATTTTTATTAATGGATAAAATAATATATTAATAATATTTTTTATTATTAAAAATTACATTAGAAATACATTAATTTTAAGTACATTAATAATATAATTTTTTAATTTTAATTTTTTGTGCGTACAGTGATGAGATAAAAAATTAAGTCCTCAAACATCTACTCTAACCCTATTACTAGACCAATCCTATTAGGTTGAATTTTAAGTTTGTAATCCCACAAACATTGTCTTGATTAGCCATTAGATGTTATTATTCTAAATCACTACCGAAATTCCATTGATTACCGAAGTAGTATTCTGTTACATAATGCAGAATTACTTTCTTTTTTTCCAAACACATGATGATTTGTAACTTAGTCTACGTTTAGTTTAAAGTTACTCAAGTAATTATTCAAATTTCAATACAAAATTGTAAGACCCAATGCTTAAAATGAGAAGAAAAAATTTGTTACTTCTAAAATAAAAATACTTTCTAACTCTCTCAAATATAATCCAAACATACACTTAATTCTTTAATTTTTAAATTTGACTTTGTTATGCTTACTTTATACACCATTCTCTTGTTAGAGCTAGTAAAATTATCGTAGTCGATAAAATTTTCTCATCAGTTTGTTTTTTTAATATTCTAAACAACTACATACTCATAATTCAAACACGAATCTCTATTTAAGTTAAAATAATCTGGCATGAGTTAATTTGCGACTTAGATGGTACATTAGTGTGTTTTGGACAACAAATACAAACTTTAATATCTGTCATCCCAAAAAGGGAAATAATATCTCCAAAAAGGGAGCGAGTGTAAGGGAAACCAAAGGTTTACCTTGGAGGTTAATTAACTGTGATGCCATGACGTTGAACAATTGGATTATCTACCCGTTAATCCGTTATTTGTAAACTACCCATGGTGGCGATATCAGGCACGGTATTCTTTGTTCATGGTTTGCGAGAGTCAACTTCACTCTTTTCCTGTGTCACGGTCTTTTTAGACGGCAATGGACATATGAATTTTACACTAAATTGGATATCAATGTCATTAATTTGTTTGAATTTTAAAATGGAAAAAATATCAATGGAATTGCAAATCATGAAAGAAACTAGTGGTTTAGAATGGCCTCAGCAATTGTTTATACTTTGAATATGGACTAAAGATACTGGCCCAGGTTCTACATTCTTCGAAACCGTTATAATTTATTTGTTTCTGTTCCTGGGCCACTTGAATTTTATAACCCCTTCCGGTACAACAAGTCTTAAACTAATAACATTTGAAAGAAGCAAATCATGAGCTTTATAACCCAATTTTTCAACGCTTGATGCATGAGAAAGATTTATTCTCTGGCTGTTCTAAGCACTGTACCAGCAACTCAATCTTATCTCTCAAAACACATGGGGGCCACGCTCTATTAAACTGTTGTTCCTTGCTGAACCATCACTTTTTATCTTTAATAATCAGCATAACAAGGGATTACTGGCTATTCTTGTCTTCACCAGTTTTATATTTGTATTTGTTTAAATTTTACTCATTCAACGAATAAAAGCTCAAGTCATGAATAAAAACACTAAAATTAAATCTGTCTATTTTGGGTCCCGACACGGGAACTGCAAAAAACTGAAACCAGCATCAATTCAGTAATATTCCCTTCACTAAACCATTTTTATCTACTTTCAAATCCTGCTACTCGGCTACCCTGCCGCGTGAAACAACATGAGCCTAAATTTCTTTTAATCCGAACCGATTCCAGATTGAAATATATGTTTTGAAAGAAAGAAAATAGAGGATTTTGTTTAATCTAAGATTGTATTTTCTTTTCTTTTTTTTTCACCGGAGAAGATGACCAAGAGAGGATAAAAAAAAAAGTTAAAACATAGATTTCAGATTTTTATCTAATGGGTAACACCTATCTATCTCCCTCTTTCGTTCCGATTTTCATTCTCTTTCGGATCGATCGAGTTACGTCTCACTGTACATTAACCATAATTATTGCCTAAAAACATTGATTAAAAATAAAAAAGAAAAGGGAAAAAAACAGGTTCTTATTTTTTCCCATTAGGAGGAGCAAATGAACATTTTTTCTCATCTCATCTCTACTGGTGGTGTTGTTCCATTCACCGATGATAGTACTATTTACGAATCAACCCTGCTAATTCCAATACGCTTGACGGAAGCGTTCCTAAACCCATCATTCACCGCAGCCTGAAAACACATCCCATTCTTATTGTGCAACTCCATATAACTCCTCACTTCCTTCCTTATCATTTCCTGCATCACCGCTCTAAACTCTGTACTAAAATTAAACGGCGCCATCTTCGTCGGTGAAACAGGCGTCATCATTGGCAGCAAAGACATAGTATTCGACCGATGTGGCGTTGGCGGTGTGAAATGAATCGGCTCAGTTGTCCGATTGGAGACTTCGGATGAGTCAACTACACCGGGAAGTGATAGAGAAAGTGAAGTTGGAGGGTCATTGGAGGATGATGCGGTTTCTACGGGTGGTAGAACCGTGACAGTTCTAGGCCAGGGACGGAACACGTGTGAAGAGGACGCAACCGGTACGCTGGATTCGCTCACATCGGATCCAGAGGGACTATCCGGTGTGGGCGGGTTCATGTATAGTCCAGTGGAGACTGGAATAGCCGCACCGGCACTCACGGATCTTTTGAGCGGTGGGGTGTTGTCGTCGATCATGGTTGAAGAGCACTTACGCTTCAAGGTGGAGTTCCAGTGGTTTTTGATGGCGTTGTCGGTTCTGCCGTGGAGGAGGCGGGCTATGGTCGCCCACTTGTTGCCGAAGCGGGCATGGGCCCGGATTATGGTGTCGTCCTCTTCGGCCGTGAAGGCCCGGTGCTCCACCTGGGGGGACAGCTGGTTGCACCACCGGAGCCTGCAGGACTTGCCGGAGCGGCCCGGAATGGACTTGCTGATCAGCGTCCAGTTCCTGGGCCCGTGTTTCTCCACCAGCTTCTGCAGAGCCTCGTCTTCCTCCGGGCTCCATGGGCCTTTGATCCGGTCCATGTCTTTTCTCGAGGTGGTAACGTTAACGCCTGTGAGAGGAAATGGATGCGGAAACAGAAACAGGAGGCGACTCCTGTGTCGTAGTGGTGTGGAGCATTGCCATGGTTTGGTCGCTTATATGTGAGAGGGAGAGGGGAAGTGGACACCGGTTTGGCAAGTTAGGTTTTGGACTTGTCAGCGAGCGTTATGGGCAATCGGTACCGCTTCTTCCAGGGAAGCGGTTGGCTTGGGATTTGGGATACAGCTGTCATAGGACACGCGTCACTTCTCAGCTGCTCCCATTTACACAACTCACCACCTTTCTTCTTTTTTTTTTTTTCTTTAAAATTTTACAATCAAAAGAAACTCAATTAAAAAACACACGCAAATTATTTTCCCATGCAACTCCAAGAGCGCGTCTATTACACACACAACGCTCCACTTAATTATACCTTCCACCTTTGCCTGGGGAGACGAGCCCTTAACCTCTAACCATTTCACTTCTATTATTGCATTTTTTTTTTAAAATTCTTCGTTGCCTCATTTATTTGACCAGTCTTTTCTATAACTTATATAAAAAATTAAATAAATTTTTTTATTTATAAAACACTCAAAATTAAATTTTTTTTAAAAAACTCAAATACATACTCCCCATGTCAATTACTTCCAGATTTTATTATGTATGATACCTAATTAACTACTCAAAACCTTTTTTTTTGTTGAATACTCAAAGACCATACTATTACAACGCCTCAAGACATTCTTTTGAGGGTTTTTTTTTAGACATTACATGATGTCATGTATTGTAAAATATAGCCTAATACTCCGGAAATCAGATTAATATCCCTTTTTTTTAGAGGAGATTAATATCCCGGTTAAAATATCCGAAATCAGATTTTATAGGCACCCTATGTGAAATATAGCATTTATTTATAGCCTAATACCTCGTAGCCTAATTTTGGTGCAAGTGAAATTGATTTTGAGAAATAAATAAATGCACGCATAGGGTGCATTTCACAGAGAAAAGGAGAAGGTAGAAAAGTTACGTGAATAGAAGGGTTTTAGAAGTTAATAATATCCAGAGAGACATAATTTACATTTTAAAATGAGAAAAAAATAGAATAAAAAAGGGAAAGAAAGAAAAGAATGAGATAACGATGATAACGGTTGGGTTGGAGTTGGGTGAGGTTCCTTCTGCTTTGGTTTCAGTTTGACTGAGGACTCCAGGCTGTAGAGCATTTCGTGTGGGATTTTTAAGTTTCGTCCTTTTCTTGGGAAAATAGTGACAGGGCCCCACCGGTAGGCTGAGCTGGCTAAAAACGACAAGATTGGTCGCCGAATCAGAAGGCGAATCATTACTGCTTTTCTGTCAGTCCAGCCTGTATTCTATACCTGCTACCCCCACCACCATATCATCCTATAACGGCCTATTCTATCTCCCCTACCCTCACTCACACGTGCCGGTCACCTGCATTTTTCTCCTTTTTAAACAACACCTGCATCTCTGTACGGAACCGGTTCTCTCTCACACTCCCCCAAGCCTGGGCACTTTCCTCTCATCTTCCTCAATTCTTATTCTGCCCTTCACCCTCCAATTGTATAATTAAAAATTCTTCAATCTTTGCAAATTGGTGAACCAGTTTTTTTTTATATTATGAAGCCCACGTATTTGTCAGTTATAAAATGTTAATTAATTGATTATCTGAAAGTGGAAAGATTAGGGGGATGGATCAAAGAAAGGTATGGGGAAAGGGCGAGAGAGAAGATTGTCGGATAGGATCGGGTATTCAAATGGGAAAGGAGAGATACCATTATTATGACCAAACAGATCCGTATCCATTTCTGTTACTCGTACGTCGTACATATACTACCTACCGCGTGGTCCTCTTCTTTTATTGGTCTCTCTACATTGCACTCTACACACTCAAATAATGACTCTTTCATGTACACACACAAAAAAAACTCTTTCTTACTCTATACTTTTCCCCATTATAAAAATATCAGTTCACCTGAAAATTCATTAACTTTGGCATCTAAACCATGGCATAAGTGATTTAATATATGAGTCTTTTAGTTAAAGTTTGGGATTTCATTCTGACTTGGATACAGAGTTACGAGGTATTGCTGATTAAAAAAAAAGTTACAAAGAGGTAAGAAAAAAATTAGCTAGGTGTTAAATAACAGATTAAAAAAACTGCAAAAGTGCAAAACTAAACCAAAAGTAGTACATATTCTTTTTTTTTATATACATAAAGTAGTACATATTCTAATAACACCCGTAGAATTCTTAATCCATAAAAAATTATACGAGTAGTTCAAATTTACTACAGTACATAAGTGGCATGTGGAAATAGCATAAGTTAATAAACAATAACTAGGGTATGCCAAATCTGTCGTTTTAAGTGGTCAAGAAAATCCCAATAGGGAGATATAGGGGCGGTAGAATTAGAAGTGGAGTCATAAATGAAAGAGTTGGGTGATCATTGATCACAGTATCCATAATTTCAGATCTGTATTTTGCTTTGCAGCTGTATTCACCTAAAGTAACCGAGAGATGGATTGCCAAACAGGTTTTTAACTCTGCAGACGGAGCATTCTTTTCCTAAAATAAGAAAAGCGAATACGGAGAATTGTACTTTGGCAGCATTGAAACCGTTGAGTGTGGACAGCTGTAATTAAGGGTATTAATTAATCCAGTCACTTTTTCATTACAAATAATTTATACTCAAAATTCGAATGAAAGACTTCTAAATTCTAATAAGCTAAAATATTTTTAAACCAATTTATTTATTGATGATATAAACCAGTTACTTTAAAAAGAAGTAAATATTTTTTTAAAAATAGATAAAAAAAAACATCTTTAATTCATCTGCATAGTTCACACTGCACCGATTCAGACACGTGGTTAGAACTTGATCACATGCTTCAGCATCGAGCAAAGCAGACACACATGGCACCTGCGCCCCATGAAGCGGCAATACAACAAGTTATACTACGAAAATTACCAAAATGCCCCGTCTTCGTGATATTTCTATTAGTTGAGTTCCCTCCTCCCCGAATCGTTCACGATTATTCTAAAAGGAATGATAGGAATATATCTTTAACACATTTTTTTAGATGCTTTTGTTATTATTAAAAATTGTCAAAAATAACATAATTACAATTGAAATAAAATAGTTTCACCTTGTTAGAATTATAAATTTCAAAGTTTGTCTTCCTTTCCCCTAATATGCTTCTCTCCTATTGGTGATACTAGACCCCATGGAGCGTGATTGGTATGTTACTACCCAATATGTCCTTCACGAAGCCAATGTCGTCACTCACTGCCTTGCCAACATTGGAGCTGGTCAACCTACCCTTTTTGTACTTGAGATAATCCTTTCCCTCATTTATCTACCCTCGTCTTGAGCAGTAGCATTTCGTAATTGTCTTTTCTTCTTTTTCTAATTAAGTAAAAAAAAAAAAAACTACGATTGAAATTAATTAAATGAGGAGTGACATTGTTGTGTAGTGCTTATAAGGAAGAAAGTTATGGCTAAAGGGACAATGATTTGTGGTGATCATCAATGGATAATTATGATAGTGGCATCGATTCTAATGATCAAGTCAAAAGGTATTTAAGATATTAGAAGAATGAGTGAATTTATCATATTTATGAGAGGTTATTGTTGATTTATTTTCTGTTACTTGACTAAGTTAAGATAATATAAGGTGGTTCACTCATCTTATCTTCTTAGAAATAAGTTATTAATAATCTTATCAGCTAATCTTATCTCTTATTTTTAGCAACTAAGTCCACGTTTTATGCATATAAAAAATAACCTCTTTGATGGGAAAAGGTTGTAAAAAGAAATGTGCAACATGGTCAAGGTCTCTGTGCTTGCTATCTGAAAACCTTAATACACCATAAACTGAAAGTATAGAAGATCCTTAAACCAAAAGTCAGATTAGTTTGAATACATATAAACTGTTTATAGTTTATTTGACTCACGGATAACTGCAAATCATCTTTAGAGCAAACAACAATAGCAATGGCGGGAGGTATTTATGATCTTAATTTTTTCTACATTTAATCTAATAGCTTCTGATGTATATAAGTGTGATTAGATCATTCAGATTTTTTTTTCTTATATTTGGTATCAAAGCCCGTTATTGCCTCTGCCTTGCTTTTATTTGGCATTTTTCCTTTATGAAATATTGATTCATGACACTCTTTTTTCGAACGTTTTAATTACTAAAGAGACCTAAAATCATACAGAAATTAAGTTTTTAAGTTCATTGTGAATTAAAAACATGAATTTCGATGTTTAAAATGGTTGGAAATATCGAGTTTTCGATTCGGGTTTGCGGGTCATAACCGGGTCAAAGTGACCCAGCTCAAGGTTGAAGATGAACAGTAAAAAAAAAATTTTGCATTGGCTGGGTTTCGAACCCTAGTCCAACCATTTGGAAAAATCAGCAAACCTACTAGGGTAATACAGCTTACCTAATACTTAATCGTTTTTAATGTGTCTTATATCGTTTTGCGTTTCTGTTTACTTGAAAGTTTATTAATTTATGTTGCTCATAATTTATTTATTTATGTAATAAATTGCTGGAATTATTAGTTATATGTTTAAATTATTTATTTTTATAAATTGTATGTTTATTTATGGTATTTGCTTAAACATACAATATCATATTAAATAATTTATTCACATTAATATTAATGACCTTATTGAATAACTATATGCAATGTTATTTCAATTTATTTACATTATTAAGGATGTTATGTAAATATTTAGCTCTTATTAAGTTGATTAATCTGAATGATTGATTATTCAGTTTATATCTTTTTATTCCATAAAGATAGGAATATTTAGATATTCAGTTTGTATCTTTTAATCCATAAAGATATTAATGTTTAGGTATTCAGTCTATATCATTTTATTCCATAAAGATAGAAATGTTAGATATTCAGTTTATATATTTTAGGCGAACTGTTTCTGAATGTGGTCCATTTACTGATCTGATCACGTCTATCCACTGACTTATTATCTTATCCCATTCAAGGTTGAGGTCTGTGATGAGTAAAACTCTATTAATAGAATTGAATAATTTATGTATTAATGCAATAAAATTAATTTTGGAGATAAGAGAATATTTTGTGATCTTTATAATTTAATTGATTAAAGCCTAGCCACAACAACTTTAATTATTTAAATTATATATTAACAGCCTTTAGATCACATAAGGTAAACAATATTAATTGTAATTAATCATAATGTAATATAGTAAATATTATCCCACATGAATTTCTATTATATTTTTATATGATTAATTAGGATAAAATATTAAATTATATATTTTTGATTTGCCCACAGGGATCAAGAAATGTAATTTCATGGTTTTATCATAATGTTTATGTGAATTTAATTGAATTAAAATTTTAGCCCACAGGCAAATTTTATGTCGCTAAATTCATAATTTTATAAGCATGACTTACATTGGTAAAGCATCATATATTATTTTTGTCTCAAATTTTAATGATAAGCATAAAAGTTGAATTATTTTCCAACTATACAACCTATTAATACAATTGACATCCTAGAATTGAGAGAAAATTATTTTTCTATATGTAAAGAAATGATTCTGGTGACATTAAGGTATATGAACATCAATTATGCTATTAGGAAAATTGAGCCACTAGCAATTACAAAGAACAATATATACAATGGTATATAGGCTGGTATTAAGGGTTCAGTTGAACAGTATGACAATGTGAGAGTACTCTTGAAGTACATTGATGAACAATTTGAGACCTCAGGGAAGACATTGGCCAATACCTTAATAATAAAATTTTCTTCCATAAAACTAAATACTCAGAGGGTGTGCATGAGCACATCATGCAGATAAGGGACATTGTAACTAAACTTAAAATTCTAGAGGTAAACATGTCTAACTCCTTTTTGGTGCATTTTATTCTGAATACTCTCCTAACACCATATGATCCATTTTAAAATATCTGACAACACACATAATGACAAATGGTCTATTAATGAACCCATGACCATGTGTGTTCAGGAAGAAGGGAGGTTGCAGTTGGAATAAGGAGAGAGTTCTTTTATGACAACTAAAATGAAGGATAATAAGAAAGGCCATAAGAACAATGGAAGTGGTAAAATACCACATCAAGCTGGAATTAAGAAAGAATTCAAGTGTTTCTTCTGTAAAAAGAAGGGGCACATGAAGAAAGATTGTTCAAAGTTCAAGCTATGGTTTGGAAAAGAAATGTATGCATATCTCTTTAGTTTGTTATAAATCTAATATGATTAATCATAACACATGGTGGATTGATTTGTAATATGGTCTTTTCTATATTTATTTGCAAAAATGACACCACTTATGATGCTATGCATGTTAATGTTGGCATGAAACGATGTGTTATAAATGAGGATTCATCTATGTTGTGACACCTAAGATTAGAACACATCTCTATCGAAAGAATTAAGAGATTGATAAATGAATGGGTAATTAGTGCTTTGGATTTTACTGATCTTGATACTTGTATAGATTGCATTAAGGGTAAACAAAGTAACAAGTCTAAGAAGGGTGCAAAGAAGAGCTCAAATCTATTAGAAATCATACATACAGATATTTGTTGTCTAGACATGGATGCAAGTAGTTCGAAATACTTTATCACCTTTATAGATGATTTTTTCATGATATGTGTATCTCTACTTACTCCATTCTAAAGATGAAGCTTTAGATGCCTTTAAAGTTTTTAAGGCTGAAATGGAGAAACAACGAAGAAAACAAATTAATATCGTGAAATTCGATAGAGGTGGTGAATACTATGATAAATACACAGAGAATGGACAAACACCTGGTCTATTTGTGAAGTTTCTTCAAGAACATTGGATTGTTGCCCAAAACAGTATGCCTAGTTCTCCAGATCAGAATGGTGTGGCAAAAAGAAGAAATTGAACATTAATAGATATGGTGCGAAGTATGCTTAGTAGTTCCAAGTTTCCTAAGTCATTGTGCACTGAAGCACTGATAGCAACAGTATACATATTGAACTGAGTTCCAACTAAGGTTGTCCCAAAGGCACTATATGAGTTATTTAAGAGTTGGAAATCGAGTTTGCGACATGTATGCATTTAGGGATGCCCGTCTGAAGTGAAAATATATAACCCACAAGAAAAGAAGCTTGGCCGAAGGACCATTAGTGAATACTTCATTGGATATGCTAAAAGGTCTAAAGGATACATATTTTATTGTCCATTTCACAGTACAAGGATTGTGGAATCAAGAAATGCTGAATTTATTGAGAATGATTTGATTAGTGGGAGCGATCAACCAGAGATTTTGTTTTTGAGAAAGATCATTCAGTTACTCAACCATCCACTTCAAATCTTAGATTGGTTGTTATTAACAATACCCTTCCGGCTCAACTGGGTGTTGTGCAACCTATCATTCAAGATCCACAACTTGTTGATAATCTAGTAGATTATGTTGTTCATAAGGAACAAGAAGAAATTGTTGATCAACCAATTGAACACAAGTTCCTCAAGAAGATAGTGAAACAACATTAAGGAGATCTACCAGAATAAAGAAATCAGCGATACCGATTGATTTTATATCTACAGGAATTTGACTATACTATTGGAGCTGAAAATGATCCTGAAACGTTTTCACAAGCTATGAGTTCTAAAGAATCAAACTTGTGGTATGATGCTATGAAAGATGAAATGAATTATATGGCATCGAATGGAGTCTAGGATCTTGTTCAGTTGTTTGATGGTGCAAAGGCCATTGGATGTAAATGAGTCTTTCTTACTCATTTAGGCAACATTGAGAGATATAAAGCAAGATTCGTAGCCAAAAGATTTAATCAAAAGGAAGGAATCGACTACAATGAGACATTCTTTCTTGTATCTAAGAAAGATTCTTTTTGCATCATTTTGACACTGATTGCACATTTTGACTTAGAGTTGTAACAAATGGATGTGAAAATGGATTTTCTCAATAAAGACATAGAGGAAGAGGTTTATATGAAACAACTTGAAGGATTCTCCTTTACTAAGGGTGAGCAATTGGTATGCAAGCTTAAGAAATCTATATATGGATTGAAACAAGCCTCCCGTCAATGGTACTTAAAATTTCATGACGTTATTTCTTCATTTGGTTTCGTAGAAAATGTTATGGATCACTGTATATACCAGAAGGTCAGTGGGAGCAAAATTTGTTTCCTTATTTTATATGTGGATGATATTTTATTTGCAACTGATGATAAGGGTTTGCTATATGAGGTGAAACAATTTTTCTCTAAGAACTTTGATATAAAGGATATGGGTGATGCCTCTTACATTATTGGCATCAAGAAACAGAGTAAAAGGTGTTCATTGTTTGTCTCAAGAGACCTACATTAACAAAGTTTTGGAAAGATTTAGAATGAGTAATTGTTTAACAAGTGTAATTCCATTGTGAAGGGTGACAGGTTTAATTTAAACGAGTCCCCGAAAAATGATTTTGAACGAGAACAAATGAAGAACATTTCTTATGCTTCAGCTGTTGGAAGCCTTATGTATGTTCATGTTTACACAAGACCTGATATTGCTTTTGCAGTTGGAGTGTTAAGGAGATATCAAAGTA
This sequence comes from Glycine latifolia, assembly GCA_013407115.1. Taxonomy (NCBI): domain Eukaryota; kingdom Viridiplantae; phylum Streptophyta; class Magnoliopsida; order Fabales; family Fabaceae; genus Glycine; species Glycine latifolia. Next base: position 4,441,006 of record CM023951.1, read on the forward strand.
ACCCAGGTTTAGACCACTGGAAAGTTGCAAATAAAGTGATGAGATACCTTTAGGAATGCTTATGTACAGACGAACTTACAACTTGGAAGTGATTGGCTACTCAGATTCAGACTACGCTGGCTACGTTGATTCGAGAAAATTGACTTCGGGATATATTTTTATGCTAGTCAGTGGAGTTGTGTCTTGGAGAAGTGTCAAGCAGATCTTGACTGCTATTTCCACTATGGAGGCTGAGTTCGTTTATTGTTTTGAGACTACCTCACATGGTTTATGGATAAGGAGTTTCATTTTTGGGCTTAAAGTTATGGATTTCATTTCTAAGTCATTAAAGATATACTATGATAATTCAGATGTTGTTTTATGGCTAAGAATAACAAAAGTTGTAGTCAAAGCAAGGACATCGACATTAAGTATCTAACCATAGGAGAATGTGTTAAAGATAATGCAGTGGTTATTGAGCACATTAGCACTGAATTAATGATTGTCGATCCTTTAACTAAGGGCATCCCACCATTTAAATTTAAGGATCATATGGAAAGGGTGAGACTTGGTTCCCATATATGATTTTCATTGTAAGAATGATATTAAGAAACTCTATTGTGATGTTTTTCATTCAGTTTATGCGCATCTATAGTTATTTATTATGAGAAACATCAATTAAGTTTGGACCTAGAATAAACATTAGATTTATTCATTAAGTTGTATGGGCTTGAGAAATATAATGCAATGTAATACATGGAAGGTAGTACTCGTATATATTAAAGGAACTATTGCCATGATTCATGTATTTTATTTCTCACTAAAGTGTATGATAAGATATGTGGACCAAGTGGGAGAATGTTGGTTTATTTTCTGTTAATTGACTAAGTCAAAATCACATAAGGTGGTTCACTCATCTTATCTTCTTAGGAATAATTTGTTGCTAATCTTATCAGCTAATCTTATCCCTTATTTTTAACAACTAAACCCACATTTTATGCATATAAAAAATAACCTCTTTGATGGGAAGAGGTTATAAACAGAGATGTGCAACATGGCCAAGGTCTTTGTGCTTGCTATCTGGAAACCTCAATATACCATCAATGAGTGATAGTGAAAGCATAGAAGATCTTTAAGCCAATAGTTAGATTAATTTGAATACACATAAACTATTTGCAATTTATTTGACTCACGGACAACTGCAAATCATCTTTAAAACAAACAAGAATAGCAATGACGGGAGAAATTTATGATCTTAATTTTTTTCCGCATTTAATCTAATAGTTTCTTATGTATATAAGTGTGATTAGATCATTTAGTTTTTTATTTTTTACATATATATAGGTGTACTTAGCATAAAAAGTTATTGGATTTGTTAAACATCACTTGTAAGGTCATAGTTGAATGTATCTAGCTACTTGTTTGATTACTTAAGTTCATTGATTACTTTTGATTTTTTTTCTAAAAGTAAGATATTTCTAAAGTTGAAAGTTATGAAGTGTAGAAAAAATTAATATTCTTAATTATCAGCTTTTTTTATTTATACATACATTTAATAAATGTATTACTCAAGTTTGATTTCCATTTTAAAGACCTATTAATTCTTATTTTTTTGACAGAGACCTATTTATTATTTTACTATTATAAATCACTCATTACTTTATTTGTGAATTGTGATGAATGAAATGACAAGTTGTTTAATATGGAAGAGGAAACGAAAAAAATGATATATATATATATATATATATATATATATATATATAT
>CM023951.1:4442848-4453347 GCA_013407115.1 Glycine latifolia
TATATATATATATATATATATATATATATATATATATTATTTCACTTAATTATGTAGAAAGTGAAAGAAAATTTATGTATATTAAATGACATAGATATTTCTAACAAAAAACTAAAAGTAAGAGTGTTTTATATCTTTTCTACATCAACCGACTTTCTCTCGATGGGAGTAAATATATAGTAACCGGATGTCCGGATGATCATCCTTTCTTTGTATTCAGCTACTTTGGTACCTCTGGTATCGTTTTCAATAATATTTCGTTCTTGGCCGATTAAAAAAAAAACGATTTTCTTGAATGTTGGGTGGAATGTTACACCAGTGAAACTCATACACTTCTCTTGTTCTCTAAACTCGTACACTTCACAATTCATTCTTCTGTTTTATTGATATATAATACAACACAAAAATACTTTACCGAAAATGATTTTATTGGAGCTAAATAAGAATATTACCAAAGAGCAAAGACAAAGCTCATTTCGAATAAAAGTACTTTTCCTTCGATTGTCTTTCTAATATCCATTTTTGGTCAAAGCAAATGCCAAGTGGATAATTAGTTTTCCAGATCTTTCATACATCTCTCCATATTAACCTATATAGTGAATTTTATATAAAAATAAAATAAGAAAAATATATTAAAAAATAGGAACTTGTACTTTTTATATAAAAAACAAGATTATGTATTCCATTTGAGTTGTGGAACAGAATTTTCGATCTCCTAATCCGATATCAAGAGAAATATATGCAAAAATATATGAAAAAAAACTCCAACGATCAAATCAATTAGATCTAAAATACTTATTTACTCGATATATAGAGTGATTAAAACTTCTCTTGTTATGTTTCTTTAGATTTATATATACAAGTTCAACCTTAAGAAAACTACAATGATTAACTTATCCTCTAAACGTCGTACTTGATTGTGGAAAGCTAATAATCACCACTAGGATTAAAAGTATTTGATGAAATACACACACACAAAAAAAAAAGTATTTGATGAATAATATTTCTGGCACGTGAAAGACAACAGTATTGGTGTCAGGTTCAGTCGCTGTGCGTAGTGCATGGTATTCCCTAACGGACAAGGAAGACAGTTGTTACGATGGCTCCCCCAAGTATGTGTTCCTCCCTCATCCATGCCACGTATGTGCCTGAATTGATAGTTCAACACTTCAACCTCAGACACGGGAAGCGATCCCAAAATTAAATTGTTAGAATAAATTGATATCAAGCTACATATGATATAGTATGAATGAAATTTTCAGACTGGCAGTTACCTCTTTAATTAAAATATTTTCATACGAACAAAACCTAAACCTTACTGGCATTTAAAAAACCCTAAACCTTAAGCCACTAATAAAAATCTAAATCTTAATTGGTATACTATTTGTAGTCTATTAGGTTCAGAGGAAATTCTTAAATTTAAATTATATATAAAATGGAAGGAGAAAAACATATTTTTTATTTTATTTTAAATTAGAAACTATCGTTATTCATTTTTATATCATTGATTTTCTCTCTTTTCATCTATCAAGGCCCTAGTGACAAAGCTAATTTGGGAGTATATATTTGCACTTACTATTGGGACTCCTACGATGTGGATTGCAATATAAAATTATTAGATGTTCTATATTTAGTGTAAAAAAGAATTTTACAATTATTTTGATTATTGGTGTATCTTATATTTATAAGATAACATAATTTGCATTCATTTTAAGATTTGGTATCCCCTAACATCCTATAGTGACATACCCATTCCATTATTGATACTTAGAAGATGAAAATCTATTTATTTATCTTCAAAAAAGTGAAATAGAATGGTGTTAAGGTTCCATAACGGCTCCAATACAGTTCCATTGCGACTACCTTGTGGATGATGCGTTACGGGCTGAGGCATTTTTTGTGATTAAAAACCACACTGCAATTACAAGTTGATGAGGTTGTGGACACCACCGCATGAACGCAACAACAATATTACGGATATAATTACGGTTGTGGATCACAGTTTAAAATCATGATATGAAAAATATAAAGACTTTTATCAGACCCAAAATATTGAAACTAAATACTCCTAGTAATCTGGTAGGGGGTGGGGGGTGGGGGGTGGGGACTGGGGGATGTTTAGGTGGGTTGGTTTAATTAAAATTACAAGTCTATGGACATATATACTTTAGTCGACTTTATAAGTCAGCACCGGCATGTTGAATGATTATGTAAGGAGCCGTATGAGCCTCAGGTAAGGTAATGGTTTGCGTTTTACTATTATTTGTTGTTGAGGTTGTCTGTGCGCGTGATGAGAGCTCAATTGGCTTTTTATGGTGGAAATTGTTGCTCTGTCCGCTTTCGAACCGTCAATGATATTAGGCGTCGGGGAGGCAACGTCATGGGTCACCTTGCCAGCTATATCGCAATGCCAATAACTTGTTTGCTTCTGCAATTTTTTATTTTATTTCTATTATTATTATTTTATTCTTTTGTTTGGGGATTTGAAGAGTAGAATAGTCTGATGATAAGTGACACTGACACCCTCGTATTCATATCCCATGATTCCCGCTATCGTAGTAAAGCCCACTGTGCTGCTCTGTGCCTTCAATCTTGATATCGGGAATCTCCTTTTGCTTCTGATATTTTAGGACGTTTACTTTTCCACTTTTCTCCTGCTTAAGGATTAAGGCTTTCTTTTTTCAGCCCCTTTGTTTATTAAAAGGAAATTCATTTTTGTGTCTCTCCCTAAACAAATTGGCAATTTGGTACATATTATTACCATGAACGCAAATAATTGCCTTTGACTCCCCAAAAACATGCCAATTAAACACCATCATGCAAGCTCTTTTCAGTAAATTAAATTCATCACATTTTGATCGAATTGTTCTTCAATACTTAATTTATTAAATTAAACAAATACCAATATTACAAATAAAGTTTTATTTTAACAACACATGTTGAAGTTTAATCCTAATTTTTCATATAAGACTCGCTAAAATTAAAATAAAAAAGCAATGAGGGCAACTACATATAGGCTCGTTCTTTAAATTATCATATGAAGTTTATGATCACTAAAAGTTTAATATTTGTGTATTGATAATATAAAATAATTTTATATAATTTTTTAATTATAAATTATTATTTGAATTATTTTAAGATAGTTATTTTAAAAATTAATAAATTTATGTTATGATTAAATAATTATATAAAATATTTTATACTAATTTTCGGTGTATAAACTTGTTGCATAGATAATACTATACATCTACATACACTACATATCATTCGGTGTTCACTTTTGTCAATTACTAGCCACTTGATATTTTTCTTCCATCACTTAATTTCTCAAAATAAGAGGTTATTTTATTTCTCTTAAAATCAAGTAGAATCTAATTTAGCAGAAACCCGTCCGCGCCCCCTTTCTCCCTTTTTTTTCATTTCTAACTTATTTTCATATCTTAAAAAAAATAAGTGTTTGCCTCAAATAAATAAAAATTAAGTGTTAGCCTCATGTAAAAAAAAAAGTGTCCCGTGATACAAAGCAGGGACTTGATCGAAGAAATATGTTATTCCAGACCAAAAGTTTCTCTAAAGATTTTTTATCCTTGTGGATGAAGATGCAACCGGATGCAGGGGATGAAAATTAAACCCTCAAATATACAATAATTATTCAAAGAAGAGAGACCATCATGGATACCATCGAACTAAATCGGTGGATATTAAAATGAAGATATCATTTTTGATACGTCATACATGTAAGTGGATGTGGAGCTAATTATAGACCCACGGCCAAAGAAAACAAAAGAACATAGAAAAAAAATTAAAATATAATTTCTATTTTTCTATTTTATTAAATTTGTGTTTTTAATTTTTGTATTTTTTAATGGAAATATTTTTTTAAAAAAATTGTGATTTAAGTTCTTATATGATCAATTTCAAAAACCTTGATTCTTATGTAAATGTTAACAGTTAACTGATACATATTTATTATTCACATTACATATTTTTTAAAATTTATTTAATTACTAAGAATCTAAATTTATTAAAAAAAAAGAGTTAAAAAATACATGGACAACAAGTCTAAAAATGGTCAACAGATTCAAATTGCATTTTTTTAAGTGAGAAGTAAAATTTCTCAACTAAAATATTAAGAGACTAAGTCATAGATTTGTTAAAAATGAAGGATAAAATAATTCATTTAAAAAACAGAAAGGTTAAAATCATGAATTAAAAAAAAATAAGAAAACGAAAATTACATTATAGTAAAAAAATCCAAAATTTGAATAAATTACTAGATGATCTTAAACCATCATTAAATTTATATTTCAGACCAATCTCCACATGACCCACATAATCAAATATTATTAATTATTTTTTCGCTTATAAAATATAAATATGCATTAAATGCAATTCCTAATGTGGTTGAGAAAACTGAATCTGGCTAAATTCTATGCAGGATTGGCATTAACTTATAATACTCATGATTTTAAAACATTCATAAGTGCTAAGTGGCAATTTTTTCATGTAATTAGTATTGAAACTGTTAATTATGAATGTTTTAATGAAAAATTATATTGTTATGTAATAAATTTTAAATGAAAGTGTTCATTGTTTTTAAATCTCTAAAAATTAATTTTAATAAAACTGTTAACAAAAAACATATTGAGTGTAGAATGTAGAGACATCATGCTCCTCCAATAATATAGATTTTGTCAAAGGGTGGAGCCCAGTGTTCCCTGTCTTGGGTGGTGTGGTTCGGTGGGGGGTCTCTATCCTTTCAATTCTGGGAGTTAGTTGGTCATTACTCAGTTTTATCTTAAACGGTTAACACAACCACTAGCCACGTACATTAACAAAAAGTAGTCATAACTCATTTGTAGGACAGTATTCTAAGTTCGAATATTATGATTACCACGGCTGTTCTTTTGGAAACAAACCATATCCAAACTCTTCTATAATATGTTATTAAGTTTCTACCTATTTAGTTCATTCAAAGTTGCAATCAATGAACTAACTCAATTCAATAAACTTCAAAGAGTTTTAAGTTTACTTTCTTTTCTTTTCCCTTTTAAATGACTTGAACCGCTCTATCATATCGACATTCTAAGGTTATAGAATAGTACATTCAATTGGGCATTTGGGCTCCAACAAGTACTAGGAGCTTAGACAATTAACAAGTCCTAAAGATAATATATCATTTTATTAGATTATCAACTATATATGAAATTAAACTTTTTTTTATACAGCAATCCAATTAAAAGCACCATATAGTAAGCTTTTAACTTTGATAATGATTACTGATCACTTCACAGATAATACCAAAGATGAGTTATATATAAAAACTTTTAAACTTAAAGTATATGAATGTGTCTATTAAACTTTTTTTAAAAAAAAAATTCCTTCCACTTACAGAACTCTCCCAGCAATCGAACAAATTGATGCCAACAACCCAAATAAAGAAGCCGTCCAACTGAGTAATGGTCTAAATTTTCAACTTTCAATTGTTGGACGTTAGGTTTGGTCGCGTGGGACATGGGTAGCCAAATGTGAATGGGAAGATAAAGTTTAGGCTGTTCGTAGTCTACCTGCTTTGATCCGTTCAGAATGTAGGGTCTAATTCTAAGTGCCTATTAGTTAATAGATAGCCTGGCCCTTCCCTCCTCCATTTGTTGTTCCTGGGCTGTGGGACCCTGTGATTCCCAATATAATTGTTAGGAGCCCTTTTTTTTGTATGAGTTGTTCAGTTTAATATTCTTGATAATGACTACTAACTGTTAAGTTGTTTCTTGTTTATATTCATTCCCCCACCATGCTTGAAGGAGTCACCTTAGATAATTATGATTGTTTACTTCTAATAGCTTTTTATTATTATAAGTCAATTTATCAATTTAACTACTATTGAATTATGTAAATTATGTGTTATTCTTGTCATTATCACGTGTTCAAAATTTTACATAATTTATATACTTTTAAATATATAATCAAATAATAGTCATTTACATATATTTTAAACATGTCATAGCTAAACACAAAAGGGGACGGTGCAGTGTGGGTGTTAATTCATTTTTTAGTTGTTAAATATTACTACAATCATTATTTTTTTAACACCACTACAATCATATTTTTTATTTGTCATCATTTTGTTGTGATCATCCATGACCACGGCCACTATGTTGATGATAAAAAATAATAATAATGACAATAATGATTATAATAATAATGACTATGATAATAATAATTTAAGAAAAATTTTAATTTATACCAAAAAAAATTAAATGGGCACTTGCATATGTGTGACAAATCCTAGTTATCTTGAAGGGATAACAATGCACCCAAAAGAGAAAAGTAAGAATATAAGTAGTGTTGTTATATTTTGCACCCCTATATTTATAATTTGACCCGTCTGCCTTCAATTTTTATATTTATTGAATAGTTTTTTTCTTATGTTTTGTTTCTATTATATTTTATTTGGTTAGACATTTTATTATGTTTTATATTTTTTCATATGTATGATAATAAATATTTTAAATTTTTTTTAAAATGTCTGCACTGACTTCTTCGAGTCTTCGATCCTCTACTACTTGCATGGAATGTTTTTTTATTTGTATGGATTTATAAGTAGAGAAAGTATTTTGTATGAAAACATGCATAAATATTTTGTGGAATTACGTGTCATTTTTAAAATAAAATATATGTTTATACATAAACGGCCTCCTTCTATAATTTCGCTTTGAGCACAAAAAATATCAAGATCAACCCTGCATGAACAAGCTTTTGTTTAGTCAATAATTAATTTTTTTAGTAGGTTTGGGTTGGAAAAATGTTTGAAAAACACCCATATGCTATTTAACACCTAAAGAGTGAAAAAAAAAATGAGAGAAAAATATAGATATAATAGGATTTACAATGTGGTATGAATAAAAAAAAAGAAATGAGAGATGTTAGTGATATGTTTAAAATGAAGAATGATTCATATATTATTACTCTTTGGGTTAAACCAAAATATATAATTTTGAATCTAGATTTTACTAGTTCAGCCATATTTTATATTGGGTTAATCAAAGTTGAACCATTTTAACACTCATAAGCAAAACAGTATAATATACAATCAATGTTAAGAGTTATAACTTTTCTTATGTTTGACACAGAGCTCAACTAATTCTAGACGTGATGAAACACGATATTAGACGGGCACATGTTCAATTTGGCTCGCTGTTCTTCTTTGTTTTTAATAAATGTAGATGGGATTATGCTATAAGTTGATAAATATATTAATTTTTACATAGTGTTGTAGGTTAGACAAAAATTTGTTCTGTAATTGTTGAGTATAAAAATATTTATACTTTTATTCTATAATGATACACAGTAAATACGTACTTGTACACAGGAATTATCATTGTATACAGCAAGGAGAGTATACAGAAACAGTTTGGTAATGGGTGGGGATATTGTTTTAGAGATACGTTTTATGTTTCTTAACTTGGGTTGGAGAGGATAAGATATTTTATTTGTTGATAAAAGAAATACATAGTAAATATTTTTATAGTATATGGTTTTTTTATAAAAAAAAAACAAAAAAAAAACGAATAAAATACAATGCTTTCAAATAAGGTACTTGGAAAGAGTTTTATCTCACCTGACTTAATTTAAATAAATTAAGATTTAATGTGACTTTTTAATTATGAAGGTCTAAGAAAAACAAATACATCTGAAGGATTTCAGTTTATCAATAAGCTTTATATTATATTTAGATGGAAAGGGGGACAAAAGGATAGAGAGAAAAACCATGGGCCGCGAAACTTGCATCCAATTCATCATCTACGCAACAGTGTAAGATTCATAATCCAAAACGAGTCTACACTATATAACAACGAATAAGTTCGGAAAATAAATGCTGAAAATTACCAGTTGATCGATAGTGGAGAAAGTGAAATTTCTTTGCTTGCTTATAAATAATATTGCAAAAACGTCCAATACATCAGCATCAAACATGACGAAAGCACCAGATATATAACGTTTCTCTCAGAAAGCAAGAAAAATTTAATAGTTTAGTATAACTATAATAGTTTGGGTCGTGGAAAAAAAAATTGGTCAGCATACCTGCGTGGAAAATCAGACTTCAATTTGAATTTTCATGGGCTTAACGAATTAAGGTTGTGTAGCACACCAGCTAACGTATCATGCAAATTCAACTTCAACCTCAATTCAAGCTCAAACTCAACCTCAATTTCATGTTCTGTATGGCGTTTTTTTCTCTAGGGAATAATTGAATAAATATACATTTTTTTAAATAGTTTCTTTCAAGTTAAGAAATACAAAAGTAAACAAAAGTATGGCATTTTTTTAAGTATATTATATGTAAAGTATTTATTGACTTATTTTGATGATTAAGTTTTATATAAAAAAATATGAATAGACAACTTTAGTTGGATTTTCTCTCTTATTTGGAGTCCAGATTTTTTTATGTACCATACTCGAACCTAAACTTACATAAAAGATCCAATAAACGTCTAATTTCAATATATCAAATGTAAAGTTTTTTATTTATAGATTATATCAAATGTAAAGTTATTCACCATGGAATTATAATCTTTAAAATGCTCCAAAATGTAAAGTGAATGTTAACCCCGTCTAAACTTTAGCTCTCATGGAATTATAATCTTTAAAATGCTCCAAACATTTATTCTGACATAAAGACATCCCTCCATTTAAATTTAGGGTAATCAACGAATCAATTATGAAATAAATCAATGTATTATTCACAAAATTTAGTGACAGAATTTCCTTTTTGTCATTGACAATTTTAAAAAAATAAAACCTGTAATTTCTTTTTTGTCATTAACGTTAGTGTTTTTGGGGGAGGGGAATGTGTTTTTAGTCTCCATACCTACAACCCAACATGATTAAAGTTCCTATATTTTCGTATTGATGAATTTAATTTGTCCCTTAGACTTTAAAGCTAAATATTGATCAAAATATGTGAATTCATTATTTTCTAAAAAAAATCAACATGTTCTTTAAATTTTAAGAAAAAATAAATTTCATTCTTATATGCTCCTCTCATGTTTGGTGTGGAACAGGAGATTCTTGTTGTAACCGGTAATTCAGTTTTTTGGGACATTTGCATGAACAAAGATGATTAAAATATATAAAAACCCACAGCACGTATACGTATAGACAAAATGCAAATAAGAAATAATGAACAAGCAATGCTGGGTGCTAGTGTTGCTTTCAAGGGTTTTAACTAACAAAAACGTCAAAGCGATATATTGGAGGGAGCTGTTTAGTCTATGGTTCCACTCATATAATATAGCCAATTAGATTGCACCCCTGTCAAAAAATATAATAAAAAGTCTGCCAAGTTGGTCTTTTGGATGAATAACATCCGTTTAAGATTGTCTTTCTCCCTTTTGTTTTTCAATAATCGACCGTTCAAGCTGGCATCTATGCATATCAAATAAATATCCATATGGTGAAAGTGAAAGAAATGGAGATGGATTCTAGCAAGAAATGGATTTAACTTTAATGGACAGTTCATTTCCCACTAATTCAATCATCATAACTGCCCAAGTAGCGTGACATTCAACAATTAATCTAATATGATTATTAGTCACGAAGCCGTGCGTGACACATATCCTAAGAATCAAATTTATAAGACCCAAAAAAAAAAAATCAAATTTATATTATTTTATTTTATTGGTAAAACTTAAACAATATTTTCTTTAATTTTTTATTACAACTAGAAGTTTATCTCTTATAATCAATACTAATTTCTAATGTTACTTTTTATAAGAAGAGTTACCAAAATAAAATTTAGATTTTTATTGATGAATAAAGTTAAAAAAATAATTAAATATTGCATTCTTTTTTTATTTTAATATTTGGCAAAAGATTAACATTTTTTTTAAATTTGAGAAAATGAATTTTACTTAAGTACTCAAAAACTACAAACTATGTTAATTTTGATTTTTTTTAATTTCAAAATTAATAATATCTTTGATTTAACAAATTTTAAAAGAAAGTGACTAATAATATAAGAGATATTGGTGAAAGTAGCTTATAAACTCTTAAAAAATCTCACCAAATACACATATATTTGATTTCTATTTTAAAATACTATTTTTAGTTTTCAAAATACAAATGATTAAATTTTCCCAAATAACTAGTAAAAGGTGGTGTTAAGCACGAAGAAGTGAAACACTTGTTTTGGAAAAAATTTACAAAACTTAATATATATATATATATTTGATTAAGAAATTGATTAGTGAGCAATTAGTGTGAAATTCTTTTAGAAAATACTTTTTATACATGTCCAACAAATATTAAATAATAGAAAGTACGTTACATAAAAATAGTGTATTAAAATTTTACAATGTCATTTAATCATAAAATATTATATATAATAAGTTAATTACCTTTTATAATAACTATTTTAAAATTCATTCTAACAATAATTTCTAATTAAATGACAGTGAATAGGATTTTGCAATTATAATACAAAATCATTAAACTCAAAA
>CM023951.1:4453447-4480686 GCA_013407115.1 Glycine latifolia
AATTAAAATTATAAAATAAATAATGAAAATAATTTTAATCACGTCAAATTGTAGACATTAAGGAATAAAAATTAATAAAATATTTTTATTAAGAAATACTATATTAGAAATGTAAATATTTTTTAATTTAAGTAATTTTCATTATTTATTTTTTAACATAATCTGACTACTGGTTTATTCATTTTTAATTAAGGTATTGCAAAAAAAAAGGCTAAATAATTAGGGTCGAAAGCCCAGTTTATTTTTTTTATCTGCAAAGCCCACAACGCTACATGAATGCCGCAGACCCAGTCACGCAAAGGGAAGCCCAACAACTCAAAAGAGTTTCGGACCATAATCCACTTAGCCGAACGTTGACGATTACTTATTAAGACAATTTTCACACGTTAATCAATCAAGGGATTTTGAATTTGAAATAATACCGCTCCCGTCTTCATATATATCCTTTCTTTGTGAAAGAGCCGTTATCAGAAGGCGAAGTAGAAGAAACGACAGCGAGAGAGAGAAAGAAATGGCGACCAACATCGGGATCATGGATGCGGCTTACTTCGTCGGCAGATCTGAAATTCTTTCTTGGATCAACTCAACTCTGCAACTCAATCTCTCCAAAGTCGAAGAGGTTTTATTTTTGATCCTATTTCTCCATCAACTTCAATTAGGTTTAGGTTTTATTTCCGATCGATGATTTCTTACTAGATCTTCTATTTTCTTGGATCGTTATACTTTCAGGCTTGTTCCGGCGCCGTTCACTGTCAGCTTCTCGATGCCGCTCATCCAGGGATCGTGCCTATGCACAAGGTCAATTTCGACGCCAAGAGCGAGTACGAGATGATTCAGAACTACAAGGTCCTTCAAGATGTCTTCAACAAACTCAAAATCACCAAGGTATCACTCTCCTTTTCTCTCGTCTTTTAATTTCGTCCCTGTTATTCCTTTAATTTTTGACGATCTTGATTTCAATTACCGAATTGTTCGTTGTGTTTTTTCAGCACATCGAGGTCAGCAAGCTGGTGAAAGGAAGGCCACTGGATAACCTCGAGTTCATGCAATGGATGAAACGATACTGCGATTCTGTCGATTCCGGCCTTCAGTACAAGTAGTATTATTAATCCCTAATATAATATCATTTCATTCGTACACATTTGTTGTTTCAGATTTCTCTTTGCTTTAAATTCTCTGATTCGCGTTGAAATAATTGTTTTCGTTAGGAAATTAGGGTTTTAGGATTGAAATTCAAACGTCATCAACAAAATCTTGTGTGACCTTAGAATTCTGTAGTGTAATTTTATGAATTTGATATTGGGTGTTGAGTAATTTTTGAATTAAATGCTGGATGCTGAATTTTTGTAGTTATAATCCTCTGGAGAGGAGAGAGGTTTGCAAAGGAGGAAGAGAAACGGGCAAGAAATCTGCAAACTCCCAAGCCTCAACCAAGGGTTCTACTGCACAGAGACCTCATTCTTCTCATAATGCTCGAAGAAATGAGGTTTCTAACGCAAACCCTACAAATCAGGCTGCAAAGGTTGCGAGAGCAGCACCTTCTGCTGGAAACCCTGCCCCTGTGTATGAAGAAAAGGTATTTTTGTTTCAAGTCATAAGAATCATTAAATGCATAATGAAAGTATTATTGCTCTTACAGTTGAATTTGATGCAGATAACAGAGTTGAAGTTGTCCATTGATAGCCTTGAGAAGGAACGAGATTTCTACTTTGCAAAGCTGAGAGATATTGAGATACTGTGCCAGACTCCTGAGATAGAACGCTCACCGGTACTGTGATTTCATACTATATAATTTGAATGCTTTGATTTACTTTGATTAGTGAAACACAATAATTGGTATTATTATTAGGTAATGATCATATGTGATTTGATTGTTGTTTGTGTTTCAGATTGTTGCGGCAATACAGAAGATATTATATGCTACAGATGACAATGGAATGGCTGTGGCCGAAGCTCAAGCTATGATATCTGTTGGTCGTAAGGAAATAGAGGGATTAAGCCCCATTGCTGAGGTTTCGGAGGAGAAGAGCAGTTCAGAAACTCACAAGAGAAAGAATATTGCCAATATTGATTTTGATGTCGCTGGCCTCGCAACGTTGTCTCCTAGACAGAGGCTTTCTGATGTTTCAGATGTTCATTGTAGCGAGTCACCTCTTATGACTTGTTAGGGAGGAGGAGGGATCACTTTCGTTGTTAATTCAGTTAGCAACTTGTTAAAACCGTTTTGGTCACAGTAATTCCTGTTTCAAGTGTGAATTGACAAGGGATATTCATAATGGTTAAGGGTTTTAGGGAGACTATTCTGTTATCAAGTATGTATCCGTATCAGTCCAGAAAAATGTAACCTGATATATTTTGCCTTTATAGAATTTGCTGTTGTCTCAACAATGTTTCTGAATCCAGTCATGTAATTTCTGGCTAGTGCTTTGAGCAACACTATTTCATTTTCAGCATTTTTTCATTAATTATGTGATGATCAAATCATTTACAATTCAGTGAAAATTACATATCGGAATTTGTAATTAATTCCTGAATTCAGTCTTTTTTCTGAATCCAGTCTTGTAATTTCTGGTTTGTGCTTTATTTTCAGCATTTTTTCATTTGATGACCAAATTACGTATTGGATTTGTAATTAATTTCTGAATTGAAAACATGATTTGGCATCAAGACCAAAAGTCCAAAACCAAGTTTTTTATATTATAATAAAAATAAAAGTATTAAGACTAATGTTTACCAAATTTTCAAGGACCAGAATTATGGTTTTAATCATAAACAAAAACAAAAAACAACTCTTTAATATGATTTTCTTCCAAAATTCCTTTAATCTTTATTACAGTAAAATGTGTTTTGTCCATGACAATTTGATCAATATTAACTTTTGTTCTTGCATTTTGAAAGCAATCCATATTTTCTTTTTAAAAAACTTAGTTTTAGTCTGTGATGCCATGTGGCATCTGCTTCACACGTGGCATCCACTTGAAAGTTATTAGCCATATCAGCAAAAAATTACTAGAATTAGAATGATGACCCAATTTCACCTAATTTAAAAAATTTGAGGGACAAAACCAAAAAACAAAATAAAATTAAGAAATAAAATGAAATTCGATGGATTATTTTTATGATAAAATCATATTTAATCCCTCAAAAAGTTAAAATTATCCCAAATATTTATTATACTCCGAATGGGAGGGCATGTAATGCGGTGGTGACATTGTGGGGTGTGTGGTTACAGACGCCATTTTCCTCCGCCTTCGTTGTCGTCATTTCTACTAGACTTGGTCAATACTCTATAATCCTTGACTCTCCTTAAAAACACGTAAATTTTATGTATGTCGGGGAGAGAAAAAAAAATTTAGAAAAAGAGCTTGATAATACTGTCTAAATTCGATCACAAATCATCTAAGGCTCAGGGGAAGAAATCACATTTTTTAATTTACTTGATTAACATGAATGAACAAGCTGCTAAGAGCAAGGGGGATCTTGAGGAGAGATCTTAATCTGAAAATTTCTCTTTTCCTAGATCTACCACTAAAAAGGAAAAATAGATCTCCACGTCCAGATTTGGATCTTTTTCAAGAACCATGAAAATCTGCACGGAGTTTAAAAAAATGATTTTTAAGTGATTGGACAAAAAAAATGAAAAAAATAAATAAAATGAAATTAAAAGTTAAAATTAATTACTTAAAATTAATTATATGTTTTATTAATATTCATATATTTTTCCATGTTTTATTAATTAAAATTAATTACTTAATTAATTTAATTAAATTTTAAATATTTAAAAGTAGGGTCTATGTGAGACCTATTAAAATTATCTAAGATCTCAATTTGAGATCTACTAATAAAGAAAAATATATCACAGATATTAAGATCTTCAATCCTATGTGACATTATGAGATCTACTAAAATGTGATCTAAGATCTCAATTTATGATCTATGTCTAAATGCTGTTAGTGTAACTCCGGCCATTCTTTTCCCTATATTGTTCGGGTTTTTTTTATATTATTTTTATAAGTGAATCTGTACGAATTATTGTGTCAGAATGAGATTGTGAATGCACAAAATGGCACTGAAAAAAAGGTGCAAACTGTGGATTATCGATCTTCAGCAGGGCAAGGGCAAGAAGAGAAGAACGTGCAGGTAAAGGTAATTCACCAGCCCCATTCTACCAACACCAGTGGTGGTGTACTTGCTGGTGGTGCTGCTGCTGTTGCAACCACTCTAGATTCTGCCAAGGATGCCATATCCAAAAAAATAATGTAATTTTATAATGTCCTTTAGCCACATAGGTTTGGCAGTGTGTAAATTTATTTTTATATTGCTATTGCTAGTTGTCCTCTATAAGCACAAAGACATGGACAAACTAGTGTCAATGATGTATTAATCATCAAATTGATCCCATAAATCCTTGTTTTTTACTTTTGTAATAGAAAAAGGCTGATTCATCAATTTCCTTCTTTCATCTTCAGTAACTTCACCACAAAATATCTACATTAACAAAAACAAGTTTTAATTAAAAGTAGTGGGTTGTGTGCTTTTGCATGAACCTTTGCGTCTCCGCAGCATGGAGTGAAATGGTTTTGCTATATATTCGATTGCTTTGGTTTGACGCTTATGTAACTTCTGTACCGTGCGATCCGAATCTCACATATGGGACAAGAAAATTCATAAATATGATCACTTTTGCATGGAGGGGGGTGTGAGAAAATCACAATCTCACATGGTTTTAAATGACATGCCCATCACTCACTTTATTCTCTCGGCAATCAACACTTGAATCCTATTCTCACTTTCTATTAGTGCAGTATTGATGCCTGGTGTTATTTTCTGGTACATGTTTTTATATATAATACACCAACAACGGGTTAAGTTTTAAGTTTCCCCTGGTTCTCAACAACAACAAAAAAATACATTTTTTCAGGTAGTCATACCTTCCTCTTCTTTCATCACAGTTTGCAAAAAAGAAAAAACGGAAAAGAATTCCAAGGGTTCTATTTATTTTATTTATTTATTGGTATAAAAAAAATTCAAAGTTAATTTTCTTTTTCATTTTCCACGGTTTTACTTTTAGGTTGTTTTTTCATCTTAAGTTTTGGTTGAAGCATTGGCAACAATGGGTTTGACGGTGTCACGGCTATTGAGATTGTTTTATGCAAGGAAAGAAATGAGGATTGTGATGGTGGGTCTTGATGCTGCTGAGAAAACAACAATACTCTACAAACTGAAACTTGGAGAAATCGTCACTACAATACCTACAACAGGTTCCAACTTGTCACCATATTTTTCCATGCGTTCTTTAATCGTTTATAAGCAGTTCCTGGCTCTCTCGGCATTAAATGTACTGAATTTTGGAAGTTCTGGGTGATGCTACTTGAATTCGTACTAGTTATATTAGTGATCGCATGATTATTTAAAGAACCTATATATATTTCTCTTTTAATTTTAACGATATTCCAATATGATTTAACAATCTATATTCATTTACGTAATTACGTCACATGATTTTTTTATATTTTATTTCTCACAATAATAAAAAGTTCCCAAGTGATATTTATTATGTGATGCTCATTTAGAAATAAGTTGAATAGCAAGACAAGGTGGATCGATCTCAAATCCTTGAACATATTTATTTCAATTTTTTATAATACAAGTGCCAAATGAAAATGATTGAAATTTGATACATATCTTGGAATGGCTTCAATGTGGAGACTGTTGAGTACAAAAATGTCATCTTCACTGTCTGGGATGTAGGAGGGCAGGACAAGGTATTTGTGATTTTCTGGCCACATCTTAATTTAATATTAGGGATGAAGCTCTGAGTGTCTGCTTGTTAAGTGTTTGCTAGAGTGTTATATTTGAAACCCTTTGCTTTACAGATTTATTTGCTAGAGTATTATATTTATGGGTTCATTAGTATATGATAATTGATAACATTTTATGCACATGCTACTCAAACTAATTTAATCTGATTATATGCCAAATTCTGTGCAGATTCGACCATTGTGGAGACACTACTTTCAGAACACACAAAGTCTTATCTTTGTGGTAGATAGTAACGACAGAGAAAGAATTTTAGAAGCCAGGGATGAGTTGCACAGAATGCTGAGTGAGGCCAGTAATTTATTATATTTTAATAATTTTAATTTCCGTAGACTTTGAATCATGGTTAAATGTTTATCCACTGTGCCCTCCAAATTTAAAAAATTCAGGCTTTGCTTTTCGACACAAAAGTAAGATAATGTTGCAATCATGATAATCGTGAGCATTGCAGGATGAATTTCGTGACGCTACATAACTGGTGTTTGCCAATAAGCAAGACCTTCCAAATGCTTCAA
Organism: Glycine latifolia; assembly: GCA_013407115.1. NCBI lineage: Eukaryota > Viridiplantae > Streptophyta > Magnoliopsida > Fabales > Fabaceae > Glycine > Glycine latifolia. Next base: position 4,459,783 of record CM023951.1, read on the forward strand.
GTGTTGCAGAAATTACTGATAAACTTGGTTTACATTCACTTCGCCTGTGTCGCTCGTATGTCACATTTCAATGACAATTTAAAACATTATTTGGAACTCTAAGTCTAAGGTATTGGTTTATAATTAAAACTTATAACAATCTAGATTTGAGTTCAAGAAAAAACCAGAGCTATTTAATTACCGTATATTCCCACAAATAAGTAATAACTTCGTGAAAATAATGTCTAACTTTTTCTAGCTATTTTTTGGTTATTGAAGGTACATACAGCCAACTTGTGCCACATCCGGCCAAGGACTCTATGAAGGGCTAGATTGGTTATCTAGTCACATAACTAACAAGACAAGATGAACCAATTAGCTCTGATTGCGCTTCTGATCTTCGAAGATATGAATACTGAGACTATTATAGTATCTATAGTATCTCGTTTGTTTATAGGCATAAATGACTGGTATCTGTTATTTGAAGTTTGAACCACCTATAATATCAATCACTATGATATATGACATGTAAGTACATAAAACTCTGAGGAGTATTATGTACATCCCGCTGCAGTATTAAATAATATTTATATGGTTAGTGTATGTATAGAGCAGCAGATGTAGACTACTCTAATGTAAAAGACAAGAATGGAAAATTATGACAATGTAATTAAGAAAAAAACAAAAAAATTATATTTATTTTGTTTGGCTGTTGGTTTGTTACAGAGTTTCTCTTTCTATTTTTTTGATAATTTTTTTACAGAATTTCTCTGGCGGAAAGCCTTGCCAACTAAATATATAGATTTCAACAACAATTCCATGCATAAATTTGGAATGATATATAAATAACATGTCTTTAGCTTGAGCTTCGTATTTTTGTTAAAGATGTAATATGAAATCATTCACGTGTGTTTACCTAATAGCCTTCACTATTTTTAACCAAAACTCAATATCAGCACATGATAGAAGGACATGTGCATTATTTAGGCTTCGAAGCTAGAGGGGCTCTTGTGCGTAGGGTTTGTTAAAGATATAATAAATCATTCGTGATGTGTCTTCGTTTAACTTAAGCTTTTAGTGGTCCCTTAGAAAAACATCTAGAAAATTATTAATGGCTATCATATATACTTTTTTAGCCTATTTCACGAAGATTCCTAGTGAAACTTTACAATATAAGATCTAATCATCTGATAAGCTTACTAACAGCGTTTAATCAAATTATTTATCCAAACATTATAATTAGATCGTGGCATTGTGATAACTTTAGCCTTTACATAATTGATCTAACATAGACTAGTATTAGGAACAAGATCTTGTTGGCATTTCAATTTTCAGTTAAAAATTTAAGGATTTGTTTGATTTACGAAAATATGAACTGTTTTCATTTTACTTTATTTCTTATTTGTAAAGATTTATATTGAAAATGGTAATAAAAACTTTAAGGTGACATGGTTACCGTGTAGATTTTGTTAATTTACTTTATAAGCAAACTAAAGCTTGCTGTAAAAGTGTTTCTTGCCGTGTTCATTTCCCTATAACTTACATAGCCTGATTATTAAGCCGCTAGACTACACATCTACAGCATATAGCATGCTAGCTAAGAAGGCAAATGCACCCTAAAACAGGTAGATTATGACTGCGCAAACAAAATTGGCTTACATAAATTTGGCACTTTTAACCAAAATCACAATGCGCCTAATATTACTTGCATGAAGAGCATGCCGGCTCCTTATTAGCTTTTGATGCTAGGTAACAACTTTAATTTTATATCATTGTGTACATCTCCTGTCTCCTGGTTGTACTGCCACGGTCATACCTGTGGTCCCTACACCATACAACTTTACTACTAACCCGCGAGAGCCAAGAGTCACAAGATAACGTGTGATTGGTTTCATATTTTTTTTTTTTTTTTTTTTGGAAATATGTAAAAATTATATTAACCAAAAGAATAATTACAAGTACTCAGGGCATCCCCTGACTATACAAACTATCCAAAGAGTCTAATGAAAGACACCACTTGCTAGAGAAAGCAAATGCATCACACCGGCTATACTCACCGGGAAACAAAAAGCAAAAATACATTTGCTAGTACAAGTGAGTCAAGTGAGCATATCTAATGGTCCTAAATTTAATTTTTTCCACCAGATCAGTCACCACAAACGAATGCTGATCAAACCGAATGCTGTTTCGGCAACTCCAAATGCAGAAGACAGTAGTTGCTAAGGCCAGACACCTGAAATTTCCATGTAAACCCGAATCTGCCCTGTAATGAACCAAACTGTTCAGCACACCACGAAGGGAGATGTTCTTCCTGGGAAAATTTGCCCAGTCTCTAATGACCGCCCAGGCTCTAAGAATTACTCTACATTTGAAGAACAGGTGATCACAGGATTCCTCATGCTGGTTACAAAAACAACAAGCTGACCCTATATTGAGCCAGGGTGCACGGTCCAAAGTTAGAAGCTTTTGGCTGGCTGCTAACCAGAGAGAGAAAGACTCTTTAGGCGGGTTTGAGGGCCTCCACACCACCTTAGCCCAGAATTTTGTAGGATTCTCAACCCTGAAATAATTGTAAGCAACTTCAGCATTGAACCTATCTAGCTGCATCCACGAACTCAGCAAAGAAGCAGCCTGATCCGAGCTTCCTTCCTTGACTACCAGCTGATCCTTAATACTAAACAGCCTCTTTATCAGTGCAGAATCTGATTTTGAGCAAACATAATTCCATATTTGATTATGCAGATGGAGGTTCTTCCTTCATAAAAAGTTATACTTGTTTGTTTGAAAAATTGTTCTTCTGATTGAGTGGAACATAACTTTTACCCAAATCGAGCTTTACTTCAAAGTTATTATTCTCTTCCTTTTCTGTTAAACATAGAAAGCTTCAAACATAAATTAAGTTGAGTGAAACCAACTTATAACTAAACTTAAATTTACACAGTAATGTTGGATCAAACTTCACTTTTTTAACTATAACTCAAGCACTCTTAATAAACTAGACGGAGACTATCTACAAAATTATACTATCGCAGCTCCCAAATAGAGTTCAACCATGTTACAATCTTCTTGTTTCTGGTATGATAGAAAATCTGGAAAAGACTTATATTTACCAAAAATTGAAGTATGAACCCTGTCCCCTAAAGAGATTATGTTATGATCAATGGATCAAGATAACCTAAGTATTAATGCTTCTCATAAGTTTAAAGAAAACATTGCATGCATTGCAATTGCCAAATTTCAATCTGAAACGGACTCATCATATCTACTAGAATTATTGTTCGGCAGGGATATAGCTGTCACTTTGAAAATCTTATGCCGTGGATTAAAAACCATCATAACTATGGCATGATGCAACCGCAACATATAATTGACCAATGACCATAACTCAGTTAAAAAAAGGTAAAGAAACAGCACCGCAGGGGTAACAAAGGCATGCCCCCTCCCCCTATGTCAAAAGTTTTTCATTTTCAAATATTTCTTCCTCTGATGACCGGTCTTCCCTTGATCATTTTACCTTTTTTTGCTTGCATGTTTTCTTTTGTTCTGTGCAATACCTATATTGTCACTGCATAGCTCTATCACTTTTCAAACATAAAAGTCAAGACAAAACTCCTAAAAGTTCAGATAGATTTCATCTTTCCAAAAATTTCTCCATCACATCTCACCCATAACCTATATTGAGGTCTTGCTCATAGCAGCTATAAAGTTCATCTTCATAATTATTGTTTATTCAATTCACTCTTTCCCTATACATCTCGTGCAAAATGCATTTTCTATTTTGGGCTCTTTACCTTATAATGACAAGTGCCCAAACCAGGCACTATTAAATTTCAACAACCAATTTTTAGTTAACCAGAAGAAAATAACTCTTGATTAGACAACGGTCATTGTGTTCATAACATGGATTTACATTTTCAATTACTACTCCTACAATATGGTAGTGACAGCAAACATTGCATTAAATATGCAACCACAGACACTGAATTGCTTGAAGTCCCATGTTCATACTTAATGTCAAACAGGGGAAAAAAAGCTTGATCTGACTGTTGAAATACCCATACACTTTGAATTGTAACTTTTTCCTGCAGTAGTTAACCAGAAAAGAGCTATATATTCATGAAATAGAATGTAGAACTGAAAGTTGCTTAAAGTCCCATGTTCATACTTAATGTCAAACAGAAGAAAGAAAAAAAAAAAAAGTTTGATCTGACTATTGAAACACCCATACATTTTGAATTCCAATAGTTGACAAGAAAAGAGCTATATATTAATGTAGAACTGAAAGCTCAGTTTAGTAATGAACAACTTTGAGTCCAAATGTCCAGAAATTAGGATGACTCAAATGGAACCAAATAGTACTATATTCATTCCGATGGTTAGGTTTGTCCATACATGAATTTCGACCAAGCCAACAAAAACCTTGACCAAGGAATTGCAATCAAAGCTTTTCAATTCAGAGCATAGGCCGGAAGATCTTAATATCTAATTCAGAAAAAGGAAATGATTCCCGCATATTGAGATAACTGAAAGCATAAATAGATTGGTAAATTTGGTATGTTACTGGGAAAAATAGGGTTCCCCATATGCAATCATAGAAGAAACCGTGAGTATCTCCCGGAATAGAGATAAGACTTGTTATAGGGTCTAGCTTGCCACTCACAAGAGTTTCATTTATTTATCTAATGCATCACTAAAGACATTACACCCATCTTTGTTTATCTGTTAACCTCCATGTGCAGTTCCTATTCTGTACTAACAGGGAGAGATTGGAAGATAACAAAGAAACAAAGGAAATCTCATGATTGTGCTTATTGGTACGTAACAGAACTTGCACTGGACACTTAACACAGTTAAAACTACATTCATGTTTCAACTCAGTATCAGATCCTTGTTCCACTAAATAACAAAGTGAAGGAATGGAGTCTCTCTGCCTCGTTCATTTTCAAATGTTCAGCCAGCAATATTAAAACTAAGAACATAATGCAGTTCACCTCCATAACATAACTCTCGGATATCTTCATGCGGTTCCAAATAAATCTACCATGTTTTAAGGATAGACAAAACTTAAATGCAGTTCCTTAGATACTGTTTGTGTTGTTCTTCAATCAAAATTAGAGTTCACATTAGTAGCAGACCACCGAGGTGAAACTTCAATTCTAACTGAAAATCAGCAATAAGAAACTGTATATAAGTTTTGTTCTTTAAGGAACACTAACTTAAGTTATTAACGAGGAGTATTCAGAACATCAATGGCCACTCGATTCACCGGAGGCAGCGGCGTCTGCTGGTCCTGAGGTTTTCTCCTCTTAATCACTGGTCCCACTGAAGGTGATGCAACTGTCCACGAATCATTTGAACTGTCACAACTGAAAGATGCATCTATGACCCCATCTGGGCTACTAGGTTCAGACAAACGCTTGCGCCTAAGATTGTGAATGCCTTTGCTGCAAACTAATAGTCTCAGCATAAGTTTGTAGCACTCATCGACTTGTTCCTGTAACATTTAGGCACCAAAATTTTCCAATTAGTCAATCAAATCCGTGGCAGATTGGAACTATTGAAGCTAAAATGACACACCTCACTAGTTTTAAGTAAACCAAATAGCTGATTTCGGTACTCCGTGGCATTCAATGGCTCAATCTCTTTAATAACGTGGATCATTATAGCAGCAGCCAGTGTAGAAGGAAGATAACTCATAACCCTTGAATCTGAAAAAATAAACAAAAAAAAGTATATAAATTTCAAACCTGGTTAATATCACTTTAATATGAATGATTTGTTTTATATCTATCTCATTTATTAACATTAGTACATTTCTATTATTACTTACCTGCAATGACAGAGAGAAGAAGACGTTGGCACCTACAGAGAGACTCCGAATGCAAGTGGCGCTTTAAACCAAGGCTTGTGAGAGAGTGTTGAAAGAAAGAAATTGGGGTGACGGGGTTCATTTTCCATTCGAGAGTGGACAACACAAGGAGTTCCATTCTCTGTATAGTCTTTGCTTCAAACAAGAATTTCGACTCCTCCACCTGATCAAAATTAAAAAAAAAAAAAAAAACGCTTCGACTTTAAAACACGAGAAACAAACATGGGACATTAGCAAACATCGAAGTTGGAAAACGCACTTGGAAGTCCGAAAGAAGTGGCACTCGTGTCTCCTCCACTTTGGCGGCGAGAGAGACGCAAGCAACTGCGGTCAGTTGAGTCATCCATGGTTTTAGTTCGCTCTGAAACCTTAGGGTGGCGACGAACCTGTCGAAGTAGTTAACGGCGAGAACGGTGGTGAGAGGAGCGAAGCCGTGGAAGTTGGAGACTTTAGAAATCCAACGTACAACGTCGTGGCGAGAGGAGAGAGTGGAATGCGTGGTGCGCTGTTTGGAGAGTAGAGAGAGAAGGTGGTCGTGTTGGAGGTTGTCGGGAAAAATCAAAGGTGAAGGTTGGGTGTTGGTGAGAGTTTGAGAATGTTGTTGGAAAGTGAAAGAGTAGTGTTCTTGACAGAGGAGGAAAGAAGGAGAATGTGGTCGAGGCATGGTTGTTGAAGCTGAAAGAAAAGATTGAAGATGAGGGGAGAGATAATTGGTTTATGATAGAGAGGAAGCCATTTACATCCTCTGCTTTACTTTGCATTACGTTACATACTGACGCAGATAATAGTCAGAGTTAGTAACAAAAACAAACAAATTAATTTATGCTCTGTCTTTTTCTTTTTCCTTTTTTTTTTTTCACCCGCATTCTCCTTTTGCTGTCTGTCACATTCTTCCCGCCTTTCCTACTTCCTTAAAATATTATTGGTAATTGCTAGTGCTGTTTTTTTTAACCATGGTAATTAATAGTATGTCCGAAATATTTTACGGTGATAAAAACTTCTAACTTTTTGTGATGAAGATAAAATAATAAATAGTTACTTCTATCCTTTCGTGATTTCATAATTTTGTAGAATATATTATTTAACTAATTTGCAACTTTTCCATCTTCCAACAAAAAAAATCTAATAAATCAAATTATTTTTCATTTTCACTTATTTTTATTTAGTTTAATTATACATTTTACTTTTCAACTTTGTTAAATGAATCAAATTGCCCTTTTTGTCCCTCTTGATCTCCATGTCTCAGGTGAAGTAATTTTGATAAGTCAAGCTATACCCCTCATGCATACTTTTTTTTAAGAGAAGAGTACTTATGATATTTCATTCAAGATAAAATTTTGGATACAATTGGGAACATAATCATAAATTTGACTACAAGTAATAAATTTTGATGTCCTAACAAGAATATGAGCAACATAATTTACTTATTTCCTAATAAAACTCATCCTAGAGTTTGAGATTTGTAACAAAATTGTTTTACATTTACGACGGATAACATGCAAGGTAGCTACACCAGCTGAAACATGATTGAAAGTGTTCAGGACAGATTTGCAATTACTTTCGAAAATAATAACCCTTTGGTAACCGAGATGCTTGGTCCATTTGATTGCACCGTGTAAAGCCCAGCTTTCTGCTTCCTGTGGTGAAGGAATTCCATGGAAAACAGATGACTTTGCTTTTATGAAGTTACCTTGATCGCCTCTAATGCATACTCCAACTCCAAACGCATTTGAATCCTTGAAGATTGTCGCGTCAAGGTTAGACTTTACTAAAGACTAAAGTGTTAATATGATATTTTAATATGGAGATAAAAATATATATTCAGCAACTCATTATTTTTTATATACACTTTGTTTGGAATAAAATAATCATGAGAAACAAATTATGAAAGGATAGAAACCATACGTCCATCCATTTGAAAGCTCTCACCAAGTGGGCAACCTCAGTTATTTTTATTATCCCTCCGAAACCAGACAGAAAGAAGAAAAATGTTTATATTCTTAAAAGATGAAATTACTCGTATTATTTTTTTATTTTATTTTGATGGATCCTAATTTTTTATTTAACAACTCTCACTCTTGATTTAGAAATGAGACTCTCTAAAACTAGTATTTTTTTTAATAAATTATATATATATATATATATATATATAACCAAACAAGAATTTTATTTTATTTTATTTCGTACCAAATAATCTATAAAATTATTTCATTTTCTATTTCTTTATCATTCTTTGTTTTATTTTTTTCTAAACCAAACATACCATTAGTTGCACGGCACTATGAGTTAACATAAATTTATTTTAACTTAACTTTTGAAAATGATTTATTATTTTATTTAAAAACTCTTTAAAAAAAGTTATTAGAAAGCAAATAATTTGTTTAGGATAAATTGAATGTGCCAATTAAACATCTGGCCATGTGTAAATCATGATGTGAAATGGATGATTTTGCTATATATGATATGAGTCACCAAAGGAGTTTCAAAAGTTCTAATGCTGTGTTGGATCACTTGGATGCAAATCAAAGAGCAATAAGTGACCATTATTTTCATTCCACTTGCTAATGACCAAAATCGTGTTGCCGCAATAGCTACCTTGAGATGTTGCACTATAACATTAAAGAGAAGTGGAGAACTCAAGAAACAAAACAATCACCACCAAGAATGCGTGCTTAACCCACCCACACAAGTTACTTCATCAATTGTGATCGCATTGGTAGTGATCCTCAATCATAACTTTGACCGAAAGGAAAGGGCACAAGAGCAAAGAGGACAAACACCACAAACTTTTAGATAAATTCATAGTATATGCTTATATATTGCTATATATTCAGTTCATCAACATTACATGTGGTGTACAAAATAAAAATTGAATGAAATCTCAATGGTTAAGTAGAGTTTGTTTTAAAATAAAGATTTAAATATATTTTTAATTCTTATAAAATGAGCGAATTTTGATTTTAATCTCTTTTATCTCTCTAAAATTGAAAATAATTATTTTTAATTCCTAACATTACGTGACACTAGATGAAAAAGAATAACAAATCTGACACTTTCTCTTAAAAAAAAACATTGTGTAACACTTATTGTTAATAAGTACCTATCCTTAATGACATCCACTGGTCCCTGTAATATAATGTCATCATGTGACATATTTTTTTAAAAAATTATGACCCATAAAACAAATGTTAGGGGATAAAAACAGCGATTTCAAACTTTTAAGGGGTGAAAATTAAAGAAAAATATTTTACAAATACCAAAACTAAAATTAATTAATTCATAATCAAAATCAACACCCATTTCTTTCAAATAAACATAGTCGAAAATAGCATTGGACATATCTTGTGCAATTTTCAATTTTTAGACCTGTATTTGAAGGTTAGAAATCCTTATTGAGGGATGTTTATTTTACATCAAGAATCAATTCCCTACACGGTAAACACGTTTCATTGTAAATCTGTGTATGAAATCAACTTAGGTGTATTGGATTATGATTTTAAAAAATTATTTTAATATAAAAAGTTATGTGAATTTTAAATATTATGTAGGAATATTATGATTTATTAAATATTTTTAGAAGATATAAATAATAGTTTAAATTTAAATAGATTTATATCGTAATAATTTAAATGATTTAAAATGATATTACAGATTTATAAAATTTGAATTTTTTTTGTAAATATAATTTTTTTAATCTTTTAATAGTTGTAATTATTCTAGTTTTATGCTCTCTTATATTAACATTTCTTACAATGTCATCTTTTCATTCTCATTTTTTGGATTTGAAGAACATATTTAAAATTATACGTTAATTTTTTCTTTTTTTTGATTACTACAATTATTTAATGATAAATCTAATGATATGTTTAAATAATTTAAAATAATAAACATATATTATAAGAGAATAGTGAGGGTGAAAAAGTTGTAGGAGGGTTATCGAGATATGTGGATGATGAAATTAATGGTGACAATCACAGAAACATTATGTCGAACAAGTGATGGACATAGTTAGAATAAAAAAAACATATTTAATCTTAGTACAAAAGACAAACATCAAAGGAAATGAGTATATTTAACATTTTTTATTTCAAAAAATAGGAGAAATATATATGACACATGCATCTTGAAAAATATTAAAAAGAGAATAAGATATATGTGATGAGAAAAAAGAAAGTATGATAACCAAAAGAAAAAAAAAGAAAAAAGTCTAGCAAAATCTCAAGAATTTAACTAAGATTGTTTGATAGATATCTTATTATAAAAAGTTTGATGAAATTCATTGAAATTCATCTTAAAAATAATGTATCAAAATTTATATATTTTTAAATACCAAAAGACTTTTTATAAATTATAAAAAATTATAATTGAATATTAAAAATTTTGTTGTTTTCCTTAAAAAATCTTAAAAGTCTTAATTGAATACCAAAAATTTATTTATACTATCTTAAAATCCTAATTGAATATCACAATAATTTTTTATAAAAAGTCTTTAAAATCCTTTGAAATCCTAATCTAATACATTTCCTTAGATAAAAAGGGTTATATACGTGTAAATTTTTTTAAGTCATCATCAAATCATAATATATGATAAGTTTATTATCTTTTTAAATATTTCAAATGATAATTTATGATTGGATGATCTAGTGTAAAACTATTTTACATTAAACTTATTAATTTAAGTATATAAAATACACCTCAATTATGTTTAATTATTAAAAAACAATTATACCTTACTTTAAACAAATGAGTAATAAATTTAAAAAAAAAAAAAGAGTAATAAACATGTGGTTATGGCTTTGTTATGGATTTATTTTTTACAATCTGCTGTCAAACCTTCAATGAGTGCAGAATTTTGCGGTTTGAAGGAGAAAACAAGGACACAGTTTAAGACTTACGCAAAGATGTTTTGAAGATAATTTCATTGTTTTAAAATGGTGGTACTGGTTTTAGTTTTATGCTGGCTCTTTATTGCTTTTGTTATACTTATTTTTGCTAAGTGTTGTAAAAGAATGTTATACTGGGATTGTTGATGCCCTGCAATTGGTTGCTGATTTGAATATATCCCACGTTATTTTTGAAGTGGATTGCAAGAACGTTTTTTATGTGCACATGTTCATGCAGAAGAGGTTTTACGAGTCAATCGTATTGGAGCAACCTCCAATCGCTCTATTATTTCATTTTTCTTCCCAATTTTTCTAATGTGGTGGAACAGATATAGATTTGTTAGGTAAAAGTAAAACCTGTGAAATTTCCGAAGACTCACATTTCACAATACGGAAACATCACGAGAAAATCTACTAGAAATTTAAAGGTCCAGTTGTTTGAATGAAAAAAGCAAAAAAAAAAAAAATTGACCTGAAACGTTGAATTGTAAATCATATGGAATTAGAGAAATACCAGTGACAAGAGTACAAAGGCTGAACAATGAAACATAAAGCAAAACTATGAAATGAATTAACTGCATACTCATATTTTCTATCTTTTTCGTTTCTTTTATTTTAAAAAAATGTAAAGTGACCCTCCCCTGGTGCATAATAAAAGAGACACATAAATTGATAATAAAAATAGAAAAATAAAATAATAGAAAAGTGGAAAGAAGAAAAAAAAAGCAAAGTGGAAGGGGCCAGGTCCAAGATGACAAAGACACGCAAGCCCATTATCACGTACTGGGCTGACTCCGATGCATGAGTCCATACGCAAATCACGGCCACGCCCCTCTACTCGCGCTAGTACTACACGCGCTGCATTCTTTTAAGTTTTAAATTAATCCTTCCATACCTCTCCGCCGCTTTCCGCACAAACCCTCCCTTCTCAATGGGACAGTCACCGTCCACCACTGCCGCGCCTCCGCCGGACCTCAACCGCCACCAAATTCCTCAGTTACATCCAAACACCGATTCCGATTTCACCGATTACACCCTCCGTCTCTCCGACGATTGCCTGGCCGCAATCTTTAATTTCCTGAGCACCACCGATCGGAAACGTTGCTCTCTGGTTTGCCGCCGGTGGCTCCGCGTCGACGGCCAGAGGCGGCACCGTCTCTCCCTCAACGCACTGCCGGAATTACTAGACTTCGTCCCTTCCCTATTCATCCGCTTCGACTCGGTTACGAAACTCGCTCTACGATGCGACCGAAAGTGCGCGAGCATAAATGACGACGCTTTGGTTCTGATCTCACTGCGGTGCAGGAACCTCACGCGCCTGAAGCTGCGCGGCTGCCGCGACATAACTGAACTCGGAATGGCCGGCGTAGGCGAGAACTGCAAGGCCTTGAAGAAGCTATCGTGCGCGTCGTGCATGTTCGGCGCGAAGGGAATCGCGGCGGTGCTCGATCGATGCGTTACTTTGGAGGATCTAACGCTGAAGCGGCTCCGTGGGGTCTACCACATCACCGATGTGGAGGTTGGTGCCGCGGCTTCGTTGAAATCTATATGCCTTAAGGAACTCGTCAACGGTCAAAGCTTCGCGCCGCTTGTGATTGATTCGAAGAAGCTTCGAACGTTGAAGATTATTGGGTGCACGGGGGATTGGGATGAGACTCTGGTTAGGGTTGGGTGTTTCAACAATGGGTTGGTTGAGGTTCACTTGGAGAAGCTTCAGGTTACCGATGTGGGACTTGTTGCCGTGTCTAAATGTTTTGGTTTGGACACTTTGCACGTTGTGAAAACCGCTGAGTGCTCCGATTTGGGGCTTTGTGCGGTTGCTGAGAGGTGTAGGTTGTTGAGGAAGGTTCACATTGATGGGTGGAGGACTAATAGGATTGGTGATGATGGGTTGCTTGCGATTGCCAAACACTGTCTCAATTTGCAGGAGCTCGTGTTGATTGGTGTTAATCCCACTTTTTCGAGCCTGGCAGCAATTGCGTCCAATTGCAGGAATTTGGAGAGGTTGGCTCTTTGTGGGATTGGAACCGTTGGTGATGCGGAGATTGAGTGCATTGCTGATAAGTGTGTTGCACTCAGGAAGCTTTGCATTAAAGGGTGCCCTGTGTCTAATGCTGGGATTGGAGCTCTGGCTTCTGGGTGTCCCAATTTGGTTAAGGTTAAGGTGAAGAAGTGCAAAAGGATTACTGGTAAAGGGGTGGAATGGGTGCGAGAACAGAGGGTTTCTTTGGCGTTTAATTATGATGATAGTGAAGTTGAAGCTTTGGATGGGAGTGCAAGTGATGGGGTTGGGGGAGCTCAGGATAATACTGTAGAGTTTCTACCAATCATTAACCAAACAACCGTGGCTGTGGCTGAGGCTGATGCTGAAGCTTCTTCAAGTAATAATAACAACCGATTGACAATGTTAAGATCAAGGTTTGGGTTTTTGGCTGGTAGAAATTTAGTATCGGGTGCCTTCAGAAGGTGGTCTAACGGTGATGATGTCTCCAATAGCAGCAGTTTTGGATGATGTTAGTAAGAAAGCAGCAACCACATTCTTGCCAAGTTTGCATTCCCCAATATCTATAATAGTAGTTCTCCTGTCGATTGCCTGTTCTTTGCAGTGTTGCTATGTGATTTTTTGTTTTTCCTGTGAGTTGCTGATAGCAGCAGCACTTTTTTTTTTGTTGACTAGATTTGTCAGTTACCTTCATTATTGTCCCTTTCGTATTTGTTCTGGTTATACAGCTTAGTAAAAAGTCTGTTTTATTTCCTATTAGTGCAGTTTTTTATTTATAAAAACTGCAGGAGTTGACAAAAAAGAAGATAAAAACTGCAGAAAATCTCGTTCCCTCTTAATATACTTGTTAGTTGTTACTACTACTGTCGTTGGCGTGTGTTATATGTACCCAATACATAATCACACGAAGTTGGGAACCACTTTTAACTGAATGAACATTAAAATGCTTCATTAACACACAAGGTACGGAAAACAATAGTATTTGTAGTGGTATTCTTTAATTAATATTGAAGCTTCATCTCAATAACTTCCTTAATAAAAAGTTTGGGTATTGTTAATTAGTGACCATTAATTAGAGTAAATTACACTGGTATCCTATGTGTTGTGTTTTGCTCAAATTGTATCGCATGTGTTTTGCTCAAATTTTATATGATAGTCCTGTCTTTTTTCATCTTATAAAGAATTTCTTAATTGTTTAGTTCATATTGCACCTGAATTACCTCCTTCCTAAACACAATTTAATAATTTAACAGAAATCAGACACATGTTGGTTACATGACTATTAATGAAAATTTATGTCTAAAATACATTCATGTTCTTCATTTCAACATGAAAATATTTTAATACTCTTGTTTTTTTTTCTATAATTAGACATAAACCAAAATTTTTGTTGGACATTAACTCACTTTGTTGGTACGCAGTGTTAACATCTTTCCTCTCATCTTTTGTTCTACTAACATACATATGAACTGGATTTTAATTCTCAACAAACATTTTCAGCACATCGTGATCCGTCTTTAAAGGGAAGAATTTTACCATTAGTAGTAGAACAAAATCATAAAATAAAATGGTGACATGGTGACAAGTCTAAATCATTAGCAATGTTGTTCACACAACCATGTATTCCATGTATTTCAGTTCATCCATTGTGTTCTTGTGGTCTCAAACATCAACACTATTTTAATCAATACTAATAAACAAATGATTTTCAGTTTATCCATTATATTTATTGTGGTCCCAAACATCCACTATTTTAATCAACAATAATAAAGAAATGATTTTTAGTTCATCCATTGTGTTTCTTGTTGTCCGAAACATCAATATTATTTTAATCAACAATAATAAACAAATTTAAAAATCATAAGTGGTTCTAAATTGATTCCCATTGAAACTCCATTCAAAAATAGGTAACAATAAACAATCAAAATTAAATAAATAATATTAAAAAATAACTTATATACAAGGTTCAGTGGTCACTTACAAGCATAATCCTAGTGTAAACAGAAATCGTGAAATAGGAAGAGAAATAGAGCGCTCGTTAACGTCGAAGAGAAAGACAAATATAGGCGCTCATGAACGTCGCGAACTAGAAGAAAAATAGTGGAGAACTCGCGAATAGGACGAGAAACAATAAAGAATTCGAGAACTGGAACATGAATGGTGAAGAACTCACGAACGGTGAAGATGAATGGAACGTGAACTTTGTGAGAGAAAGAGAAACCCGCACCCCCTGGACACTGAAGAAAAACTCGTCAACAAGAGAAAGATGAACAGTATTCGCAAATGGTGAAAAGAAATAAAACGTAAATCCTAAATTCTGAAACTAATTGGGAGAGGATAATTTGGGTTTTACAATTAAAATGTAAGAACAATTTTGTCTGCTCACATATTTCAATTGACGTTAGTTAAATGCGTTAATCAAGGGGAAAGTAGTGTGCAAAAAGAAAGAGGTATCGGGTGAAATTTGAGCAAAATAGAGGAGGTGCGAGTGTTACTCTTAATTAAATTAAGGAATAGAAAATATTTATTATGAAGATTATAATAAAGCATAAAAAAAGTCATCAACAACATAATTTTGCATATCCTAATAAAAATCTTTTTCATTTTAATTCTTTAACTAATAGGACACCAATTATCATTTGTCTAAAAGTTTATATTAAGATTAGTAATATGAAACTCAAATTTTAACCTTTAATTTTAATTAAAATTGTATATGGTCTTCTGACAGTGAAAAACTATTAATAATAATATTTAAATCATTAACTCAAAATGCATAACCAATGACTTTAGTCAGGGTTGCCTTTCATTAACCCATAGATAGGAAAATGTGCCACTTCATTTGTTGCTATTGGCAGATTGCAAAAGAATGATGTCATAACTAATTAATTTTTAAAAGTTAAAATATTTTTTTTTATAAATATTAAAAAGTTTGGAATCTCTTTCTATAAAATTTCGGTATATTTTTTGTCTTCCTAAAATTGAAATGTGGTATTTTTTTACACAGAACTAGGTTTGGACGAATCAAAACCTAAGTATCCACTAAAAATTGAACACGTGAAGTTATGTTTCTTCTTTCTTTTTTCTCGATTCTCTCTCCTTCGACCAGAACTCTGACCACCATGCCATTACCACCCTACCTATCTCCTTTGCGTCGCGCCGCCACCCGCACCACCTCCTCCACGATGCTTCACTATACACACCAGCCGAATAGTGCAGACGACAACTTCGGGATTGCATATTTGAGGAAGAGAGGAGCGCGCGCGATGTTTGGTGGTTTGATGGTGTTGTTTGGGGCCGTTTTGATGGTAGTGTTTGATTTTGATTGTGGTGGTGCAAGGATGGTGTTTGGTGGTGCCTGTTATAGGTTTGGGGGAAAGTTTTTTTTTTTCAAAGAAAAAAAGTCATACAAATCGTCACAAATTGTGATTTGATTTTTTTTTAATTTATTTATAATTTGTGGTGATTTTTAATCTTCAGAAATTACATTTTAAAATATAAATTACAAAAAAAAATGTCTCATAGATCAGGATTCGTCCAAGCCTAATTTTTAGTCAAAAAATAATGCATTTCAATTTTACAAAGGACAAAAAACATATTGAAAATTTTACAAATAGATTCCAAATTTTTCGATATTTATTGGAATGAAAAACATATTTTAACCTTTTTTAAAATTATTTTTTCCAAACATTTTCTTAGCAATATGATAATAAATAATGATATAAAATGATTTCTTCAAATTAAGGAAAATCAAACACACACGTGTTGTATTTGCTACCTTTTGACTTCGACTAGCAATGATTTTTGGAATTCTCCATAGGCCGTTGAGGACGGTGAAGCATATCACGTAGAATACTTAAAAGAAATCCAAGAATCATGTAAACACGTAACCTTTAAAATATACAGAGTTAAAAAAAAATTAAGTACTCCATACTGCATTAATTGGAGGCTTCATGCTCGCACATAAATTTAAATAATAAAATACAAAAAAGTTCGTTTGACAACAAATTGGGGGAAAACCAATGAATTCCATAATGCCTAATGCCTTTCTTGCAAAGTATTGAAATCAATCAATAGTGCATCCCACATCCTCTCAGTCACTTTCAAAATCTTCATCTCCAAAGGAAAAAACTGAAGCATCTGCTGCGATTGCCTTGATGTCACTTGCCCCTACAGATCCCATGTTTATACTGTTATTGCCTGTATGATTTTTATGAAGTTTATCTGTATCTGATTCTTCAGAAGCAACGTTTTGCTTGCGTTCCTCTTGTTGTAGTGACAACTGATCCGTTTTATGCGTCAACATCCCTACATGGTCAGTTGTTGTCAAAGGGGGTACCAATGCCGTGTGCACACTTAGTAATAGGAGCTTGGGGGCAGTGTTTTCAAATTTTTTTTTAAAGGAATAAATAATTATAAATTATAATCTAAAAGAAAAAATAAATAGTCTGACCAAATTATTATTCTGGATTGAATAGAACAATGAAAATAATCCATTGACCAAATTACTAGTCAGTTAGTTTCCACCTAATTTAGAATTTTGGACAATACTGTCAATACATATACTGTCTTGCATGATCTTATAAGTACAATATACTCCAAAATATTAACAATTTGTTTATCTTAAAGTTCCATGCCCAGTAAAACATAACAGGATTTGATTTATCTCTAGAATCAGTCACTTAATAATAATAGCAGTGCTTTGATTTAATATATATTATTAATAATATGTAAAAAAAATTCTTGATTTAATAATAATAGCAATGTTTTGAATCAACCACTTATGTTATCTCTTGATTTAATAATAATAGCTCTATGTACGTGGTAAGTTTTTTAAAAATAATAATAATAGTGTTTTGATTTGATATATGTTTTTATTTGAATTTATTTTTGGGAATACCTAATATAAATATATGTAAAAAAATAATTTTGAGAGTTACAAATTTGAAACTAGTTGAGTTTAAAAAGCTCTTCCATATGTATGGTAGATTTAATTATTTAATTAATACATCTACCTTATAAGTTTGCAATCATATTTTTACATCTGGTGTCCCCTCGTATGAGTCACCAAAATAGGCAACCAAAAAATAACCCTTCACTGGTGAAGTCAAAATAGATATTATGTTATAATACTATAACAAAAACCCAATGATTATTTAAAACAAGGACCAGAAAAAAAATTATTTTGTAATTTACAACCTCAACAATGGTAGAAGCATGACAGCTGTTGAAGGGAGTTGATCTTTCAAGAAAAGTGAATTCCTCCATAATAAGTCCTTTTATGTAGCTGGATTCGTCTTTGCTATTGTGAATTATCTATCAATCCCACTTGGAAATTTCATTTCAAAATTTAAGGGGGGCACTTGTCCCCGCAATCTCCTACGTGGATCCACTCTGTTGATGAGGTGCCACAAATTTGTACTCAGTTGCAACTTTCTTGCTCTGTGTATCCCGGGCCTCCTCTTCGTCACTGTCTGAGAATACATCATCATCTCCATTTCTAGGGACTTTACTCTCACTTGAATTAGATGTAGTAGGCTTTAGACCAGGTAGGGCATTGCTTGTGTTTCCATCAAATCCTTTGCTGGCAGGATTCGATTTTGTATTTGCAGGTAGGGTGCCATTATACGCTATCCTCACAATTTCCACCTTGAATCCTGGAGCAGGGATCTATTTTCTGAAGGGTGCAATCATAAGTTTAAATTATTGTCAGGTTCAGAAGATAAACCAATAGACGTACCTAGGGGTAGAACCGTAGTAAGATACTAAGGTTTACCCGCATACAGAAAACATTGAAAAAAAGTGCATATTTTACCTTGTCGAAACCATCAAAATCTGAACCATCCAAAATTTTTCGGTTTTCTGTCATTGTTGTATTCATCCAACTACCAAGAAGAAAGCGGTACATCAAGAAAGCTGCTAATCTGTGTAGACAAACTGTTTCATACTATACATGATTTTGAAGATAACAAACTTTAATGTATAGTGGAATAGGGAATGAAACTATTCGTCATGATACGACATTTAGGCCTTCATATCAAAAAGATTCTGATAAAATCACTATATAAGCCACAATACAATCATAATGATTCTGGTAAGTGAGTGAAAAGCATTAAAAAAGGGTGGCCAAACGAAATAGGTGTTCTGAACAAACCAGTAGAAATCTACCTGTCGATCTTGAAACTGAATTTTGAAGTCTCCTACCAACTCTGTTAGACCAGGCTCTCCTGGTAGGGCAAAAACCACAATTCCTTTCTTTGGTGCACTGATCCAGAAATCTTCTGGCTGCAAATGAGTTTAGAAAGTAAATTCAGTAATCAAATTCAAATCCATATATTGGCATTGAGGCTTTGGGAAAGAATCAGTACTAATAGAAAAGATGGCCTAAAAAATACTGTGTAATCTTAGATCCTTTGTTTTGGGATGCTTTCTTGTGGTAAAAAGAATTCCTGAGAATAAGTTAAAATATCAGGCTTTATAGATTAAAATGTCAGTTGTAAGAAAAACCTAACAAGTTGCATGAAAAAGTACAGTACAAACTAGAGACTTTCAGAGGTAGAAATACATATCAATTACTTTGGTTTAAATTCAATTGGGAAAAATGCAGGCACTTTCAGGTTAAAAAGAAAAAAGTGCAACCATATTAAAGGTACATAGTAGGATATATGAAGTTCTGAACCAGACCCCCAAATGAATGTTCAAATTTTTTGAGCTATACTTAAATGAGAGAATATTGAGGACTTATTTTTAGCTATCATTTCATTTTATGTCCATTCTTCCATTTACTCCTTTATCAGGTAAAACATTTGTTGACTGCATATGATTTTTATTTTTTATAATTGAACCATTACACATTTTTCCTTTTCTCGCCATGCAAAACTTGGAATATAAGTGATTTTAGTTTGCTCAAAAACCATGTGTTGAAATTCACACTATAGATATAGAAGGGCAAAGACCTTTTCATGGAGTATTTTCCTAAATAACTTAGTAATATTACTGAAATTCAAATGACATGAAGAGAAAGCGATCAGCTTTGCTACTTACCCTTATGACCAGAAATTGTAATAGATGGTCTAACCCAATAAGGGCACTTGTGAAGCCGAAACCCTCTTAGCATGCACCTGTCAAAGTCCAAATTAAGAGGATCCTTCTTCGATTTTGGTACATTGTGACAAAATTACATCTTACCTTCGTCCTGGCTGGACTTCTCCATTGAAGTGTGTTAAAGTCCGTTCAAAGTATTTTACATATCTCTAAAAAATTACAGAAATAAATAATTTAGAAAGAATATGTGCAGAATATTACATCTTTAAATAAAACAATAAACCAAAATTAATGACTGACAATCTGACTAGGGAGGATTAGAGCCTTTCCATCTACACATCTTTTATGGTTAAAGTAATCAATAGCTTCCTCTGCAGTTGGGAAGAACTGCAAAATGATATTGACAGTCAAAAATTGCAAAACTCAGTGAGAAAAGTACACAACTGACATTCCAAAGTCTTTGAAGTTGATTATCATGACTTGCCTTAAGAAACAAAAGAAGACTACATATCATCAGTCCAGTCCTTCCCATACCAGCTTTACAATGAACAACCACCACATTTTGAATATCCTCCTTCAACCATGAATATGCACTTTGACAAAATGATGCTATAAGTTGAATAGGAGGGCAATTATGATCACTAATTGGGAAAGTTGCAACCTAAAAACAATCCCAATAGGTTAATGGGACAAACAAGAATATTACAATTGATTAAAATATTGTGGCTCATTCCTTATTTCTATTTTGGACATCTGCCAAACCAAACTGCAATTAAAAGTTAGAATAATCATTTTCTCCACATTTATATCCAATTTTTGTCTGTTCCTATTTGATACATTCAAAAATATTGTTAGAGTTCCTTGGGGAATGACACTGGAAAATTTGTCAATAGAATCTTCTGAATGATTGTGATGAGGATATGCAACGTACTGTCCTACTATAACTGATATTGACCATCAAAGTTAGATAACTTAGCAACATATACAGATTTTCTCTTTTTTGCTCCTATTTTATGTTATCTTATATCCAACCTTTTCCCAATAAAAAGGAGGTGGCACATTGGAATGTAGTAATGTATTGTTTGAGCATAGGAGAGGAGCGCGGGCGCCCGGGGGGGGGGGGGGGGGGG
>CM023951.1:4480786-4609721 GCA_013407115.1 Glycine latifolia
GGGGGGGGGGGGGGGGGGGGGGGGGGGGGGGGGGGGGGGGGGGTGTCAACAAGAGTAATGACTAGCATACCATCATGGATTCATGGTTTTGTTTCTTTTTCCTAATCATTTCATAAAAATCCTATGAAAATATTTTACTCATTTGTTAATATACAATTATTGAATGGTTAAAATTCAGTGATATTAAAGGTTAGGATTAGTTTCCTGATAGTAATTTAACAGAAAGATATGTTAATTCAATACACGAAGTCTAAGGATTAAATGAGACCAAATTAAAGTTTAGGATGTCTATTTGTAAAAGTAACAAATTTAGAATACTTCTATATATTTTTTGCTTTATCGTTTATCTTTATCAGGGCCCCATGGGATAATTTAAGAGAGAGAAAAAATGCTATTTCCGTGTCTTTCAGAGTGTTTGGTAGCAAGTGTTACCATCATATTCATTTAAAACATGTAAAAATACCAAATTCTTTTATGTTCAACAATTGCTAGTCATTTAAAACATGTAAAAATACCAAATTCTTTTATTTTTGGTTGATTTTTTGCTAGTCCTTTATACCAAATCCTTTATTTTTTTTACCATCATATGTTCAGCAAGTGTTACCATCATATTTAATGGATGGAATTTGGGGTGGGGAAATTAATTTGAACAAATAGGAAAATATGACGACCAAACGGGAGCAATTAAAACTAAGAGGACCAAAACCGCAAATAGACTAAAGTACGCGAACTAAAAATGCAATTAAGGTTATATTTTACTAATGTCTTTCAGATTCTTTTTGTTTTACTTAAGATAGGTCGGATATTATTTATTCTAAGGGTTAGGAATTTTTAACTAAGGCATTCTATGATATATGAAGGGGTTTAATTTTAATGGCTTTAACAGGGGATAGTTCACATTTTCTTATAAAATGGTTTCTTCTATATTCCTGAGCTGTTAACCAGAAGATAAGTACTCTTTGGTTCTGTTCTAGATTTCTTTGACCATCCTTTTGATAAGAACCTTGGGAGATCTACACCACAAATTAAACAATGCAGCCCAAAGTCTCAAACTTCCATTTACGAGAATCCCATACTTCCAAAGCAGAACTCATGTCTCATACTTTTCAGTTAGATCTCAACACTGACCTTCCAATTTCTCTCGAGTGCTACTGGATGAGAAGCAAATAGGACCCCAGGACTGCAATAGATATTATGTTACCTTATGATGTGTTTCAAAAAACTTGATCACTTCATCCATGTGATTGCGATAGAACCCCTGCAACACAGCTCCCCCCTTAAAACAAAATTGAATGGTGACTGAGCTTGGCTTCAACATGAGACGAACTGACTGTCTATAAGTATACCTCAATGTATCCAAAAATTCCAGAGCTAAAATCACCACCCGGAAATCCCATAGCAATTATATTTTCAGTGATGTATGCCATGTCCAAATCAAATCCATCTTCCTGTTACAAAGAATAAGAATTAAAATATTAATGTACAAGAAAAAATGAAATCAACATGGAAGGAGAGTCAATTCTTCAAAAAAAGAGGGTAAAATATGTTAACTTGTATCAGAGAGAGCATCAGATACACAAGAGTATGATGCATTAACTAAACATTCAATGCCAATTAGATTCTTCAATAGACAAAACAACAGATTTGGACAGTCAGTTCATCTTATTAAGAATGTTAGGAGACAGAACAACACTTTTATAGGAGGTAATAAACCTAAGATTCCAGGAAGATACTTGGAAAATACAATATTTTGAGTACATGCTCTTCTACTAAAATTTTTGCAACTATAGTTTGTACATAATTTCATAAACTCCTGTAAGATGTTTTTCTAAAGCTTGTTTCTTGTCCATATGTCAACTGAAAACACAGAGCATGCCTAAAGTTTTGGTAGATTGTGTGAACTATTTGATTAATATTAACTTGATGGAATGCATTGTGAAGTGACTAGGTTGAGATCAAAATCCAGCATATTTAACTTGATGGGATGCATGCTGTTAAGGAACATTTTTGGGTATTAGCGTATTACCATTTTGAATAGCTATCAAAATTGTCCACAACTATTATACAGTATCCAAGAGGATATGTGGTTTTAACAATTAGGTATATCACTTGCAAAATACAAAATACAAAACGATCATCATATCCTCTTGTATAATGTAACAAAATAAGAACATGCCAGGAGGAAGAAACCAAATAATTTTTTTTTCTTTTTAAATGTTTTTAATGAATGATTCATAGCTTGTCAATCAGTATATTTTTTGAAAAAGAAGTGCAAAGCAATACATGTAAAAAACAATAATTATAAGATTTGTTATAACTGATATACGTGAGATATTTCATTAATGCAATATAACAGGGAATAACATGGTTAGCAGCAGCATTAGTAATATCATTCAGGTCATGTGCCTATTCGTATAACCAATTTTAAACTGAAGTTGCTGGCTTGCTGCCAATGCAGATAAACAATGACATAATGCTGACGCCAAATATATCAACAGAAAAATAAGTAAATAACTAAATATAAGGGTTCAGTTTGTTAATCAACTTATTCAAGAGGAACAGGTGACAAAAACAAAACCATGCAGGTATTGAACGTGAGTTCACACTTCACACAACTGCAAGTGCCTCAACCAGCAGATTTGGACATGATAACATAGATCAGTTATACAATTTATCCCACGGTGTGGACGTAGAAGTGGTAAAACCAAACCAGGTGTAAAATTTGGCACTCAACTGACCTGGTATCTACGTTTATTTTGAGAGACAATATGGCGTGCTTTGACCTGCACCGCCTTTACTGCACTCTTGGAAGAGTCCACCAAGCCTTTGGTGACGGATTCAATTAAGTTAGATTGCTAGGCTCCTGACTTGACTGGAGCAGTTTCATTTGATGGCTTTTGCAATCCAAGCCCACCAGTCAGGCGAGCGAAAGCTGACATGCCAGCGTTTTGGGCCTGGGAGTTCTGTTGTGCTCCTCCAAGCCCAAGGGCCTGTGGGAATTTCAGATTTCTTGCCCAGGATGATACGCCAGAAGTGGGTGACGACGATTGTGAATCATGTGCATTGCGAGTTTGTCCAGACACTTTGGTTGAGTGCTGATCTTCAGTATTAGAAGCTGGAGGAGTAGGTTGAGATGAAGAATCAGCTGAAGCTGGTTCCATGAGTCACTCAAATGCAGCTCTGCAAAATGGAAAACCAATCTAAGTCATGAGCAATTTAACTTTAAGCAGCTAACAACAAATTAACTAAATAAATCAATATACACCGCAGAATGTTGGTGGTAAAATTATTACATGAAAATACCAAAAGAACACCTAAATTAGTAAGTTTGAAACATCTACTTCACACAAGCCAATTAATTACAGAATCGAAACCGATCTCTCATAAATTAACTGGATTGGAACATAAATTGAATCAAAACAGTGCAAAAACGTTGGCGTCGGGAATGTAAGCAGAGGGATCTGAAAGTGGAAGCTGCACTGACACAGATTGAGCAGATTTGCTGTTTAATCGAACACGAGCAATAATTGTAATGTGGAAATAATGTATAAGCATGTTCGCATCGACGCATCGTAAATACAAAGAATGAAAAATGCAGGAGCACTTGATCGCTTACCTGTGAATCGGTGGTGATGCACACTATTCGATCTGTTTCGCAGGGAACAATGGTTTCATGAAGGAGAAAAGAAACACGTGATTTCAAAGTTTGGGATTTAGATCAATGCAGCCTCATTGGGAAAAAAGAACCTAAATATTACATTTTTAATAAAAAATTATAAATTTGGAGTTGTTTTGAAACATATTATCAATCTGGTGTTTGGGTCACGCTCAAAATTAGGTAGAACTATTCACGCCCAGATGTAGGCGTGTTCCACTGGATGGCGACACGTGACATACACAGATGGAATGATGCGTATATAAACTTCGGACGGTCATAACTTTTGACTGGAATATCCGATTGAGGCGTATGATATGTCAAAACGATCGTAATTTAGAAGAGAAGCCCTAGGCAAGTTCCCAAAGGGTACTTGCTCATAAATTTTTCCCAAAAGAGATCTCTAAGTGCCTCAAAATTGTGATTTAATCTTCAAACCTCTAAAAAATTTCTTGTTTTCTAATTTTTTATTTATTCAATTAGTGAACTACATGCTATTTTTTATTTTCTTAGTTACTTCTCTTAATTTCGAGCATTTTGACATAAAATACGTCTCTATCGAATATTTCTATCAAAGTTATATGTATCATCAAATTTAAAATCTAATAATTGCTAAATGCACCCCAGTTTTTGATAAGTTTATCCATAAAATTGAAAATGGCTAATTACACCCCATTTTTTATTAAGTGTAGTTCAATCTTTTCTTTTAAATCTTAAAATTTAAATGATAATAGATTTAAAATATTAATTAAAATACTAAATGTAATTCAAAGTAATTATAATATAAATTACTAAAATACTTATTTTAATATTTGGGGTATATCCAATTGAGACGTATTTTATGTCAAAATGCTCAAAATTAAGAGAAGTAACTAAAAAAATAAAAAATAGCATGCAATTCACTAATTGAATAAATAAAAAAATTAGAAAACAAGAAATTTTTTAGAGGTTCGAAGATTAAATCATAATTTTGAGGCACTTAGAGGCCTCTTTTGGGAAAAATTTATGAGCAAGTTCCCAAAGGGGACTTGCCTAGGGCTTCTCCTCTGAATTACGATCGTTTTGACATATCATACGTCTCAATCAGATATTCCAGTCAAAAGTTATGATCGTCCGAAGTTTATATACGCATCGCTCCATCTATGCATGCCACATGTCGCCATTTGGTGGAACACGCCTACATTGGGCGTGACTAGTTCTGCCTACATCTGAGAGTGACTGGTTCTGTCTAATTTTGGGCGTGACCCAAACACCAGATTAATAACATATTTCAAAATAGTACCAAATTCATAATTTTTTTATTAAAAATATAATATTTAGGTTGTTTTGCCAAACAAGCTAGCCGGTGGAAAATGAAAGATTCATATAAAACAGGTAGAGCGTTATTGCTTATTTCATAATTCACGATTTTAGCATCAAATTAAGATTAGGAGTGATAAAGAAAAACAAAAACAAAAGTTTGTTAAGTTGCAAATTTTTAGTCCACATTAATTCTTTTCCGCAATTTTAATCCTTTATTTTTTTTCCCGCGATTTTAGTTCAGAAATTTTAGAATATCAAAATTTTGATTTATTTTTTAATTATATATATATATATATCAATCTTGATTAGTTATTATTAATTATTCTTACTTTAAAAAAGTGTTTTACATAAGCTAGCCGTATTTTGTATACATGCTAAAGACTAAATTTATCTTATTGATTTAAGGTATCATTTAAAAGTAATTTAATTAATTAAATTATAAATAAAAATATGTACAAAATTTAGAAGAGCAAATAGAGTGTCATAATTTTGTTTTAGATAAAATTGGGTATTTTAGATAAAATTAGGAGGATGAGTGAAATGCATAAATAGTATTCATACAACATTTTTTAGACAGTAAGAAAAAATTATATATTTTCACTAAACATCAAAGATAATTAGTATACTTTATTTAAATAAGATAAATAATCAAATTCATAAATAAAATTATAATATTTATAATAAATTGATTCTTAAAAATAAAAAATATAATTTTAGTGTCTAAATATAAAAAAATGTAATAAATTAAATTATTTATAAAATTAATTTATCACACTTTTATGTATTCAAAATTTAAATTTAATTTTTTTTATCGTTTAAAGACAAATTTATCTACATTACATAGTTTCAGACAAAATTGAGTATTTAACATAGTATTTGAATATTATGTTGAAGTCCTATTGAAACCTGATATGTTTTCATGATATGCAATGGGTGGTGACGTGGTGTTATTCTTAAATCCTTTGATCCGGTTCAATAAGATGCGAACCGGATCGAGATCTTGAGGCAAGGACAAGAGAGGCGAAAAGAGGGGTGTTGCGTTGTTAGGCTTGGTTGTGCTGTACCATTTTCCTTTTCTAATCTCATCTAACCCATCCATCACAGTTTCCGAAAAGTCAAAACTACCCATCCACCCAGGCAGGCACAGGCAGCGATGGACGTAGGAACCGGCGATGGTCAATCCCCGGAAGCCGCTATATCGCGGTGGAAATTCGCGGTGTCGCGGCAGTACCAGCACATGCTGGACAAAACGACGCCGCACGTGCTCCGGCGGTGGATCGGGTGCCTGGTGGTTGCCGCCGTGTACGTGCTCCGCGTGTACTTGGTCCAAGGCTTCTATATCGTCTCCTACGCCCTCGGCATTTACATCCTCAACCTCCTCATCGGCTTCCTCTCCCCTCAGGTCGATCCCGAGATTAGCGACGGCCCCACCCTCCCCACCCGAGGATCCGACGAGTTCCGCCCCTTCGTTCGACGCCTCCCCGAGTTCAAGTTCTGGTACAAATCCATTTCCCTAATTCCCCCTTCTACTTCTAGGGTTTCGTAATCCACCACATAGTTTTATTGTACATATGTTATGCACTTATACGTCCGAGATTTGATTTCGAATTGTCATTTGCGGAGTTAGAGACAGTTTGCATAAGAATTTACAGACAAAATATATAAAGAAGGAAATATGGATTAAACAACTTCTTGCATAAATTGCATGTATCACATGGAGAGGTTACATGGGGGAGAGAGCTTATGAGGAAAAGTTTGATTTACTTTATCCAAATTGATGTTCACTATTCTTTTGTTATTTAATAAGTTGTGTTCTGTTAAAAAAAATTGAAGCTATAGGGTTATGATAGACTATTGTATTCTGCTTGATCTGTCGGTTCTGCACTGAGAAGAGTCTAGATTTTCATTAAAGCAAATTATGGATATTGAAAGTGCCCTACTCAGCAGATCATACTGGCTTCCATATTATAACCCTATAAGTTTTTTTATATGATATTGCTGTTTTCAATTCTAAGTCTATGATTTGGCTTCAGAATCAGATGAGACCAATCTTCATTCATGAGATTTGATATCGTGCTCTGTTGGAATTGCCATTTGTGGAGTTAGTAATGTTTATTTATTTACGGGGTTCTGTTCTGTAAAAAAAAACTTGGTTATGATTGCCATGTGTGACTGATAGACTACTTGATCTGTCTGCTCCTATTCTGAGAAGAATCTGGATTTTCAATCAAGTTAATTATGGATATTCAAAATGCCAAACCCTCCACAGATCATAATAGCATCTATGTTATATCTGTGATTATTACGAGCTCCCAAAAAATATTGACAAGCAGAATCTATTCCCATAAGTAGGTGCCATTTTAAACAAAGAATATTCTATTTAGATATTGTTGTTCTGTTTTGGTATTTGGTTTTATTGCTTTAAGTTGTGGAAGTAAGTTCCTTGTTCACTTAGGAAAGCACATTGAGAATTATTTGACGTGCAGATGGTTGTTCTTACTGAAAGCAGCTTAATTTTTCTTTGTGGGCAGGTACTCGATTACAAAGGCATTTTGCATTGCGTTTGTGATGACTTTCTTTAGTGCATTTGATGTTCCAGTATTCTGGCCAATACTCCTTTTCTACTGGGTCGTCCTATTCACACTTACGATGAGAAGACAAATATCACACATGATCAAATACAAATATGTACCGTTCTCATTTGGGAAACAGGTAGGTTTAATATTTTTTTCATTCAAAATGTCGTGGCAAATGTTGGTTATTATTTCTTTAATGGTGTTTTTATCAGGATTACATCCTTGTTGCTAATAGTAAGCTTTAATTTTGTCTGTTTTACTTTTAGCGCTACGCTGGAAAGAGAGCAGCAGAAGGCACAAGCCCGACCATGGACTGAAAAATTTTCAGCTTAATTGAACTTTATTTGCTACATCTAAGTCACAACCCCGCATGTGGCTTGATATCATTGGCTGAAGAAGCTTCTTTGAGGTTTAGCATGGGTGTATGACATCTGGATGTTCAATTCCCAATTGAGCTCTTTTTTGGTTCTTCATTGTTTCTACGCCCTGGTAGAGCCTTTAGCTTTGGGAGATGTTGAGGGCTCTCTCTTTACATCCCCCTTCTAGTAAAATCCTTTTTCTTTATTTTCTTTTTCTAAATTGGTGGGCAAATGCCAAACTCTTATTGTTGAATTCATAGTTAAAATAACGAGAATTTTAAGAAGCCTGTGCAGAAGGAATCCCCTTCATTATTTGCAATGGGGTATTAATGATTTGTCTTTTCCGTTGTATTTTTTTTTTTCTTCCATTTAATCATTTGACTCTCAGGAACTTTTTTTTTTTCTATAGATTTGCCCATTCAATACTATTACCTTCTTCAGGTTTTCTTGGCATTGTGGTGACGAGTGCATTTGGAATGTCTGGACCTTTTCCTTTTATTTTTTATTTATGAATGAGATTTCTCCACATTTTTGGGCTGTATGACCGATATTCCCTCGAGATATTAAAGTCGCTCTTCTTAACAAAGGTTTTCACGGCTCAAACCTCTATCATTGCAGAATGTCCTCAAGCTCAAGTATTTTTTTTTTAAACCTAAGTATCTGTCTTATTAGTTGGTAACAAAGTATTTTTGTGATACTTTTTTTTATTGGTGTTTCTTTAAACTTAGTTGAATGATGTTGTGTGACCTATGTAGCTAATCTTATTTAGTGGAATAAGGCCAAGTTTATTTAGTGGGATAAAACATTTTTTTACTGGGGTTCATAATGTATTTGGCTATTTGCACAATGACAATTTAAAATTTTTATTTTAAGGTATATGCATTTTTTATTTTGTATTTGTTCATTTCCGTTAATCTTGATCTGCATCTCTCACTAGAAACAACGAAAATTTTATTACGTGCTTTTTTCCTTTGATCCGCTTGACCCTTGCCCTGTATCTGACTGTCTTTTCACCTAGTAACCTATTTTCTCAGCAGTTGTAACCACCTGCAACTCCCTCATTCCAATAGGCCAAGTGAGCTCAAAGTCACCATTATAGAGCCCCCGTTGATATGTCAATGGAAAAAACCATTGTTATTTATAGTGCGACCACTGTAGTCTTTTGAGGTATGATTGTGAGTTGGTGATTAATTGGTCTTTGATTCTATCCCATACTCCAGTGTAAGGTGAATAATACACTTTTAAATGCATTTTTATTCCAAGTGAATTGGACTATACTTCAATATCAACCTTTTGCAATGTCTGAAATAACTAAAAGCATGTTTTTCCTGCGATATATTTTGTAGGTCAAATACTAAAATTTGGATAACCTATATTCCCTAAAAAATAATTATTTGTTAAAATGAATGCTTCATGCAGGAGAATCGAGAATGCTAATTTTTTGGTCTCCAAGACATTGGATGTTTAAGTGGCTGTCATTTGGCTTTAGTATTGCCATGGCTTACTTTTGGTCTTCAATTCCATACAGTAGTTATTACAGAAACGAAATTCCTATTCAATGTACTTTTTGGTTTTTTTTTTTATAAAAAAAAGGTTTAGTATTTTATTCTATATGACAAATTTATAACGAAAGATTAAATAAAAACGAAGCTTCATCACTCACATTCACTTTCACTTCTAATTTAACAGAATTGTTCAAATTTGTACATATTACAGTTCAAAACTAATTTACTCCAGTCCTAAGATTAAGAGGATATTTGCATCACAAAAGGAATTTGAATTACATCAATAGCAACTAACCAATACCAATAGCTTCTTAGCCAAAATAAATGAATTAATGAAATTCCAGCCTTCCAAGTTCTTTTCTAGGCTTGATTATTGAAAGCAACGCAAACACGTCAATATCTCAAGACTTGAAAATATGTTGATACGTAGGAAATGGAAGACCCTGTAGGGGTGTAGTTACCTGTCTGGTCTGTAATATCCATATATACTGTAGTAGGTTTGTGCAAGAGTAAGTAGCAACAAGACAACAGCAGCAACCAAAGATATAATGGCCCAAGGATTACTGAAGTAATTGTGTCTCAAGCTTGCACACCAAGTATTCCATCTATGGTTGTAATACCGATTCACATCCTCAGACAATGGGGAAAGGTAACTGTTATTTATGTCAAACACAACCTCTTGGCATAAGCGGTTAAAAAGGTCTACAACTTCAGCATCACTACCAAGCCAATGCTCAATAATGCCACGGTAATGAAGGTATCCTACATCCTCTGGGGAGTTAATCAAGTTGTCCATGAAGATAACATAGGATGTAATGTCATTGCTGCAATCAAGATGACTCTGCTCAAAGGCAATGAGATTGAGGAACAAAGACTTAGTACCGTCATGGATCAAGAGCCGCGGTATTCGCAGTTTACCATCCTTAAATTTGATGTCCCAGAAGCGACCAGTCTTCCTCTTCTTGAACTTGATTCCAGCCTCTTTAAGCTCAGTGACACAATGTATCAGTTGCTGCCTCCGTTTGTCAGCAACTCTTTGAGCATTTGACCGGCGTTTGATCCATATTCTTGGTACTGGTTGAGGTCCTGAGCGCAGAAGACTTCTCCTGAACACATCCAAGCAGTGAAGACCTTTTTGATCAGATAAAGGGTCAAAGGTGTTAGTGCCTCCAAGTGATGATTCCAATTTGTTTCTGTCACTTTTCGTCAAGGGTTCATCTGTTGGCATTAAAGGGTCAAAGAACCTGAGTGCTAGACTTGCAACAAGTCCTTTCATTTCTGGTTTTCCCAATTGGGTTCCCAGAAGTCTGTCTAGAACAAACAAGGGAAGCTGGTTTTCTAGCATGATCATGTCTCTCTGAATAGAATGCATTGATCCACGCATTGCGAAAACAGGATCATTCCTTGAATATCCAAGTTGCTTGAACCCCTCTGTGGCTCCTCTGAATAGCTCCAGCACAAAACAACCATCAAGAGCAAGCATTTCCACAAACTCATTGCTGCTTAAACTGATTGGTCCTTCATAACAGGAGCGAGCTCTTTCTTCAATCTCCTTCATG
The DNA here is from genome assembly GCA_013407115.1 of Glycine latifolia. Classification (NCBI taxonomy): domain Eukaryota; kingdom Viridiplantae; phylum Streptophyta; class Magnoliopsida; order Fabales; family Fabaceae; genus Glycine; species Glycine latifolia. The sequence goes on from CM023951.1 coordinate 4,491,743, forward strand.
GAACTGAGGTAGAGCCCAATGTCATGCTTGGTACGCTTGAGGACATGGTTAAGGGAACGCCATTTATGGCGATCCATTTGGTGAAGGCGCTTCTTGCCATGATGGTAAGGACCTATGGACACAATCTGGGGTGCAAAAGATTTGTCATCTCCATTACCATCTCTAAGGTAGTGAGGGATTTTGTAGATTGATAGCTTGGACCATGAACTTGCCACATCATCTTGACCTGCTTCATCTAGTTTTTCCATGATGGTTACCACCCATTCAGATGTTGGTGAGTTTGGTTCCTCTTGAAATTTTGCACCATCTTCATTGATGACAACTTGCAATGATTCCTGCAGGGAAAACTCAATTGATTGGTTACCCGAATTAGGCGAAGATGGAATCCCGGATTCTAAGGTTTCTTTGAGTTTAAGGGTGATGAGGTACCAGCTCAAAAGCTCTTTGTTGAATACAGCTACCATTTCTTCAAGGCAATGTTGTTATGTTTCTTGTCAATTGCCTGAACCTGAATAGTGCTCATAAACAAATACAAGTGTATAGTTTGCGATTGAAGGCGTCGAGTCTACTGTGACTATGGCCTGAAATGACATTAACATTTCTTAATAGGATGTTGTAATTGACTTGAACAAATTGTGCAGCTCATATGGGACCCCTTTGAGCATAATATCAGCACTTTCCGGATCAGGGAAAACTTTCTCGAGATCCTGTTTAATATTTTCCTTTTTTAGAAAATGGAGTCCTTAATTGGTAATTTAAAAATAAATGACTCATTTAAATAAAAAAATACTTTGCTCAATAAATATTACCAAAAAGTATTGAAGTTTGAAGGTTTTTTTTAAGAGAGTAAAAAGTGAATTAAGGAAGGAGGAAAGAGAAAAAAATTGGGTGTGTCTCAGGAAATATAAAAGTAGTAAAAATTGTTGTTGGTGAGAATTGAACCTTAGACTCCTTGATTATTAAAAATAGGCATTACCATCTCCTCTAATTTTCAATATTAAACATATGTTGCAGTAATTAATATTTGAGGTCCCTTATTTTTTGGGACCTTGTGCAGTTGGACACTTTGAATGGGCCCAGAACCGGCCCTGTTACGGATAACTTCCAACTTTCAACCGCGCTAGCCAGTGTTATATTCTAATCTTTATTCTTATTCTCTATATATAATCTGTAGCACGCCAAATTATTTTGGAAAAGACCCTTACCTTAAAGTATGCGTATAGCATCAGACAATGGATAAAAGTCGCTTGAACATGTTCAGATTTATGATAAACTATGGTATTTGATGCACTTATAAATTCAGAGATCTTGTTAGGTTATCACCATTCACCAATTTCTCTTTTCCCCTTATCGTACATACTTATGATATGATGCTTTCACCTTTTCAACTTTACTGCTTGGTTACACAAAGCTTTAGTTACTAATTTTTGGTGGGTTAACTTTCTAAATCACAATTCGAAGAGAAAATTTATTTATACAACTTCTTTCGTAGATAAGAGAAATAAAAAGAATATAAAATATAATGAGGGACATGATAAAAAGAGAAGTAAAAAAGAGTGTTAGATAAATTATTATTGTGTAATGAAACAGAGCTTCCGGGATTGAATAGCGATACGCCCACCACGTGAATAACAATAATTCTGCGCAATGCAGATGTGTAATATTAATGCAAGGATTGTCTCCTCATGGCCCCCGCTTGTTTTTTACTCACTTGTATTCCATTACTTAATTCATCAAGTTTTAAAATAATAGTTAATTTAATTGTAATAAATTTATTTCAAATTTATAATTTCTTTTAAAATTATCCTTATCCTTAATATAACATCTAGAATCCGCCTAATGATAAGAGATTTAAAATATTATATATGAGGTCTTGGATTCAAATTTAAATACGATTATTGTATACTAAAAAACCGTTGTTAGTTATACTTATAATGCATTCTCTCTTTTTTTAATTAGAAATATTTTTAATCTAAAAATAATTATTAACTAATTATGTTACAAAACGTGAAAACTATAATTATTAACTTCTCGTTTCCAGTGAAAAATCACGTATTGGCAAAGTTGTGTGAAAGAAGTAGGGGGGGCTGAGGCAGGCACCAAAGGTGGGGAAAACGTGAAAGAAATCAAAGTTTGCGATCCTCACCTTGTTGATCAAGAATTGGACCATGAAAAAATGACTATATAATTCTAAATCTTTCTAGAAAATCTTCGTCCTAATCCTCGTACTCACTAAACAAATTAGAAAGCGCATAATGTTTTATTTCATACTTTATTCATAAAGTATTAAAAAATATTAAATATATTTTTCGTCCTTATAAATATTAAAAAGTTTAAAATTGATTTATATAAATTTTTTATATGTTTTTTTTTCCTTGTAAAATTGAAATGTGTTATTTCTTGACCCGGAACCAAGCTTGGACGATTTCGAATCTATATGTCATTTTTTAAAATTTAAACTATAGGCTAAATATGATTTTTTGGTTCTTATAAATATCAAAATATTTAGAATTCATCATATAAAATTTTGATCCTTTTTTTGTCCTCGAAAAATTAAAATTTGTTACTTATCCGAACATATATATCACTCTTTTATTGGTTCTATTGATGGCTATGGGAATGAAAGAGTTTTGAGAATTAAAAACCACCACAAAATGTAAGAAAGAAAAACTCATAAATATGTAAATCTCTCTTTCCTAACCTCCTTCTTCCCTAACTTTCTTCATCTTTTCCATCCACTAGACTAATTCAAGAGAGGTGAATTTGAAAGTCAAGTTGTTGAGTTTGTCAGTGACGTTTGATTCCGGTAGAATATTGGAATTGCTATTTGTAACGTTGAATTTGTGAGTGAAGTTGCTAGGTTTTTGAAAGCAAAGAAATTCAAAGAAGTAGAAGATGACATGATCAATAAGATACGGTTGGTCATTGCAATTGATCAGAATATTTTTTAAAAATGTTTATTTAAATTTGAAGAAGATAAAGTTAGGGAATAAAGGAGGTTAGGAAAGAGATATGTACAAATCTGTGAGTTTTTTTCTGCATTTTTGTGGCAGTTTTTAACTCCCATAAATTATTCACTTTCATAGTCATTAATGGAACTAATGAAAGAATGATACATATGTTCAAATATCCAAATTTACGTCCGAGCTAAAAAATAACACATTTCAAATTTTCGAGAATGAAAAAAAGAATCAAAATTTTGCAAGGACGGATTCTAAACATTTTAATATTTATAGGACAAAAAATATATTATAATATATAATTTAAATTTTAAAAAATGTTACATAGGCTAGAATTCATCCAAATCTAATTCCAAGTTAAAAAATAACACATTTCAATCTTATAAAGTCAAAAAATATATCAAAATTTTTACATAAACATATTTCAAACTTTTCGATATTTATATAAAAAAAAACATATTTTAACAAAAACAAAATGAGAGCGTATAAAATTACTCCAAAGCATCACATGCTTTCTGATAGTCCATGCGTAAATGAGAAGGGAGGAAACAGATCTTAAATTGCTATCCAATATAACTTTAAATATTTGTTACTTCAGAAAAACAAGTAAACTTTTGATAGCTGAGTACCTTCTGCTCACCTTTAAAGCAAAAAACTTGTTCTTTAAAATGTTTGTTCATTTGATCTGGTCAAGTTCTTATATTTTCATTTTCAAAGCACTTTCTTCCTTAATATTTAGACATGTGACATTTTTCCAGCGTGAATTATGCCTGATGAAAATACCTTACGGGCACGGATCGGATGGAAGCAGAAGCGAAGCCTCATCAAATTGGAAGTTAGAACATATATTCTTCACTCATTTCATCGGGTTCTTCAGAGACATAATAATTTCTTGGAATTTCATCTCCATGGATGTACTTTATCATGAGCTTCAATCCAGGAATCTTGGTAACTAGCATTCGGTAACCCTTCTTGGAACAAAAAAATACAAGCCTTTTTTCTTTTCTTATTTTTGGTTGTTTAGCATCATTTCACGTGACCTTATGCATCCAACTATAACATTTCAACAGAAGATCGATCTCCACCCATCAAAGTTCAATGATATATAAAATAATTGAAGAAATATGTGAATATAAATACGTATAATACAATAAAAGAAATGTTGTTTGTATGAATTTAATTTTAATAAACAAGTTGGAAAATAAATTGTTTATAGTAAATCTAAAATACATTTTATATATTAAAAAAAACAGTTAAAATGTAATTTTCGTCCACCTATTTTCTCAAATCTGTATTTTTAGTCTCCCAATTTTTAAATTGAGACATTTCATTTGACTTTTAAAATTTTTGCGATTTTAGTCCCCATTTTTTAATTAAGATATTGTCTCCTCCACTTTAAAAAAAATTACAATTTTAATTTTTATGACCAATTTTAAATGTTGATTTATTTACTCTATAAACGTTGACGAATAATGGTTTATTTATTTTACACATGACAAATGTTTTTTTTAATTATTTAATTGTTAATAAATTAATTTATTAAAAAAAATACATAGTCAACAAGTATGGAATTGATCAAGGAAACTAAAATCATAGATTTTTTAAAATTGAGAGACAAAATGTCTGAGTTAAAAGATAAGAAGATTAAAATTACAGAATTATTAAAAGTGAAAGACAAAATGTCCCAATTAAAAAATAAAAAGACTAAAATCATATATTTGAAAAAATAGGAGGATAAAAAGTACATTTTAGCCAAAAAATTATTTATTATGCATTTTAATTATAATATAATTTATATATTTAAAACTAATTATTTATTAAGAATTTTTATTGTAATATAATTATATATTTAAAAGTATTTATTTACTATAAATATCAATTATATAAATATATATTTATCACTTTAATTTGTCACTTTAATAAAATAAAAACATTTATCATATGCATTGCACATGGTAATTAAAATATACTAAAAGTTATAATAGTCACCGGGGCCTTCACTCTTGTGCCATTTTGGAATTGGGCCGAATAATAGTACCAAACAGAATTACAGAAGAATGACGACCTCAAATAAAAATCTTTATCTTTATATATTAAATTTAAATATTGATTTTTAAAGAAGAAAATTTTAAGATTTATTATTTTAATCAAGCCACCTGACCCCAAAAACATACGAATTTAATTGATGTACGTTATCTTTTTATACGATCAATCAATCATAATTCATTCATTGTTCATGTAACTTTTAAGAAAATTAAGATAAGACTCAATGATGGTGCATTTTATAATTGGTTAATGATATAAAAAAAAGTTTACACTATCAATCCATTCCATTTAAAACCCATACAATATCATATATTTGTTTTAATTCCTTAAATTTAATTAGTTCTAATTCAAATTTAAATCTTATAGTGTATTGCATCGTATGAAATTAATAATTACATACCAACATGTTGGATTTAGTCTCCCATCATGAGGTGGACCCGTGGTAAATCAAGGTTAAGATGTACTCACATTTAGTATTCATTCGTATTTTAAACAATATTGTCTCCGAAAGCGAAAACATGTGAGAAATAAAAAAAATTATGAAAGTGATGTGTTTTAATATAAATTATTATTTAAAATTATTAGATAACCATAAAAGTTTATCTTATCATGCTCATTACTTTCATAAAATATGCAATCTCATATTTCTATCTTTTGCATATGTTTATTTTTGTGTATTTTAAAATTTCATTTAATTTTAAAAATACTGTACAACTTACAAGAAGCTTACTAGTTTAAGTAATTTTATATTACAAAATAAAATCTTCGTTTTTAAGAGCAGAATAGTATTTTTTTTTATAAAAAAATTAAAGTTTTTAATCAGTTACTGATATCACTTTTTTTCTTAAAATTTTCCTTTTTTCCCTTTATAAGGGCTTAGTGAATGTCATTGTCAGATCACGAACTGGGGGACATTGTTATTCTGTAAGGAAAACTGCCTGCGCAAGAATACATGACAATTGTGTAATCCTATCGAAAAGAACATGTATTAACATGGAATAAAATTGAATACAAGCTTCCTGAAACGCAGCAAGTGCTGCTGCAAAACCAAGTTGACATTAGCTTTCAAACTTTCATTCAAACGAACTCCAATAAAAAGAAGACAAAAAATCAATAAGAAAAAAATGGGTGAAATCAGACTCGGATGCACATATGCTGGCCGGATTCGATAAAAGTTATGTCACCGACGTATGTAGCAGTAATACGTCAGCTTTCATTCTCCATTTGAGCAATCCAAATTCTTGTTGCTGAAGGCCAGCAGAGTCACGTATCCACAGGGAAGTAAATTCCTCAGATATAATACTTAAACATCTTAGTTTTGTTCGGAATGTGTTGAGACTTGCACACCTATCACTTTGGTATCATGCTTTTTCTTGCTTCTACTGCGCCGGGATCTGGGTGATTTGGTCCTTGTATAGGGCTTGTTTGTCTGCTCTTGTGTGTTGGTTAAAACTTTTTCATTAGATGGGAGCTCAGGAGGAGCATCTGGCCATGGACTGCGTTTTGATGGGATAGTGATGTCCAAAGGAGGGTCAATTATCCATCTGCATAAAATAATAGAATCATATAGTCATATGGATATAAATGTCCTCATAATAGTTTTGAGGATACATGAATTCATGCACTCTCTATTGATGCTACATCACAAGTAACAATGCACAAAAATTTGCCTGATATGAGCCAATATAAACTCCATGGCTTCCGGAGAAAATTTTAGGGTCAAACTGGTTTGGCAATACATTGTCTGTTTATGTTTCTTGATAATTACAAAATGCCGTGTTATTTTTACCGTGTTTTCTGTAACAGTTGAAACACCAATATGACATTTTTGTAACTAATTTTTAAAACAGTAAATGTAAAGAGAAAGCTATCCCAGACTACAAATTTCAGAAGCCAGAAAAAATTTACAATTAGCAAAAGTGGATAAAGAAAAGAAGCCAAGGAAAACATGTGGCAGCCTTAAATAACACACCTAATTGCTTGCCTGTGATGTCCTGAAATGTTATGAGATTGCGCTAATGTTGAAAGTAAGGTCTCAATGACCCTTTTTTCCAGCTCTTAAATTTAACCTTCGGAAACTTCTTAAAATGTAACAAAATATTTTATTGATAAGGATGCAAAGATCCCAATCCAAGCATACACAACAAATCCTTGGGATGTTATTGACAAGTGATCAGGCTATTAGACGTTAACCAACAATGTCAATCTAACACACCAGCACATATAGTTTGGTGTTATTTGGCCTTTATTCTAGCAATAGACAATTTGAGATTTTGGCTTCCTTGCACTCCAACCTCCTCAAGATCATTTTGGTTCTCAGTTCAAGCTATTACTAATGACTTAGAAACCCTGCAATTCTACACTTGAATGTAGTCCAGATAATTAAACAACCAAATTGCCTATAACGGAAATGCCTCAAGTCTCAACCATGCTTCACGGTTTCAACAATTAAATCAGTAACCCCCTGAGGGCAAACATTTGCTGAGAATCAAGTAGTTCATATCCAATAGATGACGCTTTTAAAAATAAATAAATAGATGACATCCCCTATACAAGACAATCACAAAGGAGAAGGGAAGCAAACTTTGTGCCCAATGACATCGAGTATTTCAGTTTCTCCCTTCTGGAAATCCATACCAAGTGAGAATTTTTTCAAGCCAGGATGCGAGTATTCCTAAATGCTAACAAATATTCTAATATACAACATCTTATAAAATTCTGCACCAAGTTGGCAGCAGTTTACTTTCTAAGCTACATTCTGCTTAGCTAAGTCTGACCTGGATAATCTTAGTTGGCGATTCAGTTGCACTTAATTAAGCCAGAAAACTACAAATCATCCTAGAAAACAAGTCTACATCACATGATGCCCAAATATCAATGCAAGATGCAGCTATTCCTAATAGGATAATTCTGTGGACAACAACAATATAGGACAGAACTGATAACTGGTAAGTGTTCTTTGGGTTTTGCAGTCGTATCAAAGTATAAAACACATTTAAATATTGCAAACATTCAAATTTGTTAAATATCCCAGATATCAGGCAGCAAATTATAACAAAAGTTAGACATCACTTGGAAAAGTGAAACTTAAGGCCATCCATCACAAATGAAATTTTTGAAAATCAAAGAGGACTCACCGAGAAGGAAATTTGCTGTCTGTGCGAGCTTCAACCCTCAGCCACCAAAGCAAAACTTGCCGTCCACAATTCCCAAGCGGCTCTACCACAGAGGTGCTCTTGAGCAAGGACAATGGACTCTCTATATCTTCATCAACCCGATCCAATTCATCAAGATCCTTAACCCACTCCGGCTTACCATCCACATCCTTCCAAACCAACCTGGAATTCAACACAAACCCAGACCACTCAAGCTTTCTGGGCAGCACAGGCGCCCTGTCATCAATATAAACCGCACTCCTCCCCGTATACTGCAACGAATTGAAAGTATGCCACCCAACCAATTTATCCGTAGCATTACAAGCAGGAGCCTGGACAGGCATAGAAGCACCTTCCTCCTCACTTTGAACCATATACGAAGATTCATCTGAATGAAGCAAAATTCCAACGGAAACAGCCCCAATCCAGTTCACATTTTGCGCCTCATCAAACATCTCCATACTATGCATATTACTATCATCAGCAAACACCACAACTCCATCCAGCTTCTCTTTTCTCACAATTCTGTTAAAAAATTAACCAAACGTAAGCAAGTCATGATGATGCATTTTTCACTGTAAACTGTGATTATGTCTCGCGCACTAACTAAAACAGTAATCCATAAAGCTTCTACACTCAGCATAATAATGTAAAAAAAGGAGGTAGTAAAAAAGTAAACCTCAAAGCATGAAGTCGCATCCGAGACTCGAGTTTATGCCTAGCTTCCCACGAATTCGGCATTCGCTGAGAAAAGCCAACGTGGATTGTTCTGAGGCCTGACTTGGCGATAATTGAGGCGGTTTCGTTGGTGACTCCACCGGCCTCCACCACGATCCATACCAGATCGTACGGCACCAGCATCAGCGCGTGCATCACACCGGTCAAATGCAGCGTCTGGAACGTGCGAACGTGCGTCGGCGTCACCGCGATCACCGTCCTAGGGTTTTTCACTCCGAACAGCTCCCTCTGCTCTCTCTGCACTCTCTCGATTATTCGGTGCGCCTTCATCACCTCCACGGGATCCGGATGCGGCCACGGCCGGATTCGGATCCCGTGCCGCCCGACTACCACGCGGCTCGCGGTGCTCGCCATCTCCGTTCGGTTCGCCGCCGGGGAAACGTCATGCGGAGCCGCGATATCCGAACCGCTCCGGAACGGCGCGGTGTAGAGGCTTGTCGAGAAGAGGAAGAAGAAGACGAGGCGCGAGAAGCGGAAGCCGAGAACCAAGCTGATGAGGCAGCAGACGCCGTGGATTACCAGCCAGAAAATCGCCGCCGGAGACTTCACCGCGCCGTCGCCGGACGAATCCAACTGCGCCGATCCTCTGAAGCTGTTCGCCCGGCGCGTGAGGTAACTCTGCTGCAACGCCGAGAGCTTCATTTTCTGTATAAAAAATGTGTAAGGTTTGTGAGTTGAAGTGCTAATGCCCTGATACTATTATTATGTGTTTGGATTTGATTTGAGAATTGTATGTAGTTCGTAGCAGAATAGATAGAGTTTTGAATTTGAAGAGAAAGGTTGGAGATGGTGCTGGCTTTAGGTTGCTGGTGCTGTGATTTAATCATCCAACATTTCTTTGGGTTTACGGATAAACCGGTTTGCTGCTGCTTCTTTTTTTTTCTTAAAAAAATTATCCAGTTCGGACACAATTAATTCAAAATTAATGAAAAACACAGAAATATACAGTACAGTGAATAGACTCTATCTTCGCATTTGCTAAGTACAACTTTTGGTAATTCCGTATTTACTGCTAATAAATAATTTATTAATTGCGTAAAGAGACATACACACAATGAAAGAGGTCACAGATAGCGAAATACTAAGGTCAACGGGTGTCAACAACGGTATAAGTGAGTCTTTTTAGTTTCATTTCCTTTCATCGTATGGTTATTTTCCCGCAGTTTCTCCACAGGCAAACACGAAGAAGAAGAAAAAAAAGACTATATAGTGGACATTCTAAGCAACTAAAAAAAATGATTGGATTTTCGTTTTCTAGATAAAAAATAATATTATTATGTGATGTGACGACATCGAAGTTAATAGTTGCTTTTTATTTCCTTTTTTTCTACGAACCAAAACATTTGGAACTTTTTGTCTTGTCTTTTCTTTGATCTCATTTGTTTTTCTTGCTTAATTTGTGTCCAACACCGTAATTGTTCTCTTTCCTACACTTTTACTCAATTTCTGTTTCTCGCAATTACCACTGTTGGGGAAATTTCCGTATTTTTTTGCTTTTTCCCAATTCACGATATACATGTAAATTGTAATCCTTTTCTAAAATTAGGAGTCATGATATATTGATACTGCTATAAAGTGCTAATTGAATTGGGAAGAAAAGCAGTAAACTGTCAAAATCTCCTAAAGCTATTGCGGTTAGATATTTAAATCGAAACGATTATGTCGTGTGTCTCTATATTTTCCATGCTGGTATGCTTTGTCCGGTCTGAAACCTCCAATAATTATTCGATACCCCTAACTTTTTCCTTCCAAGGATATTACCAACAATTGGCACTATTTGATCTTGTTGAAACTTCCTTCTCTATCTCTATCTCTACATGTAAAATCATCAACAACTCATAATAAGACCTTTACAAACTTCTTTATACTCGCCTTTTACTACTGCAATTTTCGTATCCATTCTTTATGACAGTTATACATATCCATTCGTGTAGATGACAGGTTTTACTCATGCATCACCTACAACAAGTTTTGTGGTGTTCTAAATTATTTGCTGCAAATAACAAAAGATTTTCTCATTGCTATGATATTAGGTAGAGTGCGCAAAAGCGAAATGGGTTGGTGGGTTGTTTCAGTCACAAAATGCATCCAAACCAAAATATGACCAAAGGCTAGGGTTCCTTGAGAATGTGGCTAGCTATGCATATACTACAGTAAAATGGTCGTCTTCGCTTCCAAATTCCTCCAACTTATAATTACCAGCACCGCGTAAATGTTTGCACAAGGAACAAAAAAAAAACTACCGCAGAAAACATCTGGTTATATTTTATTTTTCTCTAGGTAAATTAGTAGTTACATAAACATGCAATGAGGACGTTTAATTTGCTTTCAAAATTCGAAGATGAAAAGAACAAATGCGGTTGGTAAGTTGCGATATGTCAAAATCGTTGGTTGCCAGCGCCTCATGCTTGCAAACAAAGAAATTCTTCTTACTCGTGATATAAATAAAACCCGGAACGCTAGCTAATGACTAAGACGTGCTTTGTAATGTTTTCTTATTAGGTAGAGGCTGTTGCCTCGCTTGAATGCTACATTTCACCATTAATGCATGTATTAGGCTCCCTTACGGCTACCAAAGAGCTGATTTCTGCCATAATATGTTCATTTGATTGTGGTGTCTTTGAATCAGGAAAAAAAATAAAAAGGAAAGAAAAGAAAAATGGATAAAAAAATGTTTTTTTTCAGTTTAATTGAAAATAAAATAGAAAAAAATAGAGGAGAGGAAAAACAACTTTAAAAAATAAGTTTTTGTTTTTGTTTTTCTTCTTTCTACTTTTTTTCTTTATTTTTAATTTGTTATTCACGTTGTTTGTTTTTTTTTTATGGGAATATCAAACAAAATGGTCTTTTGTAAAAAAACAAATCAAAGGGGTCTCAATGGTCCTTAGAATAAGGCATCTGTTTCCCACACTCCCATTATTAACCACTGTATTTCGGAAAATTTATTTCAAAATAAAAATATAAATTTATATTCTAAAATAAGTATTCTGAAATGTAACGAGAGATTAGATATAAATAAAGAAGTGCATGATTCAAATTCCTTGGAATAAGTGTTCCATGTGATATAGAAAGCCCAGATAAACATGAATGTAGGCTAATTGACGTCCCATACACATATCACATCCATATTTTTGGACGGTTGGACCCAACCAAAACACGCACACAGGTCCATACACAAATAGACTACCCAACCTTTTTTATTTAGGTTACACTAAACTGGTTTAATTTGACCATTTGGACTGAGAATCAATTGTAACAATTCAAGAAATTGACGGAAAGAAACCAATTAAATAATATATGCAATGAAAAACACAGTTCTGTCACGTATAACTTTTTCACCCCAAACTTATAAAATGGAAATTCGATTCCGTTATAAAAGTATACAACAAAGTTATATTTCAGTTGTATTTTTTCACCCCAAATATACGCAACATAAACACAATTTCATAGCAGTTTCCTCCAGACTATTGGTTGTTTGTTTGTTGGGTCAGTTTAGTGACCGACCGTGGGCCCATAATGGGCCTTCGATTGTTATCCATATGCCAAAATAGAGAGGATACGTGCCTTGTGCACCTTGCCACCTTGAATCCAAAATTTTACGTACAATTTAATAATTCTTCCTAGTTATTAATAATTGTTATCACTTTCCTGAGTTTCTCCTTTCAAATATTGTTTCGTATAATTATTTTGATAGTACTTCAAACAAAAGTGGGTCAGTGATACTCACTACGTGAAGCCAATGATAGTATTGATTATTGTCCGTTCGTGCAATCATCCAACGTTTGAATCCTCATTAAATGTGTATTTATATATCACAGTAGTTTTATAGTTTATTATACTCAAATTTGCGTCCAACGGCAAAGTGATTATTCCACTAATAAAATTGTTAGTTTATATATACTACTAAGTACTAGCTATTTATCTTGTTTCAGGATAAAACGTTTACTTGAAAATGTCTATTTAGAAAGTGATTTAGGAAATAATTTTGTTTTAGATTGCTTTGAAGTTATTATATTTAATTTCTTAAAAACTACTAAGAATAGTTTGTTTTAGTTTGTTAAATTTACATAATAATTGAAATTAATTTTTTGAAACACATTTTAGTTACAAATACTTTTTATTTATTAAAAAACACAGATAAGCTCATAATATATGCTCAAGAGTCAAGACTAAAAAGTATCTGATGTGGTGCAACTATTCGGCTAACAAAAACAATTTCCTTGAAAAAAGGATCAAATGGTTTCTGGGCCAACCATTCCTTAACAAGTTCTTTTTTCCTCAAAAAAGTATCTCCATTTTATCTATCAATTGACACAGTTAAAATTTAATTTTATTATTGTATGTTCACACATTGCATTTTAATCTACAACTAAACCAAGTAGTTAATAGTTAATTATTTGGCTCACTGCCTTTATTATACAATTATACAGATTGGTCAAATTCATCAGGCCATCACAACTGCAGCATGCAGCTGCAGGCATCTCCAAATGACTTTTTTTGGCTAACAAACCCTTGTAGTTTAAGTCTTGCCAATTGCTCAAATTTGATAAATAATAATAAATAAAAAAAGCTTGTCTGACTTGAACACTACGGCAAGAAACCCGTTACATGATTATACATAATTTAAGATTCTTTATTCACTCATTTAACAATTTTTTTAAAGTTGTAGAAAATAATAAAAGCAAATAGGTTATGTCTATTGAAATTAGTTGGAAAGCTAGGTAAAAGTTGAAAAATTAATTAATAATTAAAAGTTAAAAATTTAATTTATTAAATTAGAAGTGATTAGTAAAATTTATTGTTGACATAGTTAAAAAGTATAAAATAATAAAAAATAATAACATTATGATTTATTTTAAAATATAATAAATAAAATAAATAAATATATTGAGGATAAAAGTCAAAAAAATATAAATATATAAAAATTAGTATTTTAAAAATAGGTTACTTTAAGTAGGATTTAAAGTAAACATTAAAAACTACTGAAACCTTATTTTTAAAAATTATTTATCAAATAATCAAATAGATTTTTTAACTAATAAATAAAAACAAAAACTAATTGAAATTCATTATGAAACATACTCATAATATTCCCTTTTTTTATACCAAAAATAGTATACTTTTTATAATAGAATTTATGTCAATACGTGTTTCTTAAAAATGTATATTAACAAATATGTCTTAATTTGATTATTTAAATCAAAACAATGTAGATAAAAATGCCACGTGAATGCCATATGGCCAGTGAGGAAAATGTCAAACTTTTCGTTTGTTGACCTTGGCAGAGCTTCTTTGACCATAGGCCCATGTGGTGTTTATGCACAATCTTGCAAATTTTGAAATCACCTGTTCCTTTCTATTATTGTTGTTTATTTATTTATTTCGAATCACGGATAGAAATACAGTGGGTCACAGCATGCGCTTAACTACCTCTTCTTCTTGTGCTACGTTGATATTGTCCTTATTTAACTAAGTAACATTATTATCAGCGGAAAAACATGTACTATTTGTTTGGTTGTTAGCATTTTTTTATTTTTAAATAATATGTAAAATTTTATATTTTATAAAATTTTATTTTATATTAACGTGTATTACTTTTCAATTTTAAATTTTTTGCTTAATATATATCATTTCATGATTTTTATCCATATTTATCAAATAGTTATATTATAATAGATTAATAGTATCATTTTATTTCTTTTCACAATTATTCTACTCAAGTATAACTAGATTTCAACAATTTTTTCATTTAAATTTATCAAATGATTAAAGTGAATGGTAAAGGTACCACCGTGCCAAAGTGGCGTTATTACTTATTAGTGGTTGATCTTCCTTCATTTAAAGTGGACAGCAAAAATGAGAAATTCCTGAAAGAGCATATGATATTATGATTACAATAATAGATAGGGGTAAAATAATGGATAAAATATGTGTAAACTAAAGCTTATTAACAGATAAAATATATTGAAAGTTCCCATCTATTAAGTTCAAAGTATTTTTCTCTTATTTTCCTATCTTTCTCAAAATATAAGGGTCCAAGTATATTTTTTCTTATTTATATTTTTAAGTTAAAGTTCAGTCATAATAGTATTTCTGAGATCATTGATTTATACAAGTAATAAATGATAGTAACGTAACACGTACTGTTCAGTGATATGTATCTACAAAATTATTAAATTTAGGTGTTTGCTAACAGGTTCTCAGTACATTGATTACACAATTAATGTTAAACGATTTTTATTAAAATTTATGTTAGAAATACATCAAGAAAAAATCAAAAAATAATTTAACACTTTAATGTAAAAAAAATTCGTAGTATATATGAAGACATCCAAGTTGTATTGCGATTTATTTCTTTAAAATTGAGAAAAGAGAGTTTGTGGAAAAAATTGAAATGAGACAGTGAAGAAGGATTTGGAACATTAATAAATTTTTATTATTTGTATTAGTAAAACTGAAAAATGAATTAATTATTTTATTAGAATAATAATTTAGTTTTAATATAAAAAAATATAAATATATGAATTTTCAAAAATTTCTTACTATTTTTTTATTAGAGTAAAAATTTGTATAGATTTATTATGATCGACATAATGTAGAAATCATAAAAAATACAGATCATGAAAAGATGATGAAGAAATCCATAAATCACTCGCGGTTTGGAGATGCTCCAAGAATAAATGGAATAAAAAATTGTAGAAGATTGCCGAATGAGAGGTGGTGAGAAAGCACAGGGGGACAAAATGACGGAAAAAATATTTTGAAGAGAAAAAATAGACCGAAAAAAAAAAAGAATTAAGAATCTAAAAAAGGTGTCAATCGAAGTCAACTGGATCATAAGCTGGCAACCAACGGATCCACAAACTTGTTTCACAGAAATTGAGTAGTAGTTGTGTAGTACTATCAATTAATCAAACGCCCAAGACAACGGCTTTGACCTGATTTTAAAGCCCCAACGTCGCTGAGATCAATAATAACCCCATTGGGACCCAAGATTCAGAAAAAGTCAATATCTCCCCACTTCATCCAGATGCTTTTTCTCATTGGGAAAATAAATTAAAAAACATTTTCTCCGTTCACAGAGACCAAAATACCCTGATCAGTGTTAGATTAGATCTTACATACATGCAAGCAATCTCAGCTACACTTTGACGGTAACAGGGACGAGACGAGACGAGACGAGAAGGGTTAGCTAGGTAGGTAGCTAGATAGCTAGCGTGACAGTGCAGACACCCAGTGGACCAAAGAAGCCACTACACTATCGTCTTTATTTATTTATCAATTAATTTGACCCTCTTTATTTTCTTTGCTCTCTTTAGCTCCTCCTCCTCCTCCTATTCCCATTCCCTTTCTTCTTTTTCTCTTTCTTTGTCTTTGATGCAAGTATGGCCGTGGAGCTCATGATGGGATATCGAAACGACAATTTCGCCGAAGAGAATGCGGTTCGTGAAGCTGCGTCGGGGCTAGAGAGCGTCGAGAAACTCATCAAGTTGCTGTCGCAGACCCAACAACAATTCCAGACAACATCTAATTCAAAGTCTTCCATGGAAAATATCGACACCGACTACAGGGCTGTCGCTGACGTGGCTGTCTCTAAGTTCAAGAAGGTCATTTCGCTTCTGGGCCGCACCAGAACCGGTCACGCGCGTTTCAGAAGAGCCCCTGTTTCTCCCTCTCCTCCACCTGCGGAACCCAGAGTCTACCGTGCTACGCCGCTGCAGCAGATCCCGCCACCCACCCTTCACACTCACGCTGTTGTCACTGACCACTCCTTGGTCCCCAAAATTGAGAGAAAGGACTCTTCCAAGACCATTAATTTCTCCTATTCAAATTCGTTCGTCTCCTCCGTCACCGCCGGCTACACCGACACCAAACAACCGTGCTCCTCATCGCCGGCCACGGCTTTTCAGATCATGAATCTCTCTCAGGTCGCCTCCGCGGGAAAGCCTCCACTTTCGTCCTCTTCGTTGAAGAGGAAGTGTAGTTCTGAGAACTTGGGCTCTGCCAAGTGTGGCAGTTCCTCTAGCCGATGCCATTGTTCAAAGAAGAGGTATATATATATATATATATATATATATATATATATATATATATATATATATGAGTGAATCTCTTTTTCTTGAATTGTAATATATATATATATATATATATATATATATATATATATATATATTTGATGTATGGTTCTGATGTATTCTGTTTGCAGCAGAAAAATGAGGCAGAAGAGGGTGGTGAGGGTACCAGCTATAAGCTTGAAGATGGCTGATATTCCACCCGACGATTACTCTTGGAGGAAATACGGACAGAAACCCATTAAAGGATCCCCTCATCCAAGGTACATAGCTTAACATTATTAAAATTATATCGTAAGCATCTTCACATCGTGTTCTGATTTGAATTATACACCACTTAAGTACCTAATAATTTTATGATTTTATCTTTGTATATGTTGGCTTGCTCGTTGACCCTTCAATTTGAAATTTCAAAATGGACCCATCATTTATTTTGTTTTTACTAAATTGAACCCCCCTAATTTGTTTCCTTTTTTTCTTTCCCGTATGGTCTAAATTTAGAAAGATCCTGAAATGGTTTTTTTCTTTCTGTCCTCTACCTTGAGTTTTTATTACTGTGATGTAGTGGAGTTAATTTTGAATGGCTTGAGTAAGTGCTAGTGGTAGTGAATCTCTGATTTGAGTTGTTTTTGAATAATTAATTGCAGAGGTTATTACAAGTGCAGCAGTGTTAGAGGGTGTCCAGCGCGCAAGCATGTAGAGAGGGCTCTTGATGATCCATCTATGTTGGTAGTTACCTATGAAGGAGAGCACAATCACACTCTCTCTGCGGCAGAAGCTACTAATCTCATCCTAGAATCCTCTTAACTAAATTAATCATCGTTTTCTCATCACAAAGTAGTATATTCTGATCATGTCATTCATGGCTTGTACAATTGAAATTTTTACTCGCGCAGAGTTTTATCTCGAAGGAGATTAATTGATAGGGTGTTCCAGGTTCAGATATGTTCTATACAATATTGGATTCCTTTATCTTTTTTTCTCTTCAAAGACTTGGACCGAAACTGAATCTGAATCCATCACGACTAGATTTTTCATTTCTTTTTTTAAAAAAGTGAACAAGGCAAATTTGGTAGCGGATTTAATTTAATTCAATTCTAAAGAAAAAAAGGAAGGAAGTGGGGCTTATCTCCTTTTGATTATTTCTTTTGCTTTTCTATTTGATTGCTTTACATGTGGTGCTTATCTTGGATGCTCAAAATCTCTATCAACATTAATGGGGGAGTTTCAATGAAAGAAACGGAGTCAAAGAAGAGGACGGACATGTCGTGTTAAAGACAGTTGACTAAAAGAGAGAGTAGTTGGGACGGCAAATTATAGTGAGTGAATGAAGGTGAGGTGTGTGTGATAGGTAAAGGAGAGGGAAAGAGCGATAAAGAGGGTTCTTAATGCAATTTTGTTTGGACCGTTTGGCTTCTAGGATAAGGGTTGGCTAGAAGTTTAGTACACTTGATGAGAGAGGGGTTCGTGATCCAGAAAAATCCTATGTGGGAAAACCCATGCCAAAGTCAAAAGGGGTGGGTGTGGAATTGAATCAGTTGATAAGTTCTAACACTGAAGGGTCCTACCTCATTTGTTAATTTGTTTATTTGCTTGCTTTCCTTTGCCTCTGCCTTAACGTTAGGTTTAATTTGTGGTGCGTATAGCTTCAAGCGTTCTTTGTTCATTCATAGATTTCGTTTCACCATTTACCTGCATGTGGCCTCGTCAATTCTTTTGTCGTATTTTCTTTCCATACTTTCTCGCAGTCCAAGTCTAAAACATTTTTAGGCATAAATTCTGGTCATATGATAGGTTGGGATGGAAATAGGTTAGACTAATAAGTAATAAGGCTTTACTTGAATAGATTTGAGAATTTGATTGCATAAAATATTTAAAGTATAAGCTTGATTTCTTCTTATTATAGACTTTATTTTTAGTTTCTTTACTTCTCTTTATAAAAGCTAATAGACTCAGGTCAACAGAAAGAAAAACAAATTATGTAAAACAAATTATGATGTATAAAAAGTAAAATTAACTTATAAGTTATTAGTTTTTCTTTTCTTTTCATTTTTATCCTCACTAATTTATTTGAAAATCCTTTTTACCTCACATAAATATATCTTTTTATGTCATTTTATATTATTGAACTAGTTTATTAGTCAATCTTATCATACACTTTTAATTCCATCGGTAAGCTTATAAAGTTTCATCATTTTAACTCAACTTATAGATTACAAGCTTCAACAAGCTTATAGGCTAATTTTATCAAGTACCTTCTTTTTGTTTAGAGAGAATCAAATACCTTCTTAACAAATACTAACAAGTTTTTTTTTTGAAGGAAAAAAATATCGGGTTCTCCGTTAAAAACCACAATTAATCACTAATCAATGTCAACAAGCATGTTAAGCACCAGATTAACGTTTACCGAGAATAATTCACAGATACTATACACTTATGAGAATCATGATGATGTAAAATGTGCCATAATCAGCGTGAGGTCCACTGGATTGGTTTTGATCCAAAGACATTATGAAAATAAGTAACAGAAAAACAACAACAAAGTAGCAAACAGCAATGTGGGGCCCATTGATATTAATAAATCATTACCATCAATTGTCGTTTTTCAGAATGACTGTTTCATTTACCCAAATAACTTGTCCTTGTTTTCTAACCTCTTTTTTGTCTTTCCAACAGATGAATGATGTAGAGTTGAAAAGCCATATTTTCTTTCTTATCTGTTAATTATTCATTGAAGCATACTTTTTCTATTAGAGGGCAGGGTACAGAGAAAAATATACACAAAGGAGTCAAATAATTGGAATTTGTCCTGAACGGATCATGAGTCACATTATCCAAAATGAATCCTTATTTTTTACCTTCAAATTCTTCCGGTGAGATTGATATAATGCTAAAGCACTGATTCCTACATCCTTATATTCATGAAAATTATTCATATTCCATAGATATCTCCAAAATGACTAATAATTAGTGGCGGAGAAATGGGAGTAACACCCTTTAACATATCTTTTAAACACATTTTTTATTATAAATTAATTTTATTTTCTATTTACAAAATAATGCAAGTTTTACTTCTTATTTGAACTAATAATAAAAGGTGTATTAAAAATAATATAGGTAACCAAAGTTTCACCGCATGCATCCATCTGCACAGTAAGAGAGATCTAAGAAATTGAGGACCAGCAGTAACCAAAGTTAAATTAAGGAAAGAACCAATACTATTATCTTAACGACACTTTCTGGCAAAGACTTGCAATAATAGTCACAACAGCCATCTAAGAGGAACAACTTTGAGGACCCGAGTTATAGCTGTTTTTTTTTTAAGAAGTAAATGTTAGTTTGTGTTAGAAATATCAATGGGGCAATTCGAATCCGTTTTCTTCTTGACCAGCATTCCAGTTTAATCACCAAATTCGTCTATCAAGTGGTGCAATTGGTTTATGCGTGTCTAGTTCAACTCCTTAATCTGATGTATTATTCAGTATTCGTCACTAGCAAAGTATCAACTTAATTCGTGGCACTGATAGGCCTATATGGCTATATACTTCACAATTCAACCAACTCCAATTTCTTATTCGCATAGTCTACTACATTTATCCACCTTAAATGTACATTATAATAAACATCCGAACTGAAATTTAGAAGCATGAACTCCTTGAAGAAATTACAATCTTCAGTGCCAGAAAACGAAAAACGAGAAAAGAAGAAAGAAAGAAAGAATTATCTTTTACAAGCTCCAACCAAGAAGTAAACAGTGTAACTATATAAATACCCAGATGGACGAGATATATATAGAGCAACATTGAAGACACCAACTAAGACGAAGAAGCAGATCCTGATGAGTGATTCTTACAATACTGAATGCTACTCTGGTCCATTTTTTCCAGCACATAGTGTCCCAAACTATGAGTAGCCTCCACCAAATTTTCCTTGCACAGAAACTCATTCCCAGAAACCTTCTCCACTTTCCCCGAGAAGTCATGCACAAA
This sequence comes from Glycine latifolia, assembly GCA_013407115.1. Taxonomy (NCBI): domain Eukaryota; kingdom Viridiplantae; phylum Streptophyta; class Magnoliopsida; order Fabales; family Fabaceae; genus Glycine; species Glycine latifolia. The sequence continues at coordinate 4,512,703 of CM023951.1, forward strand.
CACATGCGTCTTGGGGTTCCCACCCTTCTTGCTCCGGGCAAGCACGCCGGCGGTGAAGATCGGCGACATTCTTCCGGGAGCGTCCGGCCAATCCCCCCTCGGTCCATCCACCAATATCACATCCCAATCCACTTCATAAACATGGTTCGGAAGGTCATTGAGACCCAATTTGCACTCAGAAAACAAAAGATTCTGCACTGGCCTGCATTCATTTCCTACTTGTTCTTTCGCCGAAGCTATCAGCTCATTCAACTCACTCCTTTTGGTCGTGTATGCCACGTCGTAAGCATCGATTTCGGGGTGTTTTTCTTCGAAATACGCGGCGTAGTACCGGTTTTCGTCGATGAAGACGGTTCTTCCGTTGTGGTTGAGAGCTTTCCAAAGGAGGGTCTCGTGGGTGAGGCCGAAGACGAGGAAGTTGCATGGTGAGGGGCACTTTCGGAGCACGTCGGAGATGGTTTTGAGGTCTGAGTGGGGCATGTGGAAGGTGTCGTTGGACTTTGAGGCATAGTGGAGGAGGGTGTTTATTACAGTGGATGATAAAAGGGTGTTGGTGAAACTAGATAAAGGGGTGGAAGTGGTAGATGAGGTTGTGTCTCTTGTGTAAATGAGTGTGGCAAGGAAAACCAAGGTGAAGAAGGATATGAAGGCTAGAAGCCATAAGCGGTTTGAGCTTCCTTGTTTCTGGATATATGGGTGGAGAAGGATTAGTTTTGTGTTGCTGTTAGTGTTCTTCATGTTGGAGGGGTCAAGAGAGGGATGAGATAGGTTATTTTGAATGAATATCTCTTTGTTTTCTGGATGAAGTAGAGCTGCAAATTCTGAGCTCTGGGGGAGAATTGGGGTGGAAGGTTTGATTTAAATTACAAGAAGAGAGAGTGTAAGCAATGGGAAGGGAAAATAATATTGAGAGTGACCTTACAATGACCATATCCTTCCTTTCAGGTTCTACAATTGAAAACAATGTTAATGAGAGCGAATAGTAGTAGTTGTTTTAGTTGTCTTGAATTTGGTTTTGCTTATATTCATCTTTGTGTATGTGGTTGGTATTTTTGCATTAATTAATTCCTAATATATGTATTGTTTAATTTACGAAGGATGGTTTTGTGCTGAACCAAATAAGGATGAAGATGGGAAGAGCAGTGCTGGGGTGGTTGGACTTGAGATAAGAGAGAAGGTGTAGTGACCCAATATCTAATTGCAAACCGGAGGTCGCTTTTCCTTCTTCATTTAACCTTTGGTTTCTAAGTAACGCCCTTTAGAATATTGGCAACTTATTAAACAAGTAGCTACCTATGAAGGGGACTAAGTTCCAACGTTTCCTCTCCTTCAAATACTTGTGATTTCGTTTTTTGTACGTACTTGGTTATACATGCAACGACTTCAAAGTAAAAAGTAATTTAGATTGGGGAAGCAGATTTTCCAGCCAGGCAGCTGATAACATAAATTGATGAAAGTGAGAATCCGAAGAAAAGAAAAGAAAACGTGTACTTCTCACTTGTTATGACTATTCCTTAAATTGCTGATAGTGCAAGATTAAATGTAAAAGTAAAAAAAATCAATGATTAGAGAAGACTAATTTTCGAGATACAATTTTCTTTAAAAGAACAAATTTCTACTTAAAGGATGTACATATTAGGGATAATAGTGTATTTTTAAGTTGAGTTTGGCTAAAATCTAAGTTTTAAAGTTGTATACGAGTCTATAGGATGATATCTATAAAAAAAGGAGTCTACAGGATGTTAGTAAATTTTCTGTTTAAAATGTCCTATCTTCAACGTAGAAGGGTATATTGAAGAATTCTTATTAATTAATAATATGACCAAAATAATATATATAAACAAAGGTCATTCCAGTACTCTATAAGCTTAAGCTAATTTGTTAGAGTTTGTTACAGAATTTTGCACTTAAAGTTATCAAATAATGTTACGAATGAATGCATGTGTATGATGCTTAGGGAGTTCGTAATTGCACTAGTGGAAATTCAATATCTAAGTTTTATTGTTGTGATTTATTATTTTATATAAAAAAAAGTGTAAAATTATTCATTTCATATAATAAAAGTAAATATATATTGAATGACCTCAATAAAATTTAATAAATTTTAAAGTGAATATTAAAACTAAATAATGTAAGAGATAAACTAATTTAAATTATATTTTGATATTTGTGAATCCTGGAATCAAAATTAAGAGAAAGGCCATTATACATGATGTCATTGAATGTTTATAAAACACATATTTAAATTTTACAAATTTATGAGAACGCATTAATAACTCTTTATTATGTATCATGTATATATTAATAAGAACTATGGTGGTCCAATCAGGATCTTGGTGGTTTAGTTATACAAAAATAATCCATTTTTCCTGTTGTGCTTTATTTGTGTTCGCCAAATATTACGAGCCACGAAGGAGGGGTGTGCGTTGTCTCTAAGCGTTGCAAACAATGGGGGTTAAAGAAGAAAAATGATCGAAGGTTGGGCCTTGGGGAAATCAAGGCCTCACACTCCCTGGTTCCAATTTGAAGTTTTGTGCAACATTTTTAAGTGAACAATACCAAGACCTCGAGTCCTTGACAAAAAATAAGAGCTTGGACAAAAAAATAAAAAAATGTAAAATTAGCCATGATCAAGAAAAATGAAAAGCTATTGACTTGTCGGAAGTCGGAGAAAAAGCAGCATTGACCACTGACCACGAAAATATTAAAGCAAATAGGAATTTGTCTGCCTTAAAGTTAATTACGTTAAAGCAAAAGTAAATGCGGTATCTTAATATTAATAAATATAGCATTATATCATCATATTAATATACTTTTTATTTTTTATTTTTGTGAATTCTCATACAATATACTAATGCGTATTATATTGTAGCAAATATTATAGAATAATAAAAATATTAAATGCAATCTAACAATATATTGTTATGTCTTACATTATTATTTTGTTTACTGAGGATATTTCTTTATTCATAGTAAAAAATTAATTTTTTTTCATATGAGAGTTATAAAATTGATTGGATGGTAAAAGGAGAAAGAAAGAAAAGAAAGATAGGATGGACTTGATTTTTTTTACTAAATTGAATTTTACATTTCTTGACAAAAAATTCCATTCACATGATCAAAAATAGAATTTCTAATTATATACTTAAAAAATTTGACTACTTATCAATTATGCTAAACCTTTTCATTTTCTTATATCGTTATATCTTAAGCTTTTTTACCAAAGTAGTGCACATGGAAAAGTTATTTATCATCTTGTTTGGTTGTAAGAAAAGGAAGGGGAGTAAAAATGAATAAGAGAAAAAAATAAAAAAGAGAAATAGGATGAAATTAGAAGTTGTTTAGTTAAAGGAAAATATAGTGAAATAACGTGGAAATATTTCAATGAAAGATGTTTGATAAGTAAAAAAAAGAGAAGAAGATAAATTAATATTAAATAAATTACATTTTTATTTTTAGGCTATCAAATAAATCACTTTGACCCTGTTCCTTGCTCTCCCTCTTTATTTTCATAATACTAAACACACTTTGGTGTAAATGAAAAAAAATCTCAATCTCAATAGAACAAGTTGACAATAATATAGTCTTTATAAAAAAAAAGAGAGAGAGAGAGACTATAATGTAATCCATGTACAGTGAGAAAGTGAGAAAGTGAGAAAGAAACCCAAGTGTGGGCATCAAGGTGATGGAACAATTATGTGGCCTAGCTGGGTTGGGCTGTGGTTTGCAAAATGGAGGCTTGCCCACTCCAAGTTGAGAGCTGAGCGAAAACTCTTGGCCTCTTGGGTTTTAGACCAGAGGATACTGCGTGAGAAATTGATATCTGCACAGTTGATAATATTTTTTTTTTTATGTAGAGAAAATCATATTTGATAACTTTTTTTCTTGTCATGAAAATTAACAATGTAAGTAATCTATTTTGTTAAAAAAAATGAAATTGATACTGCTATTTTCTATTTTAATTTTTTATTTTGATTTAAATAATAAAAAATAGACAGCAACATTTAATACTTTTATTTGTTATTAAACAATAAAAAAATAGTCATTTTTGTCTATTTTTTTTATTTTCTTCTCTAGTAAAACAAATAAAATACTACTAGTACTGTACTATCCAACCATAAAGAGAAAAAGAGAAAATTCCTAACAATGGTCACGTGATGGCGTGTGGGGCAGGATGCGTGATTCTCACGCGAGAAAGAGAGAATACAAAGGAGATAAAATCAAAATCAAAATCAAATCATGAGCGTTGCTTAGCGGTGCGGAAACAAAGTTAGTTGAGTACAGATTGTACTGCAGACAGGCGCAGAGAGAGAGAGAGAGAGAGGTAAGTCAAGTTTTTATATTATCCGATTGAACAACAAAGCAAGGATATATAAAGCGAGAAAAACGAGGCAATTCATCATTTTCTCTCTTCTCTGCTTCTTCTTGTTCAAATCTTAGGAGCGGAGGAGAATCAATCGAGAGAAACATGTCTGGTATCGCTCGTGGACGCCTTGCTGAGGAGCGTAAGTCATGGCGCAAAAATCATCCACATGTTCGTATCACTACTTCCTTCTCTTTTTTCTCTGCTTTTATTTCATCAATTTCATTTTCCCCCTTTCGTTACAATCAATGCTTGTTGCTCTCAATTTTTTAGGGTTTCGTCGCCAAGCCCGAGACTCTACCTGATGGCACCGTCAATTTGATGGTCTGGCATTGCACTATTCCTGGCAAGGCTGGGGTGCGTTCTTTTCTCTTGATATCTCTTTCTGTCCCCACTCGCTTTCATCTTCAATGCTTAAATATCTCTGTATCATTGATTTTCTATTTGGTGATTGGGGGTTGGAGTTGGGGTTGGGGAGGATTACAAGGATTGGAAGTAAACTAGAGGGATTGATCTTTACCATTCATGAATTTATGTCTATAACCAATGATTCCGGGTGTAAATACCGAATCCATTTGGTTAACATGCTAGTATTGGATGTTTGCCCTCTAGGAGTTTTGTGTGCTTTAGAGCCTTACATGTGATGGCAGATGCTTTTTATTATCCCTGTTAGTGGAATTAGCGAAGGTGTGACACAGCAGAATTGAAAATTTGTGGTCACATAGTTTGAGGACGGTAAAGTTGTTTGAAATTCTTCTAGGTGTGTGATGTTTCAGGCATAAGCCTTATATATAACTTTGAAGGTACATGATAAGAAATTAAGAACCTTGAGAGAACCACACCAAAATCCCTTACTTCCAATATGACTCCAGGGATTTAAATGGTGCGCTATAGTGCTGCTATCAGCGGAGAGGCCTCTACATGAGCCACCATAGCGGAGCAGTTCATTGTTGCTGGAATATCAAGAATTGCACTCTGATACACTCCCATCAGTGTTGTGCCTTTTCCTTTAGTCTATTTTGTTGCGCAGCCCCTTCCACCCCCTTCACTGTCTGCTATCTCTGCCTTAATGTTTGCTTAATCATAAAGAGATAAACAACCGTTTGTAAATTTATCATATCCTAGAATAAAGCATTATAAAAGTTTAAATAGATTTGCTGTAACTTATTTCCTCTTCATCATGATTAAATCCATAAGGGAAGCTTGGACTTATAAAACCTTTCAACACCTAACTAACTAAATCAAACCCAATTACAACTACTGCAGAAAATGCAATTATTACTAAAGAATCTCTATGGCTGAAAGTATAGAATTAAGTAACATAATAACTTTTACTAAAACTTCAAATTTTATGCTAGTGCATCATGCATCACATAACCTTGAAATTCAAAGGATTAGTTCAATACATCAACATCAACATCAACATCAACAACACCTTTAACCCAAGTTAATTGGGATCGGTGGTAGATGAACCCAATGATAAATCGAAAAAAAGACAAATGAGAGAAAAAAAAAAAAAAAGGCTAAAAACAAAATGGTGAGAGGAAGAAGAGAGAAAAGAGGAGGAGAAGGACTAAAAACAAGGGAACGACTGGAACATAGGGTTACTAATGGGTGTAACCCTCCACCAAGCTTATCGCTTTTCTCCACTCCGTCCTAAGACATACCGTCCGCCAATCTATATCCCACTCCATTAGGTGTTGTTTAACTACCTTTTCCCAGGTAAGTTTCGGTCGACCCCTACCTCTCTTTGTGTAAAGGATTAGTTCAATACACAGAACAATAAAGTTGTTCCCTAGTGCAATGGCAAAGTTGCTCCTTGGTGACTAATTGGACATGGGTTTGAATCCAAAAGCCAACCTGTTTGCATGTGTGATAGTAAGGTTGTGTATAATTACCCTCCCTATACCTTAGCACAGCAAGGAGCCTTTTGACACTGGGGTATGTTAGCTTTTTTACATTCAACGATATTTAAAATTAATTTTTCTGGTTGGGATGAGAACCATACACCCAGGAAACATGGGGGAAAGGAAGGAAAACCAATGCCATCTAGGTGCTTATTGTTGACCTTTTTGCATTTAACATAATTAAGGTCATAGAAATTACTCAAATATTTTATTACTATGAGCTTATTTCAGTGAGTCATGTTCCCTGATTTCATGCCTCGTATTAGATTTGCAAATGAATGAGCAAAATGTTCAATAGTGGACACTGTTATTTACTTCATGGTAATTATTCTGCATGTCAATTGTTGCAGACTGATTGGGAGGGTGGATATTTCCCACTGACAATGCACTTCAGTGAAGATTACCCTAGCAAGCCTCCCAAGTGCAAATTCCCTCAAGGTTTCTTTCACCCTAATGTGTATCCATCTGGAACTGTTTGCTTGTCTATACTTAATGAAGATAGTGTAAGTATATTCTTTTGATAATCACAAGACTTCTTGAAACTAGTAATGTGATTTTACATGCTTTCTAGTGGATATATTTATAGAATCATTATTTTACATTTAGGGGTGGAGACCAGCTATAACAGTGAAGCAAATTCTTGTGGGCATCCAAGACCTGCTTGATCAACCAAATCCTGCTGACCCTGCCCAGACAGAGGGTTATCATCTATTCATCCAGGTAGCTAACCTAAAAATCCTACACTTTTCACTGTTTATTAAAAGAAACTTAAATTTGTTGGCTACCTTCACTTTTAATTTTTTGAATTTTATTATATTATTACTTTACAATGTTGGGGGACTCATGGGGATACTCGAACAAGGATGGGAGTCAAAATTACCCCAAGAAGGGGGATGGAGAACGGGGAGGCTCCACTTAGCCCTGTCCCATGCGGGTGCCATCTTGGGGTTTCAGATTTTAGTTTTGCATTACCAAAGGTGTGTCCTTATATAATAATGATTCCTTCTGCAGGATGCGATTGAGTACAAGAGAAGGGTCCGACAGCAGTCAAAGCAATATCCACCTCTTGTCTAGTGTTATATCTCCTCACTTTAGGAACTATTATAGTATGTTAGTTGTTGTCAGTTATTTCTTGTTCTGTGTTAAAACTGTTATAATGTGATTGTTGGCTGCCATAATATGCAGACTCCATGCTTTTAACAATTTCTGCTTACTCTCAGGTCTGGATAACGTGTTAATATATAACAATGTGAAAGTCAACCAATAATACTTGTTGGCGACACTTGCTATGCCTGATGTTCGCTGGTACATTTCTATATGAATGATAAATTTACTGTGATGGATTATATGATATTATGACTCCTTCCCTGGAATTTGCTGTTTCTATTATGGAGATCAAACCTAGACCTAGTAGCCAATTGATTTGTCATTTAACACCTTTATCCGTGTCCCATGGCAGCATAAATTATCACTGAAAATTTTGCTACCTAGGTGATGAAGGTTTTTCTTCTGACAATTTGCTTCCGTGGCATATGCTGTGAAAGCTGCTTGATTCCTCCCCCAAGCAAAAGAAGCGGGGGAGAATATTCACAAAATTTCTTATCCATTAAGGTGTAAAAATGACTTAGTTGCACTCGTTGTATGCTTAGATGTTAGTTTTTCACTTTGTTCCCATTACGTTATTCGCGGTGTAGTGGAGAGGTAGAGTTGGCTTGTTTATGATGTAAATTTACGTGCTGATACCTGAATGTGATATGGATCCTAAAAAGGAAATGGAATTCTGCCCGTTTCTGCGGAAATGACTTGGCCTTTCAGACATATGTGTCATCATCACTATCCATCTATTAAGTTCGTGAGTAGACATTGTAAAATAATGTTTGATTTACTGATTGATGCTAAATTTAACTACTACTGCAGTTCATTTTTTAAGAATTGAATAAAAAATATTTTGCTTCCCATTTCTGCGTATCCGAAGTGCCTCCGAAATTTTAAGAGTACTGAACGAATAGTCACAAACCCAAGTTTGGAAAGTGAGGTGTTGCTGGAAACAATCATTTCGTTGTCTCAAATCAAAACTTCTTCCGTTCTCAAAAGAATGTTTAGGATAAGTTTCGAAATACAAATTAAAATAGCATTTCAAAGTTCAAACGTGCCTTTGATTTCCATTTTTGAAAAACTGTTTAAAGTATTTTTCAAAAACTAAAATAAAGAAACTTGTTCGATGTCTTTCTTTGATGAATTTGAGTGGATTTCCTATCAGTTTTTACTTTTTTTTTGTTAAATGCAGTAAAAACATTTTTAGTGATAGATATCAAATTGAAATTTTAGATTATTTTTTTATGGATCCTATTGTATAACATAGGATTGAAGATCTCTCAATATCTCTTTCATTTTTTTCTATTGTGTTATATCTTATTTTAGATAATTTTTTAGTGAATCTCACGTGAATTTTGTTTTTAAATATTTATTACACGTCTTTCTCTCTCTCTCGTTCTTTCTCCTCTCCCTCTCCTCATCAAAGATTATCTCTTCTTCCTCTCCTTTCACATGTTTTTTTTTTCTTTTTTTTTCCTCCCTGTCTCATTTTCACATGTTGCTTCTGCTTTCTTCTACTTCCTTTGTCACATCCCACCTCCTTCCCCCTTTCCCTCTTTTGCGGCCTACCCCCTTCCCTTTCCCCTCCTTTGTGATACACCCCCTTTCCCATTCCCCTCCGACGGTATGTTTATTTTTGTTGTTTTTTTGTCTGTTTGTTTTGCATTCTTCTTGATATGCTTCTATTGGTTTGAGTCCTCTCACGTGTTGTTGTTAGGGAGAGAGAGAGAAAAAAATATTTTTTTAAACAATGTGTAGATCTTCAAGTTTCTTGTACAATAACTCATTTTTTATGTTGAAGATCTGTTTAATTCCTTTATTAAAAGATATAGCGAATATCAGATATTGAGTTTAAGATCATTGTTCAAAATCTGACATTAAAAATGTTATAAGTTTTTACTATATTTTGGTTTTAAAACATTTTTTTTCCTTTTATAAAAACATTTGTTTTGGAAATAGTTTTTAAAACATAATACTAGACTTTAAATTATAGAGTAAAATTACAATGATTACCCATGTGACTTGTTTTTATACTGGACATTCCTATTTTTTAAAATTACAAAAAATATCCTAATTGGTTTTTTGTTTTACTCGTATTCCTTTGATTTTTTTTTATAGTCACTTATAATGACCATTCTTTTGATTTGTTTTTATTACACTTTGTCACTTTTATCTTTTCCGATATTAGTTTTAACCTTATCTGTTAATTCCGTGAAACTTATGTTAGTAAATTTAATAAAATAAAAAAACATTCATTTATAAATTATAAAACAAAAAAAAGAAAATGATATTTAAATAGTGGGGACATGAAGGATTTTGTGGACAATTATTTTAATACTCAATTACATGTATTTTTTTGGATTTACTTACTTGAATTTTAAATCTTGATTCAACTTGTTTAAATTTAATTTGAACTATTTTACACACTTTTTTATAGTCATTTTGATGTATAGCAATTACAAAGTTAAAAAGAACAAAAAGCCAAGAATTAAAATGTTTTTTGTAATGTTTGGTATAATAAAAGCAAATCACATTGATGTGAATGTAATTTAGTCTAAATCTATGATAATTAATAATGGAAATTATTCCACTTGATGTACATATTTCATTGAACAATTTTATTCTTATATCATTTCTTAAATTTCAAATTGTTCTTCTAACTTATATTAACTTTCCATTACTTTTATATAATCTATTATTATTAATAATAAGAAGTATTAGTGAACATTTATTGGTTAATTTTATATTTATACTACTTCTTAAATTTTAAATTGTTGTTCTAACTTGCATAATTTTTTTTATTACTTTTATATTATTAATTTTTTTATTTTATCATTTTTATTAACTGTTTTTATTTTTATTAATTAAAAAATTTAGAGAGACACGTTCCCTAGTGATAAATAAAGTAAACTTATTTTATAAAACAGTTTTTTAATATATAAAAAAATATAAGAATGAGAAGCAAATCAAACAGGCATAATTTCCTTAAATAAAGTCTTAAAAATCAAACGCAAATTCATCATTAGCAAAATACTACATGCTTGTTTGAATATAAGTTAGTCTCAGAGATATTTTTTATTTATGATATTCACTTTCCGTGAATCCCTTGAAATCTGAGTGACTTGAGCTCTTAAGCAATTCCAACATGTTCGTATGCGAAGAGCCTCCAACTTGTGTAGCTCTCTTAGCAGCAGTGGCAAGAGCAACAGCTTTTCTCCAAATTTTGGGATTCATTTTTTTATAAAAAGAAATACATTACATTAATTTCATTTGTTTATTTTCACTCTCACCAGAGAACTCTCTAGACTAGTCACTCTTGTTTTTATTTTTATTCTCACAAATGAACCCTGTTACTAATGAACTGCTCTCAAAACCCAAAAGGGGGAAGCGGATTCGCATAGCTCCTCGCCAAATCTGATCGTCGACTGAAGGTTCCACATGCAATAGTCAAGATTGCACCTCTGCTCGCCGGCGCCGGTGACTCCAAAGATGATACGCATGCGAGCACCACCACAGCTCTCTAATTCTTGATTTTCATGTTTGCTTGAGATTAATTGATTGAGTTTTCTAGTCTTCGATTTAGAATTTTCATTCTAGGTTTGCTTGTTTGGTTGAGATTAATTGATTTTCAGTTTTCATTGTGTTTGATTTGTTGTTTGCTTTTCATCTAATTTATTTATTTTCAGAACGATTGGGTTTTTTTTTCCAGATCCAAAAGAACCCTTATTCCCCATTTTTTATCCGATAATTTTATGGGAAAAAAATATTATTTTATTGTTAAGAACGCTTATGTCGCGACGATCAGTTCTTCAGCGTGGCGATCCGGATGCGGCACTCCATTGGACGATCCGTGCACAGCAGGTTCGTGCGGGTGACCAACGGTGGTAAGAACTATCGCTGGAGATATTCTTATTGCCTTTCATGATAAAAAAGAAAAAGGGCAACCAGGGACATCAACTAATTTATTAATTTTTAAAATAATTATTTTTAAATAATTCAAATAATAATTTTTTATTAAATTGAATGATAATATAAAATCAATACATAAACATTAAATTTTAAATATTCAATAAAAAGAAAAACATTTATTATCATAAAAGTATAAAATATATTTAAATATTCTATTAATCTATAATAATATATAAAAGGAATATATTTTTTTATCTACTTTTACTTAATGATTTTATCCTAAAATTTATCAAAATATTATCACCTAATATCCTTTTTCTCAACTGTTCATCTGTAACTGCAGCAACTAATATTTTCTTCTCTTATCTGCACATTATTTGCATTGTTCTCAAACTTTCTCTCTACCATCCTAATTTTAACACCCATCAGCATTCACATATACACCTGGAGTGGTTACAGGGAAAAGGCAAATGCTCTGTGCACCCTTTCCTTATTCATGTTACAAATTGCTCCCACGTAAAGATTTTAGTGTTTTCCTTATTCTTTTCCCCTTGCTCTTACACCTCCTTCGTGGGTGTGGGTGTGAAGTCCATTTTTCCCAAAACTCCCCTTCTTTTTGTCTCTCCCTCTTCTACCTTTTTCATTTGGTGCCTTCAAACCCTGCTTCTCTCTGGCCGCGTGGCCTTCAAGCGCGGGATTTCTTCTAACTCATTGCACCACACTACAACAATACATTATCAATCTCAGGTATCATTCTCCCATTTCTTCCTTCTTCCATTTATCCACACTCTCTACACCTTTCTATGTCTGCATTCTTGAAACCCCGTTACTTATTGTAAAATTATTTTAACTTTTTTCTTTTAAAATGAATCAGATTCTCTTGATTTCTCTTTTGTTACATATGAGCAAAAAGCAAAAGAAAGACTGAAAAACTCAAAACTACAAACACACGAAAACAGTGTCTGCTACATCTGCTATAATTAACCATCCTTATCTCTTATTTTGTTCTAGTGTTATTATATCAGCCGTTAACCAATTTCACCTCTTTGTAGAGGAAGAAGATTCGGTAGCTGCTCCAACTTTTGAGGTTAGTAATCTTTAATTTTTAATCCTCATTATTGGAAAAATGCGTATTACCTACTAATGCAAGCACGAAAGAAATGCTTTGTTATGATTTGTTTTTAATCTCGTGCCTACTGATGAAAGAAATGTTTTTAACACTCCTCTACTTTTTGTGGTATGAAGATTCTAAACAGGTTGTCGTAACCATCAGAAATGCACTTCCTGACTTCCCTTCTCTGCCCATAAAAACCGTTTCAAACTTTGAGGTTAGTTAATTTTTTTTATTTTTTTGCTTTCTTAAATGTTCTTTCTTCTTCTTCTCCCGTGTTCTATTTTTTTTTACTGAATACTTCTATTTAAATTATATGCTTCTTCTTCTTCCGATTCATTTATAGGGTGTGTTTTTTACTGAATATTTTAGTTAATTGACAGGAGTCTTCAGTATTAATTTTTTTTCATTACTTCTGCACCACCCTTTTTTTATTATGCTTCATCATCATCAGTTCATCACTTTTCTTATTTTTATTTTTTCCCTTACTTTTTGGTTCTCAGATTTTAACTGTTACTTATCTATGCATGGTTATATCTAAGTAATTGCTCTTATCTCTGAAATTAAATAAAATGTAAATTAAATGTGTTTTTTTCTTCTAAAAAGACATTAACTAAGTTTACGTGATTTCTTTTTTTGGTACATAAGTTTCCGTGTTTACTTCGCCGATGATGCAGCTCATGCATTTGTTTTTGTTTTTGGTTTCTTTCTACTCTCTCCGTCTTAAAAGAACCAGGACATTAAAAAATGATTACTTATCCTATGAATAACAAATCTTATTATATTTATATTTTTTCTTCTTTTTATCTGTTGGACCACACATTGTTATTCATCAAACATCTTCCTTTCTATCGAGACTTGTTAGGGGCATACCTTGTGCTTAGAGCAATGGTTACAATAAAACTCCAAATCTACTATACATATATAAAAACTAACTGATATAAAAACTAACTGCTAGCAAAAATAAAACTGGACATTCTATATTAATGATATTTGGCAAAAAAAATAGGGATAAAATGGTAATTATACATAAATTTGCTAACTGCACCCTCTTTTTAATAAGCATTCCAATATTTCCAAATTAAAATCTGCTAATTGTACTTTCTTTTTTATAAGTGCACTCTAATATTTTCAAATTAGAACGTGCTAATTTGCATTCCCTTTTTAATAAAAAAAATCTATATTTCTTTCATTCCTCTCACAGATTAAGTAACATTAGTATAAATCAATAAAATTAAGTAACATTAGAAAACTTCATTATAAATTTCACTCTTTTTTAGATAGTCTTTTATTATTCAATATTAGTATACATAAAATAATTCTTGAACTAAAATATATAGTTGTTGATGTGAAAAAATAGGTTATAGAAGATAAATAATAATATGTCTCAAAGATTATCCTTACCTCTTCATTCAAAAACAACAGAAAATTGTTTACACTAAAATTTAAAAATATTTCATCCCTCTCACACGTTATCTCTTTAACGCATAGACAGTGATATAAATGAATAAGATTAAGTAACATTGGTAAACACTTTAGATATTGTCTTTTATTATCCAATATTAGTATACATAAAATAATTCTTGAAATAAAATATATAGTTGTTGATGTAAAAAATAGGTTATAGAAGATAAATAATAACATGTCTCAAAGATTATCTTTACCTCTTCATTCAAAAACAACAGAAAATTGTTTTACACTAAAATTTAAAATTGAATTATCTGGTTACATAGGTCTAGAATTCTTTTGTGAAGAGGGGGTTAGATTTTTTCCTTCTTTTCTAATTATTTAAATATATAAATTTTAATAATTAATTAATAATAAATTTCACAAAATTTTGCCAATTTTACACTTAAAAATAAATTTATTTTTTTTAAAAAAAATAATGTAAAAAAATCATTAACTGATAAATCCTAATTGAAATGTATTTGTCAAAGTAAGTAATTGCTAATTGCACCCTTTTTAATACGTGTCCTCCAATATTTTCAAATTAAAACTTGCTAATTTTTCTCCTTTTTTATAAGCAAATTAATATTTTATTTTAAATCTTAAATACTCATTATATCATTTTTTTTATCATTTTCACACGTTATCTCTTTAACACGTAGGCAATGGTATTACTTATATACGAAGGGACAATTTTTCGAAATTAAAATTTGATAATTGCACCTCCTTTTTGATAAACAAATCAATATTTCCTTTTAAATCTTAAATACTAATTATATTATTTCTTCCATCCCTCTCACACGTTATCTCGCGTAGGCTCTTTAACGCGTAGGTAGTGGTATTACCTGTGTACGTAGGGTATCGTACTAAACCGTTACAAAAATAAAAAATCTCAATATTATTTTAATTTTTTCTTTCAAAAAGACTCTAAACCACTAGTGATATAGTAATTATTCTCTTATTTACTTAACAACTGTCTAGAAAAGTGTAATGATTTCCTTTCATTTTATGTTATGATTTTCATAATCTCCTATTTTTGGTTCTTCATATTTCTCAATATTGTTGGTTTTCATCTCAATTGACTTAGTCTAATTATTAACAGGTTTGCACATGCGTAACAAGATATGGAGTCTTAAGTGGATCCATTGTTTAAGGTCTGATTTTAACATAGGTGTATTATCACAAGAAGAATAAATTATTATTGAACTTCACTTCTTTCTTTCTATTATTAATTTACTTGACAATTGTCTAAAATGCAGTGGTCTCCTTTCATTTTATGTTATGATTTCCAGAATTTTCTCCTTTGGATCCTTCATATTTCTCAATGTTGTTGGTTCTTACCTCAATAGACTAAGCCTAATTATTGACAAGTTTGCACAGGTGTGACAAAAGATAAAACCTTAAATTGATTAATTGTGTATGACCTGATTTCAATAGAGGTATATTATCACAAGAAAAAAAAATTATTATTGAACTTCACTTCTTTCTTTCTCTTATTTTTGCTGCACATCCATTTTGTCATTAATAAATTATATTAGATCTTTCAATTTTTTAAAATATCTTTTCAGTTTAGATATTATGTTGTTTTAACTACATTTTTAAGAGTTATGTGTATTCAAATATCTTCCTTATCATCTTCTCTCTTTTCTTAAATTTTGTCATTTCTTCTCTGATGTTCTCTATCTTCTCACTATTTTTCTCTCTTCTCTTACATTCTTCATTCACTCAATTTATTTTCTCTCTTTTTTAAAAATGAACCAGTGAAATATCTTTTTATTTCCCCGTTATCCATTCAATATTGCAACCCTCGCTTAAGATACCTTTGCCAGCCATTGTGACTACAACTTCTTCATAATTTTTTCATGATTTATAGTGATCTGTAGCACCAAAGATGAACAATTTTCTTAGCTTTTATTTTCTTGGTTGATTTTAGTTTGACCTAATTACTTTCTTTGGTTTTTCTCCTTCATCAAAATTTCTTTAATATTGTAAATATGGACTAACTTTGTTAAAAAGGTTTATTTTATAAGAATATATGAGAATTGGAGAATTTTTTAAATATTTATTTCTAGACTGATTTATTGGTTGCAAATTATGTGTTTGATCAAATGTCAAAATAACATTTTTGAATATGTTTCCTTATTTTTCATTTTACTTCTAAATTTATGACAGTTTTGAGACAAATTTTCACATGGAAACTTTTCAACTGATTCTGTCAGTTTGGTATTATCTTAGAGTAGGAATTTTTCCCATACAATCTTTGATTATTGTTGTTTATCTTTTGTTAATATTACTCCTATTTATAATCAATAGTTCAAATATATTTGTTTAAAAAAGTTTGTAAATGAAAACTAATGTTTATTGCAAAAATTTAGGTGAACGAGTAACTGATCAATGAAATGTTCAATTGTAAAATTTGATGCATGACCTCTATAAAAGTTATCATTAACACAAACAGAAGTGAATAAAAGTAATCTAATTGATAATTGGGTAGAAGATGAAGGTTCAGAGTGGAGAAAAGATGCAAGACAAATGGAGAGAAATGAGTATTACTCACAAATTTAAAAAGACTTAAATAAGTGAAAAGTTTACTTGCAAAACATTAATTTTGTATAAAATTTTCATATTATAATTCTTCCTTAGATTGAAAATTAGTATTTTTGTTCCAAGTTAATTTTTTCATTTTTTCTATCCATCTTATATCTTTATCTTATAATGATTATAAGAATTGAAATTCTAACAGATCCTCAATCAATCATACATTAGTTACATTTCACTCAAATTATTTAATTTTTCAATTATTTTAAAATTGTTGTGACCCACCAGCTATATTTATAGACAATATTAGATTACTGGGCTGAAATTTTGTAAGATATTAACAAAAATTATTAAGAAGTAATATATTACAAATTGATTGTCACGTGCTTACAATTATATTACACTACACACACACACACACACACACATATATATATATATATATATATATATATATATATATATATTGTTATTAAATAATATTTATTTATTACACATATAAAATGAATGTTAAAAATCAAATATAAAAAATACACACAAATAAGTGTTAAAATTTTCATTCGTGTGTTTACTTATAATTATCATATCTTTATATTACACACAATAAATATAATTTCTTATTCATATTATAAATTTATCATTTTCTTTATTTCTAAAATATTTATATGTTTACTTATTATAAACATAATTTTTCATTTAAAAATGGAGCAAAACTCAGTAAATCAATACATTTCATTGGAACGCACGGATTACCGACTAAATCAATACATTTCATTGGAACGCACGGATTACCGACTAAATCAATACATTTCATTGGAACTCACGGATTACCGACTAGTTTTTATTAAAAGCATTGCCAAGAAAAAGCTAAGTTGTCGACACGATCGTAGATTCGTAGCACATACGCACGGAAATGATCATGGACATCCTCAGTACTAGGAAGTTACAAAAAAACAATAAAACTAAGAAAAACAAAATGATGAATTTCCCTGGGATATTTTTACTGCTAAGACTAAGGGTGTCCCAAAATACATTACTGTTGTTCAAAAGACGGAAAAGCAGAACCACTCTTAAGGATTCGGTGCGGTCTCTTGAGCCTCCTTGGAAAGTTTGATCTCCTTGAGCTCCCGAATCAATTCCTTCATGTTGTTGTGCGAAGATCCACCAACCTTTATAGCACTCTTCGCCGCAACGCTTAGCTCCTTGGCTCTCTTCCTCATTCCTCCATCTTCTTCTTCCTTACTCATCAACGAAGCAATCGCGTTTCCAATCTCCTCCCGTTTCACCACCTCACTCCCAAACTCGTTCCAGTTCCTCCACTCTTTCGCCCCCACCGGCACCCCAATCTTCAACACATCCACCACCAGCTTCTCGTTGAAAAAATGCTCCGCAAACAGAGGCCACGTCGCCATCGGTAACCCCGCGTTCACGCTTTCCACCACCGTGTTCCAACCACAGTGAGTAAGCAACCCTCCAATCGCAGGATTCTCCAGTATCAACAACTGTGGGGCCCAACCCCATATTAAATACCCTTTGTTAGTTTCCTTCATTCTCTTCTCAAACTCCTCCAAAAAGTTATCTCCTTCACCCCCATCGTTTTTCCTCACCACCCATATAAAATCAAGCCCCGAATCTTCAAGCGCACGTGCGATTTCAACGAGCTGAGAGTAAGGGAACTTATTCATGCTCCCAAAACTCACGTACAAAACAGAGCTCTCTGCTTTGGAGTTGAGCCACTTAAGCCACCCTTCTTTTTCTTCTTCTTTAGCATACCCTCGTGCAGCTTTATCTTGAGCATCCTGGTTTGCCCACAACGAAACCGGTCCAATTCCCCAACTCTTAGTTCCCATGACGCTCTTGTAATGCTCGTAATAAGCACTCTCGAGGTCATAGAAACTATTGAAAAGTGAACCGTAACTCTTTTTCTCTGACTGCTTAATCGTCTTCATCAGTTCAGTGTACTGATTCGGAGACCTAAGCCAATCCGGCAACTGCAAGCGCGTCATCTCCAAGTTGTCGGGTAACCCAGGTAACACGAACTTGTCGGTATCGGATTTTGCTTCCAAGTGGGGTGCGTACTGTTCCACGGAGTGGGCAGCGGAGCGAGCGAGATAACTTGCGCCGTGGAACATGATCCTCGGAATGCCGAGTTTAGCAGCAGCATCGACACTCCAAGGGTGGAACATGTCGGTGACGATGAAATCGGGTTGCAAGTCATGGAAGAGTTTTTCGAAGTCTTGTTGGAGAATGGCTAGGCCCATGTAGATTCTGGGGATCATTTCCCGAGGCGTGTCGACGTTGAAGGCTTCGATCCCAACGGGGAGACCCACTTTTGCAGCGGGGAAGTTGACAACGTGCGTTCTGATGGGACGACCGCGACTCGCATCTAAATCGATGGACTTTTGGAAAACGGTGGCGTTTTGTGCGGTGGTGATGATGGTGACGTCAACGTCGTGCAAGGCGAAGAGCCTGGCCATGTCCACTAGCGGGATTATGTGACTAGTGGAAAGGAAAGGAAGGAAAATTGACTTTAGCTCACCCTGCTTCTTCTCCATCGCTACTCTATTGTTTCAACACTTGGTGCTAGATGCACTTATACTACTAGTTTGTTTATTTATTCAACATTAAAAATTCCAGAAACTGATACTGGTTAGCTGCCTGCACTTTCAAACCCGAGAGACTCGAGGCTATTTTTTTTTTTCTTGTTTTAAGTAAAGTGGGCCCTGGTTTTATTATTATAATTAAGCGAGTGCCTCGTGGCTCCCTAGTCTTCATTAGTGCTCGGATTTGGATTTACGTGTATTTGTATTAGATTTCTGGTGTGAAATAATAAGTTATTTTTTCATAAAAGCAACAAATATTTGCTGCTATTTTGAGGAATAAATTTTATTCTTGGTATTATACAAACACATTGTCAACAACTTTGTGGAGGAAAAATCATGGTGGCTTTCTCTCATTTTAGACCATTAGATTAAATCTGAAGATTTAGATTTTGTCATTTGTTTAAAAGGTAATATTGAATATTTAGATTAATTAGTAAAGAATTATTTTAGTTTAACTAATGATGTTTAGAATCTCTCAAAAATACTAATGGTCTCTAGAAAACATTTTACCGTCTATAACAGTTATATTTCCTTAAATTTGAATTACCTCTGAAGAAAAATACCAAAGAGTATATAAAAAAAATCATCAAAAGTTTTGTGGCGGTAAATTTTTTAGAATTTTTTACAAACTGAATAATATATTCAAGACTCTTGGCTAAAATAAAATATTTTTATACTAATTAATCTATGCAGTTAGTAATACTTTTTATGATCTTAAGTTATAAAAAAATATAAAAAATAAACTAATAATATCTTTTAAAACAAGTGACAATAACTAGACCAACAAATTAACCAATGGACTAAAAATAAGAAAGTCACAATGAAAAAGTCATTGAATCCCCTTCCAGCTACGCCGGTCCCTGGCTGATCTGGGAGCCATTTTCTCCAACCGGTGTAGCTTTTGGACGAGTTCGGATTATGTTTCGAATCATCTCAACCCAGTTTAATGCCCAATATATATATATATTCTTTTTATTTTTAAAATATAACTTTTTTAAATAGTGGTATATTATGAATAAACTTCTATTTAATAATATTTTGTAAAACATAATCTCATGTTTATAATGGTTAAAACATATATTCATTTAGCTTTATACTTTTTTTATAATTTAACTAAGATTAATACTAATATATTGTGTTAAAAGTCGGGTTAAATCAATCTCATCCCATATATTTTGAGTCAGGTTAAGGTAAAATGGGTTTCCGGAGTGGATCACATTGAACAAGGAATAAACTATGTTAAGTATGGAGTCTCGTACATCTTTGTCTTTTAATACATTTAATTGCTTGGTTAAAAAAAAACATTTGATTGCTGAAATATGGATTCTCCAACTTCTACATTTGTGTATTATGAGATCGTGGTAATGAGTTGTATTATGAGATTGTGTAATTTATTATTACACCAAATTGAACAAATTAATTAAAAAGAAAAATCAAAAGAGTAAAATCAAAAGAGTAATTTAGCCAAATAGTATAAATGGTGAAAGGAAAAGGGGAAGAGAGATTAATTTCAGCTTGTTAAACTATTCTCCAGTAGAGTCGCAAGGCTACTTCATCTATGGGCCAAACCCACTAATCTGCTGACAGTAAATAAAAAAATTCCCAGCCCATCAACTGAACAAAACCATTGAAAAAAAAAATAAACTAAAATTCTAGGGCTTGTCAAGTGTGAACTTGGAATTCCATGGACGACATGGCTGCCTACTACTCACAGTCCCAACCGTCGGGCCTTCTCCCTTACCAGTACTACCAACAGCCGCCTCCTCCGCCGATGATGGCGGCAGTGCCACCGCCCCCCGGCGCGGTTGTCCCGCCGGCGCATCACGTGCATCCGCCCTACGTGGGTCAGCATCAGCAGCAAGCGGTGTTCGGTTCCTACGGTGCTCCTCAATCCTCCACCCACGAGGTTCGCACTCTCTTCGTCGCTGGCCTCCCCGAAGACGTAAAACCCCGCGAAATCTACAACCTCTTCCGCGAATTTCCCGGTTACGAGTCCTCGCATCTTCGGAGCCCCTCTAATTCGTCACAGGTACAATGAATTCTTAAATTCCTCAGGGTTTACGAATTGTTTTAAATTGCTTCTCTAACATTGCTTTTTGTTTGTTGACAGCCTTTTGCTTTCGCTGTGTTCGCGAGTCAGCAGTCAGCAATCATGGCCATGCATGCTCTGAATGTGAGGATCTTGTTGTAATATAACTGTTTTTGTGTTACATGTTCAAATGCATTTTTCTACGCTTGGCATCACTGATTTTGATTAATGTGGTTTGCAGGGATTGGTGTTTGATCTCGAAAAGGGTTCCACTCTTTACATTGATCTTGCAAAATCAAACTCTAGATCTAAACGCACAAGGATAGGTGTGTGTTTTGATTAGCTTTTTCTTGCTATTCAAGAAAACTTATAATCAAAATGTTACTGATTGATTGATCTTGACAAGCAGATGATGAGAGGGTTGGCGCGGATAAGAAAGCTAGAGGCCTTACACCATCATGGGCCACTCCTGATTCTGGTAAGATGATGTTGTTAGTTTGGTTTTCGTGCGTTGATGTTGCCTTTGTATATGGCTTTTATGAAGTTTTTTTAAGTTCACTATTGTTGTGTTATCGTCTATTTTGTTGCTTGGAGGTTAGTTAACTATTGATCACACCAAGGACACTTTTACCTATGAGCTCACATTGCACGTGTTTTGCACTCTTCGGCACTAGCAGGTGTTGGCAGCATTCACATGCCAGGAATGGGTAATCCTGCTTTCAACACGAACACGTTTGGTTATCCATCTGCACAAAGGTCATCTGCACTACTTAATCACAGTTTTATTATGTGGAAGTTGATTGCTTCTAACTCTGATAAAGCACATTTTCCAAACTTAATAGCGTTATTTTGAGCTTCTGTTGCGGAACTCTTCCAATTAGAAGAAAAACTAATGTGTTTGAAGTACCGTTATTTTTCTTTTGGGAGCAGCCTTTGTATTTCCTGATATCTCATCTGATTATTTATTTGTTTGTTTTCTGTAATAGTCTTGGGAATGCTGATGGGAGTGCCATGAGTGACAGTCTATTTGCAAATCTGGTTAGTGTTGTAAAGTACCCAACATACCCGTTTTCTGCATCAATTACTTTTTCCCCCCCTCTATTATGTGCTTTGGTTGGTAATATGTGTGTTAAACTGAAAGTGCTTTTGATTGAATGCGTCTCATTTTTTGTTGAGGCACCCTTTAACAGAATTCAAAAGTTTTTTTTCCCTCTCCATCCCTTTTGTTGGTTTGTAGAAAAGCTTCTCCAAAAGTGAGAATGCATTTCCCTTTCTTTTTTAATAAATATCTGAGGCTGAGAAGTCTGACTTCCTGTTTTATTCTCTTTATACATTTCAGTTATCTGTGGTAACAACATAAAGAATATATATAAACAATAATAATAATTGAGTCATATTCCGCATAACAGTGTCCTATCTGTTTTCTGCATCACCTTAAAAGTTTTTGCAGTATTGTATATGCTTCAGTTGGTTATATCTGTGTTAAACTCTAGGCGTTTTTAATTGAAAGGTGTCTCATTTTTTGTTGTTGTAGCATTCAAAAACTTCTTTGCACTTCCCTCCTCTCCTTTTCCCTCCAACCTAACACACTGATAATTTCTCCTAGATTGTTTTCACTAATCTGATTCTTTTCTTGAGTCTTGAGTACTAAGCAATTGAATGGTCCTCGGGGTGGGATGAGATGAAAGGGGGGCTACAAACTGGTGGGGGAAGGAAGATGGTAAGCTAGTCAGAGTTTCTATTCTGGGATTCAACAGTTCCCAAATGGACTTGGTGCCTACTTGAGCTATGCCCTTGG
The DNA here is from genome assembly GCA_013407115.1 of Glycine latifolia. Classification (NCBI taxonomy): domain Eukaryota; kingdom Viridiplantae; phylum Streptophyta; class Magnoliopsida; order Fabales; family Fabaceae; genus Glycine; species Glycine latifolia. The sequence continues at coordinate 4,535,502 of CM023951.1, forward strand.
GTGTAAATTTTATCTGTTGTATTCCTACTCTTCATAAACTTCATTTTTAGACTGTCTTGAAAAATTTTCAGGGCCTTTAGTTCTATGATTAAGCTGTTCAACTTACATTAGTATGCCTTACATGATAGTATATGTGTTCAAGTAATTGTTTTGTTTCTTATCTTACAGAAGAAGTCTTCAACACCTTACATTCCTCAAAACTCAACCCCATGTGCAACTTTATTCGTAGCTAATCTGGGGCCGTCTTGTAATGAACAAGAGCTAATCCAAGTGTTTTCTAGGTCAGTAAACATATGCGCATGCAAGGTATTTTTTATTTGTAAAATCTGCAGAAGTTGAATTTGATTTTGTGTTTTATATATATCTTTTCCATCAGATACCCTGGATTCTTGAAACTGAAGATGCAGAGCACTTATGGGGCTCCAGTTGCATTTGTTGATTTCCAGGTTTCTTTTTGTTCTTTTATTTCTTGCACTGCATACATACATTGGCCTGTTGTGAAAGTCATTCAGAAAACTAGTGTATGGGTCTCATTGGTTTTGTTGCTTGCCATCTTTAATTTGCATGAACTGTCACGAAAATATATCTTGTAATGTGCAGGATGTTGGTAGCTCAACTGACGCTCTAAACAGTCTGCAAGGCACAATTCTTTACTCCTCAGAATCTGGCGAGGGAATGCGTTTGGAGTATCCTTTGTTCTCATTCACTTCTTTTGTTTTTTTTAGTGGTTCAATCACATTACTTATCAGTGTTTGGTTTTTGCTTAACAAGAACCTCAGATATGCTAAATCGCGAATGGGCATGCGGAGGAAGCCCAATAGATAATATAAAAAAAACAACGAGAATATGAATTGTTATTTGCGGCTACAATAGAATGGAAGCTACCAATGGTGTGTATTTTATCCACTGTAATTTATATGAAAGCTACCTTTTGCAGCTTCTAAAGATTGGTGAAAATATGTTCTATTTTGTCCAATGGTGTAATTTATTTCGTGTAGTTTAGATTTGTATATTAATAGCTTATTAAAATTGATGATAATAGTCAACGGAGATAGTAGTCATTTGACATTTTGACTCATTGCCATGAATTCTTACTATTAAATAATTGCTTTCAGTATTACTCAGTCGTTGGCCTTTAGCTGCCCACTCTGCTTAGTCATATTGACCAAATCTCAATTCTATTGAAATCCATATTCGTCACGAAAGTTTATATATGAAAATTTAATATACCATTACTTTCGTATGTTACTGTGGTATTATGGGTTTTATCATTTTTTCCCAGTGATAATCGGCATGTGACAAATGCAAATTTGATCTGTGTTTAGTTTTTTTTTTTCAATTGATGATTATTTTGATAAGTTAGTGAATAGTTTCTTTTATTATTACTACAAACGTATTAAAGAAACTTACCACCATGATCTAAGATGTTTAATATTTTAATGTACAATTCTTATTACCTATTCAACTTAAGGATGACAATTGAATTTAAGTTTATCGAATAATCACGAGAATTGTCTGTTAAATAGATTTTGATTTACATGTTGGTATTTAGTTTGATTTTTAATACAAAATAATTTTAAAATAAAAACTGATCAATCCAACTAATATCTTCATTATTGATATTCAACTTGGTAACAAATCTTAATGACCATAATAATCACAATCTACTTGGTGAATACTTGGAGATTTGAGTTTGAGCTAGAGAAACTAGTGATCATCATTTATTCCTCCAATTGAAAGAATGATTTCCTGGTTGATTATCATTCAATAACAATCAAGACATGACCCTTTAGCATTAACAACCGTAATCATCAGGGTACTGAAATCGAGGGAGGCTAGTTCCCCATTTTTTTTCCTGATGAAATTAAATCAATTAAATTCAATGGAATGATTTAATTGATTGATTAAAGTTAATGAATTGATTATAACAAAATATGTTACATTTTACTTGTAAGATTTATTTGTATTAACAGTTTAAAAATGGTGTAGATTTTCAGATTTGCACTTGATGCCAATGAATCATATCTCATGAGTGTAATTTTTTATGCATGTTAGTGTAAAATATGTTAATTGTGAATTAATCATTATTTATAATTTTTAATTAGATATAAAATTCAATAAACTTATTATAGAATATTTACTCTGATATATAATAGTGTTGCGTTCTTCTTTTTTATCGTCTAAAGAAACATTATAAACTTTCACTGAAACAGTTTATCTGTATCGCTGTTCAAAGCTATTCTACGAAGATGACCGGAAAAGGTATAACAAAGACAAAAGAGTAATATAAATGTTCGCTGTGAAATCAGAAAAGAATCACCGCATCACATTTTCAATTCTTTTCGGTTGAACGTAACAAATGTGAAATGTTGTGCTTGTGCACAGTGCAAAACAGAAAAGGCTGCGTTATTAAAAATAATAAAAATAGAAAGAAAATCGTTTGATCACTTTACCGTTCACGATAAGAAAAAAAAGTAATCACTAAAAATAAATTTAATTCAAATTTAAGTTTGAAAACTTTAATCCAAAAATACACTTATTTATTATTTTTGTTTGCCTATCTATAAATCAAATGTAATATTAGAATTGTCAAGATAATTATACCTTTCATTTCTTTAAGAATACATCCTATTATGTATGTATATTCCTCCTAACACTCTACAAAACAATAGAATTATTTTGTATGAAAACTTAAAATTATTTTTCTTTCTTGTTAATAGCTAATTAAGGAGTCAATAATAGAATGATTCTACTTTTTTTTCCCCAAAATATGTTAAAAGTGCATTAGAAATCACAACGAAGTGCATTAAAAATAATCTTTTTAATAACCATTTTTACTTTTGATTCTTTAACTAGTGGGCTAGACTCTAGAGTAAGTAAGCATTTGTCTTCTTTTTATCGATGGTTTTAGTTCTATTTATAAGCTCTTTTTCAAAATTTGTCTTATTATTTTTTATAAGATTCTCTCCTAAATTGTCTACTTCACTGAATACTTTTTTTCTTCATATAAATACTTTTAAGTGGAGATGTATTAATAATGTGAAAAGAAATTAAGAAATATAATCTAAATAATTTTAAAAGAATTTTTAGATACTATAAAAATTAACAAATTTAATGTTATTAACTAAATTACATATTTTTTAATGGTTAAAATGGTCTTATATGTCGGACCATTTTTAAACAATTATTTCCATCTCTTTTTAAAATGTTATAATTGAAAAAAATTAGTTATTGGTGTTGTTTTGAAATTTAAAAAAAAAACATAAAAAGAGTATCTTATTACTTATTTGTTTCTTTTTATCTGTCTTTTTTAAAAAAAAAAGTTGTTCTAATTATTTGTTAATTTAAAATTTCAAGATAACATAAATTATTATTACTATTATTATTATTTAATTGTATACTTTTCCCTTCTACTTATTTCTTAAATATTTCTATATTTGTCACAATATAACAAAATAATAATAGAATTAACATTTGAAAATTAAAAAATATTTTTAATATAAATATAATACTATGCTTTAATTCGTGTATTATCTTATAAAGTAAATAAGAAAAAATAGAGAGTTATTATATTTCCTCCAGAGTTGATATGGTTTGTCTTTTGAGGTAACATACATTTCTTAATAAAATTAACAATCACTACATAAATTACTATGATAAAATGTTTTGTTTTAGAAAATTATTTTTGTTAAAAGAGTTAGGATGTAATTGTAAAAAATATATTTACGTAAGACAGTAATAAATAAATACTGTACTTTATATTATTATAAAATTAATTAATACTCTTGGTTTTTCAAAATAAAAAATACTTCTGATTATAAGAAAAAAAATCATATTTATTAAAGAATTAATTATCTTCATTAAAAGTGTTTGACTCTCAATTAAAAAATGAATATTTTTAAAATTATTCTTTTATCGAAACTTTATATTAAGCATGAAGAAGTTTTTAACTTTATTAAATGAATGATACTTTAAAAATAATTTAATTAAAATAAAATAAAACATTGATAATTGAAATTTGCACATAGGAGTACTCTATTTTGAGAAGAAAAAGAATTGTGTAGTATTCAAGATTTGAGAGACCACGTAGTATTTGAAACAAAAACAAAAAAGTCAACCCCGACTGTTTTCATTAACTTCACCCGTTGATTGTACGTCCCCGAAATGGAGAAAGTTACCCCCATCTAATTTTCACCGACATTTGACTTTTCCTTCAATAATGGAACAACCTACGTTAACATCCCTAGGATCTGTGTCCTACAAACAAGCAAATTCTGATACAGAGACACTAATAACTTGCTCATTACTGTATTTTATTTTGTATTGAATCAGTTTCAACATTTTCCGACACTTCTACAATTTCTTCCAACTAATGGGGTCTCGTAGGTGCATGCATAATTGTGTTTTTTCTTGTGAACCATCGAAAAAGTCATAACACCTCTCTCATCTAGTTACTGGACAGAGATAGCTACTAGGCTACTACTATTATATGATTCATCTCTTCCCGTATCAATAATTATTTTCTTAAAAAATAAATTTATCTTCATCAAGAATGTAATATTTGTATGATTTTATATAACAATATGAGATCATACATTTGTATGTTTATTTCAAGAGTTTCTGTATAACAAGAAACAAATAGAAAATGACAAAAGTGTATAAGATAACCAAAATGGTGTGGTGCGATTCAGTTTTCAATTTTAACAATAAAAACTTAAAACTGAATTAAATTGAAAAATAATTTTTTGGTTATGAATTTAGTTTTTTTAATTTTTAGATCGATGTAACAGTTTAAATAATTTTCTTCAGTTTGAAATGATTTGTACCTTACTGTTGTAGTCCTTGCTATGTTATAGGAGGACTACCATTTGTGAACTAATTAATTACTAAATTTAGTCGTCGCTTGGTCAAATTGCTATAACAAGTTTAAAACTTCTTGATATAGCAAGTTTACTGCTTAAGTTTGCTACGTTATTAAAGCAAACTGGCTAGAATTATCGATATTTTAGGGTGGGTCCTTTCCCAAATGTTGGAGATTGTTTTCAATTCCAAAGGTGGCCCGTATCTGTAATTGCATAATTGTTTTAATAATCTCACATAGACCAAATGTCCATTTTTTTTGTAGTAGCAACATTTTTTGTTTGGTGAAGAAATTGGTAACAACATTGTCTCATTACAACACAATATAATTTTTAGTAACATTTTTTTAGGTAACAGTTAATAAAAAAATTGTTATAATCTGTTAATAGCATTTAAAAAATCTTATAAAATATAAATAAATGTTTTAATATGTTTTTGTGATATTTTATTAAATATTATGTATAATCTGTGTTACTAAAAATTTTATACAACATTTAATAAAATATCAAAATAACATATTAATAACATTTTTAAAATATTATAAAAAACTTTTAACAACATTTTTACTAAATATTACATAAAATATATTGTTAAAAATCACAAGTATAATAGTGCCTATACCATCAGAGCTGGAAACATATTCGAGCTTACTTATGTTTTTTTTGGCTATCTATTTTACACCACATGCTTCACTATTCGAAAAATGGAGGTATCTAATTATCAGAAAAACATTTTTTTTTCTTTCTAACTTCAACACTATATAACTCATGCGACAACTTCATCAAGCAGGCCAAAGCATGCACTCCAAACAGACAGTGTGGAAGTCTCATTGCAGACAGTCATTTATTAATTTATAATATTATATTTAATGATTAAAAAATATTGTGATGATACACTCATTTAACATTTAATCGCTAACTCATGGTAGATGCTGCTTAAAAAGAAACAAATGTAATATGTATGTTTGTGTACTAAAAGCTTAAATCATTGTCTTTATCATTTTCAATGGTTCTTAAAACAAATTTATTTAGTATGTACTATTCTTACTCTATTTCCCATTCAATCATTGATACTATCATATATACTAACGTTTCCATATCTCAATAATGTCGTGTTATGTACACAAACATTGCTTAAAGGCGTTATAACCAACATCACCAAGTTACATGCTTGCTTTCACATCCCTGAAATTATATTAACAAGAAGATCGAGAAGTATTAGCCTTAACGTCTTCTGTGTGATCTCTTTCCTTTGGGCTTTTGCCCCTTTATGTCAGGAAAAACGAAACAGTTTATTGGCTTTATTTACATTATTTGTTGATTGATGTAAGTATATATTAACAGATTTAGAGATATAACTAATATTCTCATTATCAATTTTTTGATTATTGGGAAAATACATCTATCTCTTACTTATAATATCACGTACATTACTATCTATCTCTTACTTTTATTAAGATATTAAAGAATTAAATGGAAAAAAGCTATAATAGTAGCGACTTTGTTATTTAGCACACTTTGGTCAATGATTAAATAATTAAGAGTATAAATTTTTCATTTTAAAATGTAATATTTAATGTTGCAACATATTTACGCTGTAATTTCTAATATATTTTTTAAATATTAAATCACTGTTTTAAGATTATATGCGGCAAAACGTAATGAAAAAAATACCAATAAATATTATTTTAAATTTCTAAATGGATAAATAAATAGAACTAAACATATCTTTTAAGAGTATATAAATAAAAGAATCAGAAGAAGTATTTATTTTCGCTTATACTTTTTTTTATATATGTTTTCGCTTATACTTAAATCGAGTAGTTCATTATTTTATTTTTATTATTATAGAGACGCATTAGATATTCTTTAAAGTTAAATCAACCTGTTAAAACTAAGTTTAGATTTCTGAATCATTTGATTCCCTAAGATATCCCGAGACAATTCAGGGAGAGAAAAAAAAAACACTATCATGGAATACAATTCTAAAATAATTGTAAAGTAGTAGTTGTTATTCGTGTCCGCTTTTCGTGCTAAATTATTGTTTCCGTCGAGTAGTTGTGTTCCAACAAGTAAGCAATTTGTTGTGTTATTTAGTATATATTATTGCATAAAGTAGTTTTATATTAATATTTTTAAAAAAATTAATATATTATTTTATTTTTGAATCTCAAATCTAAAAATATTGATTTAAAAACAATTTAATCGGACAGTATATATCAATGAATACGTTAATAGATCAATTTCAATTTCGGTGGAATAAAATGAGCGCCGTGGAAAATCCGATTGAGGGAAAACGTTGACAAATTGTTATTTTTATTTTAATCAAATGAGATTGAAATAAATTTACTCGAAACAATTATCAAGTGAATAAATTAACTAAAAAAAATTATTTGAATTTATTTGGTGATCTTAAAATCTGAAGGTTAAATATATAACTATGTTAAATACTCAAAAGAGTAAAAAAATTATCATGTATAATAATTTTGTATTACTCAAATGGATTATCTTCCATAAAAAATATTTATAATCTCTACTAAAAAATTCTTTACTCAAAAAATAAGATATTGTTAATAATAAAGAATAAACAAACAAATTATTAGTGAGCAATTAAGCCGCCCATTAATATAATTAGCAGGACACCAACTTAACATCGTGGGCCATTGAAATAAATATATCCCGATAATACCCCCATCTGTGAGCATGACAACAAATGTTTCAGAAGGATAAAATGGGGCATCCAATTCTATCGGTATTGCGTGGAGGGAAAGTCAATTGCTAACGGTATCTATCCACCGACCACCGACCACCGACCTACTCCTCTGCCCACTCAGAATTATTAAAAATATAAATATATTGGATAATAATGAAAATGAAACAAAATATTATTTATAGCAAATAAAAATAATTTTCTTTTTTCTGATTAAATACCCTTTGAAATTCTCTCATTTCATTAACCCGCAAACGACACCAACCAACCTACCATTACTGATCAGGCGCTCACCATCATACACCTGATAGCGCCAATGATGTATTAAAATTTTATTTGAGAGAAAATTAAGTTTTGAATATAATTCATGTCTAAAAAATTCTATTTTTTAAATATACAATAAGAGTCAATATGAAAATTTAATAAAATTTATTTAATATATTGATATTATATGAGAGTTTATGCTATAATTTTTTTGTTACTTTAGTTTTAATGTTGTGTCACATACACTATTAAGTATTAACTAATAGAAAATTATAATAATTGGTTTTTTAAAAAATTATTGTTGAAATTAATAAAATTATTATTTATTATTGGATGGTAGTGTGAAAATTCTTTATTTTATTTACGTATATACTATTTGCTCTAAATTAAAGTATAGTAGATAAATTAAAAAATGTATAAATTCAAATAAGTTTCTTGTTTGCTTTTCCAAACGATACTGTTACAATTACTATTATTATATTTGATTGCTTTAAAGGCGGGTTGACGTCCACCACCGCTTATCCAAAGACAAGCTATTATTGTACCACTAACACACAACTAGTTATGGTCGAATAGAATCATGTCTTCCCCCAACGACTCTTTTCTTTTCTTTTTTTTACACAAAAGAGTGTTTTAGTTTGATAAACTTATAGAAAATGAAAAAAAATAGTATGCTATGCGTGTAAAATAAATTATATATGTTATCATTTCTTTAATTATTTTTTCTTTTTCTTTTTAAAAATAAAGATAGAAGTACGAAGTACCTCTTCTTCAACTAGTATTTAATAATAAATTCATATGTATACTTTTTATAATAATGATTTTAAAATTATAGCTATTATAACTCTTAATTAATTGATAATATAATTTTATACATTAGTATTACAAAAATATTAAACTCATGAAAAAATATATGAATAACATAATTATACAATTATTAATTTTCATTTGATTGGAAATTTAAATATGGTATTCTCAATCAACAACATTTATCCAATTAATAAAAAAAATCATCTAATAAAAATGTGAGTATTATTTTCACTATCGATTTGAAAGTTTTATTGAAATCTTTATAACCACACACTTTAAGCTTTGAGATCTATCTTAACCATGATGAGTTCCTTAAATTTAATTAATCTAAAATTTTATTTAAAATAAATAAATAAAGTTATGTCAAGCACTTATGAACCAAGAAAAAGAAGGATAATCCAAAATAATTGATTTAATGAGTTTGATTTAGGAAATAAAAGAAAAGAAGAAAAGAAAAGATGATTTTTTTTTAGTTGTTTGATATTAAAAAAATAAAAACATAAAATAATACATACATAAAATGAGATAAATATTTTATATAAAAAATGAGATATAGCTTAGATAAGTTATTTTTTTTCTTTATACAATAACTTATTTATTTTTCTTTTTCTTTTTATTTTGATTTAGAAGGAAAACATGTTTTTAATATGTATATTCTTTCCTTCTTTTTTTCTAAACCATTCCAAACAATAAAAGAATTAAAAAAATCATGATTTTCCTTTCTTCTTAAATCATTCTTTCTCTTTTCTACTTAAACAAACAACACTATTAGAAAAATATTTAGTATATTCTATTAAATATTTTAGATTATTTGAATATAAATATGTACCGTTTTTATTTTTAATACAGTAAATAAATTATCTCAAATATATTTAACTTTAATCCTTTTAGTTATTATATTAAGATAATTCGTTAACTTTTATTTTTAACATACATCTTAATTTCTTAATGAAGAGTATTTGTAAATACATTTTAATTTTTTCCCGTAGATCTTTTTTCATTTTTTTCTTATCACTATATTTAATTAATATCACATCACAGTCAGTCAGTCACACGTTGGAATTATCATTTTCTCAATTTTTTTCTTCTTAAGTCTTTCTTCTTACCACACAAATACATCCGAAAAATGAGTTGGAGATTATACTTTTTCCTTTAAGAAATTAATAAATACATTTTACACCAATAAATACTTGCACTAGTTACGTATATCGTAAAACCTTTTTCACCGCTTTTTATTTTGTATATTATATGCACATCGATAAACATATAAACATAGAATATAGATATATTTACATGTATATTTTTGTTTTGATTATATTTAAGAATAAATAACATATATACCAATAATTTAAATATATTTTACACTATTATTTATTACAAACTGTCTTTTTATAGTAAGTTTGTCAACTTAATTATCATATTCGTATTAACCATGGTTTATGATTAATTAATACTATAATTACTTTTACAGTAATAATATTATTTTCCTAGTTGCCTACTAAGCTTTATTCCAATTTTTTTATTAATTTAATTTATAGTAAGTATTGTTAATCTGACACTTTTTAAGAAAAATGTCTAACAAAATTTAATTATTTGACTAAACAATCTAGTTTATTAATATGGTCATTGATTGAATTCATCTAATACATATGATAAAAACATTATAAAGAGGTTTTTTTTTAACGGGAATATATTACAGAGAGTAGAATATGTAAATGTATTAGTTTATATAGATTTGGAGAAAACAATGTGCGTGGGGAGGGAAAAATCTAAACAGAGAAAACAATACCATCAACCATGCATTGTTGTTGTTGATGAAAAGCGATGGCGTTGTCTGACTTCCACAACCTGCGTCTTAAAAGGGACGGTTTTGAATTAAAATTACAAATATCCAAGGAAGGACAAAAGGGAAAGGCATTAGCCATAGGCTTATGGTTGAAAAATTAATTATGAGTTGAGAATTTTTATATGTTTATTTTCAGGTTAAAAAGATTTAAGAATAATTTTGAATTTAAAATTAATTTTAAATCAAAATAATTTTGAATAATTTATGTGTTGGATTTAAAATTTTATAATATATATTTTTTAAAATGTAAGTTTATAATACAATATAAAAAATAATTCGTATCATTTTTAAATTAATTTTAGCTGCATTTATCCAAATAATAATGAATATATGGAGAAACAAATATGGAATTTTTTATTTAAAAAAAAATGAGGGGTCGAGTGAGTGATTTTGTCGGTGAATTAATAATTTAAAATGGAAATCGAAAAAAAAGAGAGATTATTATTGATATTATTATATCTGGTTGGTAATTGTTTTTTGGGCATTAAAAAAAAAAGCTGGGGTTGAAAGGAAGCATATCAACGTGGAGGCTTACCCAGATGACAAGCTTAGTGCGCGAGTCGCATGACCCTCTCTCCCTTATAACCCTTCCGTGTCTTTTACGAGTTAGATTTCTCATTCGTCATGGAACAGATTCACTCTCTCTCTCTTTAGAGATTTGATTGACAAACACAACGAATTCCAAAGCTAACAACTTTATAGAGAGAGAGAGAGAGAGAGATGGAGGGTGAAGGAAGAAGAAGAGAAGGAGGAGAGAGAGAAACAGCAACAGCAGCAGCAACGAGGAAGGTGGTGGAGGGTGCTGATCAGAGAAGATACAAAGGAATAAGGATGAGGAAGTGGGGCAAGTGGGTCGCTGAAATTAGAGAACCCAATAAGCGTTCAAGGATTTGGCTCGGTTCCTATTCTACCCCTGTCGCCGCCGCACGTGCCTACGACACCGCCGTCTTTTACCTCCGGGGACCCTCCGCGCGCCTTAACTTCCCGGAGCTTCTCGTCGGAGAAGGCGCCGCCGCCCTCACCGGCGGCTGTGACATGTCAGCGGCTTCTATTAGGAAGAAGGCCTCTGAGGTCGGTGCTAGAGTCGATGCTCTTCAGGCAACCCTTCACCATCATCACCACCATGTTGCGCCACCGCCGCAGCTTCTCTCTGCTGGCGGCGGTGGTGGGTCCGGTGATTTCGCAGTGCGGGTTGTTGACCTGAATAAGATGCCCGAACCCGAGAGCTCGGACTGTGAGTGGAACGTGAATTGAAGGAAAAGGGAAAAAGGTGCATGTTTTCATATTCAGGTGGTTGTTATTAACGTGCGCCGGCTGAGGCAAAATGATGTTGTTGATGAGGCCTGTGGTGGTGGTGGTGCGGAGTACTGTACTGTATCTTTTTTCCTTCAACCTTTTCTCTCTTGGGTAGTTTTTCTTTTTAATTTTTAGATATTACAAAAGAAATTTTGGCGTTGTAAAAATATGTTAAATGTAAATTAACTAGTCCAGTAGCAGTTTCTTTTTCTTCTGAGTTGTCTGTCTCTTGAGTAGGTTTATTTTACCTTTAAATTTATTAGTTTATTATGTCTTTCTGGTTCTGAGAAGGAAAAAAAAAAGATGTTGTTTTAGGTATGTGGAAAGGAATTCGGCGGAAATTAGGAATTTTTGGAATGAAAGTGAAGGTGGGTTTTACTATAAGTGAGGTGTGTTGTTTTGGGGTTAGAAAAAAAGAATAGAATGAAGCAGTGGAAGTGAAATACTAAGGTGGAGGGAGGGGACAGCAATGGCCTACGGTGCCCAGCAGTTGGGTACAAAAGGAGGGAGTGAGCCATGCTAACCACTAAAGTAATAATAATAACTACTAAAAAGTGATAAGATTGAGAGTTAGGTATTTTTCTGGTTCTACACTGTTTCCTGATTATTGAGTTGTGAAAGGGGAAATGAATGGGCCACTGGCAAGGGAAAACGTTGTGGCCACTGCTGTTTTGACAACGATGGATGATGGGGTCGGTTAATAGGTTTTGTCGTCTCAGATTTTTATTTTCCCTTCTAATTCTAGTCAAATCTCAGGCAACAATCGTATCGAAAAATAAATAAATTATATATATAAACGATAAACAAAGAGGAAAAAGAAAAGAAAATGAGAGAAAGAAATGTCTCCATGTGAAAGCAAAATTACAGCTCCTCTATTGATTAACAAATATCTTTGAGGAGGATTTATGATTTGAGTCTGAGCTGTACCCCATATTTGGTTTGCTACGATCTGAGAGTCCATGATTAGCGGAGAATTAGAGGATTTTTAACCTTTATTTGAGGTTTTTTTTATAGCTGTGGTCCTGTGGATTACATCGTGCTTGACGTAAGTAGGCGATTAATTAATTAATGATAAAGTTAATCTACCGTATTAAGAATAAGATATAGGCTTCATCAGCCAAAAGAGATAAAATTGCATAAAAGGCAAGGATAGGGTAAAAGACAAATGTAGAATTGGATGAACGAAGAGGACAACATCCTCGTGCTCGGTTATTTAGGAGTTTGGTTTTTATCTATAGACCGTAAGGGCACCGAATAATGTGGAGATCAGTAGAGAGGCAAGTAGTGTGGCCAAATTGACCAAAAGATCAACATTAGGCAACGAAGTCGTCCTTAATTTTCTCATCGTATAAAATGAAGAAACAAAAGACAGTTCCCAATCTGTTACTGTCAACCGTTCTGCTCAACAGCTAGGCATGAGTTTTATTACATTGACGGCCCAAGACCAGTCATCACTTCCGCTCAACCACTAACCGATTTAAAACGATTTAGTAGTTAGTATAGAGGTAGATTAATGCCGGTTGAAATTTGTGTCTGAATTAACCATAGTCTTTGACATATGATTAATGCTGCGAGTTCACAACATTTTCAACATCATTGTCACCAAGGTGGTACTGTTTAGGAAATTAAATGACGCTGTTATATATTACATATTTTATTATATTATTTAATATATATTGGACAAATTAAAGGGATCAATTAAATATATCTAAATAGATTCCTAAGTAAATATAAGATAAATGGTTGGATATCAGTGTTAGACCGATTAGGTTTAACAAGAGTTTACTGGTCCAACAATAAACACTATATATTTGGTTAATTAAAACAAAATGCATATACATGTCAAATCAATTTTTTTTCTTTATTTTCTATCTAAAGAGAATAACATATTAGAAGTGATTTGACCGAGGAAGACTAAAACTTATAAGAAAAGATTAAATGTTAGAAGATTAAAGATAAATCACTGTCGTGATAAAAATAGGTACGCATTATTTGTTTAAGATTTTTTGATAGTTCAATATGATGTTTATGGAGTTTTATTGAGTGGTGGTTTTCACCATAAAGATTTAAAAATTAATATTCCAATAATTGGTATCAAAGTCATTATCATATTGAATTATTAGGAAAATAAATAATAATTTATTATCAGGAATGGCATTCAATCAATTATGATAAAATTTGCATAATCTTATTATAATCTCATACAGAAAATTGACTGCAATAAAATTAAGGAACTTAGACATTTAATTAAATAAAATAAACTTTTGATTTATGTTTGTTTATTTAATTATTATTGCTTTTAATTGTCTTGTATTTCATAATAAATTGGTTGAAACAATATTATTGTCAAAGTAACCTCTATTACGGATAATCCCTTATTGTGAAGTATAAATATGAGTATATTTATTATTTATGCGAATAATCATCGGTCCAAAGGAAGATTATTATTTGGCCAAATAATATATATACATGTGATGATAAATATGTAACGATTATAAAGATTTTCATGTAAGCAATAGTCGGCCCAAATGAATACTATAGCTTGACAAAATTTATTGTCAATATTTGATTACTGCATTGAGAATACCACTTACAAATTGATATTTTTGGTCCAAATATCAAATGTTAATGTTGTGTTAGGTGTCTTGTAAATAGGTCCACATTGGTTTGGATTGTTTGTTAATGTCATGTATGTACATTTTGTTTTAATTATGCATTTGGTATGACATGGACGTTAAAGAAAGAGAATGTGAAAATTGTTCTTGATTGCATGGATCTAGACCTTGCGCTAAGGATGGAGAAACTCATTTCCACTTCGGAAAATCCAAATTTTGATTACATAGAGAAGTGGAAGCACTTTAACTGCACGAGTATGATGATCATGAAATGCTCTATTCTTGAGGTATTTCAATACTATATTACTGAGAGCACTGATACTAGGAAGTTCCTCAAAGAAATTGAGCAATATTTTACTAAAAATGACAAGGCGAAAACGAGTAATACATTAGCAAAACTCGTAACCATGAAGTATAAAGGAAAGGGGAACATAAGGGAGTACATTATTTAGATGTCTAATCTTGCTGGAAAACTCAATGTACTAAAGTTAGAGCTATTTGATGATTTGCTTGTGTACTTGGTTGACATTTTTCTTCCTGCACAATACAATCAATTTGTAGTGAGGTACAATACACAAAATGATAAATGGACTTTTAATAAGCTCATTGCTCACTGTGTGCAAGAGGAAGAAAGGTTTCAGCGAGAAAAGACTAATAGTGGTTTTCTTAATGGCACATATCAGAGGTCAAATGAATTAGAGATCATCGGGGTATACTGACTATGATTTTGCTTGATGTCAAACTAGTAAAAGATCCACATTAGGTTATGTTTACATGTTGGCTGGAGGAGCTATTTCTTGGAAGAATGTTAAGCAGACACTTGTAGCTTCCTTTACTATCGTCATTGAATTTGTAGCTTGTTTTGAGGCGTCCAACCATGGGGTATGGCTGCAGAATTTTGTCACAGGATTGCATATAGTAAGTGGTGTTGAAAGGCCACTAAAGATTTATTGTGACAATAAGTCAACAGTGTTGTACTTCAACAATAACAAAAACTCTTCAAAATCGAAGCACATCGATATAAAGTTTTTGGTTGTTAAAGAAAGAGTTCAGAGTAGTCAGATTTTCATAGAATACTCAGGGACAAACTTCATGCTTGCAGATCCGCTTATTAAAGGCTTAGTGCCTAAGGTCTTTCATGAGCGTACTGCTCATATGAGTGTTATTTTGTTTGATGACACTACGATTTAGTGAGAGTTCTTTATGTTGGTGTTCTATGTAAAAATATTTATATGTTTATTTTCTGCAGAATGAATATTTTGATGTTATCTGAATGTATATTTTTGTGCTTGTGTTTCTGCTTTGTGTATGCGAAAAATTAAGGATTGATCTCATAAGGACTAAAGAATAACCAATTGAAAATAGGCATGATAGAGATCATATTGCATGTAATTTCCATGTCACTCATCTATACTTACTCTATGTTGTTGAATATATTGGTGTGATGACCATGAAATGTTTAGTTATGTCTAATAGTGACAAAAGCCGTCATGATCTCATATTGATATAGGAGATGAACCATATTATATCTGAGGAGGAATCTAAGGATAAATAGCATACAGTTGCGCATTAATGATATATGATATAATTCTCTTAGGTTAATCTATAGCCTAAGTGAAAGATTGTTAGGAAATTAAATTTTATGATGTTATTATGTGTTTTATATTGTATTAATAATTATATTATGTTGTTTAATATATATTGGATAAATTAAAATAATCAATTAAATATGTCCAAATAAATTCTTAAATAAATATGAGATAAATTGATGAATACCGATGTTTAGCCAATTAGGTTTAATAAAAACTTACTGACCCAACAATAAACACTATATATAGGATTATAATATTTAATATGTTAAATCAAGTTTTTTTTTCTTTCATTTTCATCTATAGAGAAGAATTCCTAATAAATGAGTTGACTGAGATAGATTAAAACTCATAAGAAAATATTAAATGTTAGAAGACTAAAGATAAATCACTTCCATAATAGGAACAGATACACATTATTTGTTTAAGATTTCTTGATAGTCTAATATGAAATTTTATTAGATGATGATTTTCACCTTTAAGAATTTAAGAATTAATTTTCAAACAACTCATCTAAACTACAACGAGATCATTAAGAATAATAATAATTGCCCTTTCAAAATATTGCCCGTGACAAACATTCGTGTAAATACCAAAACATTAAGATATACACGCCTAAGCTAAAATTTTAATTCTAATTCAAGCAAGTTTCTGTGAACACTTTTTCTTTTTTGGGACAAATTCTGTAACACTTGAATCGAACTACTGCATGAAAATCCAGCAACAATTTTTTTAATGATCTTCTGAATCCTATCATGCTTTCTTTTGGTTCGCTTGTTTCATGTGGAGTGCGGCTCTTACAACATTTCCTCTTGTGATAATCCCGACCTTCAGATATTAATAATCACCATTTAGAAACATTAAAAATAAAATTGAAAGAAAAACAAAACAAATATAACGGATTGGAGGATTATCGTACCAGTCTACCCTCAGCATCTACAACTGGTAGGCGTCTAAATTTGGTTTCTAGCAACAACCTAATGATAGACATTTAAAAATGCTCATCTTTTTTTGTTGGCGGCTTAAAATATACTAAAAAACAAAGTTAAAAAAGGTAAAAGCAAAGGGGGATGTTTTCAAGGGTGAATAAGGAAAAAGATGGAAGAACCTCGCAGCATCCTCGAGATTGGTGGTCTCACGAACGACCATAGGGGCAGTAGTCATCAATTCACCAATCAACTTTCCGTTGGTCTTACTTAGCAGCTTTTGAACCTCATTGAAAGTCTGCAAGAGCCAATAATATCAGCAAATGTCTAGCACTCAGTTAGTGTGAGAAGCAAGCATGGTCGGCTATAAAAAAGTTCTATTAAGCAACATACATATTTATGTAAGTTAATTTCGACAAAAAGTAAGCCACACGTTTTTTATCCTCAATGACAACTTTCTCCATGGTGCAGCTTCCTTCTTAATTTACACTTAACTATGGCCAGATTTTTCTGGCCAGCCTAACTCTCCAGTATAATTGAGATTACTGATTAGTAATCATTTCTCAGTAGTTAGTTACTGCATATCACTGCCAAAGTGGGTATTTTAGCATATCTAATAATATCTTCAAACCTTCCATGAACAATAACAGCAGCAACTAAGGGGAAAGAGAGTCAGAGTCACCCCCCCCCCCCCCCCCCCCCCAAAATAAAATGTTGTTTAAATTTTAAGTCTAATTTAAGTTAAATGCATTTAAAAACAAGAAAGCATTGAAACACTTAATCATATTTAATTTATTTATTTAGTATATTTTAGAAGGGGAGGGGTTACTATGATAGAATAGACAACTGCAAAATTTCCTATAAAAGTTGTTTGGGATGCAGGTAGGAATGCCTAGTAATACTTATATATGGTAGTGATATATGGATTTTCCTTTTCCAATCCAGACCAGCCTAGCTTTTTAAGGTCTGACTACCAAAATATCAGCTCAGTAAACTCAACTTGTTTGTATTAACAATATAAAATCCAGAAAATAGTAGAATATGATGGTAAAGATGAATTATCTATCAGAGAAAGAAGTACAAACATACTTTCCAAGTACTGTCGACTTCTGGAAACATGTTGTTATCCTTTAGCCCGTGACCTGAAACCAGCATAGCGCACTGTATTTGTGGTCTTAATTTGGCGATAGAAACGCATTAAAAATGCTAAAAAAAGATTTTTATGCTATCCCATGAAGTGAAAGTGCTGTTAAGTTTTGATTTTTGAATAAGGTGAAAATCAAACTAACAACAAATGAGAAAGGAGCAGATATTGCTTTTTTTTAATAAAAAAAAAATCAATTTACCTGATATAGAGTCCAGTGCTAACAAATCATAATCTGAAACAACACCAACCTGCAGAGTATAAAAGCACCTTTAGAAATAATTTCCATGAAAATTAGTCCAGCAATGTTCTGCCGAGTTAATCTCAAATGCAAATGGGTAAGAATGAACAACTGACCAGTTTCCAGCTATCATCAATCACGGGAAAACCAGTTATCCTGTTTTCAACAAGAATCTCCAAAGCTGTTGCAAAATAACATGTTAGGAATTAAAATAAAAAATCCTCCCTTCCTTTCACAACAAAGAAAAATGGAGAAGAATAGAAAACACTTCTACTCTGGAATAAGACATGAACCAATTATGAAAATATACCTTCATCCACAGATGTTGTGGGTTTCACCACATGTAAATCCTCTTTCTTTGTCATAAAGTCACCAACAGTGTATAGTCCACTTCTTGGCTGCATATAATGTCATGTCAAAACGTGGTCGCTACATTTATACATTTCTCATAAGTTGGTGCACTCTATAAGTAGTGAATGACGGAGAACATCAGGCCAAACTGACAACAACAAAAAATCAAGCCGGTCTTGATTTTGCCACCCTGAATACAGAAGGGCTTCCTCCATTTCAAGGAGGCAAATATATGGATAAACTTGTCTCTGAGTACTTATAATAGAAGAAAATAAAAAGACAAAATTAAATAAATTTTTTCGTAAATTAAAATTAACTTATCATAACTTAACAATAAGTTTTTGGAGAATTTAATGTTAGAGAACTTTTATAAATTAACTTATGGAGAAATGTATTACATTTTTTCTTCTTACTTTATTCTCTTATTAGTACTTACAAAGAAGTTTATTCAGAGACCCAAATAGACCTTGTTCTCTAATTCTGTCACTCTTCACGTCGAAGCATGAAACTAGATTATAAATAGGCACATCAACTGCACCAGCGAAGGAGGCATAAGAATAGCATCTGAAGGATTAGGGGAAACATCTCTCTCTCTCTCTCTCCACAATTAATACTATTTCCAACCTTTCAGCCATTTTTACACTCACTCTAACTCTATAACCACTAGCTGTAATATGATATATTTAAAATTATAAGCACCATGACAAGAAATTCGTATTGTTTTAACAAAATTCTACGCAACTAAAGCAAGTGAGCGTAAAATTGTTAGAGACCGAAATCTGAATTGAAAATCTATCATCTAAAACACAAAGATATATAAAATCCTAACGGTGTTACATGACAGCAGTTACAAGAAATTCGATAAGAAGAGCATGCTTTGATTTGCAAATAGATTTAGAATTGAGTAGATAAGAATTAAGAAGAGATACCGAGACGTCATTAGCGGTGAGGGTTTTAGCAGCAAGAAGCGGCGATAGACGGAGGCGTGGGGGAGGAGGACAAGAGCGGTAGAAAGAAGCGGCGGCGGCGAGAGGCTGCCAGAGAGGGCGGTGAGTGGCGGAGGAAAGAGGAGGGAGAGTGTGGAGATGCAACTGCAATAGAACTGAGTCCATGTGTTTAGAATTTGGTTGGACTCCAATTCGAAACCAACCAAAGGATTGGATTTGAGTTGAGGGTTTGTTTTGGGGGTTTCAGAGTTTTGAGTTCACACTCTAATGTCTAATCTGCCGAGACACCCATTTCTTCCTTTAACTGTCAAATAACACAAAATTCACCGTCAATTTCTTCTCTCCGTTTCAACGCCTACCAAAAAAATATATAAACTTTTTAAAATATCCTTAAATATCTCTTCAAATTTTTGGCCTGGCTTGCAAGTGCCATGAAAATTTCACTTATTCATTCATTTCTTTTTAATTTAATTCAGAGATTGGGCACCATGAGGATTTGGATTGTTCAAGTGCCACATGTTTCATACTTCTTCAATATAGAAGTAGTATTTTTCAGACTGATTTATTGAAATACGTAATTTTATTATGTGGTTGAATGTTCTCAACTCCAAGAATATTACCTCCTGTGACCTTGTGTGAAGAATGTATGTGATTTAAACAATAATATAAGAAAAAAGGCATATAAAAACTTTTACTGTTATTTATTGTAATGAAATGAAACATTTCTTTTCTCAAGATGCTTTTTAAACATTTCTAATTATTTTTTAAAACTTTTCTAAATTTAAAGAATACTTTTTTATTTCAATTTAAAGAATACTTATAATAATTCATGAGATGCCAATGATATATTTATTCTTTTTAAATTTGTACTTCTTCATCAACAATTTAATATCATGTGAATTTTAAGGACAAGGAACAATTCTCTATTCATATAATTTTTTTTGTCAAAAAATTATTCATTTAAAATGTCTAGACACTTACACAAACATAGGATGCTAAATAAGAGCATTACATTAATACATGGCATGTAAACAATAGCAATTAGCTAATCAATCGCGTACTCGAAACTAAGCAAATTAGCAATCCTATACTCTGGATACAACAAAACAGAATATTCAAGTTCTCTTGTTTAAAAGAAGTCTGAATAAAGTCTTCGCCTTTATTCATTCTCCTATTACAAACAATATTCAATTCATATATGATTGCTTGCTTCATACTTCAAGTTCAGTTCCAGATATAGCAAAATAAATAATACTTGAAGTTCCAGAAGCATTATCCAGCTCCATTTAAAATTGGTCCTTTACTTCCTGCACCCTCTTTTGCTTCTTGCACCTCCAAAAAACTCAAAGGAAGGTTCACGAAGAAAAGCCTTAAAGTTGGGAAGTAAGCCCAATATCAAATTGGGGGAGCCCAACAAACAGCCCAATTAAAATGTAGTATTTTAGGCATTACGTAACATCCGAAAATTTTGTTTTCTGAAATTCAGAATTATTTAAAAAAAAAAACAAAGCTTTTATTTTATAATTTTATAAACCTTGAGAGTGGAATTCTCGAAGGAAAAATTCAGGAATTTTGAATATACAATTCTAATTCCTTAAAAAATTCATTTCTAGAAGTTCAGAATTTTAAGTGTAATAAAACTTTAGTAAACTGACGTCACAAAAAAAATCTGTAAAATTAAAGAAAATAGGGATTTAAGCTGTAGGCCTTGGATGCATCTTACCACATGATGATAGCCCAAGTTCATTTATATGGAAGGCGGCTGCTTCCTACACCAAAAAAATTACTTTCTGTATTTTTTCACATTTTGGATTAATCTGAAACGTAAAATTATATTCTGAATTGGCGACATTTTTTTATATTCTCAAGTAGCTAATTCAAAATGTAAAATTATATTCCAATAATGTTTAGGAAGCAATTTTTCTTGCAGGAGGAAGCAACAGCCTACATGGCATATGGTCATTCTAAGTTGTTAAAGTGTTTCATTTCATTCCAATCAATCAGTTGTTACAATGGGCATGGGCCTAAAAACTTAATAGCTTGTCGTTGGGTTCGAAGTTTCCAAACCAATCCATTCGCGAATAAAATTAAAACATATACTAATACTAATTTAAATGTTCACTTATTTAGAGAATTATTGTTAGCATTGGGGTATTTAAATCCAAATCAAACTAAAATAAAAATCAAAAATAGCTAAAAAAAAACTTGAAAATCTAACTAAATTGTTTCTTGGATGATTTTTTTTAAACGGATTGGTTTAGTTCTATTTGCAATTTATATTTTTGAAATTGATCAAATTGTAATATTTATATTACTTCAGCATTATATGTATATCACTTGAATGTTACAGTATTTTATAATATTATATGTATGAATTTATGTAATGTATGTCACTTTCATTTTCTTACATTTTTTAAGATATGTTTGATTTAAAATTGATAAAATTTGACAGATTTTTATTATAAAAGATTTAATATATTAATAAATTTAAAAAATTGTTATTATTAATTTTTTAAAAGTAATTTGATTTAAACTTGAAAACAAAGTAGTAAAAATTACAAAAATCAAATCAAAGTAAATCTAAAATATTGGTTTTGTTTGATTTGAATATTATTTTAAATAATAAAAAAACCAAATATTTTTTAAGTTTGTTTTGTGTGCCTTTTGATGAAAAATTAAATCAAATCGAGTCACAAACACTTTAGCATATATTAATTTTTTAATCATATTATTAATGAAAAAATTTCTAGAGATTTAATGAATTAATTATTAAAAAATAATAAATACATACATACATATTGATATAAAGTAATAAATACATACATAAATAGTATAATAATTAATTGTATACCTTGAATTAATAATTAACATGTATAAAATTATTTTTAAATACATACATATTTCTAACGAGATGTGTACAATTTTTTTATGTATCACTAATTATTAATTTAACTGTTTTATCTTCTTCTATAAAAAAATTAAGTGTTTGATCTTGTTTATATTTAGCTAACATTGTTTTCTGATAGAACATTATTCAAATTAGAATATTATATTGCCGAGTTTGAAGATAGCGAGTCTCGCGAGGCCAAAGGTCGAATAAAAAACAGGTGACGAATCTGTGTGATCCTAAGTTTGTTCGTGTGGCTAATTCGCATGGAAAAATAAACGCCTAATTATTAATTTCATCGTTAAATTAATTTAAATTTTAAATTCCAAAATAAATCAATTTAATCATATTAATTTTTTTATAAAATGACGAAACGATATGTTTTTCTTGTTTTAGTTTTTTTATTTATTTTTTCTCTCTTTCATTTTAACTTATAATTCATTTTTTTTTTGTCTTTTTTAGACTTTTTTCTTTCCCTTTCTCTTTCTCTTTTTTTTATCTATTATTATATCCATCTATTATCGACTTCAATCAACTTAAATTAAATATGTTGTTGATATTGATATTGATATATTTTTTTATAATATTATGTTATTATAAAAAATTTATATATAATTTTACTTCAATAATAAAAAATTCACACTTTTATATTATTTAATTATAATTTGATTATAATATTATTATGTGTTACATAGATATATTTTTATTATTAAACTTTTTTACAAAAAATATAAATCTTATTTTTTAAAAATTCTTCTTATCACATCAGTTTAATAAAAAGAAATAGTAAGAAACAAATTATTCACGTAAAAAATCCTTTAAAAAAACTTCATTAAAAATGCTCTTACTACCATTCACACGACAAATAAGCTTTTATTGGGGATGGCCCACGGCCACGTGATGAGTCTATGCTGACAAGACTGCGGTGGTGGATTAACATGTCGGGATAAATTCTTCGATTTTTTTCTTCTTCTAAATATACAGTGCTTTAATTTTTTACAAAGTTTAACATCATATTAAAATTTATTTATATTTTAATATAATAATTGGAATAATATAATGATTTGAAAGTAATAAACCTCTTTCTTAATATAAAAAACTTCTCTTGATCTTGATCTGTACATAATTTGTTTTTTAATCTCCGTAGATGAATTTTCAGCCGCATATTAAAACGAAAAGCTTAACAAAAATGTAAGTTGGACCAAATTAAGCAGAGGGAATTCAAAGTTGATTAAATGAATGGTGAGATTCTTTTTCACAAAAATCATAATGACATAATTACGAGTTACGTTGTTTGTTTATTGTAAATAAGAATTTATACTTCTTTAGTTGCATACAAAACCGACCCAACCAACTTTTTTTATGTCGACTTCATTAAAGTTATGAAAAATAGTTTTTATAACTTTTTAACATGTACATAATCAAGATGAAAATTTGCGGAACAAACTCTTTTATTGTATAAAAAAAAAATTATTAGCGTGATGTTTACATATTTTCATACGTGTATATATCTTCCAAAAATATTTGAACATCTCCTTTTAATAATTTAATTATAGAAAATTAGAATAACAACTTTAATTTTAAAAATTAAAATAATTGTAAATATCATATTTCATTATTCTTCTCTATTTATCAATCTATATGTGCGAGTGAGTCTCTTTCTAATCTGATAATTTTAAAAGAAGTAATTTTTTTTTTATAATTTGTCGATTTCAAGAGGTCACTCATATATAGTGTTGATGAGATTCACTCAAACTTGTGGTCATATATGAACTGGGTCCATATTCTCTGTCTTTATTGATGGAAATTTTTTTGTCATCGTCGTCTCGTGATTCATGAATCATCAAATCATAAATTTTTCAAGTTGTTCTGTAAAATTAACAAAGCCAAACATAAGCAGCAGTAAGGACATGGCAAAAAGGGGATAATTATCATTTCATAGGATTCCATGTTTGGTTGGTTGGTTGCTAGCTTTCTAAAATTGTCAAATTACATAGTGGTTGGAAAATAGATATTCCTATATATGGAATGTACACGTGAAGCCACTGCCCATTAGCCATACCACATACTATCAATCCTTAATATTCGCATTCTCTAATTTCATTGAAAGAACACGTTAGAATTAGAATATGTTCATTTTGAACTTTCTTGAGCAAAACTAGTGATTTTTTAAGGATATATGCTGCCACAGACAGTGTCTGCTCTATTTCGTGTGCACTAATTCCATACTTAAACAGTGAAACATTTATTATTCCGAACGAATGCATAAAATATATAGTTTGAGGTAAATACAATGAACTATGATAGCTTCCTCTCCTAGCTCACGTAACTATTTTGGGGGACGAGAAGGAACCTAGATGCTTTACACTTGAGCCAGTATTTGATCATCATGTCCACATAATCAGTTAAATTCAACTAATTATTGCAATGAATGCAATTTAAAAAGTCTTAAATCGTGATTTAAATATGCTTTGTAATGTTTGCTCAACTTATAGATTGGAAAATTTAAAAGTTAAACTAAACATGTAAGAAAATTTAAAAGACATTAGAAAATTGAGTTCTGAATTTAATTTGGTTGGTTTTGTAAGTCAGTTACCTTTTTTTTTTGTCAAAAAATGTCATCTACTTTTTTAAAAAAAAGTGAAACAAGTATAAAAACTAATCTTGCAAGTTGCAAAGGAAGGAAAGCCATTAAATTTTTTAATCCATTTTGAGATTGAATATTTGGAAAATCACAAAACATATAGTAATTTAAGTCTTTTTAGTTTTTACCATTATTATCTTTTGTTTGCTATGCAGATGTAGCGCAAGTTTTATCCAAAGAACCGGTATACAAAAAAACAATCAGCTATAGTTAATACTTAAACCTCCACGCCACCCTTTGGCTGTAAGATCATTTCATCGGTTAATTATACAATCAATGAAGAAAATTGATAATTCTTTCCTTGTAATTAATTACAGTCGTTGAAAAGAATTAGTAACAGTATTTTAAATTCTTTGGGTCGGTGATGCATGATTTATTCAATAACTTTTCCCCCATTGGAAAGTAAGATTCTAAAACAAACTTTTTTATGTGTTCGACAACAACAAGATATTTGATTAATTTAACCAATTAACATGCACGTTATCTAAACTTCTCTCATTACAAACATGTCACGCATTCAATGGAATTTCTAACTTCAACATACAGAAACTTTAAGCAAACGTTGTTCTTTTAAGGTTTGACGGTGAGAAAGTGATTCGTAAGAGCATGATATTTAATTCAACTTTGTAACAATCATCTTAAACTAAGGTTTGTCAACAAAGATATAAAATAAACGAAAAAGACATGGTATATCATCCTTGTCCACTAGTAATCATGTATGAACGGGAAGCTAAGGAGGGCCCCCAATTCCTTTAGCTTAGGGCATCACAACTCACAAGGAGAAGAACCTAAACGACCCATTTTGGTTAATTTAGAGTGTTAATTTGAGTCAAACAAAGTTAGATGCGACTATATGTAAATTTTTAAATGGAGCAACAGAAGTTAGGTCAGATACATAGGTAAAGGGGTTAAGGATAATAAAGTTAGTGGGCCTGGTGGTGGTGCTTGGTGTACATTCTAGATGAGAGAGAAAGAGGTGGGCCTGGGCACGAATAATTGAACGAAAGGGATGAGAAAAAACAAAAGATTGAGGCCCACTTCGTTGGTACTGTTTCCACTTGGGGAAAACAAGCTCTTCCACCGTAGCCTCGTCTCACTTCCATTATGGGAAGGTTTAGCTCTTTGAATTTTTGCCCTCCACTCATTAGTCTCTAGTCTCGACTCGTTTTGTGAGATAGAAAAAAAAAAACACACACAGGAACTAGAGAATAAGAATGGAAGTGGTGTGTGATGTGAAAATTGAATGGATAACCATGTTCACAATATTTTGAGGTTGGACTTGTTGGAAATTTCGTCTCGGGTGCGATGTGACGTGACCTTCTTCCTCTTTGTTTATTTGTTTTAATTAATGAAATCTATATCTCTAAAAAAAAACACAACCGGGTTCCCCCTATCACACTTTGCACCAACACTCTTTATCTTTATTAAATAGATGACTGTTTCAACAAAATAGATGGGTAGAAGAGATATTTCATTGTCTTATAAATACTTACATTTCTTATTAAATATAAGAGTTTTTTTAATTTTATTTATCTCTTTTATAATATTCTTTTGAAATTGTCTTTTTATTAAATATTTTTTACCTAAATATCCTTTATTATCTCTAGTGATTGAATAAAAAAATTAACACACATTAATTAATTAGGTATGAAAATAATTAAATAAAAATAAAAAATTACAAGTCTCTAAAAACTTAAGGATAATTTTAACAAAATAATATAAATTATTAATGAATTTAATAACTTTATTAAGTGAAAAGATATAACGCCCGTTAATTTTAATTTTTGTATTTTAATAGGAACTGGAATATGCAATAACCCTAATAAAGAATTTAAAAGCATTTTTTTATTGCAAGTCAAGTCAACACTAAATGATAAATTATGAAAGAAAAAATGGGAGTAAATTATACTCGTACATACCTTTTATGTTTTGTTCGAATTTCATCTGATATTTTTTCTTTTTTGCACATTACTTTTATATCAAGTTAACTAACGTCAATTAAAATATATGAGCATACAAAATTGTCCTTACATTTTAATTGTAAAATCCAAATTATCTCCTCCTAATTAGTTTTAAAATTTAGGATTTACGTTCCATTTATCTTTACCATTTGGGAATATTGTTCATCTTCCTCTTGTTGGCGAATTATTCTTCAGCGTACAGGGGTGCGAGTTCCTCTTTCTCTCACAACGTTCACGTTCCATTCTTCTTCACCATTCGCGAGTTCTTCATCGTTATTGTTCCAGTTCGAAAAATTCTCAATTGTTCTTCTTTTCTTTCGCAAGTTCTCCATTGTTCATCTTCTAGTTCGCGACATTTATGAGTGCCTCTGTTTATCTTTCTCTTCGTGACAAACTTAAACCACCTCAATTTATGTTTTCTTATATTTTCTCTCATCAGTTACTAATGCTACCGTCGAATAAATAGAATAAAAAATGACAAATTAATATAATATAAAATTATAAGAACTCGATATTTAACTTAATATAAATGACTAAATCATATATATTATAAAAGAAATTGATAAAGTAACTTTTACCTATTTGTGATCCTTAGTAAATTATATGTTTTAAATGTTTGAAATAATGTTTTAGAAAAGTAAAATACTTTTATTTAAAAAATGCAGGTTCCGAATGAATTTGGATTGGTTTGACTAAATTTAAAATAGTATGATATATTCACCTTACATCTCATTTTTAATTTGTACCGCAATTTTTCAACATAATATTAAGCAAATAGATAAGTTTATCACTTCAAATTTTTTATTTCATTTTCCCTCTATACAAAGAGGGATTAAATTGAGGTTTCACATTTTTTTTCAATAGAAAAAATCGTTTTCTTCATATTTTTCTCTTTCTATTTTTATTACATTTTTTAAAAATTAAATAAATCATCATCATCAACAAAAGTATCTTTAATCTAAGTTAATTGAAATTAGTTATAGATGAACCCAATAATAAATCGAAAATAAGACAAAGAAAATAAAAAAGGAGATATGAAGAAAAAGGAAAAATAAGACTAAAAAATAAAAATAAGTTAAAATAAAAGAAAAATGAAAGAAAAAATTGAAAAATGAAGAGTAAAATAACAAAAAAAATAAAATAAATATTTAAATAATATTATTTGGAAGCTAATTTGGTTTGATTTTTTAATTTAAAAGAAAAGTTTAAAAATTGATACTAGTTATATAAATTTTGATAAAATTATTTATAAACATATATCATAAATATTATAAAATTAAAGATATAAAATAAGTTAAATGATTTAAAAAAATATAAATTTGATATCCTCGGTTAACAAATTAAGATTTGCTATCTTTGTGCAATAAAATAGCTATTCGGTGGCTGTAATCTGTAAAAAAAAAAAGGGAAGGAAAAAATACAAGAGTATCATAAGTGGGAGTTGTGAGAACACGCGCAGATAGAGGCGAGTGAGGAAGGCTCATAAATACGAGGTACAGCGTTGTAAGGGCATTGGGCGCTTGGCGAACCAAAGAGGCAAAGGTGGCCCTCTTCCCGTACTCTTGGATTGGACTTTTCTGGAAAGAGTTTCCTTTTATTTCTATTATTCTCATTTCCCTTTTCTGATGCCAAACTCTCTCTCTCTCTATGCCGTGGTCTCGACTCACAATAATTAATATTCCACCTTCTTCACGAAATCGCCCTCCCTCATCACCCTCAATTACTTTCTTTCCTCTTTTGATTCCCCACATGGTAAAACTTGGTCATAATCCTAAAAAGATAAAAATGGTTGGAGGCAAGCGTGGCATGGACATGGATGCAGCTGCCTCCTCTCCTAAAACTCATCATTAACGATTACTGTACAACGCTAACAAAAGGTAATTCTGAGTAATTATCTTTCTTTTGGACTCCTCGCGCTGTCTATTTCCATTACTGCGTAATTTCGACCCAGAGAGAGAAGGACAACCACCCGAGATAGACAGATAGATTGGGGATGCTTTTTCGATTTCGTTAACGTGAGAAAGTTTTTTAAGAAAGAGATGCTTGATGGTTATTGGTTAGTATTATTGGTTTTGGTCTTTCCTTTCCTTTTTCCCCATTTTTACCCCTTGCATTTTTATTAATTAATTAATCACATAAAAACTGAAATGATAAATAACAGTACGGTGATTATTTTAAACAATATATATAAGTAGTTTCCTCCTGGAGAAGCAAAACAAAAATAGATTGTATTTATTTGAGTAATATAAAAAGAAAGAGAGAAGAGATTGTTGAAGTTGAAGGTGGGATGCTTTCGGCTAAGCTTGCTAAAACTGGCATCGTCTATGCTGTATTGGGCAGTTAGGGGAATACAAAGATCTTTGAACACCTCCTTCTTTATTACCTTTTTCCAACACCTACTACCTCTTCTTTATCTCTCTCTCTCTCACACACACACACTCGTCCTAGGTTTGATTTTCCCTTCCTTCCTTCTCTCAATACTCCTCCATTATTTTATTCGCAAAGTCTCAACACACACTCCAGCTTCATTACTACTTGCCTTTTTCTTTTTCCTTTTTCTCTGCCCAGCTATATGCTTGTGTAAGAAGGGGAACTAAGAAGCCATTCTAAAGGGAGCTGAAGAATGTGGGATCTGAACGACTCTCCCGATCAGAGAAAGGACTACGAATCTGAAGGCTGTTCTTCTTCTCTGAATGATGATAAAGGCAAGAGAGTGGGATCTGCTTCCAATTCAAGCTCCTCTGCGTTGGTAGTTGAAGATGGATCGGAAGAAGAAGACAGTGAAAGAGGTGGAAGCAGAACATTGGAAAAGAAAAACAACAAAATATTCGGCTTCGCGGTAGCCCATGATGACAGTGACCACCCACCCGTGACCCATCAGTTTTTTCCGGTTGAGGACTCCGAACTGCCAGTCTCCGCCACCGCCCCAGGCAGTGGAGGCGGTGGCGGCGGAAGCTCCTTCCCACGTGCTCACTGGGTAGGTGTCAAATTTTGTCAATCGGAAACACCCGGCGCCGGAAAAGCAGTGAAAGTGTCGGAGCCGATGAAAAAAAGTCGCCGAGGACCACGTTCGCGTAGCTCACAGTATCGAGGAGTTACTTTCTATAGAAGAACTGGTAGATGGGAATCTCATATATGGTTAGTACTGTGTAAATTTCAACTACAAAAACACACTAGTTTTATTTTATTGAATTTCTCAGCGGTTAGATTTTGATTCTCTTGGTTGTGTTTGTCCTTGGTGCTGCAGGGATTGTGGAAAGCAAGTGTATTTGGGTAAGTATTACGACGAGGATGATTGCATATGTGGTAGTTGTTGTTGTTGTACGCTTGTGCTATGTTTTTTTTTTTTTTAATAATGTTTTGTTGTGGATACAAATTGGGAGGCAGACAAGAGAGTATTGTGGGAAATTTTTTAGTGATGACTGACGAGATGGTTTTGTCTGGGTAAATTTGTGTAGGTGGATTTGACACAGCACATGCAGCTGCTAGGTGAGCACTTGCTCCCTCTCTACCTATTGTTCAGCTTGTAATATAAGTTTTCTACTTCTTGAACCCAATCCACATAAAATTTCGTTTTTTGCAAGAGATTTAAGGTGGTTCGAATTTATAACACTATTTATTTTATCTGTCTTCTGCTCAGTGCGTATGATAGAGCAGCTATTAAATTCCGGGGAGTGGAGGCAGACATCAACTTCAACATCGAAGACTATGAGGAAGACTTGAAGCAGGTGAGTCATCAAAGAGAGAGGGAGAGAATCTGTGGAAAGGCATTTATCTTATCTCGAACAGTCGCGTGATACCTTATCTTCTACAGTTCTTAATTAGTGAGTATTTTATCAATCTTGAATTGGTATTATTTAGCTAATTAATGTTTATGTTAATATAGATGACCAATTTAACCAAGGAGGAGTTTGTGCACGTACTTCGCCGACAAAGCACTGGATTTCCCAGAGGAAGCTCCAAATATAGAGGTGTAACTTTGCACAAGTGTGGAAGATGGGAGGCTCGAATGGGCCAATTTTTGGGCAAAAAGTAGGACCTAATCTATCTTCTATTATTTTTCTATTTTATGCATCATGTCATTTATGTGTGTTTGTTCATGTCATGACAAAATTAAATTAATATTTTGATTTGATTTGATTCACTAGGTACGTTTATCTGGGTCTGTTTGACACCGAAATTGAAGCTGCAAGGTATTTATCTTACTTAGTTTACCTTGTCAATTTGATTGGGGAGAAAATAGTCAACAATATTGATGTATGCTAGGATTTTAAATCTTTTTGGCACATTTTGTATATAGGGCATATGATAAAGCAGCAATAAAATGTAATGGCAAGGAGGCTGTCACCAATTTTGATCCCAGCATCTATGATAGTGAGCTTAATTCCGGTAATTATGGAATGAATTGAGTTTCTTGTATTCATTAATGTTCTAATCAAAGTTTGCATTTTATTATTTCATTCACCAGACATAATTTCTTAAATGAATTATTGGATGGCAGAATCCTCAGGAGGTGTAGCTGCAGATCACAATTTGGATTTGAGTTTGGGTAATTCGAGCTCTAAACACAACAATAGTCAATCATCGGGGAATCACTTCGCAAATTCTGCAACCGATCAGCATATGCCACCTGAATCTAATTGGCGGAATGGGGGAAGCAAGCCTAAGGTTCATGTAATATTTTATAAAATTCGTTATTTTTTACTGGCTAGTTCACTCTTTTGTTTGATTAATGGATAAATGTGTTTTTAATTTCTATACCTTCAGTCAAACATAACGAAGGTCTCTATACTTTTTCTATATTATGAATTTAATCCTTAAACTTTTAAAATTATATGGATTTAGTTTTTATTTTCATAAATATTTAATAGGGACAGTATCCATGTCTTTGGAAATTTGAGTACTAAATTTTTTGATATAAGAGTACAGTTGTTCACATTTGATAGATAGTATAAAGATCAAAAACACATTTTTTTTTGTTCCTTCAATTAATTTGAGTACTCATCATATTTCATTCAGCTGGTAAATATACTTCCAAAACCATGTGGAAGAAGCAACATAGAAGCCTATGGGCACGGTGAGAGTGAAACCTTGAGGATGCTAAGCCAAACTCACCTTCAATCCCCAACCACTAAAGAAATGCACAGATATGGTCCGTATAGGTCGCCAGCAGAGCCACAAATGCCTCACAATTTCGCACATCATCTTCACCAACCAAGTTTTCATGTGGGTACCTCTTCAATTAATTTCTGTTTTGGCTCATGCATTAGACTTAAGTGGACAAAAGATGATTAAGGAAACGCGCATTTATTAGTTGAGTTTAATTCTGATCATGCAGGTTCCTAGCAGCAGCAGCAATGGAGGCCGTATTGGAAGCGATCTTTCGTTATCAATGTCCGATCAACAACAATGGCAAGCCAGGCCTCCACATTTGTTAGCAACTGCTGCAGCATCATCAGGATTCCCACAGCAAATTAGACCCTCCCAGGGTTGGCTGCAGAAAAATGGGTTCTACTCTCTCATGAGACCCTCATGACCCTCCTTAAGATTTTTTCTACCATGCCATTTTACATTTTGAAAAATAATCTCCCCCTATTTGTTTTGTGAGCATGTACAAGTGAAAGTGAATGCAGTTTAGATTATCATTGTTTATGTAATGTCCAACCTCCCCCTTCTTTAGGAAGCCCATACATAACTGTAACTTTACTATTGGGGTGAAAGAAAAGAAGGGATGAAAAAAAAAAAAAATAGGGCAAGCCAAATTGGGAACTCACTTTGGATTTGTTATAGGCCAGTCAAACTAACCAACGGACAAAATCTTTAACTAGATACTAAGATATTCTGGGCGCTGACCAAAGTTTCTGATCTGATCTTATATAACTATGATTTACTACTGCATTTCTGCGCTATGGTATTTATGACAGCACAGCACATATACATTTTCTTAATTTGGGATGTATTGCCATCACATGCACATGTTTGTCAATTTGTTCCTTATTTCTACTCGGATCGGGATTGGCCTTGATAGTAACTTTGTAAAGGAAAGATGCTAGCTTTGGTTCCTTCCTTACTAGGGGTAGTGCAAGTTTTGTTTAGCTTTGACATAAAACTTCGAAGCAAAACATTAATGACTTACACTTACTAGCTTGAGTGAAGGGAAAAATTAGCAAAACAATATATTTACTCTTGCGATGAGATAGAGACATTTTATGCAAAGTGGGTTATATTTTGTGTCTCGGAAATATCTCCGGATGGTGATGAATAGTCTCCATCAATGGTGTCCTTTGAATCAGTTCTCTTGCCCAAAAGCAGTCAGACAAAGGCTATTATGAGGAGAAGGACCTATCATTGTTCGTCTAAAGCTTCAAAAGGACACTGATGCATTGAGACTTGAGAGTTGACAGAGAAGGAAGCGACCAAAAGGGTATAAGTGGTGAAGGGACTAACTTGCTTGGGGGTTCAATGCCTTTGTCAGTTTTTAACTTTTACGAGAAAGAAAATTTGAGTGTACCACGTACTAATAATAACAAATGTTAATTAACGGGGGGAAACAGGAGTTGGGCCATTTATTTATGGGATGTAACTTTATGGGAACAGAGCAGAGGAGTAATTGGTTTGTGTAGTGGTTGGGTTCAATGATTCTAGACTTGTGAGTATGAGAGGGAACAGAAACAGCATCTGAATGGTTAATGCAACCTCCGACTCGATATTAAATTGATGTGCTAAGCTTTTGTCGTTTGGATCTTACATGAGTGCTACTTAAAAAAAATGTTTTTCTTTCAAAGTGGATGGAGTTTATTTTAAAATATATAATCTCTAGTTGCAATTTAAAATACGAAGCATTACATTACACCTTTCATTTGACAAACCAGATCCAAAACTTTGTTATTTCGTTGGTTGGAATAATACTATAATAATGTGAGAATAATCATCCGTCCAACCCATTTGTTTTTGGGATGTTGTGTTGGTCGGGTAAACGACTTAATAAAAAGAAAAACATGCGCAATTCCGTCATCACGAGCGTCATCGTAGATATTTTAGGAAATGTGGGCCCAAATTCATGCCATACGTAGAATTGAAAATTTACACGTTAAAGTTTTTTTTTTGGGGGGTAGAACATGTTGAAGTTTTATATGCTGGTTTTTTATTTTTTCACTTTCACTAGTTACTACCAGAATATTTGGAAAAAACAAAGAACGTAAAACGAGGATGAGCAATGTTGGCGTAAAGAGGTGCCCTTAATTTAATGATTTTTTTTTTGTAGCTCACACCTACCAAAAGAAGCCAGTACATAACATTAAGTAAGCGTATGAAATGGTAATATTTGATCAAAGCCATGAGAGGCAGGGTAGGTTAACGATAACAAGTTCAGTGGTCCAAGAAATTGATGCAACAGGCCTTGATTCTAAATGAAGGAATAAAAAAAAAAGGTAGTAAATTGCAGAATGGAGTACAAAGTGGGACTATGTTATTCACTGCTAGTGCTCAGTATAGGTTAAAGCTCTCTCTCGATCCTTTTACTTTGCGTTGGATCTACGGGACGACATAGCTAGCAACATATATCCACATAGATTCATTTCTCTCCCGTCCTCTGATTTTTCTTATTGGTATTTTACCCTAGGGTGCATGACAAGTTGACAACCTCTGTCGAGATGGTATAAAAGAATGAGGATCAACATGAGTAGAAGTATATAATTCAGCAAAAGTATTGGTTTTAGTCTTTTAGACCAATTTTTGTTATCAAGACGATTAGATGAGTGTTTTCAATATGTTGGATTTCTTGAAGGGTTGGAAAAATATCGGGACTGGTTTAATTTGTATTTAATAAAAACAAGAAATCTTTCTCTGTCGTTTATTAAATTTGTACACAATAAGTGACGAGTGGGGTATGCGTTTGAGTTTGTGTTTGATGCTACAATACAATTGATATGATAATAAATCCATGCAAATATAGTTATATACGGAATGGTGATGGGGATTGGGACTGGGACTGGGACTTGGGTGGGGAGGCATTGGCCCTATCATTCACAATACATTGTGCCCTCAAATTGTAAGATCGCTATCATCATTCACTCAGACAAACTACTCTTTTGGTTTCCCTATCTGGGACGCCCTTGCCACTATTTTCTCTCTCCTAATCTAAGCCTCATTTTAATTACACCTACTGCATTGTGCTACCCTTTATGTTTGCCTTTGCCTTGTATCTATAACGTTGATTATATACAATTTCCTTTTCTGGTATGTTTTGGCGTTTGATATTGTATTCACCTGCATCTTTTTGAAATTTTCTATCAACCCTTTAGCTCGAATTTGTATCTTAATTTCTGAGTTCTAGTTCCTGTACCCATGTGCAACTTGAGCAATCTCTTTTCTCACAGACTGGCATTTGTCCAATGCACTCCAATCTACATCACTTCTTAGCTCATATCACATTATCTATATACACACACACACTAGAAAAATAATTTGTAAATCTATTTGTCATCAGACGTTGTCTTGGTTGATATTAACTTTATATTTAATCAAATTTGATTTGTTAGTGCAGATAATATAGATCTACAAATATTTGATTTGTTAACTTCGGTGAAAATATTTGACTTGTTGGTTATTTTAGTTAAGTAATGATATCTGAATATTTTTGTATATTATATGTTCCGTCAATATTTTTTTATTTTTCTCTATTGTCTTTTTTTATTTTTGAGCTTTTATTGATTTTGACGAGTCGCTTCACTTGTCACTAAATTAAAAAAATTATCCAAAACATCTCACTTACTAAATCTATTATCTTAATTTATTTTTTCATTCATAAAAAAATAGATTCAAATTTAAGATTTTACTTAAAATATCGAAGCTCAACTCAACAAATTGTTGGTATTATTACTTCATTTATAATCTTACGTGTGAATATCAAACTTATATGAAACATTATTATTAAATTGAATTAAAAAAAACTTCGTATTTTGAAATATCTTATGATAACATTTGTCTTTTTATAAAAATATACATCTCAATCAAGTCTTTAACGTATATTATAATATTTTATGCATATCCAAAATTGATAATTGATTATAAGTGTCTCACACATAAAATTATATTTGTTGTTAGGATCACTGTAAAAAAAATCTATTTAACCAAATATACTAGAATTTGACAATTAAGGATCAAAACCAATTTCCACTCTTAACAAAATTACAACAAAAATGTATTGATATTTTTTTACCATTAAATATTATTAGTTGTTAATTGTTATTTTTTTTAACGAGATAATAAATCCACAATCTTTTTCTTCCTACTTTCTCCTTTTAATATTGTTGGACTTGTATTATTTTTTAATATTTTTCACATAACAAGACATTCTTATAACACTTAATTAACTGTATTGAATATTATGCAACATCACATGTTTTATACAAAACTTGCGATACTTTTTATCCATTAAAGTCTTCGAAGTTGATTAACGTTCTATGAAAATTATTTATGTGCACAAAAATTAAAAGATTATATTGTTGTACTTGTATTTTTTTCAATATTTATAAAAATTCTATGACACTCGTTAATTGATCGATAATGTCACCTAAGCAACAGTGTGAGAAGTTTGTGTCGTGGACAATACAACCATCTAAAGAATATTGTCCTTTCCATCTAGCTGGTATGAACGTGGGAAACATGGAATGCAACTTTGGGTTATTTTAAGTACGCATATATACGTTTTATATCATTACAAGGCATGACATCTCTGACGTAAATTAAGGTATTATATATAATTGTAGAAGATCAAGGTGAATTAATTTTAGCTGCATTTGGCGACATTGTAAATTTCCTTGCCTACCAGGAAAACTAGAAGATTAACATATTAACATTAGGAAGAGGAAATTTTCTTGTAAGGAGTAACTCATTCAATATTTGGAATCAATTAACAAGTAAGGCTTATCATGAAACGCGAATCACAATCATATTCTTTGCTAACTAACATCCATAGTCAATTCAGTCCGTTCAATCACTTTTGTTTTTCCTTTTACAATCGTTAAGGTTTAATTGGCCACATGATTACGTTACTATATGTCTATATGATTAAGATTTCTCATCGCATTCCATTTGAGCTCGGTGATTACGCAAATGCTTTCTCCAATAATGGCAATAAGAAAATTCAGTGCCTACACGAAGAGGGAAAAAAGAAATCTCCTAATTTGAACGGAGGTTCGAAATCAATCATTGATGTTTGACACTTGTGAAGCCAGGAATCCAGCTAGTGAGGAAAGAGACCGTGAAACAAGAACAACACTGTTTGCGGTTGCTTAATGAGCAAGCCAAAATATTGACGTAGAAGTATAAGGTTTCGTTATGTTCACATTAATAAAAATAATTTATTTAACAAAAGAATTGTATTCTATTCTCATCCTATCTAAAATTCACTTGTATTAGTGTCAATCATACACTCTGCAAATAAGATTAGTTTCTGATTCAACAGGTCAAGAGATACTCGTACTTTCTTACTCAAATTCAAAAAAAATTAAAGAGCAAACATGTTATGTATACATTTCCATTTGTGCCTATGCTAATCGGGGATGCTTACGAGTTTCTAATATGGGAATGTGAAGACTTCTGCTCAGTTTTCTTACCGATTGTTAGCGCCAAAAGAAAGAGGTTGGTATCTTGTCATGCACTTATCTTGGTGAGTGGCAAAATAAAAAGCAGAGGGAGATGGGAACCTACTTTTTCCATAAGTGGCGAAATTTTTGTATGGTGAATAATGTATCACGAGGTTTATTCTCAATTTGGGGTTCGATGTTGAGTGTGATGGACTTTGGGGGTGCACTGTTTTTCTTGTATGGGAACAAGTTTGGTTTCCAAACGCAAACTTATTTTACCAATTTGTGAAATGCGGTGTCGGTTGTCACGACCATATTCTTTTTGCTAAGCTAAGGTGATGAGTGTAAGGTTGAACAACTCAATTTTATTTTGTATGCCTTTAGTTAGGACTTTGCATGCTTCCATGGAAGATTGAAATTTGAGTGAGCATAGGTTCAACTGATTTTATACCTAATTGCTGCAAGTTTGAGGAACGCGTTTGCAGTTTTTTCTTATCTTATAGGTATAGCCTTAGATGATGCTGAATAGGTCGACTGCCAAAATTAGCAACGAAGAGAATATCAATGCAAATGAGGCCCTGAAGTCAGCTTAGGCCCAAACCGGCCGTGAAGTAGGTTTACATTAGTAGAGCCGCCAATGAAAGAGTGAACAAGACAAAACTTGGGTTTTCCATCAGATTCGTAGGCCCATTCATTCAGTGCTTTCTCTCTTTACATACACATTTTGTGTTTAGACCCATAAGAAACTAATGCACTTGGGTCACCAGTGCAGTGGTGATGGTATCCAAATAATATGTTTCATAGAACAATTTCTTGAAAAAAATAATTTCAATTAAACTTTTAGTCCTTAAGATGTTGTAATTACACAATTTTAGTTTTCAAGTTCCGATTTTGTAAATTGGTTATTCCAAGTAATGTAATTTACAATTTTGATCCCTCCATAAACATTTTGCTAGACTTTTTTTTATATATAAATTTTGTTAATGTAACCAGAATTAAGAAAAGACAATTAACATGTTATCTAACATATATGTTAATATATTTTTGATACTTTAGAGACCAAAAATATAATTAATTCATGCCAATTTAGTATTAGGCAACACATTAATAACCACATTATTAACATGTCATCATCTCCTTGTAAAAAAAAATATCATAATCTAATATCACGTCAATAAAATATATTCAATACTTAATAATAAAAACTAATGAAATGATCAAAATTCCACAATTGTGATATTTGCAAGATTCATTTTATGCAAATTAAAATTCAAAATTTAAAATTGTACAATTATAATGCACTTAAGGAACAAAAGTACCATTAAACATTTTTTATTATCAATATCAGTATTTATCTTTATCTGTAAAAAGAAAAATAATTTTCAAACACTATTGGTCGCCCAAATTGACTCTCTTTTGTTTTGTTTGAGTGATGTTTGGATTAATTTACATTAATCTCAACCCACAAGGCCACACTTATAGTTCTTCAATTTCCCATTCTCACTGCATTTAGCAATTTTTAAATACAGTATTTGAAGAGCACAATTTCCACGAGGATCACAATTTACATTAATCTTCTTTTAAGTTAAAATTTATTAAAAATCACAAAATTATATATATTTTATATTATATTTAATGAATTTTTATTGTAATTGATAATTTATAATAAAATTTAACTAATAAAAAATATATTAAAAGAAATATTTTTTTGACTGCATTTTATGAAATAAAATAAAAAATAAGGAATGTACTGTTAGCACCTAGTGTATTCAGATGCTCTCTGTTTTTTAAAGGAGGTATTCAGATGTTATGTATCCAAAAAAAATTAATGAATCCGTCAACGAGTAACAATAAAGAGGCAGGAAAAAAACAACGAATTGTGGGGCTTAGGATTTAATGACTGGGTCTAGCAAAGCTTTATTAACCAAAAGTGTGGGCCTCTAGAGCCCAAATTTTCTGACACTTATAGTGAATAGAGCAACAGAAGAGGACGCACAACAACTAAACTACATTAATTAATGGCGCAACAACGCCATTCAAGTATTACTGTAGAGTATCTGATCGACTATGGACCCAAAATAAAATTAGAGTATACCTGTAGAGTTGAAGTATTCTATAGTATCCAACGACCATCATTTCTTTTTGTTTTTAATTTTTGTAAGCCGTGAAGTGTGAAAGAATCAGCGACTTCAAAATGCCAAAAAAGGAAGAGTTTAAAACTTTAAATTTTTATAAATTAATTTAATAATAGAATATTATTTGATTGATGATTTGTAAATAACATTGATTCGCAAAACCTGTACAATAATTTTAAAAATTATAAAAGTTAAAAAATTCCGTTAATTGAATAGTGGATTAAGAAGAAAAAGTTTCGTAAGAAAATTCAAAAACTGTGACTCAGAAGATACAGGATAAATCAATCTGAGAGATTTTAATTCCTTAAATGTAAATTCATATGAGTTGTTTTAAATTAAATAAAACTTAAAATGAATCTTTGACATGTCTTAAATCCCCAAAAAAAAAAACCCCTACAATATTCATTTTATTTGGTAATATAGTTATAATTAACCCGATGAAATCACACAGTAATCACTGGTAAGTCAACACAAACAACGAATATGGAATACGTTGTGATCTTTGAAAAGAGCACAGGGAGACATAACAAGAGAGATTAATTAAACTATATTTGGGAGACATAACAAGAGAGATTAATTAAACTATGTTTCAAAAGATGTTTTTGGTAAAAAAAAAACGTTTTTTTTTTTAATATTTATATGAGACAATGAAACAAACACTGGATAATTATCTAAAGTTTGGAAAGAGTCTTATGATGTTTCAAATGATGGTCTTGAACATGAATTGGTTTACTTAATTAGGAATGAGTAATGCAGTGAAAAAAAGTAGAAATGAGAAATAAGATAAGAAACATAAAAACAAGCCAGATGTTTATTTTGATTAGTTTTCAACATATAGTACTACGTCTAGTTTTTACTATACAACTCGTATTTTTTTCATTATACCAATTTAAATACAACAAAAATCATAAACTTGTTCTAAGTTTCAATATTCTGATTTTTAGCTCAACAAGATATGTCCCTGCAAGGAACAAAAGATTGTAACATAAGCTAATTAGAGTGAAAACATCGCTGCTACATTCTTTTCTTTTCTTTTTGGGCCCAGTTGTAGTTGGATTCTAACTAACGAATATAGGGGCGAATTAGGGACCACAACACAAGTAAACTTTAATAATCATTGATCATTAAAATAGTCATTATTGATGAAGTTCAGTCTTGGAAACTTTTAGAAAGAAGGATTCCAATAGTATAATCTATAAGCCTAAAAGGCGTATCTCTCGTATGAAACAAATGCATCTCAGTTCCCGTTTTAAACAACAACCACTCTTTTTTCTTTTTGTTGTCGTTGTCGCAAAAACTTGTTCATTATATAATAACACCACAAAAGAGTTATATTACTATATTTTCCTTTACACACTAGAGCCAGAAGATAAGCTTAATAAAAAGTATTGAAATAGATGCTATTTTAATGCTTTTTATATATAAAAAAATATAATTGGATTTAAAGAGAAGTGGTAGTTAAATCCCACTTCTCAATTAATTATCTTTTATAAATAGAAGAAATAAATGGTAAAAAAAAATAAAAGTTAGCCTCAAAGATTTACATTTAAAGAACTTCCATGATAATCAGTATTTCAAACAAATTCAAATACAAATGAGTCACTAGCAATGAGTTAATTATGAAAGATTTAGAAATATTATAAGAAGATTTTTTTATATGTTATTTAATTTCCTTACAATAATTTTAGGGATAAAGGAAGCAAGGCTGTATGTTGATAAAATAGAAAAAAGCCTTTTCTTAGTCCGAAAGAAAACTGAATAGAAACAGAGAAAACACACCAATCAGGCAAGCACTAACGGCCATATTCAGCCTTATTTAAGTACAGATGGATTTTTTACAAGTAACTGATCTTGATTAATTTCCTTTCCTTGATGTGAGATTTGAGCAGCATCAAGCTAGGATAGACTTTTTTGAGAGTATTTTCCTTGTGAAATAAGAAGAGAACAGGTGGGCTTCGTCTTTGGAGAAGGAAAGGTGTTGTAATTTGTCTATTTGAGTGGGTTATTATAAGAAATAAGTTATATATTAAGGATTTATTGTTGTATGCATTAGCTATTATCAGTATATAGTTTTGGTTGTCATTTGCGGGGAACACACTTTATCACCTAAGGAACTACCATGAACACATTGTCTTTTTTTCTCGGTGGACATATCTATGAATCTATCAACTTTCTTCCTCCCGTAACCTAAAAAATAAAAATAAAATAAAATAAAAAACCGAAAACCCATGTTCCTTTATTGAATGTGAAATTAAATCCAGATGGCTACTTCATTACAGTAATAGGAAATGAATCAGGAGCTAGCTCGAATACAGCACACTCAAATTAACTAACAAAAACTGAACAGGTAGCCTAGGATTGATGAAATTAAGTTTAGAGGAATCATCAAACGATGGAGGGGACAAATATAAGCAATAATAGCACGAAATTGAAACTTGTAAGGATTGATTAGCGCGTGATGAATAAAAGAGTACATTACATATACTAGTGGCCGATGAGATAACTGATGACTCGTGTGTCACTCGTTCAAATAACTCATCCCTTTGACGTACCAAGCCCCGACACCTT
Organism: Glycine latifolia; assembly: GCA_013407115.1. Taxonomy (NCBI): domain Eukaryota; kingdom Viridiplantae; phylum Streptophyta; class Magnoliopsida; order Fabales; family Fabaceae; genus Glycine; species Glycine latifolia. The sequence continues at coordinate 4,577,884 of CM023951.1, forward strand.
GTCTTACCTTTTCCTTTTCCCTCTCAGGGAAAATTTTCAGCAGATGATTATTATACAGAGCATATTAAATATCAGATTTAATTGTACTTTTAATTTTTTATTTATTATCAATATTAGATTTTAGTCATACTTCCATGAATTTGATCTCCTAATTGTTTCAGTTATGCTATTTGCCAATTTTAGTTCATTCTTGAAATAAATTAACCTCCAATATTTAATAAAAAATACTTAATGGGTGTTTGGATCTTTGTCTAAACCCCACAAAAGGTAGATCCAAAGGTGAAATTTATAGCAATACAAAGTGAGAATTGAATGTGATTTTCACAAACTTAACACTCAACCAACCATACTATTATTTTACATTGTCACGTTTATAAATCTACGCCGATATAATACTTTTAATGTAAATATTTTTATTAAATATTAAATAATAAGTTATTCGATAAATTAAAATTACATAATTATAATTAATATGGTAGGAATGAAATTCATGCAAAATAAAAAAGAGAGATCAAAAATGAATTTTGGTGATTTAGTAAGAATAAAAATGTAATTAAACCTTAATATTACTATCTTTATAAGCAAAACGAGGAATAATATATATATATATATATATATATATATATCATCTAACATAATTTTTAAACATATTTTAAAATTATTAGTTAAAATATATTAAGTTCTACCAAATCATGAATAAAGTTTATAGTAAGATTATAAGTAATTTTATAATTTTTAATAAATTTAAGTTAATAAAAAATGTGTTTATAATGTAGATATTCTATTTTTTTCTTAAATAAAATGGTAAAAAATGTATTACTCAAGCAAAATTGTAAAATTGATCACATTAGTATATAATGAGAAAATATTTTGTAAAGAGAAAAAGAATTACACATATTGTAAAAGATTTTATAGAATCATTCAATTATAATTTATTAAGATAAATTTATTAATTCTTAAAATAATAATTTTAAAATAATTTAAATAATAATTTATAATTGTACCGATATATTTAGAAACCCATTCATCTCTTCTGTAAAACTAGTGAATCTTAAAAACTCATGTTTTCAATAATTTTAGCAATGAAATCTCAGTATTATCGCTGTGTCCTTTTTTTTCATTTTGACTATTAGTCCAGCAGGGTACACTTTCCTGCCTTTTTACTTCATTTCCCTTTCCTTGGCTTAGCAACCAACACAACACAACACAACATCCCTCGTTTTTTCCTCTTTAAAGAGAAAGCTGAAATTGCTGATGGCTAGAGAAGCTGTGGTGCCCAGTACTATTGCACTCTCTGCGCCGTCGGTAAGAGATCAAACATTACTCATTTGTCATTTGTGTCTCTCCCTTTTAACATTTGCAACTCCGAACTTCTAACCAATTTCCTGTCTCGTGAACTATGTTCATTGCAGAGTTGAATCTCTTCGCCATTGGGTCTCAGATTTTTTTTTTTTTTTTTTTTGTCTTGGATGATCCATGTACTTGCAAAACCTCATTCTTCATTCTTAAGAGGTCAGAAACCAAACCGCACACTTCATTCTCATGATCTTCTTATCTTGTACCATCATTTCAATCAAGAAAGAATTTTCCTTTAACTGCAATTTGCATGGAATAAATTTTCAGCTTTCAGCCTTTCTGCATAGAAAGAAGTTTATAGTTTTTTTAAATTTTTTTTACAAATATAGATGTGTGGAAATGTTTATTTATTAGCGATCTAATGTACCTCTTTTGTATGATGGTAAGTTTCTGGTCAAATAAACTCACAACTCACAAGGTTAAAATCTGTTGTTTATTTATTTGAGGGATATATTATGCTTAGTTAGATAATAGAAATGAGCTGAACAGCCCATCAACCAGTTCATGACTCCAATTTATTAACAGTTCAATTAGAGCTGAGAATTATCATTCATTTGTGAAACCAACTGAGATTAAGCTTTTACAATTGACTCATTATTCGTCCATGGGCTAATTCCATATATACTAATATAGTACCTTATAAGAATTCCGATTTTATTTTTGTTCTCAATAATGGGATGTTTGATGTCCCTCGACAATTAACGTGCATCAATTGAAGTAGTCCCGTGTTGCTTCTACGTCATTTGCTCATGTGAACTTTACTTTGCTGATTTATGTGTGTCTTGGATGCTATTCCAAACATTCACTACATTCATTTTTATGTAAAAAGTACAAATTTGAACCCAATTGATTGAGCTATAAAGTTCAGTTAATTGTTGGTGCATTTGTCTAGGCTTAGGTTGGCTTAGCTCAATGAATTTGTGGTATTATTTATAAAGTAGTTAAAAGTGTACAGCACTTAAGATTATTTGCATAGCAGCAATGATTTGCACAATAATAAGTTATGATGTTATTTTGTTTCAGTTAGTTCATCATTCCAATTAGACTGCCGTAACATACTTCCCTAACCAAAATCTCCATGCAGGCTTCTCACATTTGAAGCCTTCTTATCATTATGGATCACAAGTCTTGGCTTTGGGGGAAAAAAGCCACACAGAAGACAAATTTAGTAACTGACAAAACAAATCTCACTTCAAAAGAAAATGGAGAGGTAATGTGATTAGATTTCACATCAACTGTTTCTGTTCTCATATATATTTTGCCTTCTCATAAATGCCATGGAACTTTTGAGATTACTATTATAGTCTCCCTTCCTCTTTAACGTCTCACATCTTTAAGAGTACTAATTAGTAAAAGTGTTAATCCAGAAGGGCTTTTTTCCTGGGCCCTTTATCTTGAAATATTTTATAATTACAAAATGGACATATTAATTCTGTGTGTACCTATTTGATAGAAACCTGGAATTCTTCCACAGAACTTTATGGAATATAATGCTTTTTTTTATTACTCGATAAAAATAACTAGTATTTTGTCTTTTTTTTAGGTACAGGCTCCTCTAACTGATAAAGAAAAATTGGAGAAAGACTTAAAAAGATTAAATGATAAGCTTGCTTTTACACTTTCTGAATGTAATGCTAAAGATGAGCAGATCAAGAAACAAACGAAAATTGTACAAGAAGCAGTGGCAGGTAATATTCAATTATTCATGCATTGCTGTGTGTGTTTGTTTCTCATTTCCCTTCAGTTCGTGAATTTGGACAATAATAATCATCAATTATTTATGATTCTTAAGAGTAATTTTACCAGTTTCTCACTAAAGATTCCTTTGAAGGATGGGAGAAAGCAGAAGCTGAAATATTGTCGATGAAGCAACATATTGATGAATCAATACAGCAGCAGTTAGTTTATAAAGAAAGAGTGGCCCAATTGGATGGTGCTCTCAAGGAATGTATGCAACAGTTACGTTTTGTTAGAGAAGAGCAAGAGCAAAGGATTCATGATGCTGTCATGAAGGCTTCTAAAGAATTTGAAGAAGCACGCATAGTTTTGGAGCAGCAGCTATCAGAGACCAGTAAAGGGCTTGCTAAATCTGGGGTGGAAAGTTCTCATCTTAATAAATCTATTATTGCTAAAGAAAATTTGATTGAAGATCTGAAAAGACAATTGGCTCATGCAGAGGCTGATCATAATGCACTGATGATCAGATTAGAGTCCATTGAGAAAGATAATGCATCCCTGAAGTATGAAGCTCAAGTGCTTGAAAAGGAACTTGCTATTAGAAATGAGGAAAGTGAATTTAATCGTCAAGCAGCTGATGCTTCTCATAAGCAGCACTTACAGAGTGTAAAAAAAATTGCCAATTTAGAATCAGAATGTCAGAGACTGCGTATTCTGGTTCGAAAACGGTTACCAAGTCAAGCTTCCCTGGCAAAAATGAAAAATGAAGTTGAAATGTTGGAACAGGATTCACTTGAAATGAGAAGGAAAAACTTGAACTCGACCAGTGTAGTGGTTGAATCTTCACTAGACAGTTCTCCTGAGACTACCATTAGAAGAATCACTGCTTTCACTGATCAACTATGTGCTGTGGAAGAAGAAAACAAGACTTTGAAAGAATCGCTAAATAGGAAAACAAATGAAGTCCAATTCTCAAGAGTAATGCTTGCTCGCACAGCTTCTAAACTGATGCGACTTGAGTCAGAGATTGAATCTAGAGGTCATGTGACCATGGAGCTGCCTAAAAGTAATCCTGCATTGCAAGATATATCTTTGTCATTAATGTCTGACATTGGCAGTGATGACAAGGTTAGCTGTGCTGACTCCTGGGCTTCTGCATTGATTTCAGAATTGGAGCACTTTAGAAGTGTAAAACAGAAGGAGTCAATGTCATGCAAAAGTGTTGGACCTTCAGATATAAGCCTAATGGATGACTTCCTTGAAATGGAAAAATTAGCAGTGGTCTCTGTTGAAAAAGCCCCCAAAATTTCTTGTGCTTCTTTAGAAGAAAATAATGAAATAGATGGCCTGCCAGAGGCTAGACTGAATGGGATTAGCACTGAAGTAATAAGTAAGGAGATCATTCCTGTGTCTGATCATTTGTCAGAGTTCTCTACATCAAATCAGGAATCACGTTCCATTGACATATTAAATGGTGATATTCCTGGTTGGCTTCTGGATGTAGTAAAAGTGATCTTGGAACAAAACTGCGTCACTCATAAGAACCTTGATGACATACATGAGGATATTAGATTGGCTTTGAGCTATCTAAATAATGCAGATCAATGTGGGTTTGATTCAAGCAAAGGTCATCCATTTGATGGATCTAAGCCTCTTCATTTTAGTCAGCACACCTCATGGAAACCTTTGAATAATTCTTTGGTAGATCCATGTGGTGAAGTAAATGATGCTGAGATTTTATCAATAAAGGGAACTAAACAGCAATCTCAAAGAGATCTGAGCCAGTCAATTGGTAAGATAATTGAGCTTCTTGAAGGGATTAGCATGCCTGCTGAGGATTATGATAATTCAGATTCCTGGTACAAAAGAGATGGAAATATCCGTGCATATAAGAATCAAGGAATTCCTACAGGCTACATGGTCCGTGTTTTCCAGTGGAAAACATCTGAACTCAGTAATGTCTTGCAGCAATTTCTCCATGTGTGTTACGATTTACTCAATGACAAGGCTGATCATGAAAATTTTGCCACAGAACTAACGACAGCTTTGGATTGGATTATGAATCACTGCTTTTCACTTCAGGATGTTTCAAGTATGAGGGATGCCATTAAAAAACAATTTGATTGGGATGAGACATTAAGTGAAAATGAAGCTGAAACAGGGATGTTTGCAGACGCAGATAAGTTGCATCTTCCCATAGAACAGTTATCATGTTTGCCTGCACTAACTAATTCAGATTGTCATGATGTTCCAACTGAAGAGATGCAATATGTTGATAAGGAAGAAATTAAAAATATTGAAGATGAAGTAATCAGTTCTGAATCTGAGAAGGAAGTGTTGGAAGGGAGGCTCCAATCAGCTATAAATCAACTACAGGAATCAGAGAAAACTATTGGCAGCTTGAGATTGGAATTGCAAACCTTGAAAGAATTGAATCGAATGCTTGAGGAACAAGTACAAAATCATGCATTCATAAATGCAGATCTTGACACTCAGCTTACAGAAACTGAATTAAAAGAAGCTAATCACAAGGTTTTGGCATTAGAAGTGGAAGTGGAGAACAAAAATCAATATTGTGAAGAATTAGAGACCAGATGCGTTGAACTTCAGCTCCAGCTTGAAAGGTATCTGTAATCTAATCTTTCAATATTTGTTACTTTATAATATGATTTTCAAACATTTAGCTTTTAATTTCTTATTTCAAGATTGGCACACTCACATATCATCAAAATTATCTTCACAGTGTGACAAAGCAATGGTCAGACAATGATGTTAATCAGAAAGATGAGCCACTGCAAACTGTAAGCTCTTCTCGATCTCATTTTATTCCCTTTTCGACTTTACTCAATGACTCATACTCAGATCAGATTACTATTACTATCTTCTTATATAGCATTCTGGAAGATTTAATCAATTTCAAGCACTATTCATCATCTAGACATAGATTTGGAACTGAATAGTATATAATTCTATTAGTTTAACTTGGATTTTTAAACTAAATTGGGTGATCCCTGACTGGAGCATGATGAGCAAGTTACTTCATCAGTTCATAGATTGCTTTTAAGTTCCTTTGAAGCATTGAATGCTAGAATTGTATCCAATATACAAATCTCTTAAACTAAGAAATACCATGGAAATTGGCTCAGTGGGATCTGTTTCCTCCCAAATAAATATATCCAAGCCCTAGGCTACTGTTATTTTTGGTGTGGAAGTTGGGATGGGATTTTAGATTAGTCATGAAAGCAGACTGATTCATACTAGGCCTAACTGGCTATTTTATATCTTATTGCGTATTAAGCAGAAAATACTAAAAAAAATGCTTAAAAAAATTCTAAAATATGTTGCAAGTTAGAACCCTAATTAAAAAATTATAAAATAGTTCAGGGACGCACAGATATATCTGACCCTATTTATACTGCTCCACTAGACTTCATTGTTAGCTGGATGCTTTACCTGGCTCCAAAATCTGTCTATCTTGAAATTCTATATGCTCTCTTTTGAGACCAAGCAATAAAACCCAGGCAAAGCCTTCTTTTAAAACAATGCAGGCAGAATCCTTTAACAAGTGGATACAAATTAAATGGAAATGAAGCCCTGATTATGTGTTTAATGTTTGGAGAGTATTGATCAGAAGTCAGAACCTTAGACAATAACAGAGAAAAGCAAGAGCCGTCTACCCTGGTATATAAATAATGACTGCCACTTAGTACAAGTGTAACATCACTGTTTTGCAGTAACTAAAATTTTGATTTGATTGCTTACGTGTGCAAATCCATCTCTGTTGCAATGTGTTCTGGTTTTGGTTTGAAGTTGTTTACCAATGCTGCAGGACTGGGAGATAACTGCTGCTTCAGAAAAGTTGGCAGAGTGTCAAGAAACCATCCTTAACCTTGGGAAGCAGTTGAAGGCATTAGCTGCACCAAAGGATGCCTCCCTTTTTGACAATGCCATTGCTGCCCAACGTCATGCAGTTACAGACACAAATACTGTCCCCCTAATAGACATGAAAGTGAAAAATCGATGTTCTCTATTTGATCAGATGTTGGCTGATGATGATACTAAAGCAAAGGTTAGCAAAGCAAGTGAAAGAGGCTCCAGTCCCACCAGCATTCCAGGTTTCAATCAGCCACTGGAAAAGATTTTACTTTTGAATGAACTTAAAGGCCAGGATGACAGTGCCAGTGTTAATTCTATGGCCATTGTACCAGCCAAGAAATCCGGTGGTCGAAATTTTTGGAGAAGGCTATTTGGGAGAAAGAAATCCAAAAAGAAAACACAGTTTTCGTTGAACACATGAAATTCAGTTCTAGTGTTGTTTTAGTACTTCACATGACGGAGTAACAGTTATATCTCCTCCTTTGCTATATTTCAAATGAAGTGATGTTTGTGTCTTGACTCTTGTTTATACGACTGAAAATTAACAACTGATTATTCAAGTTATTGGGTGCATGAAACACAGTTGTTGTGGCCTATATACTTTTTGTGAGTGAGCTCATCATAAGAAAGTGCTTCTGTATAAATTTATTGACGAAATAATTACCAAAATCATGTAAGGACGAAAGTTTCCTTAATACTAATCTGGCTTGCACAAGCACAAGTAAATTATAATATCGATGTCAAAGGGCATCAGGTATGTTTTTGTTTTAGCATTGACAAACACGCCTCATGGATTAAGGTCATGCTGTCTTCATAAAATGGAGGAAAACTTACTTGCGTGTACCATTTCTCTTTGCGTAGTACCATGTAGTCCATTGTTTTTTTTCTTTCTAAAATTTAATTTTTTTTCTCCCTATTTTTTCAATTCTCCTATTTTAGTTGTTTATTTTTTAATTGATATTTCATCTCTTAGTTTTAAAAGTTCACAATTTTACTCACTCATTTTTTTTAATTGAGACCCTCACATTTAAAAAATTCACAAATTTGTGTTAATTTATATACTTTATAAATATTAACCAACACGTGATTTTTATTATCCACATGACATGATTTTTTTTTTACAAATTACTTAATTACTAATAAGCTTAATTTATTAAATAATAATAATAAAATACATAATCAAGTCTGAAATTAAAAAAAAAAACTAAAATTGTAGAGTTTTAAAAAAGTGAAAGACACCATGTCTAAATTAAAAAATTTGGAAGATTAAATTAAAAAAATAGGAAGACAAATTGCATTCTAACCTCTCTTTTTTAAGCATGTAGTCCATTGCTTAAAAACTGAAAAATAGAGAAAAAGGGTGTTGGGATGGAGGAGTGAAGATGATTGGTTGATTATGAAAAACAAGTTTGGCCCAAGGTAAGACCAATGAAGCCCTTGTTTAAGGGCTTCTTAAAAAAATTGTACATTCCCAAAAACTAATCTACTTATTAATAATATTTTAAAAAATAACAATCACTTGATAAATGATATTAGTTTATTAAGAGCCTTTCAAATGTTGAACCAACCAGTTAAAATTAAATGCATGTAAACACATAATAAATAAATTTTGAGAGGGGGAAAAAAGGCCGAGACAAGTGAATTAAAGACTGTAAACATATCATTATTCTTATATGCAGAGCATGGCACATAATAGGCATATGAGGAGTTCAGGTTAAGTTGATTGCAACAAATGAGAACTCAAGGAAAAATATCCAAGCCTGCGGAATAAATCGTATAACTTTCCTCTAATTATTTTCAAAACTTCATATGAACTATGAAGTACTGGAAATGTCGAAATGGAAATGTACAGAAGCCTGTTGGTGGAAAGAAATCTGCTAATATTAATCTCTATATAGTATGAATTTAGCGACATCTTGAAGTCCTGCTTCCTCGTAACATTTGGCAATCCGCTCCAAATACTCATCCCATTCTCCCTCTGTAGAAGCCAAATCCAACAGGAAAGCAGCTTCATCTAGTACAACCTGCAATTGATTTGCAGATGAAAGCAAGATTAAGATAAATATCAGCATACACCCTAACCATGATGAAATCGATAAATAGTTCACACTATATAGCACCTGTGCAGGGGCCTTCCCCTTTTTAAGATCTTCTTGCCTTCCCTCTTCAGTCACTTTCTCTTTAATGTACTCAATTTGCTCATCATCCCATTGAGCTATATTAGCCACGTCCTAACAAAAACGAAAATGACAAAAGAAATACAAGAGGGACACGGAGGAAAATGAGTACAGATGCTTACACTTAAACCAGAAAATCAGACTGATGATGATTTCATACCTGATACTTGCAGCCAAGGGTCCACCATGGTGATTTCAAAGCTCCTCTGGCAGCATCTTTAGCTTCTACTTTACGTCCAACCCTATAGAAAATTATTGAAAAGAAATGCTCTTAGAGGATGAAAACGGTAAGCTCACCCATCTTGAACAACTAGAAAAAGTAACCCATAAATGTTTACACCAACCTCAACAAAATCTCAGAATTGAACACAAAAGGTCGAGCAAATCCTGGAAAATGCTCCTTCTTGGTATAAAACTCCCCAGTTACTAATGCTGAAACCTTCAGACACAGACATAACCAACATGTCTCAATTTATATTAATGACTATTGCTTGAGGAAGTAACTAAATGCATGAGAATCTTACAAGATCTCCTTCCTCAAAATGCCGTGCCACTTTGTGCTCTATGATATCTGGAAATAGACCAACCTGAAAAGAAACTAGATTCTTGCAATGATTTGCCAGGACAGTCATAAACACAGTCTAGATACTTATTATTACCTTTTTCAAAAGATAGACATCCAGGTTAGAGATTCCAGACTCTGCAAAATCACCCTTTCTGTAAAGTCTCTCCCCAGCATCACCCGAAGCATAAAATACTTCTTCATTTCTCTCTCGACCATTCTTTGCATCTTCCTCAACTAACATTCGGTGTATAAATTGGTCTACCTGTATTTAGAAAACACAGTTTAAATAATACCATCTTGAGTGCCAATTAATCAACATCACAATGTATCAAAACCGTACACACTGATGCAGTCAAATGACCAAGCATGCTCCACTTACACTCTTAGCTAAAAGCCATACTCCATAGTTTCTGACTTCCACCACTGGCATTTCCATCCTGCAGGTATGTGTTCATATCCACAAGATGATTAAAACAATAATAAATTAACCACAGGAGAGGACAGTCATTGAGCCTTACTCAGGTGGAGCCGTCGGCCACCGCAGCAGTGCAGTTACATTACCTGTCAAGAAAATAATCAAAAACAATGCTGAACTTGAAAATTTCTTAAAGTACTTAACCCTAAGGCCTAAACCCATACCAGAGCTATTTTTCGACAGTGGTATGGCAAGAGGAATTAATCCTTGCCTGGCACCCGGAGAGATAATAGATTCACCTGTGTAATACACAAAAGCATAAGAAAAATAAACCTAATAAAATTATTAAAATCAATTCTCAAGGGAAGAAATTCAAAGTACACATATGTGCATAGAACAATTTGATATACCAAAAGTCCAAAATAATGTAAACCACGTGTTCAAGTACATTGACAAAATACAGATTCACGATTATTCTAAACTTGAGATTATAAAGTTTTATGGTACAGTTTTTAATACTAGTAAGATGAAAAAATTGATTTACCTCTGGTTTTCAAAATGCTGAGGAGTTGTGAAAGATGCTGAGGAGGCTGAGTCGCAGCTACATCCTTCACGAAAGAAACGTGGTCTGCGACGAGAGAGTGAAAAATTAAAAAGGAAAGAGCAAAACGGTTTAAAGAAGAAGAAGAAGAAGAAGAATGCGTTACCAGAAATGGAGGAGTAAGAAGAAGAGGCGCGAAGAGAAACTCTGCGGCGGCGGCTGAGAAGCAGAGGCACAACGCTGCCACGTGGAGCTCCACCGTATAACACCACGCCGCCGACCTTCATTGTCTATTCGCCTCATTTGCTCCCACTCCCACACCCTTTATCTATTTTCCTTCTCTTTTTTTCTCGGAAAAAACATTGCCACATAATTACATGATCCATAATTACACAAATGTGTGTGCTTCAGCCTTTAGGCCTTCATTAGCCCATGGTCCATTTTAACTGCTACAAGTTACCGACTTACAGCTTCTCTTCCTTTTCATCTAAAATCACAGTTATCTTATACGATAATGTCGTAAAATTAATTTCTATGGTAGGATTTTAACGTGTATGCAAATTAAGTTTTTAGTTCTATACATGTCTCATTTTTTGTTTTTAGTTTCTAAGCCTTTTTTTTTATCACATTCGTCTTTTCATTTATTTGTGGTTTAACATTTTTTTTTTACATTTTGTACATTAAATATGGATCTAAATATTAATAAGTTATTAGTTTGAATAAAATTATTTTTTTTAAGTAAGGTTGGACTAAAGTTTTATGAAAAGAAAAAAAATGATTAAAAGAGAATTCATTAAAGATTATCAATTATGTTTTTTTTAATTATTATTAACGAAGTTAATAAATATTTAGTATTACATCATGATAATCTAAAATTTGATTTCTAAATATTGATGTATTCAATAAATAACTTGTATTTTATACCAATATCATAATAATTTAAAAATTAATATCTAAATATTAATATGTTTAATAGATGACTTCTCAGTCTTATCATTTAGACTATTCAAATAACTTGATAATTATCTAGATATATCATGTAAACATATTTACTACAATTAAAATAATAACCTAACTTAGTTATATCATATATGAACTAAAGATAAAAGAAAATTTATAAGAAATTAAAATGAAAGCATAAATTGGAATGATGTTATGCTTCAACCTCACATCTCCATACAATTGGCTCATGACAATTTTTACTATTGGCAGCACTGAATTACAACAAATTAACCACTCTAATCAAAGACAGTCTTGAGAAATTTGGACAAAGTCTGATGAAGGTCATTACAAATGTAATATCGACGCTGCGAATTTCGAAGAGCAAAATCATTATGGTTTTGCCATGTGCATTTGCAGTGATTTTTTTTCCAATATACATTACCTCTTTTCTAATAATTCTCAATCGACCATTTTTTTTTTAATTAAGAAGTCGGGTTGAGCCAACCTACTTCCCACCTGCATTTTTTTATAAATGTTATTTTATTAAATTTAATTTAAAAATATTTTATATTATTTAATTTTAAAATTATAATGTTTTTAAATAAATTATTCATATATCAGAATACATAATTTTTTAAAGGAAAAGTTGGAGATGAAGATATGTTGGGACAATTTTTTTTATTATGTATTTATTGCCGATATATTTTACATTTTTTTCTCACATTCCGCTCAATTTTTTAATCCATTTTCAATGTAAATGTGATTTTAAACTAGACGGCTGGAAGTGCTTTTATCAAATAGAAATTTCAGTTATTTTTAACAAACTAGTAACTCAACCAATCTCAATAACTTATCAACATATTGTAATAAACGATGTAGATGTTATACATGATGAACAATTCATTAAAATGATTTAAATAGAAGAAAATATATCTATTGTTGCATGACATCTTTTAAACTATAATTAGTTTCCTCATTTTTGTATTTCAATTATTATTGTCAGTACGTCATGTTATTTTCATTTTATTATGTTTGTTTCTTTTGTCATTAGTTTTTTTTTATTTGAGTGTTTTAATTTTTTCATATGATATAACTAAAATGTGGTAATTATATATTTATTGTGTTTTTAATCAATCTAATTTTTTAATCACTTTTTTTAAAATTTTAAGACTATTAACTAATTATTAAACTAAAAAATACTATCTTCTTTTAAATTAAATAATATAAATAAGAAAATATTTTTTAAAATTAAATTTAATAAATGATATTAAAAAAACAGGTGGGAAGTCGAGTTGGCCCAACCCGTATTCTTAACTAAAAAAAGTAATGTGCATTATAAATTATTAGGATAGAGGTGACTTAAACTTGAAAAAAAAAACATTTGGAGGGGACATGGCTCTGACCAGTCCCAGTCCCACATAGAGGGGTTATTAGGTGTGAACTCTTACGCTTCGAAAAAATATTAAACACTTTCTTTGGTTGATTGATCATTAAAGTCTTTTGATAAATCTTTTTTGCACTAACAGGCATATTGTCAAAGATTGCTTTTGTTGTCGGTGTGGTTATTTGAATAGTCAATCCTACATCTTTTTTGATATTGCCCAAAGGTTATTAGGATTTGGAATTTTCTTTAGCTCAATATTAAAGTTCATGCTTCAGATGATAATAGTTAGACCTGGCTTCAGAGGAATTGCTTAGTGGCCATGAAGTTCTTTTTGCTATTTTTTGTTGGCATATTTGGAAGGCGAGGAACATCAAAGTATTTTTGAATCATGTTGTTCCTGTCATATCAATGATGAACCGTATCCTTAGTTTACTCAAAATAGTTATCAAGACCTTTTATAGGAATGTTAGTCGACAACAGTAAAGGCTCATCCAATGGCAACCACCTCAACTTGGAGAGCACAAACTCAAGTACGATGGTAGCTCTTTTGTGACAATCATGGTCATTGGATCGTGGGCTTTTATGGATCATGTGGAATTTCATCCAACACAAATGCATAACTTCATGCTATATACCATGGCATTAATGTGGCTTCGCTTGAAGGAATTTATGATCTAACTCGTGAATCAAATTCAAAATATGAAAAGTTTCCTCCACCTTCATTGGAAGCTCATGTTAAGGCACTCCTTTCGTGCATGGAACACTTGTGTCGATTGACTCGCAAAAAAGGAAGCTTTGGAGAACGACCATCTTCTTATTTTGGATACTTGTCCTTTTAGACTGAAATTTAATGTTAATGAGTAATGTCCTAAAAATATTGTTTAGCTGACATCACTAGTCTTTTGTTTTCTTCTTCTTGTTTTTTGTATTTTCACAATATAAAAAAAATATTATCAAGAGGTAGAGATTAATTTATTGAAATTTATTTAATAGAGACTATTTTTTTATGCATAAAAAATATTTTTCATTAAATATGATTTCATACGTATAGACTTAGAGGATCATATAATTTTTTTAACTATTAATAAAAAAAATTATTTAAATGAAATAAATATAGACATTTAATACTTTTAAGAGAGTCAGCTTTAATCCTTTATGTTTGAATTGATGACTTGATTCCGAAATATATTTATTTACTCAAACAAATAATCTGAAGTGTGAAAACCGAAAACAAGGATATACTAAAAAAAACAAGGATATAATTTTTAGTTTGCGAGTTCCAACAACGAAATTGAAGAAAAGAGAAGAAATGAAGGGAAGAAAATTAGCGAGGGAGGGGAGAAGAGCGTAGTTTGTTTGTTTCCACAGTGCATATAAATTCAAAATCGCATTCCCCCCATTCCAGTCACTTCCCCCAACAATCAAAATACCGAAAAATAAAAAATGAGAAAGAAAAGATATTAATAAGAAAAGGTGTCGTCAAAAGCGGCGGAAAAAAATTGAAAGCATTTTTCCCTAATTTTGTTTTTTTAAGGATTTTGAGACGTGACTTAGGGTTTCAACTTTCAAGTCGCCCCGCCAAATCCACTCCTCAAACTCCAAACCCTTCTCCATCGTTAATTCCACCTGCATGATTCGGATCTCGATCCGATTTTCATTTTCGATTCGTCTCCGATAAGCTCCGCCACCATTGCCGCCGTCAATGGCGTTGAAGCCTCCACCTTCGCCCTCGCCCTCTTCTTCCAGATCAGAGCCTCTCGCTGATCCCTCCGTACTCTCTCTCTATATCTCGCCAATGCATTCATTATCTTATCCTCTCCCTAACTCATGCCAGCTAACTTGATTTCGCATCGGATATTTAATTTTATTTCCATTTTGCTTCGATCTGGTTTTAATTATGTCTTTAATTTGCGTTTCTCTCTCTGGCTGCGTTTTTAACCTATTGATGTTGCTTCAACATAAAACAGCTTGCTACATATTTTTTTTGAGTAAATGCTTGCTAAAATAGACTAAAAAATGGAGATGTACCTGCATTGTATATAGTGAAGGATATTCAAGATGTGGTTCGGTTTTCCAGCATTTAAGGGAGTTTTTAATGAGCTTTTATAACTTTCCTGGTTCTATTGGTTACGGAAGATTATGGTTATTGAGTTGGACTCTGTGCATTGGTTGGTGTCAGATGAATTCCTTCCTGCAATCATTATATGCTGAGAGTGACTAGCGGATTTGTTTGAATTGTGAGTGTGACTGCTATCGTTTCAATGCAGGCAAATAAAGTGGAGGATTCAAGTCTGATTGGTAAAGATGTGTTACTGGTTATTGATTCTTTGAAGAAACAAGTTGCTGCAGAAAGGGTTGTTTCTGTAAAGGTGTAATAGATGAACTTATGGCTGTTGTTCGTTTTTGATTTTTATTGGACTTTTTTTTTCCCCTCATGATGTGCATTTGGATATCAGAAAAGAATAGAGGAAAACAGACAGAAGCTGGTTGGTGTCACTAACCATGTCTGCACAATGTCAATGGAGAGAAGGAACTTCAGCATTACTGATACGAATAGAAGTCTGGACCTACTGACAAAGAGGCAAAAAGATGCAATTGATATGCACAATAGTGTTCATGCGAGTAATGGTGATGTGGAGAGCAATGGCTATCATGACGATAGCCATGGTTCTACAGCAGTTCTTCTAGGGTCTAATGTTGCTGTAAAGAATGCTGTTCGTCCTATCAAGTTACCTGAAGTAAAAAAATTGCCTCCTTACACTACATGGATTTTTTTGGACAGGTTTGCTTGCCTTAATATGTTTTTCTTTCCCATATACAACACCTGCAATGCTGTATGGTACTTAATGTTAGGTGGTCAAGAGCCAACAATAACATAAACTCAGTGTTGCAAAAATGAGGCGGTTGTGGTTGATGGGTGGACATTGGACTATAAAAGGATCATGAATGAGGGCATTAGAGAGAAAGCAGGGGTAGAAAATAGGAAAAGACAATCGAATTTTGCTGTAGGTGGTTTGGTTATGTGAAAAGATCCATTAAGAGAAGAGTGGATTGGATGAAGTAGAGTCCCTTTGGTGGAGTGGGCCAAGGAAAACTTTAGGTAAAACCATTGGAAATGACTTTTAGATATAAATGTACTTTCTGAGAATTTGGTTCATGACAGGACTTAATCTTTTTATTTAATTCATGTAGCTGACTCCACCTAGTGGATTAAAGCTTTGGTTGTTTTTCCGTTGTCGTAATCTTGTCCTTGATGTGATTTTTAACTAGTGGTTAATTCTGTGATAACCTGAATTATGACTCATTGCCATCTGTGCGAATCTAACCAATGTCTTAGGTGAATGTATCATGCATATAATTGAAAGAAATTAAAGGCAGAGAAAATGTTTAAAAAAATCTTCATTCTACACATTTTTTATTGTAGTTTCTTTATTAAGCACTCAAGTCTCTTTACTTATTTTGTGTTTAGTTTACCTTTTCACATAGCACTTGTCTTTCTTTTTATTCTATTGTAGTTTCACTTTTTCATCTATATAGTTTTCTTCTATATTGATGCAAAAAATTGGATCTTTTGAGGATATTTGCTACTTGTGTTCATTCTGGTACAGAAATCAAAGAATGACTGAGGATCAGTCAGTTGTAGGCCGGAGACGAATTTATTATGATCAGAATGGTGGAGAAGCACTTATTTGCAGTGACAGTGAAGAGGAAAATATGGACGATGAAGAGGAGAAAAGAGAATTTATAGAATCAGAAGATTATATACTTCGGTTGGTATAGCTTAGTAAACTATTTCACCGTTTCTTTTTCCTTGTCAGATCTTTTTTGCTTGTGTGTAAAATAAAATTGCAATGTATGCCTGACTGTATTGTGTCATGTTCATGAGGTTAAGCTTTTAGAGTAGGAAGCAATGTGTTCGTTCTGTCTCTTTCTCTTTCTGTGTTTTAATGTTATTCTGAAGTTATTTATTTATGCACTAAAAGAAAGACTCTAGTTTGCTTAAAAACATTTTTTTTCCATTGGACCATTGCTCACTGTCTATGAAGTATCACATATGAGTTTACTATTTTGTGATTTATACATTGGAGCATATGTGGTGTTGTCTTTCAGTTGACTGACTATAAGAGAAGATTCTGATAGGATGATTTGACAGTTATTTTTTTGTTATTATATTTCCTATTTACAGAAGGAATCAAAGAGGATCCTTGATTAGTTGAATGTATAATTCAATCCTTTATTGGGAAAAGAAACTATTGCATACACTCATCATACTAATAGAAATATTGTATGCTTGGTTTATCCTGCCATTTGATCTCGTTAAGATAAAAAACTCTTCAGTTACTTTGCACCCTTCTGCTGTGATTTTTCTTTGAAGAAGCATTTTTTTTGTCATGTTTGTATCGTCATGAATTTCATGTTAGGATGTTTGGCTATTATGTTGCATCATATTACATATTGTTTTTCTTGTGTTGCAAATGACAGACAGATTTTTGGATTTCATAATGTCTGATTTGATTTTACAGCATGACTGTCAAAGAGTTTGGTTTAACTGACATTGTTCTGGAGTCGTTGGCTCAGTGTTTTTCTAGAAACGCTAGTGAAATTAAGGTAAATTTTTGTCATTCATTGAATTGTTCCTCATTGTATTTTCCGCTTCTGCCATCTCTCTCTTGATTACTCTGATGAAAACTGGTCGTAGTGTAAGCTTTCGTCCAGCTGTTTCCCATTTGCTTTGTGCTGGCTTTACAGAGATATGAAACACCGTCAAACATCTTATACAGGCAAAGTATGAAACTCACAGTATTCAAGACAATGCTGGTGGCTGTTCCAAGGCTGGAGATTCTGAAGAGAATTCTCAAAGTGGCAATTCTTTTCTGGAAAAGGATCTTGAAGCAGCTCTTGACTCTTTTGACAACCTCTTTTGTCGACGATGTCTTGTAAGTTTTTCCCCCCCATGAAGGCTCCGTATAGCTTGCACTATCTTTCTCTTGATATCTCACTGGTTGCCATATTTTACTTGCAGGTTTTTGATTGTAGATTACATGGATGTTCACAAGATCTTGTCTTCCCTGTAAGTACTATTTATTGCTTATTTTTCATGTAGTCTACAGTATCTATTGAGTCATGACTTGGTACTTTAACAGGCTGAGAAGCAACCTACATGGAACCCTCCTGATACTGAAAATACATCCTGTGGGCCAAATTGTTTCCGATTGGTATGCATTTGTCTGTTCTTAGGGATCTATCCATCTATTATTATCATTATTATTATTTTTAACAATTTACTCAATTTTCTTAAAACCTTGATTTAGGTACTTAAGTCGGAAAGATTTGCCAAAACATCCTTTGCCCAGGCTGATGAACAGAAGTCCTCTGGTGGTGCTTTATCTAGGAAAGAATCTTCTGCTAAGAGGCGGATAAAATGTAGCCAAAGTGAAAGTGCTTCATCTAATGCAAAAAACATATCAGAGAGTAGTGACTCAGAGAATGGTCCTGGACAAGATGCTGTCTCAGCCTCACACTCAGCACCTCCTAAAACTAAACCTGTGGGGAAAGGTGGAATTGGTAAAAGGAACAGTAAGCGAGTGGCAGAACGAGTCCTAGTATGCATGCAGAAACGGCAGAAGAAAACAATGGTTTCTGATTCTGATTCCATTGTAAGTAATGTTCTTCCTTTGTTTAAGAAACTTGCATTTTGATTCAATTATAACCAAACCAGATAATGAAGAAACAATTATTTTACCACATAAATGTGTTAAATTTCTTTGCACGGCAAGATATGGAAGGAATTGATTCATAATAATCTGTAAATAATGCAGAGTGAAGCTCTTGACCGTTCATCGAATGATATGGTCACTGACCCACATGCCATTAGCAGTGAAGATAACACGAGGAAAGAAGAGTTTGTAGATGACAATGTTTGTAAACCAGAAATCACAGATAATAAATCTTGGAAAGCTCTTGAAAAGGGACTCTTAGAGAAAGGAATGGAGATTTTTGGTAGAAACAGGTTAGCTTATGTTTGGATTGGGGATGCTTGGCTTATTTTTCTTTTTAAGTATATAATATAACGTAATGCATGGATGGTGTAATTAGTGCTGGCGTGAAAATAATTAAGCATGCAAGAGTATGATCACTGATCCAAGTGTTTATATGAAGTTAAGCTTGTCTTCAGTCAATTACATGGGGAATGGATGGGTAACACTTTGAAGTATTGAGTCAACTTTGTTCATAATTGTTCTGGTTGAAAATGCACAGATTGACTTGGTTGATAGGATTTCATTTTTTAAAATTATATTCTTGAAACCAGTCTCTATACTTGGCTACTTGAAATAAGCACAAGCTGCATGGTGATGGAAATATATATCTCATTTTTATTTATCAAGTATCTAAGGAAAAGCTTTTTAAAATGGGAACTAAAAGGTTGCAGGGGTGTTTGAGGCTTACTTATTTACCAGATTAAACCTACACGATGCATGGGAGATTGGACAAAAATGTTTAGGGTTAGTTTTATGAGAGAACCTATTTAATATTTAATTATAAATAGTTATGCAAATTATTTGTTCATTTATAAAAGAAAGTCTAAATGTAAATCTGTGCATTGGACTGACACCTATTATAAAAAGCAAAAGGTCAGGTTTATACTTATGTCGAACATTTTAAAATGTTAAATGGTTTAGGATTGTGTGTTTTTAATTGCTTAAATCCAATAAACCATAATATAAAAGTAGAAAAACCACTTACCTAATGCCTGTTTATTCTTTTTTTTTTTTTTGTAGAGGTTTTGTTAATCTGAATTTTCTGAAGTCTATAATTTTTGCCTAATGAATGTTTGGTAGCATAACATTTATCAAATTTAAAAATCAATTTCCTCTATACTTGGAATTTAATTGGTATGTTAGTATAAAAGAATTTTACACTATCCACGACATGTCATTCTTTATTTTACCTTTATTTTTCTTATAAAGAGTGGAGTGGTAACAAATAATACAACAAAAGCCTTATCTCACTAGGTATCACATGATGCCATTTGACTCGCTTAAAGACCAAATCTGAAGTGGTAACAAATAATGATGTATTGAAATATCAGTGAATGTCAGTTAGAAACTATTTTAAGTAACTGTTTATACCGATTAAATTCATATACTTAACTATACCAAACATCTATTTTGCTTATTGTAATTTGTAATCCTACGTAGTTGTTACAATGATAAACTATTTCGTTAATACTCCATCCGGTCCTTTATACAAGAAACATGGGCCCACTTTTAGCTTTATTAATTGTAATTTTTTATACCTTTAATTTATTGTCAAATCTATTAATGAGACAGCCACTCTTTACCCATGTAGGTAGATGTATTTATTGGGTTAATAACAATATAAGCCACATTCATTGTGGGAAAATTATTCCTTGAATTATGTGTAGTGTCATTAAATATAACTACTACTCAGACTATTTAATTCTATGAGTATTTTTAGAATAAAATTTAAACTTATCACATTATTAATTAAAATTAACTACTTTTATTGGTCTTGATGAATTAGTTATTCCTTTCTTATGTAAAGGACCTGGAAGTATTTTGTAAATCTATCTCCATTTCTCAATATGTTGGTAGTATGGTTCAAGCACCTAGAACCTTCCAATGAACTATGAAACCAAAGTTCTAGTAGAACCTAAAATTAGTATTTATTGCCACTATTCTGAATTTAATGGCTGATGTTCCATTACTTTAATGCGAAAGTGAACGAAACTAGTATATTGAATAGCTTACTGAAAACTGGGAAGATGTTTAAAGAATAAATGAGGTGTCATCTCTATAGCTCAAACTTCTGATTTAATAAATTATAAATACAGGGTAAATAACAGATTCTTCATGTGGTTGGGTCAACTTTAATTTTATCACATGTAGTTTAGAATGCATCACTTTGCCCACTCGTGTCTTGTTTGGTGCTTGCTTATGTTTGAATTTGTCACTTCTTTAAACTATGTTGGGCTAATAGAGTGATCTCCACAATATCTTTAAACATAATTTTTTTCTCTTTCTTGACTGTCAATCACCTTAAGTGACAACATTTTGCTTTTTTACTGCAGTTGCTTAATAGCTAGGAATCTCTTAAATGGCCTAAAGACATGTTGGGATGTTTTCCAATACATAAATTGTGAAGATGGAAAGATGTCTGGTCCTCCTGGGGATGTTGCAAATTCCCTCCTGGACGGCTATTCCAAGGTTAATTTAATGCAATTATACTTAGTGTACTTTTCACTTTGCTTTTTATTTCTTGCAAGTCGTGCTTAACTGAGCCAATTTTGGTAAAATGAATGTAAGGGTAATAATGAAGTGAGACGAAGGTCTAGATTCTTACGTAGAAGAGGAAGAGTCCGTCGATTGAAGTACACCTGGAAATCTGCTGCTTATCATTCAATTAGGAAAAGGATTACAGAGAGAAAGGATCAACCCTGCCGACAGTATAATCCTTGTGGTTGCCAAACGGCTTGTGGAAAGCAGTGTCCTTGTCTTCAAAATGGAACCTGCTGTGAGAAGTACTGTGGGTAAGCTTTTGAGGTTGCTAATAGAACCTTGATGAAAGAGAGGCATGTAGAATTGTAGTGTTTTGCTATTTTCTGCATTCCATGCTGGTTTCACAAATTCTAGGGATTATTGTACTTATAGTTTACACGGATATTTTATTGTGACTTGCCTACCTGACAGCACATGCAACCAACAGCCGTTAATTCCTGTGATGATTTCTTTTTTTCCCCTTTTCATATCAAGATGCCCCAAGAGCTGCAAGAATCGATTTCGTGGCTGTCATTGTGCCAAGAGTCAATGCAGAAGTCGTCAATGTCCATGTTTTGCTGCAGATAGGGAATGTGATCCAGATGTTTGTAGGAATTGTTGGGTCAGGTGAGATTTACTTGTTTGTGTAGCATTGCTCTGTCATCTGTAAGATTCATACCTTTTGCTTTTAGATGGCAATAATTAATTTTCCTATATGGGATGGATGGTATGATTTCTTATATTCCTTGGAAGTAATTATTTTACAAGCATGTAATTGTTGACTTAAAGAAACAGGTCTCATGGGATGAAAAGAAAAAGAAGTTGAGGTGATTATTGAGTTAGTATTGCAAAACATAGTTTCATGTATAATCTTAACATGCGATAATGATCAAAATAATTTTTTGACTAATGAGTTTCTTAATTAAGAATGATCGGTGCTGATTAGAAGTTTTTAGAGCTAATTTTCATTGCTAATTTTTTGGGATGAGATATAATATGATTTATGCCTTTCATTGCTAATTTTTTGGGATGAGATATAATATGATTTATGCTTTTCGTTGCTAATTTTTATTTATGTTAATGAAAGAGCAGATTATGTGTTTGTATTCTTGCAGATTTTTATCAATCCTTAAGCGAGATCTTGATAAAAAAGATAGAATCTTGAACTAGTGTGCTCTGATAATTTTAACTTTAATCCTTGATAGTAATTTTATGTGTATATTTAAGATTTCTCAGACCTGCTTCATCATTATAAAATTAGTCATAATTTGACCTGTTGAATTGATTGTTCCGTCAACTAAATGTCTGTTATAATTTCCTCACACAGTGATGGATCTGAATAATTATTTGGCTGTTAGAAAAAGATTTGGTTTTATGTCTGTTTTCAGGACTTCTCTGCCTTTCTTCTTAAGTGCTTATAATATATTATTCCTGTTACGTTGATTACTAGTCTATCTCAAGTCTCTGTTTGCTATGATACATTTTGCTATTTGGGTCTTATTATTGTTGCAGTTGTGGCGATGGTACACTTGGGATTCCTAGCCAAAGAGGGGACAATTATGAATGTAGAAACATGAAGCTTCTTCTCAAACAACAGCAAAGGGTAAAATTCTTTGACTACCTTTTCCTGTCTTACCTCTTTGAATCTTACACAGGTATCTAGATTTGTTTGCTTTCTGTCTGGCAAATTTATGCTTCTATCAAAATTGGAGACATATTTATTATGATTGAGAGAAGTGGATGGAATCATGCTTAGAAATGAAACTCCCTGTGTAGACATATAATTCTCCTCATGGGTATGTGATTTTGCATGGACTTTGGTCTATCCAATATAACAATCTTCTTTGTTCTCAATATTTTCTGTGTCTGTTGTTTGTTTTGCTAATTGTACTTGAAGATCAGTTCTTTTCTATTATATTTGCTGTGATGGCAATTAACATCTCATATGCTTACACAGGTTCTTCTTGGAAGGTCTGATGTATCAGGCTGGGGAGCCTTCTTAAAGGTATTCTCCAATAAATGATCCTATATGGTTAGGCACTGTTTTTCCTTTTGCTAATGCAATCGTTTCACCCTCCAGAATAGTGTTGGTAAGCATGAATACCTTGGAGAGTATACTGGTGAGTTGATTTCTCATCGGGAAGCAGATAAGCGAGGAAAGATATATGACCGTGAAAATTCATCTTTTCTCTTTAATTTGAATGATCAGGCAAGCTTTTACGACTTTATATCTTTTGTGGGCAATAAGTTATTTATGTTACATATATATGCATGTATCAAACATAGGATGAACAAGATTGTTGTATATGCAGTTTGTTCTTGATGCTTACCGAAAGGGTGATAAATTGAAGTTTGCGAACCATTCTCCTGATCCAAATTGCTATGCAAAGGTATTTATCAGTTCTGACCTTTTTCAAATGTGTTATTTATTGGAGCTCTATTTCACATTGCATTGAGTATTCCTAGGTTTTCAGCGTAATTCACAATCTCTAAATGCTTAAACTGGCAGGTTATTATGGTTGCTGGAGATCATAGGGTAGGCATTTTTGCCAAAGAACGGATTTGTGCCGGGGAGGAGCTGTTCTATGATTATCGTTATGAGCCAGATAGGGCTCCTGCGTGGGCTCGGAAGCCAGAGGCATCTGGATCAAAAAAAGAGGATGGGGCTCCTTCAAGTGGTCGTGCAAAGAAGCTTGCTTAATGGGTGCTTGTTCTTCAAAAATCAATTCTTTCAAGTTATTCTTTCACACGTAGGGGAAGCAATCTCATTGGTAGCGGAAAGAAGTATTGTTTTAAGTTTTTTGTTCGTAGCAAGGCCGTGCAACTGTTGCTGCATAGGTAACTAACTACATTTAAACAATTCATTTTGATATTAATCGACTGTATATTCACCATTGCAAACGGAAAATACAAGCTTAATCAAAATTTCATGCAATTCTTTCCCTGTTTGGATAGAAAATTTTAATTGGGGAAAATAATTCATCAAGGGAATTTAAAATTCTTTAATTTAAAATTCATTGTTTAGATATTTTTATATGAAAAATTTAAATTTTTGAAATTTTAAAACAGAATTTTAAACAACTAAAAATGTGGAATTTGAATTTCTTTTTAAAGGGTGAGAAATTGAAATTCTCTTTTTTTATAGAAGTTCTAACTATATTACTCTTTGCTCTGTCTTCATTATCGATGAGTACTTCGACCTCCGTTACTCTCATAATACCCACCTCAAGTGCCTCTCCGTGCATGAGGTTTAAAATTTTAAAAATAAAGAAATTCAATTTCTTTATCTAAACACAAAAATTTGAAAATAAAGAAATTTAATTTCTTTATCCAAACACAAAATTTTGAAAATAAAAAAACTTTAATTGATACATTTTAATTTCCTGAAATTTTAAAATACTTCATCCAAATATACTCTAAGGAAATGGGCAAATGCAAATCAGAGATGCTCATATGGTTTACAATTTCTAGGAAAAAACATTTCATCCTTTCAATCATTGAAATTAACAAATTATTATTTTGTTGCTTAGGGGCTTTGCCCCTCTTTGTAACAAAAAAAAAAATAATTATGAAGATTTTGCAAGTCATTTCTAATGGTAAATATGTTTTAGGATATAAATATTTTTTTATTATAAAATAATATACATTACCAGAATATATTTAGATTGTAAAATGCCCTAGGCTAATGTAATTCTAAAAGCACGAGTATGATAGTTTTATACAAGGTAAATGTTGTAAGTTTTTTTTTTCCCAAATTGGTGTACAAATAGTTTTAATGTGATGCCATCGTTTACTTAATTAAGCTCTTATTAAATAATTATTATGCAAATATCCAAGTATTTTATAATTAAAGAATCATATAATTAAATTATTTTTATACAAGTTGTAATGCTTTTTATATATTATTTTGAGAATATATTGAAATAAGTAAAAATAACTTATGAACACATTATAAACTCTTAAACATTTAAATAATTGTTTGTGTGATAAGATAAATTTGAATTAAATATAGATAAGTTCTTCTATATGTATCCTTAAGTTTTTCTATTGATTTCAACATAGCCTAGTTCACAAAACATGTGCATGCATCCATTTGTGCAAGTATATACCTAATTAGTGACGTTCTATAACAATTACTTAGATGAATCTATTTCTTTATATAGGTTTTAAAAAACAAGACAATAACTGTTTTTTAATCAAATGGATCATATTAGCATTTATGCTTTAAATTTTAAGACACTACAACGGAGTATAACCTAATTTTCATTAACGTAATACATTATGAGAATGATACGCATGATATATTTATCCGCTTAGATAGTTTAATTGCATAAAATTAATTTTGAGATACGCTGTCATCAATAGTTAATAATATATATGTTAATTTTTTAGATTATTAAATTATATACGATGAGCTGAGTTGTTCTTTTTCCCAATGTTATTGAAGGCTCTTTTTTTTATGTGAAGTTTAAAGCTCATTTCTTATTTTGTTACTTCGTCATTAGGTGTTCTGCTCACAATAAGATTGTAATAATTACACATATTTTTTTAAGCCTATAAGTTAATTTTAAATGAATAAGTTGAATGTTAGAAATGATTAACGAATGATTTTTTTAAAAAATTCCTTTCTAATTGATCATTATGAATTAATGAATTGTATTTTACCCATTAATTATAATACAACTTCCAAACCATCGAATTGAGACTCTTTAATTTCTTGAATGCAAAGCTTCCATTAGAAAGAAAAAAAACTTGTTTAGTCCAGAAATAATCACAGGCATGAAGCGTCGTATAACATTGATAATAAACACCTGTTTTTTGCCCAGATATTATTGATATTAAACAACTTGAATACCAAATTATGATATATTGTTGAGCCTTTTGCCTGTACACGTGACACATGAATATGGGCATGAAATTGCATGGTTTATTGCCTATATCATAAAACGGTGCCTCCATCGACCAGCAGTAATTTCTGGGCAGAAGCAACGTGCCCCACCACGTGCAAAAGCATAATAATTAAAGAGAGATCCCAGCCCTAGGGAGAGCAATATCAGAAAGTGGCAGAGCATGTAGAACAAGCAACTTAAGGATGCATTTATTTGAAGAGGAAGAGAATGAAAAAAAAAAAGAATAAAATGACAGTTAGATTTATATTTTTATATTTATTGAATTTAAAACTTTTATTTTCATTCATTTTCTTTTTTTTCCTACCAAGCAGAACCCATGTGTCAAGCCTAACTCATGTTGTCAGCCTTGTATTAAATAAACATTTTTATTTTCTTAATTCAAATAATATAATAAAGTGCATTACATAATACACACATAAACGTTAAGCAATCGCCTCAAAATACGAGAAAAACTAAAGGTGGCAAAGCCGAAACTTTGATCAACGTCTCTCTCCTCTTGCACAGTAAAATCTCTTTCTTTTCCTTTCAACTTTCAAGTTTCAACCTTTCCTCTCTCTTTCTCTCTCTCTGGTGTGGTGGTGGTGCCATGCCCATGTGCTCGTGTTTGTTGGATTCCCGCACCAAATGCAGAGCCTCAGCCCCTACCATCTTTGCCTCACTCTTCTTCTCCCTCTTCCTCACCTCTTCCGCCGCTTGCTTAAATGGAAATTGCCAGGTAATTAAGGTTTCCACTGAGCTATGATATGATCGATCCATGCAAACTACAATTACTGCTTGTTTTAAGATTCATAAGCTGAAATGAAAACATTATTGCCATAATTCGCAGGTTCTGGAAGCATGTTCAGCTGCCACCGATTGTGGGCCAGGCCTCTATTGCGGCAATTGCCCCGCTTTGGGCCGGACTCGGCCCGTTTGCACCAGAGGCCAAGCCACCATCGTTACATCTCTCGTAACCTCCAACAACACAACATAACATGTCTCACTGATAACAACAGCATTAACTGTCTCTTTTTTCTTTTTTTTTTGTTGGCGACATGCAGGTGAATGGTTTGCCCTTCAACAAGTACTCGTGGATCATGACTCATAATTCGTTCAGCATCGTGGATGCGCCACCTTTGCCTGGAGGAGTTCAGAGACTCACCTTTTACAATCAAGAAGACACTATTACTAACCAGTTGAGGGTATGTCTTCTTGTGTCCTCTTTTGTGAGATTCCTTGGAGAAACAAAACGTCACATCGTTTTCTTCTTCATTTTGCATTTTCTGGATTCTTTTTCAGCCTCACCATCAAGGGAAGTCACTGGTTTTAATTTTATATGTACATAGCTTCAGGATGAAGGGAATTAAGTTAGTGATATTAATTATTATATGCACATATGTATTTATAATTTACTTGTTTCTTTAGTGATTCTTATGCATTTGTTTGATGGATGTTGCTTAGAATGGAGTGAGAGGATTGATGTTGGATATGTACGACTTCGAGAATGATATCTGGCTCTGTCATTCATTTCGAGGGCAATGCTTCAACTTCACTGCCTTTGTAATCTAACTGTAACCCCCCTCTTTGTTATTCAATGTACTATCTAAATTTGCTTTTGTGGGGATTTGTCTAATGTGCCATGCCTGAAAATGTTCTCAGCAACCTGCAATAAATACTTTGAGAGAAGTGGAGGCATTCTTGACTCAAAACCCGACGGAGATCATCACCATTGTAATTGAGGATTATGTGCACACTCCAAAGGGGTTGACTAATCTATTCACAAATGCTGGACTTGATAAATATTGGTTTCCTGTTTCTGATATGCCTAAGAAGGGAGAAGATTGGCCCACTGTAACAGAGATGGTGCAAGCGAATCGTCGACTTCTTGTTTTCACTTCGGATGCTTCAAAGGAAGCTGAAGAAGGAATAGCTTATCAGTGGTCTTACATGGTTGAGAATGAGTGTAAGTGCAATGTCATTGTAACATGGATATCTCTATTGTGCATGATATGAAATGACAACCTCATAATTTTCTCTGACTTGCAGCTGGAGATCCTGGAGTTCAAGGGGGTTCTTGCCCACATAGAAAAGAATCAAAGCCACTAAATTCTAGAAGTACATCGCTTTTCTTGCAGAATTACTTTCCAACAGATCCAGTTGAAGCTGACTCGTGCAAAGATCATTCGGTTCCACTTGCTGATATGGTGAACACATGTTACAAAGCTGCAGGGAATGTGTTACCTAACTTCATAGCAGTTAATTTTTACATGGTATTCCTCATTCTTCTGTTTTGTTTATTCCAATTCAATAATACAGAAAATCCCTCACATATCCAGTTTAGAATTCTAAATGAAATTTCATGCAGAGGAGTGATGGTGGTGGTGTTTTTGATATCGTGGATAAAATCAATGGCCATTCATTGTGCGGCTGTAATACAATCTCTGCTTGCCAGGTTTGCTTGCATTTCTTCCAGATATGTATTGGCCTGATGCCATTTGTTTGTGAACTTTCTTCTTTATTCTGATAATTTATCATTTCGTACGTCTTGTATTCTCAGTGATTGGAAACCTAATTTAGAATAATTTCAGGCCAACTTTATGGAATTCATCTTTGATTCAAATTTGATTGTACACATGAACAAGAAACATCACACCTTGAGATTATATACTTTCAAGCCTGACCTGGTTTGTACATAACATTATATCAGTTTGATTCAGATACTCTGTCTGAATTTGAGGTAGACAGCTGGTCAGTCATCAAATTTAAAACATCCCCATATGAAATTCTGTGAGTGTGTGTTATTGAAAGTAGCCAATCATAATGCAATAGATAATCAATCTAGAGATGGGAAAGATAGGTTTAGTTTTAGTTATTGTTGAAAGTAGCCAAAATTTAAATCATGTTATCCTTTGACTGTATACTAAAAATTTGCTTTTAGCTCTTGGGAGTCTTTTATGATGATTTTATTATTTCTGCATCAATTTTTTATGTTAAACTCTAAAATAAAGAGACAAATAAGCTTCTGCATAACTACTTTCTTTACCAAAGATGTCTCGCCCTCTCATAAAAAGTGTAGAATTTTGGGTGTATGATAAGTTGGTGTTGCATCATATGACAAGGTGTAATTCTTGATGTGCATGGATTTCTATCATAGCACAGGTTCTACCTGTGCATTTTGATGTTAAAAAATTTATTGCAGACAATTACATAATTACTGCGATTTTACAGGAGGGAGCACCTTTTGGATCTTGCAAGAACATTGCTGTACCTAATAGAAGTCCAGTGACCAACACAGCTGGAAGCTTTACAGGATCTGTTCAGTTCTCCAGATCAGCTTCACCAGTCCATTCTCCAAATTGCTGGCGTTTTCTCGTGTTTTACTTCCTGCTTATTGCTGTTTTATTGCAACTGTGACGAGTATTATTGTATACCATATGCAAGCTAAGTCTTTCAAGTGAAGCTCTTAGTATTATAATATTTATGTATCATAAGTGAGCTTGTTTTTTAAGAGGGGTTTCTAGTATTTTAGTATGTACACTGAAATACTGCCTCAAACAGTGAAATGTCATAGAACTGCTTATAGGCTAGAAATTAGATAAAACAAAATTTTGGAATTGCTGAGGCTATAATCAAGGATCAGTGAGGTCATCTGAGGTAGATGGTAACCAAGAAAGGCTAAGAACGCATCCAGAGCAGTTCAGGTATGCCGTATGTTTTTCAGTATATAACTCAATTTCTAGGTGTTGGGAACTCTGGATGCCCACATTTCCTTTTCTGTTATTGCATTTAGGTGCATAACATGGTCGGAAAAATGATTTGATAAAATAGTTGCATGTGTTAGCCTGAAGTTATTGACCAAGCTCGTTAGGTGCTTTATTTCTTTCAATTTTATTTATATGGATATGTTAAAATGTCACAAATTTGACGAGTTAAAAATCATCTTGCTCAAGCTTTGCTACCAATCTTCATGAATCATGATCATGTTGGATTAGAGAATTCTTTTTCTCTAGGGTGTTTGGGATTCAACCTGCAAATTGCAATATTTGATAACCTACCCTTATTTACACATGAATAGCTAGAAGGCTGAGTTTACCTGGTTCAAGTTTCTAAGGGTTGAAAAACCTTTCTTACATTGTTGTTTATGGTTCATACTATGATGGCTCTCTATTGTGATAGTGGATATGATGTCTTAGTTGGTAGCCCTAAGTAATGTTATGCATTATAATTTTAATATTTCCCCTTATTGTGTTTCAGGATTTGTACCAAGTTAACATTAATCAACGACAGAATAGGAAATTTGCAATATAGGATCAGGATGGCTGGAAGCTCTTGATCATTGTTACGGACTTACGGTTTCTTGCAATTGTATTATGATGATTCTTATCACCTGTCTTTCCCTTTCCACTTCTGTATAGATGTTGAAACAATATAGTGGTTTCTCCTACATTTTAACCATATAACCTTATAGTTAATAGTTAATAGTTAATATGGAGCATGGGCATTTTAGTTTAACAGAGGAACTTGCATGAGGTTTGCGCAGCTTTCAAAATCAGAACATCGTGTAGATTTGTTATTACACTATTTAATCATATGAGCAAATACCATCTGGAAGTTGAGTTTCCAACTCAATAACCTGATCCATTCCACCTGTTAGGACAATATCTCTATCAGCTATCAGATTTCAGGCCGGCTTTTGTTCTCTTGGATTAGTAAATAGAAATGGTATCAATATCAATGTTGAATACAATATAAGGCCTAGATATAATAAATGTCTAAAATAAACAATATTATATATGAAATAAAATATAACTAAATTTGTACATGTAATATTAAATATTTTATAATAATCTTAATTAAATCTCAGTTAATTACATTTTTAAAAAATAAGTGTCTCAAATAATAAAATTTTCTTAAAAACTATATAAAATATAGAAATATCATAGTAATAACTAAATAACATAATAATCTTAAACAGTTATGCTCAAGTTCGGTGTTTGATTTCTTTTTTTTTTTTGCCCGCTTGATATGACTTTATCAGACAAATATGCAGAATCATCAATATATGCTAGTATATGAATGGGAAAATCAACTTGTCTTGTCAGGTTAAGTAAAATTTTCAACACACACAAAGAATGCAATTAATTAAAGAAGCAAAATTTATATAAGAAAGTTCCTAAAAAAGATAAGGCGTATAAGTTAATAATCCCTTGTGGAAAAAGTTTAATTATTTTAGCTTGTTAATTTAATTTATTCTCTTCTTTCTTAAATACTTGTTGAGCAATTGATCTAAACTATGTCGACATAATAACACACTTCTATACTTTTAATACAACTTCCATATATAGACTCGGTAGATGGAGACATTCAAATATATACACTAAATGAATCAATAAAGTACAATAATCGTTACTTACGACTTGTTTTATGAATTGATCCTTTACAGTAAACAGCAACTTGATTAAGTACAATATATACACTGCCACAGAATATTTCCTATAAGAAGTGGATTTTGACATATACATAAAAAATTAAGCAGTGAAAATACCGCTGTTATTGGAGCACCTTGAACTACATTCTATACATGCAGTCCAGTTTCAAACTTTTATCTCAAGGGCTGGACTTACCATAAGTAAATTATTGAGGCCCTCCACAGGAACCCTTGTTCCCCACACATTCATTGATTTGAGCTTCAAACATTGATCAACTAGCGCAAAAAGCCCATTCTCCGTTACATGAC